>CM074194.1:12102817-13302817 GCA_037179385.1 Holothuria scabra
GTTCAACAGTAAAATGTTCAGGAATTAGACACGTGTATTTAGCATATTTTTTCTGTAACGTTTGGTTGCCAAACCAGACTTATGAGTATTACAGTATTCTTATAGTAAGTGGGCTATTGTCATGTCAGCATGTGGTCGCTCACTCCAACACTGTCGTTTATTTCTTGGTATTAACTCAATAGTTGTCTTAACCTTTATTTATATTTCTGTTCGTGTACTTTACGGATCCCATGCACCCTGTGCTTTAAAAATATAAAGGTGACATTTAAAACAAGATTATCCAGCAAAAGTTTCCGCTTAATCTCAAATGTAATGATGTGAAGATTCACTTATTTCCGTTTAGTATGCATTTTAAAGTGCTACAACCTTTATATCTTTTCCCTTGGTGTGTTTAATGGATCCAATACACAGAGTGCATTTAAAATAAAAAGTCGACATTCAAAAACAAGAACGTCCTACAAAATATACTTGAAAAGAAAGATGAAAGTTGACCTTGTCCTTCCAACTAATCCTGAATACGACGTGGAGTAAAGAGGAATTTTTAGTGGGCCTAGAATTTAAATAAATAATTGACCACACCTTTTGTGAACTTTTAAACACTCTTTGACTTTAATTTGGAAAGATTTTGTGGTGGTAATACCGAAAAATCCTTAAGGGTTCTATTATTGTAAATATAGAGGCTTTGCAAATTCGTCACGGAACCGCCATGCTGGAGGACATTTATGCCAAATACACGTGACTTTGTGCCTAACGCACTGCACAGTGTGCACTGCGACATGCACGGTGCATACAAATTCAACGAGCAAGCGCGTACCGTATGGTTCACTACGTAGTTACATGTACTCCAACATGGTCGCCGGAGAGTATTATGACTTCATGTGAAAAGCCTCTATAAGAAACAACTAGATGAATAAAATGTTTAAATAAAAAAAAACCTAAAAACTAAGCTACAAAAGTGAAAAGATAAAAGTAAATTTTAATTAAGTCTGCAAAACGTAATGAAGCTTAGTCTATTTCTTTAGTAGCACCTGTTTGTAGCTTAATTTTATCTTTTTCAATACAGCTATATAAATTTTCATAATTAATTGCAAATGTTTTTCCGATTTCATTTGATCATGAAGCTGATAATTAATAAGGGCAGGGGGGTGGGTCCATTAACATCTAAAAATATGAAAAATTTGGCTGGAATCTGATAAAATGGTTTTTACTTGCTGAATTTGTTTAGTACTTAACTTCAGTCAGGGATTTTTCTTTGAAGCAACTTTGAAAAAAAAAAAAAAATAATTCAAGTTTTTACAAAATATTGGTAACCAATGAATCATAAAATAACTTTAGAAAAGTAAGGTCAAATATTTTTTTTTCATTTTAGTGGACTTGAATATGATGAGATGGATATGGTTCAGTAAAGTAAGATAACTTTACAGCTAGTGTCAACAAATTATTATCAGGTAATTGTAAAATAAGTTCTCTGTACATATGTTTGTCCTAAAATTTCCAACGATGTTTTCCTATTTTTTAAATGGCAAAATAGACTAAAAGACTAAGAACCAGCTTACGCAACTTCTTTTTATGTCAGAAATAAAATTAAATAACACATATGACAAATTGAGTAAACGTTTTATTTGGTTTTAAAGAAGTTGTGTAAACCTGTAACAACCAGCCACATGTTTCTTATAAAAGAGGAGAAACTAGGATACCAAGCAATTTTCCATCTCACCACGAAACTTTGTGTCTGATACGGTAGATTAATTTAAGTTTCAATAAAACAATTTGTGCATTCAAATGAACTGAACGTTAGTAAATAACCAGGCTTTACCTTAAACCATAAGCGACGATTCAGAGGACTGGGGGACATTTCCCCCCAAATATTTACGAAATAGCTAACTGTCTTTTAATTTTTCATAGAGAATTTTTTGGAAAATGTGATGTCCTCCCAATATTGAGAATAGATCGCTGCCCTCGCTTTAAGCGATCATCATTAATTTACCAATTAGCGTACATATGTCTGTAGGATCAATACTTCGTGAAAACTTTAAAAAAAATCACATTGTGCTTTAGACTATGTATTAATTATTACAACCCTTCTAAGTTTTTATCTTTAAACCCAATTCTTTTTATGCCGTTTAATTGCAACCCTTCCACGATTACGTTGAAAGGGGAATGGGGTCCGCTGCTTATATTTAATTTTTGAAATACTCTATCTATTAAAGAAAAGATAGTAAGTTGATATGAGAACTAAACAAAGGTGTTGGGAGTACTAAGCACACCCCTAGGCTCATTTTTGGCATACTTAATCTAATTTTTCATCCAAAAGTTACTCAAAAAGTTTAAATTATACTTTTTGTACCCTGGCTTACATCAGTTGTTGTGCATAATTTAGAAAAAAATTGATCATGTCTGATCACGAATTTTTGAAAACTGAATTGAACATTTAATTACTCACGAATTAAACATTTACATCTCCATTTGTCATTAGAATGTAAAGAAAACAACAAGTTTTACAAAATAGGTAGATCTCACGAGTCAACTTAATGTAACGCTTTAAACTTTTTTTTTTGAAGAAATGGAATTATTAAAGAAATTTTTATTATAAAAAAATCCCTGTAAAAATAAAAAAATATTGATTTTATTGCATAATTGTTTTTTGCTTTTTATTTGAAAGTTTGAATTACTTTTTAATGAGAGAATACCAGCGAAAAAATACAAGAATCACATCAACCGCGAGTGATTAATTCAAGTTTTTAGTCTGAAGTTTTCCTTGAGCCAAGAGATCTTTTCTATGATCTCAATGAATTTCTAAACATTTACCAAAGTTTTGTTTTTTTTTTCCTTGTACGGTAATTTTTTTACTTTTGTCCTCTTTCGGAAGAAATATATTATAAAATTCCAACTTTTGACATTATTGTGCAAGCGCGAAATTTGAATAAAATAAAAATTCGCAAAGGGATGGACGAAGAAATTTGTGTCGATGCTTACCTGTGTAAGGGAGGAATGAGGAACTAGTTATCCACGGAGAACTGTACCAGGCATGTGACCCATATGGTGAAGCAAATGGCAGCGATGGTTGGCATAGGGAATTGGTATGGACTGATGATCTTATCCTACCAACGTCATCTTTCCTTCCAATGTTGCACAGGTGGTCGTGGAAAGTCTTTTTGTCATCAAAGTGATATTTCTGTGTTTCTTTCTTTTCAGATAAAATGCTCTCGATGCTGAAAGATTTGGAAACCATGGTTGGTGATGATTTAGATGTCGAAACAGGGGTTGGTATCGATGGTGGTACACAAGGAAAAGACTTCTCTTCATCAGATGGTATCGTTCTTATAGCAGAGGAGGAACAGGACACGGGAAGAGACGGGGAATGTGTGGGTGTCTTCGGTGACGAGGTTCCCATGTCGTGAAAGAGTCTTCACAATTCGACAAGCGATTTTAAAACGAAATTTTAAAACCGGTTTAAATTTTTCGTTCTTTTTAAAATTAAACGAATCGAAAACAAGCTGACAAAAATTTAAAGTCCATTTTTTCTACTTTTGAAAGAAAAATAGGTAATCCTTCTGCTTATCTGGAAACAGTTTCATAAAATACAGCTTGCAGTCACTTCAAGACACTATTCACCAATAATTAAAATGTTCGCAAAACAGAAAAATGTGGTATTTTCTCTTCCTTCCTTTCTTCTTAAATCTACGATGTTTATTTAACGGCACATAAAAGTTGTTTCTTCTTCACCGTTAAGCAGTCAAGTACATTTCTGACGATATCTTGTTGTCGTTTGCGGTCCTTATCGCTACCCCCTTAATTGTTGCCGGTAATTGCCGTAGATAATAACACAATGCCACTTAAAGTTAACAACGAACACAAGCTTGGATCAGCTGACAATTGAGTTGTATATAAGCACTTTTTTCAAAGAATAACTGGCGAATCAGTGAGGCTTGTCCGGGACGGTTGTTCTTTCGATTGCCCAACTGAAGTTGAGACGGACTCACACAATACGTACAAGTGCCGAACGACTGAAAGAGCGAATCTATCTGGCGCCCGCTCGATTCTTTAGCTTGGCAATGTCTTAATAAAGATGCCATACTAGTTAAATGCCGTATGAAAAGCTATGATCACTAGTCATTGCACATGGACAATGGATTATGGGATTGACTCGACCGCTTAGGTTGAATAAAGGAAGGCAGTTAGTACAGACAGGTCCGTGCCACCTTGTTAGGCATTACCCACGCATTATTCTCCGTCTGGCGCCTGGCCTAGGAACCCTTAAAATAAATGACAATATTGGTGATTTGTAATTACGAGGAAGTATAATATTGTACGCTCGATTGAGACGAAGTTTTCTGTACGTCGGAGACTGCTACCACAGACAACACACACACAGTGACCTAAAGAAGAACAATAGGCGTGGACGGCTGGGAAGCTTTTGGAATGCGATAGTTAAAATAGATTGCCTTACAGAAGACAAACATTGGCTACCGAGATACTTATTTAAAATTGCAGGGTCTTATATACAGCACGGCACATTACTCTCAGCAAAAGTGAGAACAAATAAACAAAAGGACTGCAATAACAAATGTTCCTTGTGTAAAAAATAACATTTTATTTTGTGGAATAACACTGCTGTATTAGTATAAATAGTTCTAGGCGGGAATACCAAAGAAGTTTGAGTTTTTGCTTTGATTTGTGTCGCGGTAGCATGCAATAAAGAATTTGCACTTGCTCAGAGATCTCATACCACGGTACAAAGTTTTAATATAAATTAGTTTCCGTACAGGGTGATGATCTCTTTGGGTCATTGGCATATGGGATTTTTTTTTTTAATTGGTGAGGGGTGGGGGTTCAAGATTTTATAACCGTTGCAAATCCATACGCCCAATGAAACAACTAATTTCGGTCAAATGCCTTTCAATCTTCGGCAATTTTTTACGACATTTTTCAATACGTTTACAAAATTGGCTAAAATTTTTAAAATTTTTAAGGTTGCCGGAGCAATTCGTGGACATGGTTTCCCTGCCTCTCCCCCTCTCGATTTTGATACGTCTGTGTTTTAGACGTCTCTCTAGATATAGCTGATTGCTGAACTTCAAAATGAATTAGTTGTTTGCCTTTGATTATTGGTATCAAATTAAATTACAATTATTGGCATTGATCGTTAATTAGAGAGTTACTCAAATCTGAAATTTCGAATATCATAAAGGCGCTGTCACAAAACATTCATCAAAACCAAATTCAAATGATTCAATCTTTACCGCATATTCAGAAGCTATGATATAAAATGGGAGTTTGCTCCATCAAATTAAAATGGTAGACTGAGCAATAACTTGAGATGCCTCAATTGTACTACTCAAATTTCCATGCTGTGACGTCGCTTCTTGAAAAAGCAACATAGCTACCCAGTACATCAAAGGCGGTATGGGGTGTAACTAATATCTGAGTATGTTATATGATCTGTGCCCTCAAATGAGCTATGCTTTCATTGTGTTTACACTGTATGAAAAGCAATTAACACATGCTGACCGAACTGTTAGCTAACCCCAAATGTTACGTAATTTTTTGTGTATTGAAACACATCTTTTACTGTCAATCAATGAATCAGATATGAAACTTGACTTAATCAAGTCTGCATGTAGTGGACTTCTTTTCCTCCCTGAAGCGATAAGAGGTAATCAGGCAGAGAGGAAGAATGTAACAAAAAGTAAGAGGGAACTTTTCATCATGCAATTTTTGCATTTCTGTTCCGACATCAACTGCACCTTGTGCCACACGTGTGATCGCGTCTTACCGCTTTGAGGTGATTGGACTTCACAAAACCGTCCCTGTAAATCATGTTATACAAGGAAACAGGAAAAGTTCAAGATCATGTATAAACATTTTTAATTTCGAAAGAAAACAAAGCATGTAAATATGAGCTTTAAAACAAGTATGTCACAAATTAAGTGTTACGCGATAGAGTTTGTGTTTAACTGGATAAATTTCAACTTTTAATACCATACCGGTATCCCAGCGATGGAACAAGCTATGGCAATAACAGTTTGGTCGATAGGGAGTCATTTTCCAAACTTTAAAATGTATGTTTTTAAAATTCTTGACTTACTTTAGGTAAAAGTTTGATTTTACGTTTCAGCTAAACTGCCCATAAAATTTTATAGTATAATTGAAAAAATGATGTACTGGACAAAGCATAGCAATGCATGCAGTTCACATGCAAATGTCTACACATATACAATATTACTTAGTTCGCTCTTCAAAACTTTAAGTGGTTGGTTTTTTTCTCTCTTTTTTTTGTTTCGAAGGGGCCCGTCATACAAAATCTCAAATACAAAAGACTTTAAAAATGTAACCTTCTGCCCAGTGCTGAATTCGAGTCCGGAGACTACGAGTCACGAGTCTGGCAGTTTTCAACTTTGAAGGACTTGATTCCGAATTCGTTTTCGAGTCCCTGTACTTTCTCAATGGGAAAAAACTCAACCCAAAAAATCAACCAGTCCGAGTCCGGACTCGACTTCAGTACTGCTACAGTCGTTATAATTGTTTACTTAAAGGTAAAGAGCAGTCCCCCAGAAATTATTTTGAAGATGAAGCTAAATAAAACAATTTTCATCTTATTTTTCTTCAATGTATCTTTCATCTCCTTTTATGACTTTACTATTGCATATTCAAGGCAAACCAAGCAGTTATTTCTGGTAATTTTCACATTTGAAGAGAAAAAACATTGTCACATGACTCCCAACAGCCAATCATGAAACTGGACAGTCTACTACACTTCTTCAATTTGGGATGACTGCTCCTGCCCTTTGAGCAATATAGTAGGGAAAACAAGCCAATGAACCACCACTGTAATAAAGGCCGTGACCGGCCAGAAGAAGAACAAATTGGTAAGAAAATGAGCAGTAAAACTCCATCTAACTAAGTAACTAATACACAAAATCTCAGCCATCTTTCTTGTAATATTTCATATTGCAATCCAAATCATTTTATATCGGCAATTGGTGTTTCTGTGTTTTATTTGCTCACAAAAAGTTTTACCTCATGTTTTCATGAATTATTTCCTACTCCCTTTATGAAAAAAAATAAGTTCGAGCAAAGAAGTTCGAAGAACCTAACTTTAAGTTATGATTTATGAGGGCGATTTACATCATTTTAGAAATCATTTGAGTTCCACCTGAAACAATTATAGTGCTCTTTTTTATCTTTGAGTGCACCCCTCTCCCGTCGGTGGTGTTTTCCTAACGCGTGTATGGCTCTTTCAAATCTACCTTCCCATTACAAAGAAACACAAAAGCTATGTCTAATCAATCTTTCGCGATGAGATCACGTGTTTTCCACCATACTCCGCATAGTCATGCAAAAAGTAGTAATAATGTTTAGGAAATAACGACCTTGTAAATATTACATGACACGCGATTTTACCTTCCAAAAATTATTGTATTTACATTTTCTTAATGCATCAAATTGTGCGTGAGCAAACCACTTTACTTCTGGTCAGCCCACGTCGGTGGTGAGACAATTTAGTCTTACCGTGTTGCCTTTATTTGAATTATCTTCTTGTGAAAGCTTTCTCTCACAGAAAATTGTTTACTGAACAATTTGAAATTTTCTCAATGCATTTTCATTGGTTAGAACAAAACACTGGTGAGTGGGAGGGGTGGGGGAAATGTGCGTGAGGTTTGAAGGGTTCTCTTGCTATGATGTTTGTTTCTCACACTTTAAAAGTTAAATTCCTCAATGTCTTCTGATCATCATCGGCTGAGTACGGTAATAAAGTTGATTTTAGCGAACGTGCCGGTAGAAGGAAGGGAGGTATAGGACAAAACATACAGGAGACATTTGGAGCCTTATTTTCTCTTGCCAAAAATTTCATAAGAAAGTACAGGCATTTTTGTATTCTTTCTAAATTTGGTCTTATAATGTGGGATCGTTGAGGATAAAATTGGCTGTAAAGTTTAAAGAAAGCAAAAGACTGCCCATTAATGTGAGGATTATGATGTCATATGCGTTTGGCTTCAATTTTACTTTTTGTTGAAAATTTGACAACTTTACCTTGAGAATTACTAATCGGATTTTAATGCAAATTTCACTGAAATGCTTAGAATTTAAGTACCGGTATCACTTAACATTTCAATCCTTTCTTAAACTGTCATGGATTGCTTTCTCATATAGTTCAGCTCCCCTCATCCTTTGGTCAAAATGTCTGCCGGATCCGTGTCTGGTAGTAGTTTTGTTACCAATATTATCTTAGGCCTACTTCAAGTTACCTAATGAATTTTTAGACCAGTTTTTAGTTAAAAGAATAGTCTTTAAATGAAGACTTTAACACCTCACAAATAAACTAAAATCCATGAGCTTCCGTGGGCTCGGCCAGTGGATCCGTTGTCCCTTAGGCCCCTGGATCCCACCCCTTAGGGCCTTGTGCTTCGCTCTCGGTGGCGCCTTGGGAGCAATGAGCGTGTGGTGTGTGACATATAAATTCTTCCGTTTTCTAACTGCATGGCGTATCTGGGATTCCGGAAAGAAGGAGAGTGCCAAAGTAACGGAGCCCAATGCCCTCATGGGAACACATTGAAAGGGACTCCCGGGAAAACAGTTTCATTGTGTTAAAAATCGCCAAATTTGTGCAAGAGAAACTGCAAGAGTTGAAGCATTTTGCAGAGTTACATAAACTAGAACAGAGGGTCCCCTTGGGACCGTGGACCAAAGGTTATAAAAAAACATGAAAACATGTGAGAGAAGAAGGGGTCTCTATTATCAAGTCTGCAAGTCATCTTCTTACAGCATACAAATTTATGCCTTCCGTGGTTTTTCTTAATACGTAACAAAATATCTTTTTGGATCATAAGGGAATGTTTATCGTAGAAGTCATCGAAATTGACTTAGCCAGGTTTCCTGTAGTGTACAATTCCAAATAAAATATTTAACCATGGTGATAACCAAATTCAAATCCAGACAAAAGGGACAATATTCTCACCCCAAACTACACTTCTGGTACAGGGTAACAGAAAGTCTCAATTGGCTCAGCTTTTTGATTGACTGCTAATTCAAACAATGCAGAGTACCAAAACTTATATCATACAGCACGAACTGTTCTGATAGTGTCTTGATTATACACATTGAGCTTTCTATATTCACCATGCAGTAATAAAATGAGATTGTGTCTGGATGAGGGTGAATTTCAGACAATTGTGAGAGGGGCTTAATTAAGAAGGTTAGGAGAATCGGTACTGTCTGGGATGAGAGAATTGGGCCTTTAAGTTTGACCCCCAAAGCACTGTACACATGTCGAGATTATCCCCTGGGATAGCAGCATTACCGTACTTAAAGAAATGAGTAGATGATTCCACAGTTAACTTGAGTGATTACAGTCGTAAAACAAGTGTTCTATTGATTCTGTGTGCTTATGACAAAGGTCACATTTATTGCATGTTTTAATTTTCATCGTAAACAATAATTTTATGTTGGAATCATTTTAATGACTACACTAGTACTGAAACCATCGTAACTTTGTATCTTCAGAATAATTAAAGGCGGAACCGCATCCAAAAAAGACCAGTCTTTGTGTTAATTTGAATATATTGGTTCCACTCAATATAACTCCATGGTCTGATGGTCATCACTCACCTCTTGTATTAACCTACTTCTAACATGGAAGTGGTTTAAATAACATTTGAATATTGGTAAGACTGTTTATTTAAGGAAAATGGTCTTAAAAGCATACCGCAACAGATTCCATCCTAAATGGAACAAAGCCATAGTATAATAAAAATTTTTAAAAGTTGGTATGTCTGTAAGCTTTCATAAGAATTAAAAAAGCTATCCCGAGAGATAAAATTTGAAATACAGCGAACACCTTTGCTATACCAATGCCTTTAATAGGGACTCATGACTTGGACTAAACTATTATTCCAAATTGGCGTGTTCAGTATCTGCAAACCGTAATGCTGAAAAAATTTCATCCCAGACTGGAGAAAGTTAAAGGTGGTTTCTTAAACTGTTAAACGTTCTTCCAAAATTGGTTCGGATTTTTTTTACTGGCCAATTTCAAATAGAAATCTTCATGATCATAGAACGGGTCAATGCTTATACATGAAATATATAGAAAGAGCAAAATGTAAAATAAGGACAATCCTTTCTCTATCTTTAAAATGTGACAAAAGTTACTTATCTTAAGAACGAAGCAGTGTTTGTAAAAGTCAATAAAATTTTTAACCCTGCATTTCTGAAATCTTGTATTAAAAGTCGTCAGCTTATCATTGAATAAGGCTTGTCATTCCATACAAAAACGAAAGAACATGGAATTAAGTTTATCTATATAATCGGTTGTCAGCCGTGTACGTGATTCAGTGTAATTATTGAAACATGGCACCACTATTGACTTGTGAACAGCAATGCGACAATCTAGAACGGTCATCTCTAAATACATCCTGGTCAAATTTTGTGGTCAAGGATTTTCCAGACGTTTCTTGGTAAAATGACCATGGTTTTCTGGTCATTTTTACCAAGAAATGCTTGAAGTCACCGGTTTTCCAACATATCATGGTTAAAATGACCAGGATTTCTAGGTCATTTTAACGAGGAAATGTATGGATTCACAATGCATTTCCTGGTTAAAAGAAAAAGGATTTCCTGGTCGCTCTAACCAGGAAATAATTGGTGACAATAATCCTGATTAAAATTTGATCAGGATGTTTTCGAGTGCACGCTTTTTTTCATAGTTTCCTAATATTCAATACTTAATTCTTTGTTTTTCATAATAATTAATAATTATGCTTTGTAAGTCAGTATTAAAACAATACGGTACCTAATAATGTGAAGTCATCGTCGTATATCCAAGGAATGTCACAATCACTTTTGAAAGGGATAGACTGAGAACCCTTGAAATTTCCCAGTTACAGGGATAATCCTCTACCCCAAAGTAATTGTCAATTGGCTCAGCTCTTTGATTGACTAGTTCAAACAATGCAGAGTACCAAGACTCAAATTTCACAGCATATACTGCACTGATGGTTTTGATTTCAATTTGGGGTCTTGTATAACCAGGGAGCTGCCATTGCCAATGACAGCTCCCTGGTATAATCACCCTGAAGGAGTAAAATGAGATTTGGGTAAGGACGAATTTAAGACAGTTGTGGGAGGGGCTTATGTAATTAGGTGAGGAGAATTGGAACTGTTTAGAGTGAGTGGAGCAGGCCTCTAAGATTCAACTACATGGATTAACCTAATTTCAACTTTAGAACCGACGTAGTACTTAAATACCGCAATTGTGTCATAATCCTATGGAAGGATCTTTCGTACGTTACCATTTATCATTTATCTCATCACTGTTTTTAAGGAAACTCAAGAACCCTACTACATATAAGTGTATCAGATATATAAGAATGGAGAGGAGATCGCAAATAAAGACCTGTATACACGAGTGTACACCTGTATACAACATTTGCAAAACATTTCCAAAACATCAACTGGCAACAAATCCAAAACATGCTTGTTTTCGGTTTGTTGTACAGTGTAGACAGGGTATACAGCATGTTTTGAAAATGTTTAGGAAATGTTGCAAAAGAAATGTCCTGTCAATTCTTTTCAAAACATTTTCAAAAGATTTTCAAAATGTTTTCAAATTGTTTTTGTTCTGTCTACACTGTGCAACAAACCAAAAACAAGCATGTTTTGGGTTTATTGCTAGTGAGGTGTTTTGAGAATGTTTTACAAATGTTGCTCGTATATACAGGCCTTTACTCTGTCTACATTGTGCAACAAACCGAAAACAAGCATGTATTGGGTTTGCTGCAGGTGAAGTGTTTTGAGAATGTTTTACAAATGTTGCACGTGTACACAGGCCTTAAGACATATGTCTTTGTTTCTACACTCTTAAAAATCGCTGTAAATTTACAGAACAAAAATAAAGAAATACATGCAGATTACAGAAAAATATTTTCCTTATTTTAGTCTCTATTTGTCTCTTTTTTTCTGTTTAAAGTATTTACAATGATTTTGAACAGTGTATTCTTAAATCTCTTGGGAGTAAACCTTTTTAATGACGATCTTTTCCATTCTTTTCAAAGTAATCTTTACACAATGGCTATTGTCTGTATATGCTTTGACAGTTTGAGTAGGGAATTCTTTCCGTAAATGACGAAGCTTATTAATTGGAATTTTTAGTAAAATGTCTGGAAACAAGTGTTTAAACAATGTTCTTAATTGTTCCACAGAGATTTAATTTCGTCAACGGATGATGTTCGTTGTTCAAGTCTCGGCCTATACTTTTCCCTCAGAAAATTGTTCAAGTAACTCGTGGTGAAAGTTTTGCTGACATTAAATGAAAATTAATACATCACGTCTTGCATAACATATGAAATGACGTAATACATTGCATAGTTTAGTATGACGGCCGGCAACTAACGCAAAGATAACGAGTATGTGTAAGGAATTATTGGGTCTCTTCATACGAATTTTGACCATGTTTCACGTATCATGGTTGATAGAAGCATTGGGATAAAAATGGGGGGGGGGGGGGTAGGATCAGGAGCAAGATTTATGTCAAAAAAGAACATTGTCTCAAAGAAACTAGAGAACTTTGTGTCTCCTCCTCTATCAATTCCCTGCAATATTAAGCAGAGCTCCATTGATTTAAAGGTAGTTATGCATTACCCCAAAGTATATTTTATCGGTATATTCTACAGATGTTCTCACTTGGTGCAGCTCTTTGATTGACATCAAATTAAAAAAAAAAGGGGAATATCTCATGTTACACGGCATGTGGTGGGTGAGAGTATATTCTGATTACAAACTGGGGTCCTGTGTACTCACCAGAATAGTTACAGATACATTAAAGGTAGTGTGACATGAAAATGACAAAATTGGGAAATAGATGTAAAAAGCATTGAAAATCAAGAAAAAAGACACAATTTCCATCAAAATCCCACCAAAATTGACCGTTTTACCGGGCAATTTCTGTTTTGCCAACTTAGTCATTCATAATATGAGCTCAATATGCAAATTGTGTGATGTCATGAGAGGGACATACCATGTATGGCTTATAGCATCCTTTGTTTTTACAATCTTCATTCCAATGACACTTGTAACATAAGTTGCCCTGGGGGTATTTTGGAAGTTTAAACTGTGTCCTGGAAAATCACCTGTATCAATTACCAAACCATAAACAATCTAATGAGTAATTAAGAGACAATTAATACAGGGTTAACAATGTGCGTAATGCAACACTCCATATCATTATTTTTGCATTAGTACCAAGTCGCTATAGAAACATTCAAACTTTGAAGAGGTATATCTTGCGAACCGTAAAAGATAGGCCTATTCAAATAATTCCAACGGATTCTTCCCAAGAAAAGTTCACAGCTGCCAAGTGAAGTCGGGTCATTTTGCTGACGTGTCACACTACCTTTAAACTGTGATCGTTTTAAATGTGGATAAGTTTTAGGCAATTATGGGAGGGGCCACAAGTAGCCTCCACTTTTCAACCAGGAAACATGATGCTAGGTGGGCAAATTGCCTCAGATTTCTTTTGTTTTTCTTGGTAATTAAATGTCCTCTTTGTCCCCGAATTTGATATTGTTGGAATGTTTGGATGTCTTTCCGGTAGATCTAGCATAACATATGTAGGATATAGCAATAAATCAGTAAAACATTCCTGACAGCAATGTCAATATTCATAAATCGAATGCAATGTCAACTAAGTGCATCGCGATGACATTACAGATTTCCCACAATGCACTTTTCCTGCAAGAAAAAAGTTGTTCCTTGAAAATTAGTAACTTTTGAACACATTATTGATGCTACTGAGATGTAGTTTTTATCTCCTGCAAGAGAAAATTTTTCCTACACATTATAATGTCAATAAATTTTGCCTCCGAGGCATGCCTTTTAAAGGAAAAGGTCTGGGCTAAGCTTTGCCCGAAATGCTCCTGTCTCAGGCTGCTGGCAGGGACTCATAGCTATTAAGTAATTTAGTGCTTTCAAATGTTCCGTAGCTTTTAAAGGAACTGTT
Source organism: Holothuria scabra (assembly GCA_037179385.1). Classification (NCBI taxonomy): domain Eukaryota; kingdom Metazoa; phylum Echinodermata; class Holothuroidea; order Aspidochirotida; family Holothuriidae; genus Holothuria; species Holothuria scabra. The sequence goes on from CM074194.1 coordinate 12,116,811, forward strand.
ATGTTTGCGATGCAGAAAATTTTCATATTTTTTAGCAAGGAATGAGAGACATGCAACTGAAAAGGTAAGATAGATTCCTTTACATGCAAGAAATAAGGGTTTGACAGAATAGTCCAGGGTCACATTTATTTTTGATATGTTAAAGAGGAACATATTCTAAACATTCTATCCTAAACAATCTTAGTGATTTTTTATTCATTTGCCACATTCGGTTCTTGAGATATAAGCAAATGAATGTGACGTATTTTTTACACTGAAAATGAACTTGAAGCGAGCATCCGTGATATCTTGGATTCACATTGATGGCAATATTTTGTTTTTATTTATAATTTACCACCATTTTTAATCCCACGGGTTCATCCCCTCCATGTTGTAAAAGATACTATGCCTTTGAGGTAAGTTAGCATCCCTATTTAATTCAGGTCAAACAAACAGGATGAAAAAATAAAGAAGAACAAAAGATATCCATGACATCACACCTGCTTGGTTCAAGTTTATTCTTTTATAGAAATCAATTCCCAATATCTTGAGAACCGAACATGGGAAATTAACTTTGAAACTTTGCCCCAAACGCTTAGAATATAATCCTCTTTAACATATCAAACATATATTTTGTACTGGACTATTCTACATCCGAAATGAATTCAGCTCTTTGTTGTACAACTTAGGAGTACTTTCAATCTGAGCTTAATTTATAAATTTTTAGATGATGCAAGATCCGCAACCGTTGAAAACATGGACGCAAGCAGGATCTAATTATTTGAAGGGGTATACAGGAACGTCCCTGGGTCACGTTCAGTGGGGAGGGGGTACTCGAACTTCTCGACAAAATTGTTCATCAATTCCCGAATAGTATTTTTTCCCCAAAGACGTTGAACCTTCCATGCGCGGTGGAACGAAAAAATATTGACGATTCCTTAAGTTGTTGTGACAACCTTTTTAACGAGAAGAAATGATTTCTTTACAAACAGAATAGTGTCCAGACAAAAATCAAAACAAAAGCATCACCTGACAGCAATTCGTTTTATAGTCCGAAGGCAAGATGATACCATATTGAAAATTTCCTACATTAACTTCCTGTTTCCTAAATAGATTTACTTTTTATTTGTTTTCCTGACGAAAGTAAATTTCTGAAAGAGGGTGGATTTGTTTTTCAACAGGCCGTAAATTTTCCCCAAAAAACATAGCTTTGAAAATTTCTGGGGATGACGTAGCACTTTCACATCCCATGGTAGTGACACCCCTGGGTGCATATCACCACGCGCCTATAATAAGACAAACACTAAGCGGAGAGCCACAATGAAGTGAAAGGCAACGGGAAATTGTTGGCGGAAAATACCTCCCTGATAACCTGAAATGGCGTTACCCGTCCAGTTTCAATTGATTTTTCCTGATTATTTATATCTCACCCCAAACTTATAAATAAATGTCGCTTAAATACGTTTTCAATTGTATTTTTTTCGGTGGTCAAAATTAATGGGTGGGCGGCCGGGGGCACAACTGGTAGCTCAAGAAATTTTGAGGAGAAACATTTTTTGTTAGGTTATTGGTGGGATTGAATATACTTCAATTTACAGGATATATGGTTGAATTTATTTTCGTTGAAAACATTTTTGGTGCACTTAAAAAGCAAGAGGCCTACATCCCTTTTACAAAAAAAATGTAAAAAAAAAAAAAATAAAATAAAAACCTGCTAAAAGTCTGAGAGAACGGCAGACGAAGATATTTTTGATAATTTATCAGTCTCGGTCAGATGTTTCTTTTTAAGTACCGTATAGTGTCTGTCTTGTCCTTGCATTGAGATACAGATTGATTTACAGTATTATCTTGTCTGGGACAAGCCGATAATTCCCGCTGATTTGGCGCAAGACCTCCGTCTGCCCTGTCTGCCCACCGAAACATCGCTTGTCATAGAGAACAATGCTGTATACCAACTTGGATGTAAGATGTCCGCTTGAATGCACAATCGAAATTTCATGCACCCATTCAACTCAACTAGGGGCTTTAAACATTCCCTTTCAAGATGATCTCTCAGCTAATCTATCAAGTGATCAAACAGAAATCGATGTTTAAGTGGGACTTTAGAAGACGTTCTATCTTAACCAGTCGACTGCTTTAGAATTTTGATTACTTTTCAAGGTTTCACATGAATTCGAAAGGGCAGTACGTCACTACGTACCATTTACCATAAAACGACATCTTTCACTTTGTTGACATATGTGACGTCATTAGCAGTTAAGACTGGACTTTGTCACATACTGTATTTTACGGTTGGGGTTCAGCTGCCTGAAAATCTGTGTCAGCCCCTTCGGATGGAACAATGCCATTCTTTCAAAGTTTCCCCCTTCAAATCAAATGATAATTGCGTTTATATTTAGTGTACTTAACATTTCTTCCCTTCTTTCCCATCAAATAACCATAGTGTTGAAATTGTGCCATTACTTAGACCGTTTATAGTGTGGAAATAGAAATACACAAAAGTGACAGAGGCCATCAAAGTTAGAGTGTCTCTAGATCGACAAAATATCTTTTCCAACCGTGGCTTTGGGCCGATCCAGGGTCGCCGGTTTACAAATTTGCCAGAGCCCTGAAAGCGAACCTGAGTTGTAGTCCCTCAGTGTCCCTCAGTGAGCACTCAGTGAGCACTCATTGGGTTTTGCCATGAAATTACTACCTCGGAGGTAGTACTTCCGTGGCTCTACCCATATAAGCGTACGAGGCGGGGTGCAGGGGGGCACTCGCCCTCCCAATTCGGCAAACACAGTCGGTCCATTCGGGCAAAATATGATAAAGCGTGTCATTGTTCGATCATATTCGGGCAAAATTTGCTCTTGCCCCCACAAAAATGATTCCCGTACGCCTGTGGCTCTACCAACAAATGATATGATAATTATATACAAGGTAAACGTTCTTGCCTCTTCGTTTAGACTTAAATGCCACTTCTTCCAATAAAAATGGGATGTGGGATCCAAAAAGCACTAGTCTTCATTGCAGTATTGTATTGGAAACTGTATGTATATAACATGTGGTCTTAAGTTAGATATGGCCTTCACATAGTCAGAATACGATATCCTAGTTTGCTACTTGTTAAAGTTTCCATTGTGTGAAGGCCTGGATAAATGTGTCCCGTAAGCCTACGTCTAAAACTACCGTCCATTCAGAAATGGGAGAGCGTACTTTTCAATGATTAGCTATACTTAAAAAACCATTTCATCCAATGAAAGCGATACAGTTCATCTGGTTGACCTAATTTTCCGGTCATTTTGCAATTTGCCCATTTTTTTATTATAACGAAAATTTTCTTGCAAATGTAGGCTCAAAATAACGACTGCTTAGATTCTACTTGCATGCCAGTCTGGAAACAATATTTCCAGCGTTGATTCCCATTTTCAGAATTTGCTATGTGCATCGCGACAAGTGACGGTGGCGCTTCGCTTAGGTAGTCTTTGCGGCGACTTCTCACGGAACACCCAAAATGTATATTTGTACGACATTATAGTGTCCGCTTGCTTCATGCATGTAAGGGTATGACCTGCAATTTTCTAATTACTGAATACTGTTCAAGGCTACAGTGGTCATTACTTTTTAATCACATGCTTTTAAGTAACACGAAGAAAGGTTTCTTTGAAAATTCTAAACACCATCTTTATTTTTCAGGTATTGTTCACGAAAACTGTAGGATGAAAGGTTCAGTAAAGATTGAAATTTCTTTTATTAAGTTTTCTTTCATGCACTTCGCAAAAGCTAGGGATTCAAAGATTTGAATCGAAATGAAAATTAATTAATACAACATCGCTAACTGTGAAAATTGGTGAAAACGGCAAATCGATTTCTAAATCAAGAAATAACGTTGAATAAACATTTGATTTAATCGTTGCTATAGCAGCTAAAGAATCATGGAAACTGGGAGTATAAACAATAGATAACACTTACGTCACACCTCTTTTGTTTAAAATCCCACTTCCCATGATTCCTTTTGTAGATTTAGCAATAGTTAGCGTCTACTATCAACTTTATTTTCTAACAAATTTTCTTTCTAACTTTATTTTCTAACAAATTTTCTTTCTAAGCTAATATTTGATTAATTTCATCTGCTTTCTTTCTAAGCTAGTCTTTGATTAGTATCAACGGTTTTGCACTGTTCAAGTTTAAACTGTTAAAAATTTTTGATTGGCGGTTGCATTGCATGGGCTATATCCTTTGTTGTGGTTATGGTTTAACGATATCTTTAGCACGTTAGGAGATTTCTTCCCAAAAAGGCGTCGGCTTATAATTCTAAATTGTTATTGTGAAATTAGTCACATTTTATCAAAATAAGAAAGGCGCAAACATGTAAATGAAATTCAAATAAATTGTTCATGTTCGAACCTGATTTTAAAGGGCCAAACTACAATTTTGGGTACGGGGATACCGAAATTCTCAATTGGCTCAGCTCTTTGATTGGTAGCTATTTGAAACAATGCAGAGTACCAAAGCTTTTATTAGACTGCATGAACAGGGCTGCGAGTGTCTTGATTATAGAAATTAAGTTTTTTTCTATACCCACCTTGAAGCAATAAACTGAGATTGTATCTGAACGAGGAAGAATTTCAGACAATTGTGGGAGGGGCTTCAGTAAGAAGGTTGGGAGAATTGGTACTGTTTGGGGTGAGAGAACTGGGTCTTTAACATCATATCACCACTTTTGGCACACCTCGAGTGAAACATCTGATGTTAAATCTTGTTCTTTCCTCTAGGACGAAGCTCCTCGGCACTTTTAAGGGGCGAGGGAAGGGAAGGAGTCCTCTTCACAGTTCTTTGGTGGAATCTGGCATTGGGGGGTGGGGGGTGGAGAGGGAATCTGGCATTTTAAGGGGGGAGTGGTCCCCTTAAAGTTTTTGGAGAGGGGTCAATTCGGCATTTTTGGGGACGGGAAGGGGTACCCTCTACACTTTTTCATTACTTTGGCATCTTAGGGATGGGAGAAGGGGTCCCCTCGGCAGTTTTTGTTTTTCCAAGAAGAACGGTTTTATTGCTCAAGTTCACCCAGGTTTTGTCTTGTTACCAGAGGTTTGAGGGGACTAGGCGTTGAAAAGAGCATGATTACTAATAACGAAATTACAAAATTTCTACAGGAATGCCTGTCATTTTTTTTTCCAAATTATTTCCTATGCATTCAGATGTTTAGTGATTGAGTATTACTCCTACAAATTTCAGCAAATTATCATACTGGCGAAGTTAAAATTTCTCTGCCTCAACCCCGACCCCCACGGTTTCTTAAAACGACAAGTATTTTCATGTCCAACACTTGGATATATCCAGACAATAAGAGGATAACACACAGAGAAAATGTGACAAGAATGGCTCCTACTGATGGACGGACAAACCAAGAAAGGAAGAGTAAGATCAAAATTGAAGTAAAAATGGCACGAATCTTGTCAAAGTGTCATTGCCATTTTTGTGTTCCAGGAAAGGAACTATAAGTCGCTGGGTCTTCCTGTTACTATGTTGGATTGACACCGCGTAAATCATTTCTAAAAATACTAGACTAACGGGACATGATTCTTGTCTGGTTCTTAGCCTCTCTTTGGTCAAAGTTTAGAGAAATAATATCCCGAAGCCGAGGCTTATTTATATTCTCAAAACTTGAATTATATCCATAATCATTCCCGTGTACCCGATTGACAGTATTTATGTGATTTCGAACTCTCGCAAAGACTTCTATTGTCACAGAGTTATCACATGAATACGATAATTGATCACCTTTGCGATATATGTATTTTTTCTAAGTAACTTTCTGTCATACAACATTTCTAGCGGAGACAGTGATAAGCTGTACGAGGTGGTTGCCTGCGGAGCAGGTCGTTCTTGCAAGTTATATTCCAGTTGTGTGCTAAGACATATTGAAATCCTTGAGAAAACAGAGTTCGCTCAGGGGGTAAACGAGTTGGGGAATTTTCTTCTTTTTGGTTCTCGTTGTGCCCACAACTAAAAGCGTGAAAACGTGAAAAAAATTACGAAACATGTTTAGAGACTATTTTTCACTTTCAGATGCCATAGGAAAAGGAAATAAATAAACGCATTTTGTTGAAATACTCATTTTATTCCTATATTTTTGATTCTCGAAATACTGGCAGATAGTGTTATTTATGTATTTTATTTGCACTGTTTACAAGTTTCATTTATTGTATTGACCTTGAAATTAGTAGACATTTGTGTTTGCTGTAACTTGTAAATTTTGTAATACCCCAATTCCTATATCATGCATTCACATTATGGAAGAGTTTGTGTAGATTAGGAAGATGGTATTTTACGGCTCAGTTTCTAACCAATAGCTTTAAAGGGCAAAACCTCTCACCCCAAACTACAATTTTGGTACGGGGTTACCGAAATTCTCAATTGGCTCAACTCTTCGATTGGCAGCTAATTCAAACAATGCAGAGTACCAAAGCTTATATTAAACAGCATAAACGGTACTGAGAGTGTTTTGATTATATAAATTGAGGTTTTCTATGCGTACCTTGAAGCGACTAACTGAGATATCTGGATGAGGATGAATTTCAGACAATTGTGGGCGAAGCTTTAGTAAGAAGGTTTGGAAAATTGGTACTGTTTTGGGAGAGAGAACTGGGCCTTTAAGTCGGGCTGGCCACGACCCTTTTTCAAGTTGTATTTCACTGGCTTGTTCAGTTTCCTACTCCATTGCTCATGCTGAGCACCTAAGGACCAATCACAGCGGCAGGTTCCATTTTTAACTTCTTCGGTATATGCTGGTTTGACTCGACCAGGAGTCGAACTTCAGACCTCTTGACTGCAAGTTGGGTTCACTAACTACTTAACCGTGCAGCCAGAGTCAGAGTTTATGTAGAAGAAAATCGGTTCCAACAGTCCAATTACACAAATCAGAAATATTCAAGAAAATCGACTAAAGCCAGTCTGATCACGGTGCAACTCTGACCAGGGAGCTGTTACGGCTCCCTGCTCTGACCAACATGGTCAATGGGGTAAAGTGTGCTATTTTGCCTTTATTCAAACAATGGAGAAGTCCCGTCGCAACAGTGTTTGCAATTACGACATAAATACGCCATTTTAACCTTGAATTACACTTGCCCTCTATTTCTCCATTCTTCGCCATTCTTCACATCTAAAATAGACAAAATATCTCCAACCCTAGCCCACCCTCCATCCTTCTTTCCCACTGAATACACTCAGTTTAGTGGTGCCAAAATACTCAAAAGTGTTCGTTAAGTTTTTACGATCAATAAACACCTTTGTAGTTTTATTACAATGCAATTGCAATAACTTCATGGTAAAGATTGTATTCAATTCTGAGACTCAAACAAACACACCATGAAGTTAGTCAAGCGTTTTCAAAAGGTTCCACTCCTGTTATTAGCGTTTATTATTTAAATTGGTACGCATTATCGCTTTTGACTGCGTCAAGAAATAATTGCCCTGTCACAGACATTTATGACAAAATAAATATTTATTTGCAGTTACATAACCAAGAAGTGACATTATGAAATATTTATAAACATGAACTTGTACTGTTGTATAGACTACATACTACTCCATACTATTTTAGGGTTAGTTAGATGAGATTAAACGACACACCAACACGAATGCTCGTTACATGTTGTCAACTAGATAAAAAAAGGTCAAATTGAAATACGGTGAGCCTAGAATTAGCGTAAGTAGCTGCCCTAGTGCTGATCTAAGTTTAGTTATTATTAAATTTTCTAGATATTATGCAACTTTTAAAGACAAAGTCAAATCTCATTTGACAGACAATTACTCTGCTTAAGTTTTATGTCGAATTGGACCCCCCTCATTTTTGCCAGTTCCTCCTGGCTTCAAAGGGGAAGTTTAAGCAAAAATTTAATTTTCGTATGTGAAAGAGGAATCAAATCTAAACAATGTATTGAAAATTCTATTCAAATCGGACATGTAGATCTCGAGATATCAGTAAATGAAATCAGTGGATTTGTGTTCCAAAGTTCGTTTGAGGGCAGCAGAGCTTATATCACTTCCTCTCATTGACAATGAATGCTTTGTTTTCCTTTGTTTTATCAGACTGTTGTATTGGCCTTGAAGTTAATAGAAAAAGGACCTCCCTGTGGGGAATGCAAAATTCGTAAAGTTCTCATGCCACTTATGCAATCACATTTTTATAACATGGGTTTGAGTAGGAGAAAATAACTCTAAATTTTAAAGAAAAACAAAAGACTGTGCACTAATGTGGGGATATGATGTCATAAGTGCTTGCTTCAAGTTCACTTTTTGTTGAAAAAGTGAAAACTAATTTCACCAAAATTCTAAGAGTAACAGAGTAAGTACCTCTCTAACATACGAAATCCCGTTGTGACCTTAAACCCTTCTTTTAATACATGTTTTTTTTTTTTCTTTTTGTCTTTCATTTACTAAAAATGTGGCTAGATACAATAAAGATATTAATGTTTTTCTAGCGTCCTGTTTATAAATCTTCATTTCGCCATTGCATCTTGTTTTTTATATGCATCTATGTAAATGTGGTTGTAAACGAAATTCACTGAACTGAGTTAAAGGCATATTTTCATCATCCCAAACAGTTCCATTTCTCCCAACCTTCTTACTTCTAGCCCCTCCCAAATTTATCTAAACTCATCTTTATCTAGACACAATCCTAGTTTATTGCTTGATGGCTTGTCCCAGTGGCCATACAAGTCCATAATGTGTAATCAAGACACTCTCAGTGCCCGTGCTGTGTAATTTAGCTATGATGCATTGTTTGAATGTGATGTCAACCAATTGAGAGTTTTATGCAGTTTAGAAATACTGCAGTTTAGGGTGACGAATGACTGCCTTTAAGTAGATAGGTATATCAACACGAACAGACGGACTGGTGAAATTTCGGATGTTTTTCAGCCTGTTGACCAACTTGTCCAGTTCTGCATGTATTTTCATGCTGGGAAGTTTATCTTGGACCATTGCAAGTTCAAGTGACATATCATTACAGAAGAAATACTGCGGGACGTCGTGAAATAGGCAAGTCAAAGGCAAATTTGGCTAGTTAGCAGGTTACTGCTGGTCTATACGAAGGTGGTTGTAGCACAACCGAATGCGTCAGCTGGGCTACCGAATTTAATGGCAAGTCTTTGCCAAGTGGGAGAAAAGAATCCGGAGAAAAGCCCGCATACATTGGATTTGAACCCAGGCACATGTGAACACATTGGTACACAGCAGGTGGAGTAGACAACTAATGCCACCCCAAGACCCTTGTGAAGTACCGTAGGACTATAATCCTGGAAGAAAAGAAAATTCGAAAAAGGAAAAAAAGATGTCACTCAAGTCTAGAGATAGCCGGTGAGGGGACGAAGTCTTTTCGTTCAGCTCATCGCCGCTGAGGGGCGGCAGCCTAAGAAGACACCACGCAGGCTAGTGTATTGAAAGTGTTTCAGATTGTCATAAAAACTTGAAACTTGATCTATACTCATGATTCTTCACCAGACCTTTTTTTCCAAATAGCAAGTACAAAGGATTGTGGTACAGGCTGTTAGCGTATGGCATCCCCTTAGTAAACTATCATTGCAAAGAATGACACATAACAAATGTCTATCTGACAAATCGTTTGTAATCACTATTTGGAAAAATGGCTATTCACCGCTACAGCCAACTTCGTTACTTCATCTACAACTTAACAAGATCGTGGTAACAAAAAGAAAAACAAATAACAAAAAAAAAAAAAATCCGGACAAGCAAGAAAATTACGGCGTCCCTTTCAAATTAAGATTTTAACGACGTTTGAGAAAACTGTTTTTCTTAGAGGGTGCAAAATGTAACAAACAAGTGAATATCTAAAGCACAGGGTAAGTCAAGTAGAACAAAAGAAAGAGAAAACACGTAAAATAATTAGATCGTAATTTCCTACGACTAAATCGAATTCTTTCTGCGTCATGATGCAGTTGGAGAACGATTGCAAAACAATTACGCTGAACGAATGTGTTCATTTTACGCTTAAAGAAGGACAATTTACTTTTTTAATTTCGATTACTTAATAGCTATCGCCACCGCGAGCATCCAAAAAAGCTTTCTCAGACGCCTCGATTACAAAACAATTGCTCGTTCATCCTTCTTGATGATCAATTGCAATTATGGACCATAAATTGGATTCTTTAGAATAATAACACCAGCAGGAAATTTGTAGTCAAATGGAGTTGTACAAGGTGTCTTCCAAGTGTTAACTTGACATTACCCTGTCCTGTTTTTGTCACGACCAACACTCTTGATTCTAATTGATATAAGACTTTCACAAAGCCTAAACATTTCTTGTCGTAATTACGTTCCGCATTTTGCAAACAGCGGCCGGTAGTTGCACAAAGATAAAATAACGAATCACTAAATGAGGTCATCTCGCAGATTGCTGTTAGTGTTAGTCTTTGTATTGCAATTTTAAGAGGCAAATGACAAATTAATGCTCCTTAAGAATGTGAACAAGTTTTTTTTTAATTTTTATTACAGACAGGAAATGGAGAAAGGGATTTCTGATTGCTTGATGTAGAAGACTTGTTACTGACAGGATTTAGATAGAAAATGTAAAGAAATAATCATGCATGCAACAAGCGGCCAGTAAAGAGAGTTGTGTGTATATTTTGGAAATATTGACGAAAAATCACTAAGGTTGCCATAGCAGTGATGGACTATTACAAAATATGGAATGGAACATTACAAAATAATATACAAAATGTTACAAAATAACATTGTACGGTAAACGGCCTGCGGTACCTCCTGCAGTGAGAATATATAGATTCAAATACAATAGGTACCTGCACTGTAATTGAGTAAATTGAACACTCTAAAAAATATTTAAACGATTTTGTTTAAAAATTAGGATACTCACGAAAATGAGTATTTCTACTCGAAATAAGTGAGTACTTCAACTCAATTTGTGAAAAATTTTGCACAAATTCAGCAATTTGTGTAAAATTTTGCACAAATTCAGTTCACTTATTTCGAGTAGAAATACTCATCTTCGTGAGTATCCTAATTTTTAAACAAAATCGTTTAAATATTTTTTAGAGTGAAACAAAAGCATAACCCCAATAAGCATGACACTAATGACCTGATACACGTCACTCTCTAGTCTTCTAATTCTGTCTGTCTCAATTGTTTGCGTTTGTCCAACGCACTTTACGTAGACGTGCATCCAGCATTTTGTCATACGAGGTTTGAGAGTGCGGCGTGGAGGAGGGATCTAACAGAAATCGTGTCACTCTCCATTCTGGAGTAGCCTTTGTCAAGGCTTTTCTGCCATTTGCTTTCCCTCCTTATTCATTTCGATTCGAAAAGTACGTGTTTACCGTATCCTTACCTATAACTGTATCATTTTTAGTGAGTCACGGCCACTACAATTCTGTGGCATTATGCATCAGCGCCGGCATCAAAGGGGAGTATGACAGTAGAGGTAACAGCCAGAGGGAGGTGAAAGAAACTTCCGCCAGAAAGGCTCGACAGAGGCTATTCTGGAGGAGAAAATCGATTTTTTTCAGAAGAAAATCGGTTTTTGAGGTCTCCAGATCCAAAACGGCGCAATGATTTTGCTTCAAACGAATTAAAATTCACAGTGGTGTCTCATTTGCATGTTTGAGATTATTTTTTTTTTCAAGCACGCTTGGGTCATCGCCGCCTCCTTTCCTCAAGTGCTGGCAAACGTGGGTTCAAAATGTCCCTTCTAACTTACTCAGTTTCAAAACTGCAGCCTGAAGTGTGAGTGAAATGAACCATGTCTATGCATACCGGTACATACCCTCTTGTCAGAGGAGGCGTCAGGATATTTTGATGGAGGACAAACATAGGCGCAAAGAGGCCCACAGCCAAACAAGGCAAACAAGGAGCACAGTACTACGCTGAGTGCTCCTTTTTCTTTTTTTCTTCTTTTCCTTCTCTTTTCAAATTTTCTTGAAAATATAGGGGCAGTGGTCCCTTGCCACAGCTGACGCCCCCTTTATGCTTCTCCTGTTTATTAAAATAAAACAAATAAAGCAGATGGAATGAAAAGACAATTGGTCTACGATAAAATTTTTACCTCCTGCAACCGCCGTTACTTTTATGACAACGTAGAATTGCTGCAAGTCTATCATGCTATCTCTTACTTATTTTTAATACTCCGGAAATGAGCTTTTTATTTTCGTATAGCCATTCTCCAGTTTCATTGGAGGATGCTGTAGTGAACATAATGGATCTGATCGTCAGGACAAATCTACGATCTAGGTTAGTGTAACAATTTTTTGTGAAAAGAAGAAAAAAAAAACACTAAATATTTGCAATTAACCGATTTCTATTAGTTGGAAAAATGGTTTGTCTTTGTTTCATATTGGCCTATTTGTCATGTAGAGGAAGGGTTATGCCTCTACGGAGAGGGACTTAGGTATAATTTTCCCCGAACTGATCAAGTATAAAATTCCCATATACCGTTGTGAAAATATGAACCTCTTAGAGTTATAACTCATCTTAGTCCTTTTATCGTTTTTTTTTTTTTAATTGTCAGTGATATCAAGGACCAATCCAAATTTGTATTAAAAAAAATTCACTTGAACAAAAGTCGTTCTCAGGCTCACTCAGTAGGTTTCACTGTTTCCTCTTTCTCACTTTCAATTACACTTGGTCCTGAAGAAAGTAAAATACATTATTTACAGAAAATATTAAATTAATTAATATAAAAAACACAAAACGTTTTAGCTGGTAACAAATATTATCAATCTATTTTAATTTTACACATGGAATAACCCCTTTGGATGCAAAGGGTACATCAGTTCTCTCAACCCTCTGGACCATTCAACTTGTTTAGTTGTAATGTGCTTTACAACAAAAATAAATTACTGTCTCTGCATCTATAGGTCCAAAACACACGTAACCTGTAGCGGCCTTCAGTTGACTAGCAAATCTTTCATTCTCTATTGTGTATCGGTAATGACGGAATACAACCTTTATTAACGTATTTCATCATAAAGTTTTGTACACAATCCAAACGAGCAACGCCAGCCAACTATCTGTTATGCCGGTCGATGATCTATCGAACTTTGCAAAAAAAGATTTCGTGGAGGGCTCCCAAAAGAGCAACCAGAGACACACAAAACTAACCCCTCCACTGACTCAATTTAACAACAAAACAGCGATTGTACGAACAAAAGGGTTTAGGGTTCCGAGACATAAAAGCTCTTAATTGTGGGCTGTTGTTCCGTATTTGGTTCCTCCAGATTGTTAATGCCACTCAATGGTGCATGGCGACAGCTAGCCAGAAGCCTGGGTCCCGTAGCTGGCTTCAATAGTACATGGTTAGAGCAGGCGCCGTCACATGGCGTCTAACCAAAGTGATTATCTTGTTAGTTGAGGTGTTCTCCTTTATGGCTCTTCAAAAAGTTTTGAAACGGTGATTAAAAGACACTGGAGTGTGCATAACTATAAAAGTGACAATGAAGGAACGAGCCGTTACACAGACGGTCCTCGTCTGCTTTGAGTGACCTCAAATCGCTCCCAAAAGTTCCTTGGTCCGGCCGACTTTTGCGGTTTGCAATAAGTGGATGACTTCCAATTCAAACACACTGGTGATAATGTAGTCAATGAAAGATGGGCGTGTGAAAACACTCAGTCCTAAGTGTTGTTTACTTATTTGTAAAGAAGAGTAATTTATTAGTTAGGACCTGACTTATTTTATCAGTTAGACAACGTTTTATAACAAACCATCGCAGTAGAGTTTTGAATATGATGGTGGACAAACTATAAGGGAAGGTCATGGTTAAAGATTACTTTAGGCTTATACCCTTTTTTACTTAAATAAAACGAGAGAGAAAGGTCAAGGTAAAGGGATTGCGCTCTACTTTTATTTATTGAAAGAAGGCCGAAATAAAACTAAAATTGTCTTCTCAACGGATGGGGTTTTGAAGGGTAATGTTGTGGTTGTTTTGAGAGAGATATGGGTAGGGGGTTCACTATTTGAATATTTGGGACAAATGTGAGAAAAATCGGGCAAAATTGGTAGACATTTGTGAAACTGGCAGAATCTAGAGCAAAACTGCGTTAAATTGTAGAACTTGTGTCCTCCATATTCAAACTGCTCATTTCCTTTTTCGCTGCTAATGAAACTGTTCAGGGAACAACTTTAAGAATATATATATAAAGAATAATAAAGAAAACAGTATATTTGTGTGACTATGTTTTCTTTTCTTCTTGTCAAGTTCATATTGCCCCCAAAATATGATAATTGTAACTGCGAATCTCTTAAACAAAATCTTGGATTTGAATGTAAATTTCATTGGAATACTTCATGAAACACCGAATACATCTCTACGTTTTCGCAAATCGCCAATCGATCGTGAACAACCTTGATATTTTGCAGAAAAAGTGCAACTTGCTCATTCATACAGAAACGAAGTAGGTAAAAGATTTCAACGTAAAGTTTTGACCATAAAAAATTGTTTTGCACATGCAAATGAAATTTCTTAAAAAAAGACACAATCGGGCCAATCTTTTGTAAGCAAGTTAGGTAATTCATCTTGGGTGGCTGTACGCGTGAGCACATCCTCCAAATCGTTGGGATAAACGAACCAATTCTCCACCAGTACAACACGTATTACAAAATGTAAATTTACATTAAAATTCGGGAATCATTCTTTTTTTTAATCCATCCATAACATAAGGAGGGATCTCAAGTGTTATTTTGTGTGTCTAAATTGCCTTTTTGAACGGTGTAAAAATTTGCATTTTATTATCTGCTATAAAGTAGAACTGAGACCCCCTATAGAGGCTTTTCACATGACGTCATAATACTCTCCGGCGGCCATGTTGGAGTACATGTAACTACGTAGTAAACCATACGGGACGCGCTTGCTCGTTGATTTTTTACACACCGTGCATATCACAGTGCACACTGTGCACACTGTGCAGTGCGTTCGGCACAAAGCCACGTGTATTTGGCATGAATGTCCTCCAGCATGGCGGTTCCGTGACGCAATTGCAAAGCCTCTATATAGAGTCGGCTAGATACGTAGATAGAGTTGTGCACACGGACTGACCAAAACAAGGGAACGTGTACACTATATGCTGATCTTATTTTGTATCTCATGCTGTGGCCCACAATTCCATTCGGCAACGAATTACCGAATTCAGTTACTATGTAGGGAAGATAACTAAAAAAAAAATGAAAATAGGCTATATTCCGACACCTCCAGTGTCTAGTAACAGTTTCCCTGTTCGGGACGAAGGACTGTGGGAATATTGTTGTTTGTGTCGGAACATAGGGAAGCTGAAGTGTTAGGGATTTGTTGGAATATTGGAGTGTCGGAACACGAAAGGGGGGGGGGGGTGATCATTTCAATTGGCATTCAACAAAAGCACACTCAGATAAAATACTCTGAAATACAGTGTACAAATAAAAAACAAAAATATTCCAAAAAGAAAGAGGATGATGTCTGTAACCGTAACTGAGAGAATGTTTTAGCTACATGTCCGAACTTGGCTCTCTTTCGTATTCCTTTCCTTCATGATGAAACGTTCCCACTTAAATGAAGCATACTTCACGCTCGCTTGATAAAGTCAAGTTTCACCTCTAATTAACTGATTGACAGTAACAGATATGTTAAAATACACAAAATGTTCCGTAACATTTGGGGCTAAATAACAGGCCAGTCATCAAGCATGTTTTAATTGCTTTTCACGCAGTGTAAATACAATGAAAACATAGCCCATTTTGAGAGCTCAGATCATATAACAAACTCAGATATCAGTTAAACCCCACACCGCTTTTGATCTACCGGGGTGTCTATGTTGCATTTTCGAGAAGCGACGTCACAGCATGTACAGTTAGTTACTTAGTTAGATGGAGTTTTACGGCCCAGTTTCCAACTAATTGGTTCAAGTCGAGCCAGTCGCGGCCTTTTTTCAAGCATGTACAGTGTGTACCCCAAGTCTACAATATGTATCATAGACAGAGTATGCAAGACCAATTGGAATAGTACAACTCATTTTACACCCCCGAACTGAGGTATGAAATGTTCTAGTTTGTTCACTCAATTTAAAATGGTACATTGCGCAAAACTTTGTGCAGAAGTCATTGTTGTACTAAACGGAATACAGTCTTTGTATTTCTTTGTTTTTCTGAAAGTTATTGCAGCACTTTGTGCGAATATGTGATGACATTTTTACTGTTATGGGACCAGAGCCATATATTTATATATGGCTCTGTATGGGACTATGTAATTACGCCCTCACTTTACATCTTGCGAGAGCAGTAACACAGGAATCGTTCAAGGTCAAAAACCATTTTTTTTTTTAATTTTAAAGGGAACAAAGCCGGTACTGTGAGTTGTACAACAAGAAAGTCACAAATTATTGCCCAATACACTCTTTTGTTTTCAGTGAATAAATTTCAGCTTCTATTATCTCAGCAATGGAACAAGCTATCTCACAATGAAAGTTGAATCAATAAGACCCATTTTGCAAACCTCTAAAATACATATTTTTTAAACTTTAGACTTGAGGTACACTTTAAGGGACACTTTTATGTGCTGAAAAAGAATAAGTAAGAGCACCCGACGTGACCTGTGCCGGTATTTATTACTAAGATGTTAGAAAAATATTCCGTTATTGATCACAGGAACAAAACTGAGACCATATTGGCATGTCCGAGTCGATATGGTCTAGTGTGAAAAAATTGCAAAATATTTAAAAACCGCTTTTTCTAGAGATTGGAAAAGGAGAGAAATGCGATCATTTGGATAAGCACAATGTCATGACACAGTTTAAAATCGCTATAAATTTACGGACCAAAAATAAATAAATAAGAATGAAAAAATAAAGCGATATATACAGATTTACAGATAAGTCCTGGCAAATATTTGCCAGTATTTTTCTATAATCTTTATGTTTCTCTTTATTTTCTGCTTTGCTAATTAACAGGGATGTAAGAGTGTACGCACAAGGTTTACTTCACCTGTCTTAGTAGCACTCATGCGTTGTGTAACTAAAGTCAGGCATCGCTCTAAGTTATTTTCAAACCATCCGGTCATATGCAAGAATGTTAAAAATGATCCATATTTCACCTTATTAGGTCTTCGAATGAAATACGTGTATCCAAAAAATCCTACACTCTAAACAGCATTCCGGGTCTAAATTATAACCAGGATTATGGTGACCAATTTTCCATAATTTCCTCGTTAAAATAACCCAAAGCGTTTATGATAACGATGACTTGTCATACATATTCTGCTTAAAAATGACCACTATTTGTTAGTTACTTTAACCAGGAAGACTAGTAACTGTGAATGCAAACATTTCGTTGTTTAAAAATGATCAGGAACTCCTAGTCATTTAAACCAGGAAATTTTTGATAACGGTTAACTCCCTACATATCCTGGTTGACATGACCAGGGAACCCTGGTCATTTTTACCAGAAAATGTGTAAAAAATTGGTGACCACAACCCTGGTTACATTTGACCATGGATCTTTTTATAGTGTGAGTCCTCTTCCTTCAGTTTGTGACAGGCTCGTAGCCAGGATTTTGTGATGAGGGTAGATCGTGACTAAGGCCGGGGAGGGGTGGAGAATTCGAGTCTGTGAGTAGATTTAAAATTGTAAAATATTCAACTTTGAGAGTATAATAAAGTTTTAGATGGTCAATATTTGGCTACATTGTCATTATTCTTTTATGTCAAGTTTGAGCTATGAGGGGGGGGGGGGGGTAAATTGCCCGAGAAACCGCCTAAAAGGCTCAGTTTGTAAAATGGGTTCAAAAGTTCTGAATTGAAGCTTTTCCCCGAAAATTTCAAGAATCACTTGGCTCTTCCACTGGAATTTTGATATGAGTTGAGGAAGCAAGTGGCGTGTTAATCTTTCCATTCTTTTCACTAATTCACAAAGGCCTTGTATATCAGCAGTCGTTACTTTTGAATGAATCCATAAAGGAATTCATAAAAAAAAATGATTTAATTGATCCTGATTGGTAGGTGCAAACATAACATTCGTCGTTGCACCCTTAGAACCTTTTAAAATAAGAAGGAATTACACTTAAAGTTACATTTTCAAATACTTCTTTTAAGATTAACTTAAAGAATCGTTTGAAAATTACCCTAGCCTCTGTAACGTACAGAGATAGAACAGCGAGCGACCTTGATGTACATAAAACCTTTACCATTTACCTCTTCCGCACAACCTTTACATCTCAGTTGAGTAATCGTTTTCATGTTGTACATATCCTCCATGTTGCATCTTTTAAACATCGACTTAATAACCCCAAAACCCGTCAAAATGAGAGAACGAAAGCCGTTTATTATGGTGACCTTTAAGTATCTTGGAATATTAAAAATAACTAATAAATCAAGCAAGAAATCAAACGAAATGTTCAAGCCGTGGTAAAAGGAACACTTGAGATACAAACAAAGCCCTATTTTGCCGTAATGAAGTGTATGGGGCCAATAAAATATTACTCGACCGTAATGATCAACTTGATTGGTAAAATATTTTATGAGACAAATTGTTGCTAAGATTTACCGGAAAATCGTCGTTCTTGTAAGGTGAGGAGATATAAATCCTCTCCAATACTGTCTTGATTTATATTTTTTCAGCGGAATTTGTAAACAAATGACCAGAAAGATGTACCGTTTGGCGGCAATGAATTCCGTAAATAATTGGCTCCGGTCTTATTTTAAAGTGAGCGATAGGTTTTACGGAGAAAAAACTGCAAAGACGTGCAGGCTGCTCGGATGAGCTAAGAAAACCACCGGGAGTCGTCACTTGATTTGTGAAACGATTCGATGAAGAAAAACTGAAGCAGAAAATAAAAGTAACAGAAAAAAGAGAGACGGATGATATTTTAACCGGTCATATAATGTGAATATACTACTAAGGTTAATGAGGGCGTCATCATATCTTACCAGAATCACGGGGAGATAATTTTTTGTGTATTTATTAACTGTTAGTTTTGTTGAAATATTTTTTTCAGTTTAATTTAAAAGAAAAAACAGTCTCTTCTAGATTAAAATCACCTTGGAGGATAAAATTTGGTTTGAAGAAAAGGAGGGGCAATGGGAAAATGGACGATGCGGCGGTGAAAAGAAATAAATATTTATTTGAAAGGAAATAAATATTTATTTATTTACGATTTGCATGCCATATACGGCACACGACGAAATTTTATTTGGACTCTTCTTGCAATTTATCTTTCCAAAAAGTTGCAAAGATAGTAGAAGTAAAAAGAAAAAAAAACACAAAGGGCCAAAATCAGCAAAACCAAGGAAAAGAAAAGAAAAGAAAGAAAGAAAGAAGAAAAAAAAACATGCTAACAGTAAAAGAATAAAAAATCGTCATCTGTCTCTCTTAGCCCTCCTAAATATTTTATGTTTAAAAAGGTTGTAATGAGAAATTTACTCAGAGCTGGTATAACAGTGAAAAGAGTTTAAGGTCAACCATTTATTAAGCATTTGGTGTAGTAAGAAACGGGACGACTTTTCCCATAAGTTGCACTCCACATGCAAAGAAGGCGCACCGTGACGGCTGGTCCCACACACGGCTGCTCTTTCCGACGGCGCCGGATCGAACAATGGAGAAGCAATTACAGTCATCTTAACAATCGTTAACTATAAGTGTTTGGATCAAAGGTATCTTTGTCACGAAGTACGGTAATCGATCGAAATAATGTGAACGAGCCTGTCACCGGAGTAATAATCATGTCTTTTTGGGGATTCTCGTCTCGATTTTATATTCATTAGTTTATGTAGAACGTTGTTAAAGGATTGGAGCTTTAAAATCCTTGTCGCAATTAAGAAGTAAAATGACCGTTTAAGTGACCATCGCACAGAAGTTCGGTCATAAAAAATCCGCTATACTTTTGAGAGTGCCATTTAGGTCAATTTCCCGAACGATTTCGGACTTTAATTTCGTAAAAATCCCTTTTGTGGGACACACATTAAGTTGACTTAGGCGTGGTGAAATCCCCTACCTTTTTAACTGGGTGTTCCGTCAACGAATAATTATGTGTTTTATTTATTTTGTCGTCTGTTCGTATGGCGATACCAGTCTGGCGGAGTGAGGCCTAATTTCCATACCAATAAAAACTTTGAAGAAAACAACTTTAGGAGAAGGACTGAGAGTTGGCGTCCTTCGAGAGAGGCGCACTTCAATTCTTTATCTCTTGTTCTTTAAATTAACAGCGATTTTGAGCCATTTTTATAGCGTGGTTGCAATACATTAACATGTAATAAAAACTTGCCACCATGACGATATTATTCTCATTTTGTCGACATTTTATTATTAAAACAGTTTATGTATTTTAGTTGGGGTAACTGATCATGGAAGTAATACCTCCAGATATTTACCTTCATTAACTAATGTGGTCACAAAATACTATTGTCAATACAAATAAAAAACATTTTACGATAAAAAAAAAAAAATCTGGTCTCAGTTTAAATTTGTTCCACAGTTGCAAATGTTCCTTGCTGCTAACATTTATTTAAATTAAGGTTATTATTGAAGGTTTTTTAGTTCTCCGTTAATTTTAATATTTTCCAGGAAAAAAAACATTGAAGGTAATTTTTTGAATGGAATGAGTCTTATATCCCGTACTTACCACTTGCCAATGATGGTATAGAAATACTTCTTTTGCGGGTACCACTAGCTTTGGCGACTCGGCTCGCATTTGTTCCTCTGTTTTGCCTCAGGTTTGTTTTTAATGTTTTCATGCTGTTTTTTAATTCTTTATTGTTGTTACATTATTGGATACATTCGTTTTCACCACTGATAATCTTTTTGTACGTTTAGTAATCATTCCATGGATTCTGCAAACTCCGTCGGATTTTCTAGTTTAAATGTTGCCTTGGCGGTAGCAGACTGTGGGGCAAATTCCTTGTTCAGTCATATCATAAGGTTTGTGAAGCCTTAACGGGGGACTGAACAAACCAAGTCCGCTCCACGGGGTAGGTAAAGTACAGCCCGTTCTTTACCGGTAAACTACAGTGTATTGTACCGTATGCGTACTTTGAACATTTTTATTATTCATTAATTATTATTCATTAATTTCAGTGGGTTTGGCACACGGACTTATACACATGGACAGAGCATGTAACGTGTACGTCCTATCCGTAGATGGTCGCCACCGGCCAGGACAAAAAAGGCGCACCAAGATGGCCGCCGTGAACCTATAAATCGTCTGATTTGACGACGACTCTGTAAAATTTTAAGCAAAATTTAACTTGATGGGAAACAATATAATATTCCTGCAATAGAGTGATTTTGACCTTACCTTGCCATATTTTAAAACGATTTCAACTTTCTTGCAAAATCTGTTGATATACTTGAGCAAGTCCAAACTTTCACACAAAACCATAGCCGACAGCCATCTTGGTGCGTTTTTTCTCACACGTACGGTAGCGACAATGTACTATGCAGTAAGCTATGTCCATGTATAGGAAGTCCGTGGTTTGGCATTATAAACTTTTATCTTGGGGTAAAATATGAGCTTTGAAGGCAAATATGCAGTAGACGCTATTATAAAGCAAGCCAGCCGTTAAATAGAGGAAACTCAGCCATTACTGGCAAAGTCCTATCAACGTCAATTATAGGGAGGAAGCTACCTGTATTATATATTACGCCAGATAATGGACAACCACTTAATGATATTATAAAAAGTGCGATTATTTCTAAAAGTTGGCAGAATGATATAACCCTACTCTAGTACTAATCGCCATCCCTCTTCTTTTACACCACAATGTATAAAATTTCATAATCTTACCTTCAAATGCTAAATCTTGCCTGCTTGGATCTGATTATCTCACACTTTCATTTTCTCTTAATTCCTGTTTTAGTGTTCCTTGTATGTAAGTATTTTTATTTTATGCATTGAGGTGAATTTATTGTTCAGCCCGAGAAGAACAAAAATGTTTGCCTTGGTTCGTGAAAAAAACTCTTTTCTATCACTGAATGAAACTTTTGGCTATTTTAGGCTCTTCTTTATATAAATCAGTGCAGAACTGTAAGCGCCTTTACTTGCCTCTGTGGTGTTAAAAAGGAGACCCTTCCAAATACAAACCCTTTCTTTCACTGATTGTGAAATGAGCCACCATGCAAAATGCAAAAAGAGCCGCCATTTTGTTTTGGAAATTTCGGCACTCTTTGCGAAAGATACCCTTTTCGCTTTTATTTTGTTCATTAGTTTTCGTATAATCAGGTCATCTGGATTGCATCTCCAAGCGATTTCCATCGTGCATGATGCACAAAATCGATTGCAATAAGCGACTTCGGTAATTCGTTTTGGTGGATATGCACATGCGCACATCCTCCAAATCGTCGGGACAAACAAACCAATCCCGTGAAGTCGTTCTTTTTTTACCCATACATGTCCTAAGGAGGGATCTGGTTTTGTAAAGAAAATTTTGTATTAATTGTCTTTTCGGTGTAAAAAGTTCCATTTTAATCAGCCATAAAAATAGGACTTAGGCCCCTATTTTCGTTAGAGTTGGCAAGACAGGCTTAGAAAGTGATGTATGCACGTTCCGCTGAAAACAAGGGAACTCCGTACACTACCTGCTGAGCTCGGTTTGTTTTTCCCACGCTATGGCCCACAATTCCATGCGGCAACGAATTACCGAACGAGCTTAATGGTATTGAACTGTAATTGCTTCCACTTACCAGCCAAGAGCAACATATTTTAAATTCTTCATAAAACCGATTTCACCATCTCCTGCAGTTTTCTTAGAAGACGGAATTCATTTCCCCCTTCTTGATACTGCAAATCAATTAGTCATCCAAGTGTTTAGGAACACTTACTCCAACAGGCTGGTATAGTTGCTGAGAAAAATTCTGTTCGATTTCATGGCCTAAGATGTAGGTATCGGGGCACAGGCCTGGTACCCCACATTAAAATGCCCCTATATTTTGGGTGTCTAAAAATATGCAGGCATAAGACGCCTTTCCCTCCGTCAGTCCGTCCGTCCGTCGACGGTCAACAGCATGTAAAATGAGACTGTTGTTCAGAAACCTAAACTAAACAAAAGTTGCCTTTCCATATAGTTACATGCATGAGTGTAAATCAGGATTCGTTATCTCTTTTTTTTTTCGGAATCTACGGGACGCCACAAACCCCCAAACAATCAATTATTTCAAATAATGATTATTTTCTTCCTCCATTTATCTGAGTGTTAGTCCATATCAAACATTTTTCGTATTGCTGTTTTAGTTTACATAATATCATTACCATATACTGAACATAATGCGTGACATTTATCTAACGACTACCTGATCTCTGTAAATAATCCTCTAAATGCACCTTAGGGGCGTTCACTGACGTCAAAGCCCCGCCCCTTATTGACTGCAGGGCAAAAACTGCAGTTTAGTAGCGTGTAATCAGCCGAGAGTAGCTGATGACAGACGTGATAACTGCTGATTTTTTGCGCGGGGCGTGGCTAACTAAACCATGACGTAACGTGAAACCACTTTCTATTACAAAACAAAACTTGTGGAAAGTGTATCGGTACTTTCGGGTAACGTCAAAATTGGTAAGCCATCCCAACTGCTGGGCAAAATTCAATAGTGTTTTAGTGCAACAACCACACGTGGGTCGTCTGTCAGCCGCTTCTCAACCAACTACACCAGCTAGCGTAGACAGTTAGTTAGATAGAGTTTTACAGCCCAGTTTCCAACCTATTTGTTCAAGTCAAGCCGACCACGGCCTTTTTTCCAGTTGTGGCTCACTGGCTTGTTTTCCCTACTCCATTGCTTAAGCGGAGCATCACGCACAATGGCAGTAGGTTCCTTTTTTAGAGTCTTTGGTATGACTCGACCTGGGAAGCGAACCCGGGCCTTCCGCATGAGAAGCGGATGCTGGTTTTGCTCGTCAAAAAGGGCGGGGCTTGTGACGTCAGTGAAGGTGAAGCACTTAATATACTGCAAATAATGTGAAGATTTCAGTGTCGAAGGGATTAATGCCTTGAGTTGTATAGCCCGGGTTGACAACCATTCGAAATTCGATGGGCTTACCTTTACAAATGTAAATTCGTTGTTTTGTTGGAAAGCAAATTCGCTCCCTTAAATTTATTGTTAAGTTTGCTAAAGATATTGAAAACCAGACTACTCACTTTGAGAACACTGAGTTAACTGAGTAGTATAAAGATTCCAGAAATTTAACCCACAGTTATCTCGAAAATTTCCCAGCTTTGTGTGATTGCGGCAAAAGACAAGGATGGGTTCTACTTATAACAATGGATGAAATATCAGTTAGATTGTGCACGAAATAATGATTAACAATAGGTAATTATACGTCAGTTCACAATATCGAAAAATACAAACTTGAAGTGAAGAAAAAACAAATAAAATAATAAAAGCAATAATAACTGAAAGTGTACGGCCATTACTAACTTTGGCCAGATGATAAACATAAATTAAATATCAAGCTACAACCACAAAAAACATGAGAACATGTTTTGATTATTTAATCTATTATTTAGTTCTACTTTTACCCACTTGATGATTTAACCAGGGAGCTGTTATTTGGATAACAGCTCCAAATAACGCCTCCCTGATTCAGTAAGTACATGATATTGAATAGAGGTCATCGGGAATTGACGGGAACGGACATTTCTATAAACGTTGGTTATCGAAATTTCCTAACATTCACCAAAAGCCACTTGCAGTATTGTTCATCCACTCAGCACCTTATCATCTCCTCAGTCTCATCATGAAAACTCGAGAAGATAATATATTGAGACGGACCGTAGTCCAAGAAATGAAGATTTTTCTTAAAAAATCTTTTCAGAGGCACTCACCCCACGTGGTTTGACCAGGGAGTTGCAACACCCTGGTTTGACCATGGTGGTATACGTATTCCGTAATACCCCCATAGTTTGACAAGTATTAACTATCTAGTTTGACCAGGGAGTTTTTACTTAACCACATCTCTGGCTTGACAAGAACATAAACCCCTTTGTAAAGCTTTGGAAAAAGTCTGCTTCTTTGTCAACATACCTATTTAGACTTATTGATTTCTTGTACAAATGTTTACTGTCAAGAATTTAGCCTCTGCAGATAAATGCGTTGTGGCTTCTGTTACTTCCACGAAAAGTGAGGGCGTTTTGCCTGTTCTTATTTAAAAGGAGAAGGCATATTACTCATTCGATTGCCTTGAATTGGCGTCTCCGGACTTATTTGGGGTTTTGTCTACTTTGTGTAACCTTTTTCATCTCATCTTGAGATGGAGGACAATTTCCACGCAGCAACTAAAAAAAAATCTTTTATCTCGAAAAAGGCAAGGCAAAGTCGGCTAGTAAACTGGTCCACTCGAAGATGCTTCAGTCAGGCGGGCGCAGAACCGACTTTGTCGACTGGGCAACCAATTTTAGTGGCAAGCCTATGCCAAGTGGGAGGGAAGCCGGAGTAACCCGTAGAAAAACCCAGGTACATCGAGTGGGACTACGTGGGCGCGGACTACGCATATCCCTTAAAACCTGGCTGCTAATTTGACGTCACGGAATAATTATAATAACTTAGATTTTTGCATAGGGTTAGGGTACAAATCATTTATTTACACTGGTTGGAAATTTTTTGTTCCTTCCCAACCAAAGATGCAAGAGGTTTTAAATGTAAAGAGCAGTCCCCAAAACTTATTTTGAAGAAACAGCTAAATAGCACAATTTTCGTCCCATTTCTCTTCGAAGTATCTTTCAGTACATTTTATAATTTAACTATTGCATATTTAAGGTAAACCAAGTAGTTATTTCCAGTGAATTTCAAATTTTAATAGACAAAACACTGTCACGTGACTCCCAACAGCCATGAAACTGGACAGTCTACTACACTACTTCAATGTTGGATGACTGCTCCTGTCCTTTAAAGGGAAGGTTTAAGCAAAAATATATTTTTTTGTATCTGAAAGAGGAACCAAAACTACACAGTGTGGTGAAAGTACCATTCAAATCTGACATGTAGTTCTCGAGATATCAGTAAATGAAGTCAGTCAATTTGTGTTCCAAAGTGAGTTTGAGGGCAGCAGAGCTTATATCACTTCCTCAGATTGACAAGGAATGTTTTGTTTCCCTTTGTTTTATCAGACTGTTGTGTTGACCTTGGAGTTAACTGGAATAGGGCCTCCCTGTGAGGGATGCAAAGTTTGTAAAGTTCTCATGCTACTTAGGCAATCACATTTCAATAATGTGGGGATTTTTTAGGAGAAAATCAACTTTAAAGTTTAAAGAAAAACAAAAGACTGTGCACTAACGTGGCGATGTGATGTCATATGTGCTTGCTTCAAGTTCACTTTTTGTTGAAAATGTGAAAACCTTACATGCTCATATCTTGAGATTTACACATCGGATTCAACGCAAGTTTCATCAAATTGCTTAGAATAAGTACCCCTCTGACATACTAAGTCCTGCAATGACCTTTAACCCTTCTTTTAAGTAAAACTCACAAAATCGAAGCGAATTCCGACCCGATATCGCTGGAGTGTGACTTGGGCTTAACACATGAAAGATTCCTTGATGGTTAAGGGGTTGGTCAAGCTCAGAAAAAATACTTCATGTCCGAAATTTCAATCATGTATATCTGATTATTCCAATGTTAGATAAATGAATTAAAATAGTTCCAACTCCCATCGTTACGTGACCTTTCTCAAGCTGGTTTTTCTTCACTCAATTGAAGGCAGCAGATTGCGAATTAAAGTCTGTGTCTATGTTTTTCGAAAGCGAGTGCCCTATGCAAGCTAAAAATTTGATGGCATTCTCTCTGTTTGAATGACTAAAATATGTTCCCATCTTTGAACAACATGACATGGAAACCTGAAAACAGGACATGTGAAAGGTGGTAAAAAATTTAAATTTCAAAATGAAACAGAACATAATGTGTGTCAATGAAAAAGCTGAGCAAATTGAGAATTTCGGTACACTCCTACCAGAACTGCAGTTTGGGGTGAGAGGATTGGTCCTTTAAGTAAACTTCAACATTTATAGTGTACCTCGGGTCTAGGATTTTAAAATATTTATTTAAGAGGTTGCTAAATGAATCTTACTCATCCAACTCCCATTGTCATACCTATTCCATTATTGAAATATTAAGTGTTGAAATTCATTCAAATAGTTAATTGTGCAATAATTTGGCACTTTCTTTTTGTTTAACTCACATTACCTGCTTTGTTTTTCTTTGAAATTTAAAATGTTTTTATGACCTTGTATCCTTGAAAACTTCCTGTTTGCTTGCATAGTATGTTGCACAGAAAGGGGCTCAATTAATTGCATCACACAGTGTAAGAATACGAGTACTATCGCACTTTGATACAATTTGCAGTAACTTTCAGAAAAACAGAGAAGTACAAAGATTGACATTTGAGTAGTAAAATAATGACATTACATATTATTGCACAATGTGCCCTTTTAATTTGAGTGAATAAACTTGAAAATTTTATATCTCGGCTCAAGAGTATCCTGTCAAGATGGAAGTTGGACTGCCAGAATTCATTTTTCATGCTGTTCAATATATATTTTTGATTTTTTTTTACTTGAGGTACTTATTAAGGTGGAACACTTGAAGGGCATGCGCAGTCACCCCAAATTGAAGAAGTGTTGTAGACTGTCCAGTTTCATTATTGGCTGTTGAGAGTCATGTGACAATGTTTTTTCTCTTCAAATGTGAAATTTACTAGGAATAACTGCTTGGTTTACCTTGAGTATGCAAGAGTAAAGTTAAACAATGTAATGAAAGATACTTCGAAGAGAAATAAGACGAAAATTGTGTTATTTAGCTGTTTCTTCAAAATCAGTTTGAGGACTGCTCTTTACCTTTAAAGTACAACTAATCAAATTTTGAGACAAAAGCGTGAAAATGAGAACAAACAAGAGAATTCAAATATACAGTACAAAAATAAGGGAAAACGTGCAATAAACTATATGATGCTCAATTTGTTTAAGTCTTGGGACACCTTCGAGGGCATGTTTCCTGCAAAATACTTGAGAAAATAATTCGATCTTTAATGGTGGACCGTATGAAGGTGAATAATTTGTTTAGTGACAGGCAGTTTGGCTTTATTTCTGGGAGATCGACTACACTGCAGTTGTTGAAGGTTATGGATGTGTGGACCAAAGTGATAGACAATGGTGTTTGTGTTGATGCTGTATGAAGGCCTTTGACAAAGTGCCACGCAGAAGACTTATGGAGAACCTTAGGGTATGTGGCCTTATTATTCAAATAAGGCGGTGGACTGAAGATTTTTTTAAATGGAAGAAGCCATAAGGTTATTGTTAGTGGAGTTGAATCTAGTGAGCATGCAGTTACTAGTGGTATTCCGCCGCAGGGCAGTGTTTTATGACCTATCTTCTTCGTTATTTATATTAATGATTTACCTCAGTGTGTGAATGGAACGGCCTATTTATTTGCGGATGATACACATTTTTTTTTTTTAAGAAATTAGAAGTATGGACGATATTGAGAATTTACAGAATGATCTTGATCAACTCCAGAGCTGGTCAGACAAGTGGCTTTTGAAGTTCCATCATGATAAGTGCAAAGTTTTAACTGTCTCTCTAAATAGGCTAGGTACCATGATCAGATATTGTCTCCCTCGGAGTTACCACTTATGGTGACAGTGGGGATGAAGTGTTCCTGGAAAAGTCGGATTGTCGGACTGCCGTCCCTCGTAGCGATGAGCTGGACGAAAAAATTCGTCCGCCTCACGGGTTAATTGTGAGAAGGCTATAGGTGTTCTTGTGGACAGTGGTCTTGGTTTTTCAAAGCACATTCAGCACCAAGTAAATAAGGCTAATAGTATTATGGGCCTTATTAGACACACTTATACATTTTTGGATGAGCATTGCTTCAAGCTTTTATTTCAGGCCCTTGTTAGGCCACAATTGGAATATGCTGCTGCTGTTTGGTCGCCTCACTATCAACGTGATATTGACGCTATTGAAAATGTTCAGAGGAGGGCAACTACAAAGGATTACGTGTATTATAACTGTGAATTTGAGTAGGCTACCAGTTGTAGAAAAGTCGGAAAGGCCTTATTGTAACCTTTTCAGTTTTCAGATAAGAACCCAAACGATTTTCTGACTTTGCTGCTAGTGTACTTAATTATAAGTTGCAGCAATGGAATCATTGAGTTGTAATGTAACACATTTAAAAAAAATATATAAGCCAGGTTAGGAATTGCAACAAATAGACTGATTATGACAGAAAGCTAGCTTTTTAAAAAAGAACAATCCTATTCGATTCCCGACCTGCCGACGGAGGAACTTTCGAATCGAGCCAGTGCTTTGTCGCTAATTGTCATATTTGTGTTTGGTGAAATATTTAACTAACGCTAACAAGATAATTCATTCGTTTATCTCTATAATTATCAACAAGTTCTTTTCACTAAAAAGTTTAAAAGGAAAAGATTCAAAACTGTTTTCATTTAAAAAATGGGTCAGTAAAAAAAGTCATTGCAAGTTCATCCTTCAATTAAATTGTTTTGACGAATATTTTTGGAGATGTTTCAGATTATGGCGCCTCTGTCTTTTATATTACATCTTGAAAACGTTAATATAAGCGATTAGACCTTTTGTTCAGTTGTTCGGTTTCGCAGTGGCGGGTCATTCACGTTGTTTCGCAGAGCCCAGCGTTGGAGCCGTCAATAAATAATACGGCATTCAAGTTTAGAGAAAATAATAAACAGAATCTATGTCAATATCTATAGCAATTTGAAAAACAGAGAACAAACAAGCCTAATAGGGAAGCCTTAAAAATTAGTTACAAGTTTTACAGGCTGTTGTTCACGCTATTTTTTTTTATTTGAATTAAAAACGGGGATGCAAACAACAGCTGACCATCCATATCAGTATTTGCTTTGCGTTTTTCGTAAGCAGCGGATCTCCCATGCAGGAAAAGAGCCAGTGGATAAAATTTCGTCTTTGGAACAGTGCGGGTCGTCTAGTTGTTATTGCTAGGAGGAATGGGGGTTTTCTGACTTTCAAAAAGTGTTAATTTGTTCCAAAATGGCGGTTGTTGCTAGATTTTTGGTTAAGGTTACATTGACTAGGGTTATTTGGCATGAACTTTCGTTATTTTTTGTCAGAATTGCAAAAAGGGTAGAAAAGCTGTCATTTTTGAATTAAAAAAAGGCCGTGGCCGGCTCGACTTGAAGCATATAGGATGGAAACTGGGCCGTTAAACTCTATCTAACTAACTAGTTAACGAATCCTTCGCGAATTTAGCAGTACAACAGTGTGGCCTAGTTATAGTCTAGCCCAATTGCCAGTACCGTATTTCTTATAACAGGAATCAGTCATTTCATCCAAGTTGTGTTTTAGAGTAAAACAGTTTGTAGTTTATAGTCCCCGTCAGGACGTTGGTTCATAATCGTGGACAGACTCGTTATTGGAGGAGTGAACCAAATTAGAAACTAAATTTTGAACTGTGAGTGTTTCATACTTAATACAGTTGCAATTGTGTTAGGGGTCAAATTTGTTTGTGAGTTAATCATTCATGTGTTTTCAAGGAGGATATAATGATTACAATTATCAATCATACTCCCAGAAACAGTTAAACCTACGCCTGAATTTCCTCTCTTGGTATGCACCAGATTGCGCCATTTCAAGGTGAAAATTACAAAGCTCCCTACCACGGGAGGGGGATCCCCTCCCATGTCCACCCCTTCTGCTACTTCCTGGCCTCGTCCACAATAATTTCCTTACTCACATGCTCGAATTTCAAAATGCACCCCCCCCCCCTTTGAAAAAAGCTGTGACGGCCCTGTGTTGAAATAAAATTCTCCAAACCTGTAAAGTTTTCATCACATACTAATCATAAAAAATATTCAAACTTAGGCAATCCTTACATTCTACATACAAGTTAATATTTCATGAGCGAGCCATTAACGATCAAATTTAGGAATTTAAAATCGGTGACAAGACGCTAATTTCAAATTAAGTAAAAATATCGTTACGAACCAGATTACAAATAAAATAAAAATTTAAACTTTTTGCATAAACATTTTTCCATGTGAAAGTACCACCCAACATTCTCATGATGTAACGTGCCTCCTTACTTTTTGTTACACCCTCCTCTTTTGCCTAAATACCTCTTATCGCTTCAAGAGGAAATAAAGCTCACTACATGCACACTTGATATAGTCAAGTTTCACATCTGATTAATTGATTGGCACTTACAGCTTTGTTAAAATAGCTAACAGGCTAACAGGCCATTAAAGCATGTGTTATTTCTTTTCACGTAGTGTGACCTCAATGAAAGCATAGCTCATTTGAGGACAAAGATCATGTACGGTAACAAACTCAGATACTACTTACACCCCACGCCGTCTTTGGTCGACTGGGTGGCTCTATTGCTTCTAAGCACAGAAGCAACACGGAGCAACTCCAATACATGCTTGTTTAGTTGTCAATATCAAATCAATATGCCCCTTTTAAAAATTAATTTATTTTTAAATATATATATATTTTTTAGTTTTACAAACATTTTTCCAAAGACGGTTAATGCAGTACTACACTGGATGGTGTAACATTCAATAGTTAAATTTCAGTTTTCCTTTTTAATTCTTTCTTTGAAAGAAGAACTTCATGTAAATCTTGATATTTAGGCCAACATAAAAACTTTAATTTTATAAGAGCGAAAGTTCTATCTCTAAACTTAATCAAAAGCTTCACAATAGTTCCGTCCCAAACATATCCTTTTAAAGATTTTAAAACAGTTTCAGTCACCCTCTGGTAATGATTTTCTTCAGAACATTTCGGTAGCAATTACAAATATTTTGGAAAGTTCACGTGACCAGACATGGGTCCCAGCATATAGACAAATCCGATCAGCGCTTGTTTTTAGTGACTCTAGGCAGCCATTAGTGGGATCCATCAGACTTAAATCGTCTTGATTTATTGTTCACGTGGATTTCAACTCATATTCAATGAAATTTAGGAAATCAAGAGGGTTGATGCGCACTGTTTAACAAGGTGTTACCTGATTGGCTGTTGCCATTGTATTGTATCGATTGTATTCTTTGTTAGGGTTTGGGATTAGGGTTATCATTACTCAGTTTTTTTGTTAAACAGTGGGCATCGCCCAATCAAGATACAATTCAGTGTACAACCGTCCATGATACATAAGTATCTGTACCACGGGGCTGTGCACGCACGCAGAGGCAGCGACATCAGCTTTGCTGTAAAAACACACTCCACAGGCTTATTTTACAGACTGGGTTATTTTCGTCAAAATTACCTCCCATTTTCAAAAATGAACCACGTCATTCAATGAGGGGGCATTGTGTCTGATTACTTTTGTCTCTCGCTGTAATGAAACGTCCTGTTTGTCCTTGAAATTGGATACTGTTAGGATGTTTCAATACCTTTTCCTACGTGGGTATAGCAGATATTGAAATAATGTTGCTTAATATTAATTGCAGCGGTTTCAAAATTGAAAATAAACTGAATGCAATGATAAATTAATGAACCGCGATGATATCACAGATTTCACACCAGGCATTTTAAATACCAAGACAAAAATTGCACTAATTTGAAAATTAATTTCTTCTGAACACTATATGCTATAGACGAATTCGATTAGCGCTTATTTTTAGTCAGTGTAGGCCGCCATTAGTGGGGTCCATCAGCCTTACATCGTCTTTATTTATTGTTTACATGAATTTCAAAACCGCATATTTAGAGAAATTGAAGATACAAATTAGTGTACAACCATCCATGATACAGGTAAGCAAAGAAATTGAAAGATTTAAAGGTGATGGACCCCAGTTATGGCCGACTGAAATCTGACCGTCACTTGCTGTCCGGATTCGTGTATTTGGATGCAAGTTTCACCTCCTGAAAGAGAAAAATTTTTGTGCATAGTTTGAAATCAATAAATATTAGGCTAGCTTGCCCGATACTTTAAAAACCCGGGTTTCAAGGCCTTTTCCCGGGTAATTGGAGATAGGGTGCCAGAAGACTCTGCTGTATGAAGATATAGCCTATGACTACATAAGGGGTCTTTGTTCTGTTATCTCAGTATGGTCAGTCAATAAGCAAAGTGGTAACTGGTCAGTGGCACATGGGAGCATTATTTACACTGTTGCTATATGGAGAGCATCGGGCTAGATTTCGTCATCGGCTTGTCCCTGGAAGATGCCTTTAAAACATTTGTGGTATGTTCTTCAATCGAAGGTTAAGTGTAGGAATTTCAGAATATATAATTTAGAGGTTGCAAAATGAATCTTATTCATTAAACTCCCATTTTCAAAGCTAGTCTCATTTTTGAGATATTTAATTTCGAAGTTTATTTACTTCAAACAGAATAGTCCATTGTGTTATGATTTGTGACTTTTTGTTGAACAACTCCCACTACCTGCTTTGTTTTCCTTTGAAATAAAAAAGGTTTATATAACCTGAAATGCTGCCCTGTTTGCTTGCATAACATATTGTACAGAGAGGGTCAGTTTAATCTCATCATAACGTGGCAGTAAGAATGTTATCACATATTAACACAAGGCAGTCACTGACACAAGGTTTAATAGCTTTTAGTAAAACAAAGAAATACAAAAACTGTTTTAGAGAGGTTTCACCAATTGTACAAAAATGACGTCATACCGGAAGCGAAGCCATACTAGAGATATCAGTATGGAAATATTCTGACCGAGCAAGATCAACCATTGACTATACTGTAGCGTATGCCTTACATTATATGCGGACCCGGTAGTTTCTTCCCCTAATATTGGTAGTCTCCTCCCTTAAACACGTTATTTATCCCCTTTGCTTCTAGGTAAGAAAGAAGTATACATGATAATATGAAACTGACTTTTTAGCAGAGAAAACTAACGACTTTGGGGAAGCGTAGGAAGCTGCAAGACTGTCGAATCGAAAACCAACGGGGCTCTGAGACAGTGCAAGTGTTACCTGCGTAGCAGGCTGTGCGGCTTATTACCTTCTTAGTCATATCCCTTGTAAAGTCATATTCCTTGTTCAGTCATATTCCTTGTTCAGTCATATCCCCTTGTTGTGGAAGCTGAGAAGCTGAAAAAACCGAGTCCGCTCAGCGGGATAGTGCAAGTGCAACTGAAAAGATTTATCAGTGTGCACTGTCATAATTTGACCTACTAAATACGTTTGTTCATTCCAAGTCTGAATTGACCATCAATGAAGCCCAAAAATAGCTCGACGCATAAAAATAATTTTGTATTTGGAACCAGAGACCCCTTTTTCTAGGCTTGAGACCGCTGCAAGTTGAGTATGACTTATGGTATATGATAATGTGTAACTCTGACGTTGACGCTAGGCCTAACGCTATGCCTATCAGTAGCCAAATGTTTCCAAGTTAAACAGTTATTCTACCGTTTTGGAAGTTATGCTTCCCCTCATGTTCTATTAAGTATTGAAACCCCACATGCGTTCCACTGTAAAAGTTTTTCAAATGCTAAGTCCATTTTCACACTGTCCATATAACAGTCTTTATGCATCAACGACGTATAGTAGTATCTTTAGTGGGCAAGACGACTTGTTGATGACGTCACATGAAATAAATGGAAAGCCAACATTTTTCCTCGAGGAAATTTTCTAATATTGTCCGAGGGACTTAATCTGCATAATAGCCTAATATAACTACACATCACCCATGGTTTTTCTCATGAGAAGGTCACATTCTTCCATAAAACCCCAAAAGTCTGTGATAAAATTACAATTTTTCTCCAATTTAAGCTTCACATTATCAAATTTTGTTAAAAATGTCAAAATTTACCATTTTCGAAGGATACTCCGTACAATAAAAAACCAAAGCTAATTTTGTTGATCACCCAATTCACCCAATTCTGCTCTTCAAAGGCAACTTAAAAAAAACCCAAATTTTTAATTGTAACCTTACCAAAAATCTATTTTTTTCATTAAATTCCAAAGTTTCTGCAATAAAATAATCTCATAATTCTCAATCTTAGTCCAAAAAAAGGGAAAAATTTTTCTAGCCAATTCAACGGTCGTCGATATCACGTTTTTGATATTGCCCATATGAAGGGCAGATTCTTCAATAAAAACCTCAACTTTTTAATGGCACTTACAAAAGCCAAATTTCCTTCACAATTTTTAAGTTTTCTTCTAAACAAACTCTAGTTTTTTAAATATTTGTCAAAGAGAAAGCCAAAAATTTCGGCAAGCTAAATTCTGCCAAATCACGTCCCACGGACCCGCCGGGACTAATTCATCGCCTTTGTCGGGGCCCCAAAATGCTGACTTCCTGTCGGGGAGCTTGGCTCCCGTGTCGGGCAAATCCGGGCGCCACCCCTGGTAGCCAGATGATGCCCTACTGAACGGGAGAAGACCCGGAAGTTTCATGCGCGTCATGGACTGGAGATTTTAAATATTGTAATCATATATAGACGAATCCGATTGTTGCTTATTTTTAGTGACTGTAGGCAGCCATTGGTGGGGTCCATCAGCCCTCAATCGTCTTCATTTATTGTCTACTTGAACTTCAAATCCTCATATTCAGTGAAGTGGAGAAAATCAAGATAAACTTCAGTGTACAACCACCCATGGAATAGGTAAGGAAGGAAATTAAGAGGTTTAAGGTGATCGACCCCAGTAATGGCCGACTAAAATCAGACCATCACAATCTGTCCGGATTCGTTTATGTTCTTGGGGGCGGTTGGTAGGTAGGGTGAATGAAGAACTGGTGGTAATTGAGTAATTTACCGACAGACTCTCTAGTAACATGACTTCATTGTTTTGAAATATTACCAGACGCTCGTTCCCATTTGACCATGCATGGCCAGGATATGCAATTAGACAACAATACGGTAGCCGGGTGAGGCGGAGGTAGAAAACTACCTTCCTCCATAATAAAACTTTAAGTAAATCAATGCTCAAAAGCACTCAGCAGCTCTCACCTGACACAGCTCTTTGATTGACAACAAGTTCAAAAATGCAGAGTACGGTACTCTAGCTCATATTACACTGTATGTACCGTACCCAGAGTGCTAGATTACATGTAATAGTCCGTGGGCTGGAGGGGCCCACCTAGCATCCCCCAGGCCCCTTAGAATTGATGAAATAGGGATAGGAATGTGGTTTGAAGTGTAAATTTTCACATTTTTATAATGATAACATTGATTTCTTAGGGATGAACTATGATTTTCTATAGGTTGAAATGTTGATAGTGCACGACAGCTGAGTGACTATATTTTGGGGGTAGGGGAAATTTAAAAAGCAAAAATTCTGGAAAGAATTGTTACATTTTCATGTGTGACCCATCAAAATGTTTGCCTTGATCAACACTTCCATTTTGTTATTTCCGCCCTCTTTGCTAAGTTGAGGTCTTGCAAAGACTATAAAAAATAAAGTTCAAAAAATATGCTATAATCTCATATCCAAATATTTAGTAGTTTTGATTAAAATGTATTTTTAATGATAATCTTTTTGTTTTTTATTGTAAATTGACATAATTATCGCATCGGTGGCCATTTTACTTTTCCACCGCCTTGGTTGGCCTCAAAAAGAAAAAAATTGTAATCAAGACATAATTTCAATTGATATGCCATCAAATATGGCCAGATTTTAAGGGCAGCTATATTCAAAATATTTGTAAAAATTATTTCTCATATTATTTTTGGTTTCGATGATAAGAAAAACCAATGCAATCATGATGGCGTGCGTGTGTATGTATGTATGTATGTGTGTGTGTTTGTGACACTTTGCTTGTTAACACGATATCTCAAGATAGGAATGTGTGATAGTTTTCAAACTTGGTACATATATACACCATATTGAGAGGAAGAACCCTATTGTTTTTGGTTGAGGTCAAAGGTCACCTGGGGTCACCAGGGGTCAAAGTCTGAAAACCTTGTTAACACAATATCTCAAGATAGTAGACTGCAATCTGTGTGCCTTTATCGTTTCATTCCGTGACCCAGTAACGAGGGTGGGGATGAAAAGAGTCTCAAAATTTTCACAAAAAATTAGAAGAATTTTGGTATCTTTTCACAAGATTAACTCTTGCACATTTGATTGTAAGCTAATTATGAAAATATCATCGATGGTTGAATAGTTAACCTCGTCCATTCTATTGGCGGGGCAGTTCACGTTTTCCACTCTCAAGCAATATTGAAAATTCTTTTCCGGTGAAAGAAATGTGACTGACCCTTTTAAAGATAATTTATCTGTTTTAATGCAATAGTAGTCTGAAATTATACCTATGATTTACTTTAAGAGGCATTCAAAGAATAATTAGGTCATTTAAAAAAAATTAGAAGTTTATTTGAAGACCCAGTATTTTTATACGTGGAAACGTAGACCATTTCGGCGAACACTTCTACTTTCAAAATGGCCGCCTCCACAACAGATGAAAATACCGACGAACAAATCAGACCTTCGATGTTTTATAGTGTTTCCCCTAAAGTAAATGCAGTGAAACTATTTTCAGAAACAACGCGGTCGACGTTCTTTGAATGTGTGGAAAATGGAAAGATTTAGAGGGTGAACATGCTGTAATAGAAAGAAAATTCCCCGGTCAACAACAGGGTTGCGCTAACGTTAAATAACGTTAGGCTAGTAAACGCTAACGTTACACCCATTAATTGTGGATTCTACAGGGACCCGCTACTCAAGGTTTACTGACAACACCCTGAAAAATAGGGAAGTTGTTGGACAGCACAGAGACTGACGTTGGTGATCAGGGATGTAGGTAGAAAGATGTGAGTGTGGGGCATAAATCTTGAAAATACCTAGGCCTAGACCCAGACCTAGTTAGACCCCCAGGCTTACATCTAGTCTCTAGGCCTAGCCTAGGCCTAAGTATAGTTAGGCCTAGTCAGCTCTTCTGGCTTGAGGCATGTACAACAATTTGGCAAAAACATACTTCTCAGATAGCAGAAATGGCCCTTTCAGTGTCTTTTCTCTGTTTAACATCCTATATCTAATGTCATTCTGATTTAGGCCTAATTTTAGATTAGAGTAGTGACTGAGAAATGGGAAGACCAAACAACTGCATGACCTAGTCATAAGAACATGTGATCATGACTTGCAGCCGGAAGCTCTGGGGTTAGAATCCTGACTTGGTTATATCGAAGACGACTTTA
The DNA here is from genome assembly GCA_037179385.1 of Holothuria scabra. NCBI lineage: Eukaryota > Metazoa > Echinodermata > Holothuroidea > Aspidochirotida > Holothuriidae > Holothuria > Holothuria scabra. The sequence continues at coordinate 12,154,832 of CM074194.1, forward strand.
AAAATGGAACCTACTGCCATTATGCTTGGTGCTCAGCATAAGTAATGGAGTAGGAAAAACAAACCAGTGAGCCACAGAACAACTTTGTGTGCTGCTGCAGAATGGTTTTTGCTATTGTGCCAATGTGTGGTGTGTATGAAGTAACCATACAGCTTTGGTTGATGTCACAATTGAACAACAATGTGTGTTTTTTAGCACACAACAGTGTAATAACAATTAGATTAGGGCAGTTTGGAAAATCATCTTAAAACAAAAAAAGCTTAGCTTGTGCAAATAAAAAATTATGAACACTATAAGTACACATTCCTAGCGATATGTTAATAATCTGTGCATATTAGTTGCGTATCTAGAATGAAATACACATTAGCATGAATCAGACCAGTCAAAATTTATGAGGTGCAGAACCTAATTTTGTAATTTTAAGCCCATAGTAATATTGCTGAGGTATACTGTATGTACGTAGTATCTTTCCATGATGCTCAGCCAGCAGACTGTGGACTGTTGTGCCTCCATCCCCACAGACGATTTGTGACTGCAAGTGCAACATTACATTTATCTGTCACCAATTGAGGTAGAAATTTAGAAATTTCAAACTTACTGTTGGCTAGGCTACAATAAATCCAAATGTGTTCAAAATATGAACAAATGGGCTCAGTCATATTCAGAAGAAAACTGAAATTTATGTATAACTCTACATGGTGAATGCCTTGCAGTAATGATTTTGATGTTGCAAATAGTAGGCTTATATAGGAATTTTCTGAAAATAAGTTGAAAGATTTTATTATCAAAATCTGATTTGAATTATGTGAAGAAAGAAGTATTTTTTCAACTCAGTACCAGAGTTGCTATTCCTTTTACATAATTTTTGACAAATTTTGTGACCAGTGATTTCCACCATTAACTTAAACTGTGGCAAAACCTGAGATGTCTTTGAGGAAATTCATAAAGGCATCAGACTTGTGTTTCAATTACTGCATGGAAAAGTGATTAAAAAAGTGTTTCTGTGGTGTTTAATTTAAAAATAAACCTATCTATAGGCTAGTGTAGAATAGGTATGGCATGTTGAAAGAACTATAATTCATCCCATTTTCTCTCTGAGTGATTAAGTGACAAGAACTTCAGTGGCACAAGTGGCAATTAGTTGTCTTTATAATCTCTTAGTTTTAGAACCGGTGATTGTTGTCTGCGTTCAGGCCACCACTTTCCCCAACAATGATTTCAGCATCTTCGGTATAACTGGAGATGCCTGAATACCATAAACTTAATTGGCAGCTTTCCTTTTTACCATTTCCTGTGGAGTTGTTATTTCAAAAACCAAATCATGTACAGCAGACACAGTTATTGCAGAGGCACCGTAGACTAGCACTCAAAAAACACTGGTCATTGGGTGATTCACCATACAAACCAACAAAATCAACCCTTGAAAAAATTCCAGAGGGCAAAAAAATATGTTACCAAAATTGTCCCTAGGATCTTTCAGAATCTGCTGTTGCTCTCTTTTAGTAAATTATCTCCATCGAAAGTCTCACATTCAAAAATAAATATTTAAGACCCATGATAAATGAATTCTAACTGTCCAAATTCCATCTTCATAGGACATTCCTGAACTGAGATATAAAATGTTGAAGTTTATTCACTCAATTTAAAATGGTACATTGCTCAACAATTTGTGATGTCATTGTTCTACTACTCATATTACAGTCTTTGTATTTCTTTGTTTTTTTTTTCTAAAACTTACTGCACCTTGTACCAAGGTGTCATAGAACTGTTACTCTTATGAGGTGATGTAATAAATTGAGCCCTCTCCATGCAAGATGTTATGTAAGAAAACAGGCAGTGTTCAAGATTTTTAAAGCATTGTTAATTTTAAAGGGAAACAAAGCAGGTAATGAGTTGTACAACAGAGTAAGTCACAAATTATTGTGCAATGAACCGATTTGTTTTAAGTGGATATATGTCAACATTTTATATCCCAGCACAGGAATGTTCTATGAAGATGGGAGTTGGACTGTTAGAATTCATTTTCCATGCCCTTTGCTAATATATTTTTGATTTTTTTGACATGAGGTACACTTTAAAACTTTTGTACCGAGTTAACAAAGTTAGTACAGTACTGCAGGACTGTGTGGGAAATTCTTTTCCAGGACAAATGGGACTATACATTTTCAGTAATTTCTGTTGAAATCTTAAACTTAGTGAAAAGAGATGCTCAATTCAGGATTGAGGTTAAGTTTAAAGAAATGATATTGCTCCATTCACTCTAGGAAACATGCAAGGGTAGTATAGAGCATGAGGACCACAAACGCAGGAGGCATTGGGCTTCCACGTTGACGGATTAGTCAAAGTTTAAAATATGCAGAGACTTTTGAAATATGCACACTAACTTCTCTGCGGCAGCTGCTCTCGCTGTTCATAGGTCCACAGCCATATTGCAGTAAATATGCCTTACGGACGTTACAATACTTGTTACTTGTAGCTGGTTGGTAAATTTGCGTGAACAACCTGTTGTAGTTGACACGACATAACACGTGTGTAGAATAGTTTGTACAGGGGCTGAGACGGGTGGGTACCCGGCCGATTAATAAAAATTTGTTTATCGTGTAAATTGTGTTCATATTCAGTTAACCATATAAATGTGCTTGTTGGCTGTGAAAGCTACAAACTTCAGAGGTTAAAGAGCAGCTCCCCCAAACATAATTTGAAACAACACCTAAACATGACAGTTTCCTTCTAATTTCTCTTAGAAGTATCTTTCATCATATTTTCAGACTTCAGTATTGTATATTCAGGGTAAATCAAGCAGTAAATCACACATTGAAGGGAAATAATGTTGTCACATGACTCCAATTGTAAAACAGCACAGTCTACTACATTACTGTACTTCAAGTTGAGGTGACTGCTTTTGCCCTTTAATTCTTAAAAAGAAGATCACATCAAGTTTTGAAAGGTCAATTTAATACTTATTTTCAACATGACAGTGAAATTTGCTTTAAAAAACAAAGAGGAAGAAATAATTCCTGAGTGAGGACGTGATAAAACCTCTTCTGCCCTGAAGCCTACTTTGGAACACAAATCTAGAGACTTCTTTTACCGATATTTTAAGGAATACATGTCTGAACTTTGAATAGAAATTGCATCATATTGTGCAAATTTGGTTGTCCTTTCACTTATGTAAATTAAATTTCTGCTTAAACTTCCCCTTTATGAGTCTAGTACCTGCTACCTATCGGGTAATAAAAACGGGTACTGGGTTCCGATTTTTTGCTACCCGATTCAGCCCTGGAGCGTACATGTTCAGGCCAGTAGCCCACAATGTAGACCGGAAAATGCCCATTGAAAAAGGTCAAACAAGTTTCTATTGTCTATTTCCAATTATTTTATTTGAAATAGAAAGAAACCACTGGGTTCAAGGTCGACCTGAACCAGTGTTGTCAGAAACAGGAGAGCAGTAAAAGCTGAAAAAGAGGAGTTTTCCAACTGTTAAGGTGTTACAACTTAGATACACTCCTGTTTTAGTGGGTCGGAAAAAAATCTTTATCTTCTCTTAAATAGTCCTCATAACAAAAATGGCGGGGAGGTGCGCACTGTTTAACAAGAAATTTCCTAACGGGCTAATGATAGCTCTAATGCCTGACCTGATCCCTAACCCTTATAAAGAACACAATTGATACAATACAATGGCAACATTCAATCAAGAAACCCATCCACCCCAAATGTCCAGGGCAATTTCTAAAAAGAGCAAGCATGTTACACAAATAGTTAGTAAGATGAGATTTAACGACACACCAACACAAATGTGTCACATAGTGTCAGTCAACTAAATGAACAGTTCAAAGTTTAAATTTATTTTCATGTATGGTTAAAGCCAAATTTGGTGTTCCTTCAGTCGCCTCTTACGACAGGCGGGAAATACCATGGGTATATTCAACAAACCTCAGACCATAGGGAGATAGGAAGATGTATTGGATAGAGGGCACTCTTCAAACTGAACTTTGTTGTTTGCTCCCTGGGAAATGTACTTTTGACTGTACTTATGTATAATATTTTGAGCCCTGTAAGTCCTTTGAAACACAATTTGTTAACCCACAAAATTAACCCACAAATACACTTAAGAGCTTATATTCCCAAACACATGAATGAACATTTTAATAGAGGGCGCTGTTTAGCAGTCTACGTTTTTTATTTGAGCGTATAGCTATGAACATTCTGAACAATCCTGCCAAAATTCATGTCAATCGGAGTAACACAATTGGAGTTATTACTAGTTAATTAAATTAGAGGGCGCCCTTCACGTGCTTCTAACTTTAATGCCCCATTTCTCGGTAATGTGCAACATTTGTGACTGTGAACAAATATATGTCATTTGTAACATCATTTGACATGAGAATTCACCCTTTTCATGCCCACCCTCTGAGGTGGGTCACGGAACCCAATTTAGAAGCATATATTTGACCTATGGCCCACTGTCTATAGGAAGCTTGGATAGATTTCATATTTGGTATGTAGATGCGTTATAGTCAGTAGATGGTCCTGATGTTTTTGGGGTAGTTCAAAGGTCATCTGGGGTCACCAGGGGTCATCGCCTGAAAATCTCGTTAACACGATATCTCAAAATAGAAAGCTTGAATAGATTTCATATTTAGTATGTGGATGCGTTATAGTCAGTAGATGGTCCCTATTGTTTTTGGCGGAGGTCAAAGGTCATCTGGGGTCATCAGGGGTCAAAGAATGAAAACCTTGTAAGTGCGATATCTCAAGGTAGGAAACTTGGAAAGATTTCATACTTGGTATGTGGATGCCTTATAGTCAGTAAATGGTCCCTATTGTTTTTGGTGGAGGTCAAAGGTCATCTGGGGTCATCAGGGGTCAGAGTATGAAAACATTGTTAATGCAATATCTCAAGGTAGGAAACTTGGATAGATTTCATATTTGGTATGTGGATGCGTCATAGTCAGTAAATGATCCCTATTTCTTTTGGCTGAGGTCAAAGGTCATCTGGGGTCACCAAGGGTCAAAGTCTGAAAACCTTTTTTATGTGATATCTCAGGTTAAGTAGCTTTGATAGATTTTATATTTGTTATGTGGAAAGGTTATGGTCAGGAAATGGTACGTAATGTTTTTAATGGAGGTCAAAGGTCATCTGGGGTCATCAGGGGTCAAAGTATGAAAACCTTGTTAGTGAGATATCTCAGGTAGGAAACTTGGAAAGATTTCATACTTAGTATGTGGATGCCTTATAGTCAGTAGATGGTCCCTATTGTTTTTGGCATAGGTCAAAGGTCACCTGGGATCACTGGGGGTCAAAGTCTGAAAATCTCGTTAACACAATATCTCAAGATAGAAAGCTTGAATAGATTTATATTGAGTATGTGAATTTGTTATGGTAAGGAGGTCTTCCCTATTGTTTTTGGTGGAGGTCAAAGGTCATCTGGGGTCTTCAGGGGTCAAAGTATGAAAACCTTGTTAGTGAGATATCTCAAGATAGGAAACTTGGAAACATTTCATACTTGGTATGTTGATGCCTTATAGTCAGTAGATGGTCCCTATTGTTTTTGGCATAGGTCAAAGGTCATCTGGGGTCACTGGGGGTCAAAGTCTGAAAATCTCGTTAACACAATATCTCAAGATAGAAAGCTTGAATAGATTTATATTTAGTATGTGGATGTGCTATGGTCAGGAGGTGGTCCCTATTGTTTTTGGTGGAGGTCAAAGGTCATCTGGGGTCATCAGGGGTCAAAGTATGAAAACATTGTTAATGCAATATCTCAAGGTAGGAAACTTGGATAGATTTCATATTTGGTATGTGGATGCGTCATAGTCAGTAAATGATCCCTATTGCTTTTGGCTGAGGTCAAAGGTCATCTGTGGTCACCAAGGGTCAAAGTCTGAAACCTTTTTTATGTGATATCTCAGGTTTAGTAGCTTTGATAGATTTTATATTTGTTATGTGGAAGGGTTATGGTCAGGAAATGGTACGTAATGTTTTTAATGGAGGTCAAAGGTCATCTGGGGTCACAGCTGGTCCAAGTCTGAAAATCCTGCTTATGCAATATCTCAAGATAGGAAACTTGGATAGATTTCATATTTGGGTATGTGGATGCATTGTGGTTAGAAGATGGTCCCCATAGTTTTTTGGCAGAGATCAAAGGTCATCTGGGGTCTGCAGGGGTCAAAGCCTTGAAACCTTTTTAAATGTGATCTCTCAAGATAGCTGTTTGTCCATTTGTCTGTCTGTTGTTTGTCATTCTAGCTATGTATGGCTTTTATGGAGGTCAAAAGGTCATCTGGAATGACAAAATTATTTTTTGAACATGCTAGTATAACATTTGAATGAGAAGATAATGGTGCATCATGGCACCTTTTGAAACGGAACATTTCTGTATCATCGAAACCTCAATGCATTTTTGCATTATGGTTTGTAAATAATGATTGTCATTTTGGCGGCGATTTTGTGATTTTCGCCATCTTGGTTAAGTTGAGGCCCTGCAAAAAATATCGAACATAAAGTTTAAAAAAATTGCTATAATCTCATAGCAAAATATTTGGATTTTTTTCTAAGTGTATTTTCAATGAATGTGTTTGTAATTTTTTTTAACTTCGTTTCTCAATTTTTTCCCTGTTTGACCATTGACCTGCTTCCTTTTGTCACAGAAATAAATGTATAGAAAATAATTGAATATTGGGCCTTTAAATATGCAAGGAGATGTCTAAACAAGATGTTCCATGGTGTTAACAGTGTTTTTGTACAAATGCAGGGTAGAAATGGCTGTATCAAAGTGGGTGCACCACATTTTGGGTGGGTACATTTCGTTCAAAATTGGTTACCTTTTGACCTCTGTTGACCTCATATTACACGTAATTTGCATTTTTGTGTGTTAGAGGCGATCAAGGCAAACATTAATTTGATGGGTCATTTTTGAAAAAGTAACAGTTCTTTCTAGAGTTATTGCTATTTGAATTTCTCCTACCCCCAAAATATAGTCACTCAGCTGTCGTGCACTATCAACATTTACACTTACTGAAACCATAGTTCATCTCTAAGAAATCAATGCTTACATAAAAAATCTGAAAATTTACACTTTAAACTACATTCCTATTACTATTTCATCGATTTAAGGGGGATGTTAGGTGGGCCCCTCTAGCCCACGGACTATAAGGGTCTTGTATACTCACCCTGATGGGGTCATCAACTGATATTTCGTCTGGTTTAGGGTGAGTTTTAGAGCGAGGTGGGAGTGGGAAGGATTCATGTAGTTTAGGAAAATTGGAATTATCTGGGGGAAAGGATTATCTCAACATAAAGACTTCCCCTTTTCAAAAATGCCCCACGTCATTCAATGTGGGTGCATTGCGTCTGATTACTTTTGTTTCTCGTTGTAATCAAACGTCCTGTTTGTCCATGAAATTGGATACTGTTAGGATGTTTCAATAACTTTTCCTACGTGGGTACAGCAAATATTGAAATAATGTGACTTAATATTACTTGCAGCGGTTTCAAAATTGTAAATAAACTAAATGCAATGATAAATTAATGAACCGCGATGATATCACAGATTTCATACCAGGCATTTTAAATACCAAGACAAAAATTGCACTAATTTGAAAATTAATTTCTTCTAAACACTATATGCTATAGAGGAATTCGATTAGCGCTTATTTTTAGTGAGTGTAGGCCGCCATTAGTGGGGTCCATCAGCCTTACATCGTCTTTATTTATTGTTTACATGAATTTCAAAACCGAATATTTAGAGAAATTGAAGATACAAATTAGTGTACAATCATCCATGATACAGGTAAGCAAAGAAATTGAAAGATTTAAAAGTGATGGACCCCAGTTATGGCCGACTGAAATCTGACCGTCACTTGCTGTCCGGATTCGTGTATTGGGATGCAAGTTTCACCTCCTGAAAGAGAAAAATTTTTGTGCATAGTTTGAAATCAATAAATATTAGGCTAGCTTGCCCGATACTTTAAAAACCCGGATTTCAAGGCCCTTTTCCGGGTAATTGGAGATAGGGTGCCAGAAGACTCTGCTGTATGAAGATATAGCCTATGACTACATAAGGGATCTTTGTTCTGTTATCTCAGTATAGTCAGTCAATAAGCAGAGTGGTAACTGGTCAGTGGCACATGAGAGCATTATTTACACTGTTGCTATATGGAGAGCATCGGGCTAGATTTCGTCATCGGCTTGTCCCTGGAAGATGCCTTTAAAACATTTGTGGTATGTTCTTCAATCGAAGGTTAAGTGTAGGAATTTCAGAATATAAAATTTAGAGGTTGCAAAATGAATCTTATTCATTAAACTCCCATTTTCAAAGCTAGTCTCATTTTTGAGATATTAAAATTTCGAAGTTTATTTACTTCAAACAGAATAGTCCATTGTGTTATGATTTGTGACTTTTTGTTGAACAACTCCCACTACCTGCTTTGTTTTCCTTTGAAATAAAAAAGGTTTATATAACCTGAAATGCTGCCCTGTTTGCTTGCATAACATATTGTTCAGAGAGGGTCAGTTTAATCTCATCATAACGTGGCAGTAAGAATGTTATCACATATTAACACAAGGCAGTCACTGACACAAGGTGCAATAGCTTTTAGTAAAACAAAGAAATACAAAAACTGTTTTAGAGAGGTTTCACCAATTGTACAAAAATGACGTCATACCGGAAGCGAAGCCATACTAGAGATATCAGTATGGAAATATTCTGACCGAGCAAGATCAACCATTGACTGTAATGTAGCGTATGCCTTACATTATATGCGGACCCGGTAGTTTCTTCCCCTAATATTGGTAGTCTCCTCCCTTAAACACGTTATTTATCCCCTTTGCTTCTGGGTTGGAAAGAAGTCTACATGATAATATGAAACTGACTTTTTAGCAGAGAAAACTAACGACTTTGGGGAAGCGTAGGAAGCTGCAAGACTGTCGAATCGAAAACCAACGGGGCTCTGAGACAGTGCAAGTGTTACCTGCGTAGCAGGCTGTGCGGCTTATTACTTGCTTAGTCATATCCCTTGTAAAGTCATATTCCTTGTTCAGTCATATTCCTTGTTCAGTCATATCCCCTTGTTGTGGAAGCTGAGAAGCTGAAAAAACCGAGTCCGCTCAGCGGGATAGTGCAAGTGCAACTGAAAAGATTTATCAGTGTGCACTGTCATAATTTGACCTACTAAATACGTTTGTTTATTCCAAGTCTGAATTGACCATCAATGAAGCCCAAAAATAGCTCGACGCATAAAAATAATTTTGTATTTGGAACCAGAGACCCCTTTTTCTAGGCTTGAGACCGCTGCAAGTTGAGTATGACTTATGGTATATGATAATGTGTAACTCTGACGTTGACGCTAGGCCTAACGCTATGCCTATCAGTAGCCAAATGTTTCCAAGTTAAACAGTTATTCTACCGTTTTGGAAGTTATGCTTCCCCTCATGTTCTATTAAGTATTGAAACCCCACATGCGTTCCACTGTAAAAGTTTTTCAAATGCTAAGTCCATTTTCACACTGTTTATATAACAGTCTTTATGCATCAACGACGTATAGTAGCATCTTTAGTGGGCAAGACGACTGGTTGATGACGTCACATGAAATAAATGGAAAGCCAACATTTTTCCGCGAGGAAATTTTCTAATATTGTCCGAGGGACTTAATCTGCATAATAGCCAAATATAACTACACATCGCCCATGGTTTTTCTCATGAGAAGGTCACATTCTTCCATAAAATCCAAAAAGTCTGTCATAAAATAACAATTTTTCTCCAATTTAAGCTTCACATTATCAAATTTTGTTAAAAATGTCAAAATTTACCATTTTCGAAGGATACTCCGTACAATAAAAAACCAAAGCTAATTTTGTTGATCACCCAATTCACCCAATTCTGCTCTTCAAAGGCATATAACTTAATAAAACCCCCAAATTTTTAATTGTAACCTTACCAAAAATCTAATTTTTTTCATTAAATTCCAAAGTTCTGCAATAAAATAATCTCACAATTCTCATTCTTAGTCCAAAAAAAGGGAAAAATTTTACTAGCCAATTACGAAGAAATGCGTAACACACAAAAAATTTCAACTGTCGTCGATATCACGTTTTTGATATTGCCCATATGAAGGGCAGATTCTTCGAGAAACACCTCAACATTTTAATGGCACTTACAAAAGCCAAATTTCCTTCACAATTTTTAAGTTTTCTTCTAAACAAACTCTAGTTTTTTAAATATTTGTCAAAGAGAAAGCCAAAAATTTCGGCAAGCTAAATTCTGCCAAGTCACGTCCCACGGACCCGCCGGGACTAATTCATCGCCTTTTTCGGGGCCCCAAAATGCAGACCTCCTGTCGGGGAGCTTGGCCCCCGTGTCGGGCAAATCCGGGCGCCACCCCTGGTAGCCAGATGATAGCCTACTGAACGGGAGAAGACCCGGAAGTGTCATGCGCGTCATGGACTGGAGATTTAAAATATTGTAATCATATATAGACGAATCCGATTGGTGCTTATTTTTAGTGACTGTAGGCAGCCATTGGTGGGGTCCATCAGCCCTCAATCGTCTTCATTTATTGTCTACTTGAACTTCAAATCCTCATATTCAGTGAAGTGGAGAAAATCAAGATAAACTTCAGTGTACAACCACCCATGGAATAGGTAAGGAAGGAAATTAAGAGGTTTAAGGTGATCGACCCCAGTAATGGCCGACTAAAATCAGACCATCACAATCTGTCCGGATTCGTTTATGTTCTTGGGGACGGTTGGTAGGTAGGGTGAATGAAGAACTGGTGGTAATTGAGTAATTTACCGACAGACTCTCTAGTAACATGACTTCATTGTTTTGAAATATTACCAGACGCTCGTTCCCATTTGACCATGCATGGCCAGGATATACAATTAGACAACAATACGGTAGCCGGGTGAGGCGGAGGTAGAAAACTACCTTCCTCCATAATAAAACTTTAAGTAAATCAATCCTCAAAGGCACTCAGCAGCTCTCGCCTGACACAGCTCTTTGATTGACAACAAGTTCAAAAATGCAGAGTACGGTACTCTAGCTCATATTACACTGTATGTACCGTACCCAGAGTGCTAGATTACATGTAATAGTCCGTGGGCTGGAGGGGCACACCTAGCATCCCCCAGGCCCCTTAGAATTGATGAAATAGGGATAGGAATGTGGTTTGAAGTGTAAATTTTCACATTTATTTAATGATAACATTGATTTCTTAGGGATGAACTATGATTTTCTATAGGTTGAAATGTTGATAGTGCACGACAGCTGAGTGACTTTATTTTGGGGGTAGGGGAAATTTAAAAAGCAAAAATTCTGGAAAGAATTGTTACATTTTCATGTGTGACCCATCAAAATGTTTGCCTTGATCAACACTTCCATTTTGTTATTTCCGCCCTCTTTGTTAAGTTGAGGTCTTGCAAAGACTATGAAAAATAAAGTTCAAAAAATATGCTATAATCTCATATCCAAATATTTAGTAGTTTTGATTAAAATGTATTTTTAATGATAATCTTTTTGTTTTTTATTGTAAATTGACATAATTATCGCATCGGTGGCCATTTTACTTTTCCACCGCCTTGGTTGGCCTCAAAAAGAAAAAAATTGTAATCAAGACATAATTTCAATTGATATGCCATCAAATATGGCCAGATTTTAAGGGCAGCTATATTCAAAATATTTGTAAAGATTATTTCTCATATTATTTTTTATAAATAATGATTGTCATTTTGGCGGCGATTTTGTGATTTTCGCCATCTTGGTTAGGTTGAGGCCCTGCAAAAAATATCGAACATAAAGTTTAAAAAATTTGCTATAATCTCATAGCAAAATATTTGGAATTTTTTCTAAGTGTATTTTGAATGAATTTGTTTGTAATTTTTAACTTCGTTTCTCAATTTTTTCCCTGTTTGACCATTGACCTGCTTCCTTTTGTCACAGAAATAAATGTATAGAAAATAATTGAATATTGGGCGTTTAAATATGCAAGGAGATGTCTAAACAAGATGTTCCATGGTGTTAACAGTGTTTTTGTACAAATGCAGGGTAGAAATGGCTGTATCAAAGTGGGTGCACCACATTTTGGGCATCGTTCAAAATTGGTTACCTTTTGACCTCTGTTGACCTCATATTACACTTAATTTGCATTTTTGTGTGGTAGAGGTGATCAAGGCAAACATTAATTTGATGGGTCATTTTTGAAAAAGTAACAGTTCTTTCTAGAGTTATTGCTATTTGAATTTCCCCTACCCCCAAAATATAGTCACTCAGCTGTCGTGCACTGTCAACATTTACACTTACTGAAACCATAGTTCATCTCTAAGAAATCAATGCTAACATAAAAAATTTGAAAATTTACACTTTAAACTACATTCCTATTCCTATTTCATCGATTTAAGGGGGATGTTAGGTGGGCCTCTCTAGCCCACGGACTATAAGGGTCTTGTACACTCACCCTGATGGGGTCATCAACTGATATTTCGTCTGGTTTAGGGTGAGTTTTACAGCGAGGTGGGGCTGGGTAAGAATTCATGTAGTTTAGGAAAATTGGAATTTTCTGGGGGAAAGGATTATCTCAACATAAAGACTTCCCCTTTTCAAAAATGCCCCACGTCATTCAGTGTGGGTGCATTGCGTCTGATTACTTTTGTTTCTCGTTGTAATTAAACTTCCTTTTTAGCCTTGAAATTGGATGCTGTTACAATGCTGCAATACCTTTTCCTACGTGGGTACAGCAAATATTGAAATAATGTGACTTAATATTACTTGCAGCGGTTTCAAAATAAATAAACTGAATGCAATGATAAATTAATGAACCGCGATGATATCACAGATTTCACACCAGGCATTAAATACCAAGACAAAAATTGCATTAATTTGAAAATTAATTTCCTCTGAACACTGTATGCTATAGACGAATTCGATAAGCGCTTATTTGTAGTGACTGCAGGCCGCCATTATTGGGGTCCATCAGCCTTCAATCGTCTTTATTTATTGTTTACATGAATTTCAAAACCGCATATTTAGTCAAATTGAAGAATTTAAGAAACGGATTAGTGTGCAACCATCCATGATACACGTAAGCAAAGAAACTGAAAGATTTAAAGGTGATGGACCCCAGTTATGGCCGACTGAAATCTGACCGTCACTTGCTGTCCGGATTCGTGTATTGGGATGCAAGTTTCACCTCCTGAAAGAGAAAATTTTTTGTGCATAGTTTGAAATCAATAAATATTAGGCTAGCTTGCCCGATACTTTAAAAACCTGGATTTCAAGGCCCTTTTCCGGGTAATTGCAGATAGGGTGCCAGAAGACTCTGCTGTATGAAGATATAGCCTATGACTACATAAGGGATCTTTGTTCTGTTATCTCAGTATGGTCAGTCAATAAGCAAAGTGGTAATTGGTCAGTGGCACATAGGAGCATTATTTACACTGTTGCTATATGGAGAGCATCGGGCTAGATTTCGTCATCGGCTTGTCCCTGGAAGATGACTTTAAAACATATAATTTATAGGTTGCAAAATGAATCTTATTCATTAAACTCCCATTTTCAAAGCTAGTCTCATTTTTGAGATATTTAATTTCGAAGTTTATTTACTTCAAACAGAATAGTCCATTGTGTTATGATTTGTGACTTTTTGTTGAACAACTCCCACTGTCTGCTTTGTTTTCCTTTGAATTAAAAAAAAGGTTTATATAACTTGAAATGTTGCCCAGTTTGCTCGCATAACATATTGTACAGAGAGGGTCAGTTTAACCTCATCATCACGTGGCAGTAAGAATGTTATCACATATTAACACAAGGCAGTCACTGACACAAGGTGCAATAGTTTTTTAGTAAAACAAAGAAATACAAAAACTGTATTAGAGAGGTTTCATCAATTGTACAAAAATGACGTCATACGGGAGGCGAAGCCATACTAGAGATATCAGTATGGAAATACACTGACCGAGCAAGATCAACCATTGACTGTAATGTAGGGTATGTCTTACATTATATGCGGACCCGGTAGTTTCTTCCCCTTATATTGGTGGTTTCCTCCCTTAAACACGTCATTTATCCCCTTTGCTTCTAGGTAAGAAAGAAGTCTACATGATAATATGGTCCTGACTTTTTTCGAACCAAAAAAAACAAAAAAACAACGACTTTGGGGAAGCGTCGGAAAGTTGCGAAACTGTCGAGTCGAGAAACCAACTGGGCCCGGACGTAGTGCAACGAGTGTTACCTGCGTAGCAGGCTGTGCGGCGTATTCCTGATTAAGTCATATCCCTTGTAAAGTCATATTCCTTTTTAAGTCATATCTCATTGTTTTGGAAGCTGAGAAGCTGAAAAACAGAGTCCGCTCCGCGAGGTAGTGCAAGTGCAACTGAAAAGATATACAAGTGTAATTTGACCTCGGGCTATTAAATACGTATGTTCACCCAAGTCTGAATTGACCATTAATGAAGCCTATAAATAGCTTGAGGCCTATAAATGATTTTATATTTGGAACCAGAGACCAACGGTTTCTAGGCTTGAGACCGCTGGAAGGTGAGCATGACTAATGATGTATGATAATGTGTAACTCTAACGTTGACGCTAGGCCTAACGTTATGCCTATCAGTAGCCAAATGTTTCCAAGTTAAACAGTTATTCTACCGTTTTCGGAAGTTATGCTTCCCCTCATATTCTATTAAGTATGTAAACCCTGCGTTACCCTGTAAAAAGTTTTTCAAGTACTAAGTCCATTTTCACACTGTCCATATAAAAGTCTTTATGCAGCCACGACGTAAAGTAGTATCTTTGGTGGGCGAGACGACTGGTTGATGACGTCACATGAAACCTCTCTGCTGTAGTGCAACAAAGGCATCGCGAAATATTGCGCATGTACCATTTTAAGTTGAGTGAATAAACTTAAACATTTCATACCTCAACTCAGGAATGTCCGATGAAGATAAGAGTGAGACTGTTTGGATTCGTTTTGCATGCTCTGTAATATGTATTTTTGAAATTTTAGATTTGAGGTGCAATTTAAAGGAAGTATGATAGGGGACCTGGATCTGGCTGGGCTGAGAAGATTTGGCCTTTATTTTACCTGTGACAATGGCTTGTCAGCCAAGTCATCGTAGCATACCTTTTGCGACCATTTGAGAACAAAGCGACTTTACGTGGTCTTAAGAGCTCGTAAGACCGGTGATGGTTGCTTTAGTTGGAGTTCCACTAAGTGGTCACCTCTTGCGAGCCACGAGAAGACCAGTGCCCCAAACCGAGATCTCATAGATCTCATAGATCTCATAGAATGTCGAAGGAGGTCGGAAAGAACTATAGAAATGATTAAACCCAATTGCCTTAATAGCTTGCCAGCTGCGACCTCTCGCGAGCTCGGAATTGCGACCATCTGCACGCAAACGCAATTTCACAATTTCACATTTCCCGATGTCGATGGAGGTCACAAGGCATCTCAAGCGCTCTCAATTTGGTTGTCGATAAGTTGGGAGCCAACTCAAATTGGGCAACCTTGTTTGTTGCCATGTTGTATAATATGTATTTATTAAGAGAATATAAGTCTGTTATCAAAACAAAACTTAAAGGAAAATGAAAAGCAATAAAGATGAAGCGAAAAGTAAATAAAATTGTGATTAAAATTAAAATTTCATAATTTTAAAATGCAAAGACACCAGCACTTGTAAATTTCTGTCATTTGGATGGACGTTTATAATGAATTTGAAAATAATTTACACCTGGCTATGATTTACTGTCTGCTGAAAAGGATTGTGAGCCTTTGATAACCGCCAATCATTGGGAAATATTATGGCTTGCATGTAGTGGTGAAAAAAATCGGGAACAGTACACGGGGGTAGTGTTGGCCCACGGATCTGACGAAGTCTTTTCGTTCAGCTTATCGCTCCGAAGGGGTGGCATACTTAACCCTTTACCGTTGTGCTCCGATCGGGGCATATTTGCGCGCCTCGGGAGTGGGCGGAACAGCGGACGTAGCCCGCCCCGCATCGTCTTCCGTGGGCCATTGACCCCGTGACCTTAAACTATTGTCTCGCTCGTTGTTGTGGCCGAATTTTCGGGTAGCTACTCGCAGTTTCGAGCTCCGCGTGAAGCAGTAAAGATGGGTGACAGCCGAGCTCTCCGCATGGTTCCAAAAGGACCCAAGCAACGGTAAAGGGTTAAGGGAGCTGCAGCCACAGAGGCGCTACGCAGGCTAGGAGTGTTAGACTTACAGAGGTGTGGAGTATACCACTCTTAGTCTGGTCATTAAGAAGATTTAGAAGACATAAACATGGAATATATTGGCTACTGTCAGTGTGCTTGGTGTTCAGCATAAGCAATGAAGCAGTGAAAACCGTGAGCCCGTGAGCTACAACTGGAAAATGTTGTGACCGGCTCGCCTTACACTAATAGGTTATAAGCTGAGCCGTAAAATCTAATTTTGCCAACTGACTTATTATCAGGATGTAGATGTTAATGTCTTGTTGTTGTCAGATGTTTCTTTCAAACGTTGTGAGGTTACATTTCGCCTTTAAGGTCTCACGAGTGTCTCAGTAGTGTTCTAGAGCTTCAAGTGCATACCCTCAAAGAAGTAGTTTTTTAACTCTGATTTGGACCAAAGTTTGTCAGGATAACCTGGGTAATGAAATTCATGAATATGAAAGAGAACTTGCCAGAGTGTGGATGTTGAAAATTTGGGTAAGATTGATGGTTATTTAGACTGTTTGAAAAATTGCTGTCAAATGGCGGAGGTTTTCCGTTTTGTGAGGAAGTTAGGGGTGGGTGTACCCTACAAAAACTTAAAGTGCTTCTAGCTCAAAATCTAAACGGCCATGGTATGGAAATTTTGTAATGCCATGATGGGTAAAATTGTCAGCTATCAAGTGATGGGTGTCTTGAAATAGCTGTGAACTTTGACAAGGCTGCATGGGCCTTCAAAGGGAGCTTATTATTGTATGAGTCAACGGGAATTTATTGGGCTGGGACCTTACAGGCCCAGTTCTCTCACCTCAAACAGTAGCAATTCTCCTAACTTTCTTACTTAAGCCCCTCCCACAATTGTCTGAAATTCATCCTTATCCAGTCACAATCTCGGTTTATTGCTTCAGGGTGAGTATAGAAAAGCTCTATGTGTATAACCAAAACACTCTCAGTTCAGTTCATGATGTGTAATGTAAGCTTTGGTAATCTGCATTGCTTGAATTAACAGTCAATCAAAAAGCTGGGCCTATGGAGAGTTTCTGTACCCCCCTAGAAGAAGTGTAGTTTGGGGTGAGAGGATTTGCCCTTTAAGTCAATAAGGATTAACGTGGGTTTCCTGTAGGCGTATTCTATAAACCTAAAGTAAAAGGGGAGATGTGTCCAACTTTGGGTCACCTTGACCTGTTGTCCTTTTTGAACGCCTGACAGAGGGGGTGTTTGGCTTCCCCTGTGATGTTACAAAGGATTTCATATATACTCTGTCCCTGTAGCAACTATTCTCTTTTGTATTTCCTTTTACGGAAATTAACTTTGAAACGACTTTTTTCTCGATCATTATAAACTGGGAAATAAATTGAGAACTTTATTAATGAGAAACCTTCCAGTAAGTCGTTTTGCATCATTAAGCAGTCGACATTTAACACAGAAGTAAGTATTCACTTGCTCACGTCTTTATTTCGAAGTTGCCTGCCCAGCGAGAGTGAAGGTACTACTGTACGTAATTGGCTGTACTAATGGTAATTTCAACTTATTCGGTCTTAATCTGGTACGATGATTAACTTCTGCTGCGTGGTCGTTGAGAAATGCTCGGAGGATGGGGGCGAGGCTTCCAAAAGCAGAAACCATAACTTAATGAAGCACGCCGGGATTATTTTACATCCTGGTAAAAACTTTCCTGCTTAATAACATACGCAGAAAAATACTAAAGTTTAGTCAAAGAATAAGCGTCCTTGACCATTTTATGGGACAGGGAGGAGCACACAGTGTTGTACATTTACTGCACTTTAAGATAAAATGAGAGGATTAAATTCTCGTTCTAAGTTTTCCTATGTGCCCTAAAACTGGAAATTTTCACAAGACCCTTACACAATACTAGTTACTTAAGATTGTGAGAGTACGCGTCAACGACATTTTTTTAGTGGCAAAAAAAATCACTCAACATCATTGTATCCCACAATCCTGTGTGACTGGCATTTGGAGAAAAAAACTTGAACGATAGTGTGGTGTAACAACCACTTTTATAAAAATGCCCACCTTGGTAATAGGTCACCACTTATGTAATAAAATCAACTAATTTTGTAGTAAATTCACAAATTTTGCAATTTTTGAAGTAACCACTTTTTAACGTTCACCGAACACATTTGTAAGAGGAATCTCCTTCAACTACTTTTGTAACTGTCAGTTAACCACGTTCGTAACCCCCTATCATGTTAAGTTAGTCTTTTGATTCATTGCCTTAGGCAAGCAAGATATCCATGTGATGGTGTGTGTGTGTGTGTGTGTGTGCGTGTGTATGACACTCTTTGCTTGTTTACACGATATCTCAAGAGCAGTAACTGGCAGGGTCTTTATATTTGACTTGTAAATGGCCCATATTAAGTTGAGGATCCCTATTGTTTGTGGTGGAGGTCAAAGGCCATATGGTGCCACCAGTGTTGAAAGTCTGATAACTTTGTTTACCCAGTCTCAAGAAGGGCAACTTGGAAGATCCTCTTCCTTAAAATGTTGATGGCACGTATTGATAAACGATCCCTATAATTTTTAGTAGAGGTCAAAGGTACCATGGGATCACCAGAGGTCGAGTTCTGAAAATATTGTTACACGCTATCTCAAGAAGGGTAACTTGTGCCCCTATTTGGCATGTATAAACCCATATTTGAGTAGGTGATCCCTATCTTTTTCGATGGAGGTCAAAGGTTTTGCTAGGCTCCCGACCATGTATTTTAATGAAATGTAAGGGTCTTTCAGCACTTGGGTGACAGGGGGCATGGGGACAGAGGGACTGGGGGCATGGGCCTGGGGTTGGAGATATTGTTTTCCCTTGGTACCGCAAATTATTTTGAAATGGCTTCTTTAGGGTGTTTAGGCACGCTGATTTTAAACATAAGTATCTCAAGTTGATAAGATGTACGTACTTCACATGATAGCCCCTTAAACCCCTTCCCTCAGCTGAAACCCTAGGGGTCTGACGAAGACGGCAGTGCCATCTTTACACTGGTTTTTATCTCCCCAATTACTGATCACTAAATAATTTTGCTAAATATCTGCTTGTCAAAAACATCAAGGGATGCTTATTTGTTGTGAAATAAAGCATAAATTTATCTACACAGTGTAGGTCTATGTATTTTATGAAAGTCGACATTTCGCAGTTTACCCTACATATCCATACAGAAACTGTTACTGAAAATTTCGTTTTTGTAACTTTGAGAGGTAGTGAATTTTTCCATGTTACGACCTTGAATTCTTCCAGTTATTGATGGATAACAAAATTTCTTCTCCCTGATGAGATTTGGGGACCTTTGTTCTCAGTGGCTATTACACAGGGACCGATTTAGTATCGGACTTTTGCAAAAAAAAAAAAAAAAAAGAAAGAAATGAAAACACGGCTCGGTTTAAATTTTTATAACTTCATATCTCGCCGTTAGAAATAGCTATGTCATTTTGAAATTTTATTTTTGGCAGGACAAGATTATCTTCTTTGCAACGGTACCCAGTAAAATGGGGCTACTTAAATCGATAGTGATGATGCATATCGATTAAATTATGGAACACGGAAAATGGCCAACTAGAGCTAGGAGTTTTGTAACAGTGGCCCAAAGTAAATTAGAGCATATTTTAGCGTAATAAGCCCCCAAACTCCAGGGTTAATGCATGTGATATTTGATTGTTTTATTGAAGAGGAGACCACACCTCCATCCTGAGACACTACCTACATTTCCATCTTAGTGCTGGCCTGCGGAGCAGACTCTGTAGTACCTAAAGATGGCGCTCTCTGAAAATCATAATACACTCAGGTCTCTAAACAGTATAATATAAAGTCTGCAGACCTTCGCCCGGTTTCCGTTTACATGAATCCCGCATTTTGAGGGACGAATTAGTAAACATGAGATGGTCACGTGGTGCACAAAACAAGTATGAATAGTGTATTTTCGTACATACAACTAATACAACGAACGGCGAACAACTTAATTAGCTTTTGTATGTGGAAAATGTGTACCAGGCCGTACGTTTGATGAATATATATTACCTATTACGCGAGATGTAATTCAGTATTTTAATTTTTGTCGTGACGTCATTTTTTTGGTCGTAAATGAGATTCGATAGAAAGTTGGCAGGCTATTGTTTACCGTATGTATGCCATGTAACTTAGTTGGAAACGTCGACTGCTCAGCAGTGAAGCCGTTGAAAGACTCGTATAGTATTATTTATAGTAGCGAAAGTAAGACTGTTGATTTTTGAATGCAGTAGTTGGAACGCAAACACATAGCCTGCTAACAGCAGGCTACTTTAGTGCAGTGGTGAGAACTCCTCCTGTTTTGAAAATATTTGGACTCTACTTGGCAATTAAAAAGTAAGCTTTGCTAAGGAAAAATACGTTGGAAAATGTCAATATCTTTTACTTCCTCAGGGCACACTTCTTCAAAATTTGATCTGAAACAACTTATTGTTAATGGAAAAATAATGATGGGAGTGAAGTTCACTTTTTGACATTTCCTTTGCTAACCTTATTAATTACCTCTTAACTTCTCACCAGATACGGTAGCTTTTGGTTTGGTAAATTGATATTAATAATTTTAACGAACGCAAACACACGAACACAAAACTTAAGCATAAAACACCAAGGACATGATAAAGTTACAACGGTCCTTGAAATGAAGATTGACCATACATGGCATATCCCTCATTCACGTCACATAACTTACATAATGAGCTTTTATTGATTCATGATTATGTGCGAATCGGAAATTTCTCTTTAAATTAGTCTTCAATTCTTTTAACATCAAATAACCAATTTTGTCACTTGCATTTCACTGAACTTTAACAGCCTCTAATGTCACCCAGACTAGAGCTGTTCTCCTTACTACAAAAACATTGACTGAATGGCCAAGTAGTTAGAGCAGTGTTTCCCAACCTTTTTAAGCACAACGTCCGCTTTAGTCAATTGGTTTTGTTTAAACGCCCTCTATAGCTTATCAAACAAGAAACAAAAAATGTTATTGAATGATTTTTTGAATTTTCTTCATGGACAGGGACCGCGGAGACGGGGTGGGGGTTGGGGGTTCTAGGGGGGCTTTAGCTCCAGCACTTTTCGCTGTGGGCATTTTGGGCCTTAAACTTCATTTTTGGCTGCCTTAAACTACATTTACTTTATTGGACATATTGGACCGCTTTGGATGACTAGTCCCCGCACTTCAAAATTGGCCCCGCGGCCTCTGACGGAGCGCTGTAAAAAATGGCTATGGTTGACGAGGGCACAGTAATGACATTAATGCTGGAATAAGATAAGGGTGCGTGAATATTGAATTATTATTTTTTTTTATATTATTTTTTTCCTGCTAATGCCCCCTACCGTCCCTTTAGCTCTTACCGCCCCCTTGAACCCTTCAAAGACCCCAAAGGGTCCTTACCTCCCCCGTTGGGAACCACTGAGTTAGAGCATCTGACCTGCAGCTAGGAAGTCTGCAGTTCTAGTCCTGACCGGGTCATACTGAAGACTTTCAAACGAACCCCTGTTCAGGACTGCTATAAAGTTCTTCCTTCAGAAAAAGATACAAAGAAAAAGAAAAGCGGAAGTCACTGTCATTGTGCTCGATGCTCAGCAAATAAGAATGGGGTAGAGAAGACAAGCCAGAGAGCAACAGATGGAAAAAGTCGTGGCGATTCCGACTTAGACCAATTGGTTATAATCAAATATTAAACACCAAACTCTGATTTATGGTAGGTATATCGTCCCACCTTGTAGAACCTCCTTGGTCCCATTCAGACAGTGAATTCTGAGACTAGGGTAATTACTAAATATAAACTATGCTTAGAGAAAGTTGAAGTACTTACTGTGAGTGTACTTACCATCTGGGAGACAGGTGTAATCATACTTCCCCGAGATATACAATCAATATGTTTGCGAGTATTTTGAGTACTCGTTAAACGAGGTATGTACATACATTTTTTCTATTATTTAATTTTTTTTTGTTTCTATGTTTGTTGTCACTCAGTCAGTAACGAATTGCATCAGACCCGTAGCCAGGACTGTGTCATGTGAGGTGGTGGGGGGGGGGGGGAGGGAAAAGTCTAAGGATAGAGAGAAAAAACGCTATTTCAGGTTTTTTGCATTGAAAGGTTGGGTCATTTAGGGCTCTTAATCCCAACCCCCCCCCCCCCCCCCCCGTGGCTAAGCCACTGAATTGCATTGCAATGTGATGTTGACGATTGCTTCTGTAGCGAAGGATCTTAATACTATACAAACTTCCTGAATCCAACGCTCTGGCCCCAAACATTTCTAGTGACCGGGCGTTTGGTGTAGTGGTAGAACATCCGTCACCCACCCGGAAGGACCTAATATTTGTGCACACCAAATTAGTAACTTCATTTACGGTTGATATTTGCATATACAATTAGCTGCAATGGGTGTGTAAATGCGTTGAACAACTAGCCTAGGTGTATTTTTATTCAGTTAAGCTTTATCATGTTACTAGCTAATGAATAAGTCTGTTTAAAGTCTCAGGAGAAAGTTCCGAAATGTATTCCATTTGTTTCAAAATCATGGTTATGGTTTACTGAGGGCGTTCTTACCTTTTGTGGTGCTTCGTGAGTTTTCAGAATGATGGCGCTTTATTGAAAAAGAAAACAAAAGATTGAAGCCAAGCGTTCAAGGTCTCTGGCCGGCTATGTGTCCTGTCAACTACAACGGAGAACCAACTCAGGCGCCTCTCTAGTACCCTTCTGCATACAGTGACGCTCAGAGTGCTTTGCATACGACAGCAATCTTTCCTCGGGACTCCCCTCAAGGACCGGCGATACATTGGGGAGGAACACTACTCGCCTCCCAGTGCAATCGGAGTAGGACCATGTGTGAACACTACCGTCCGGTTTGGCGTCGACGTGCCACGCAGTGCTTATTAGAGGATGTCTTTTATAGCTAGAACATCTGCAGCTATCACGCATTACAGTGGAATTTTCAAAGTAAAAAATTCAGCCATATATAGTGGGAACAGAGGACATTTATGTTTGTCTGCCATTTTCAGATAAACTTTGGAATCAGTTTTCCATGCTTCTTGGCAAGATTCTCCTCTGCGACTGATGTTTCTTCTTAAATTTCTCATTTTCGATCAAAGCGGAGGCTTATATCACAGAAACGTCACCAAAACGTCACAAGCTTTTTGTTTGCAGGAACTCGGGAAGCTATTTTCGATATTTAACGATACATAGGGTACATGGATAATATTCACTGACGACAGTGAAACACTGGTTATGGTAATTTGACTGAAGGTTTGTTTTATTCATATGTCGAGGTTAATTTTATTTCATCAATCTTACATTTTGTGACACACGTAACTTTGACCAGTAAGTGTAGGCTAAGTGTTTCCCGAGAATTTTTATGACTAGCTTAACCAAAAGCGGGTAAGCCTATTTACTGTAGTAATAGTGCTATAGCCGTAAGGTATTACTATTTTGCATGGTGCTCAGGGTTAACAATGCTAACGATAACCCCAATCCCCATCTAATCCCTAACCCTAACAAAGAATACAATCGATACAATACAATACAATTGCAACAGCCAAAACAAGCATGTGAGTAACAACTTTTGGTTGACAATTAAGTATGTATGATGCAGCGCCTTGCCTAGCCCGTGGGGCGGACGATTTTTTTCGTCCAGCTCATCTCTACGAAAAAATCAAGATAAAGGGGGACTGCAGCCACAGAGGCGCTACGCAGGCTACGCATTGCCAGGATTGCGTCACGTGAGTGGTTGTTTGAAGGTGGCATGGGGGAGTGGTCTAAGGAAGGGGTTCCACTACCCTTCAGAGAAAAATGAAAAAATGTATTTCTCCTTCTTTGGCCACAGGTCTAACGCATGTCTATTAGTTTTCCCCACCAACAAAGCTGCCTGGTGTCACTAAATCTATCGTTTCTTCATCATAGTAAGGTTGCTATGAAAGAGCAAAGTGATTCTCTCGACACCCCTATCTCTGTTCATCCACGCAAGAGTAGTCACAATATACTACAGGGACGTCAGAAAATATAGCCGTCGGAGCATAGGGGGTGTCGGAACAAAAGAGGGTTGAGACGAAATGGATTTGTCGGAATATTAGAGTGTCGAACATATACCTGTTTAGTTAGTTAGATGATAACATTGATAAATAGCATTCCATTCAATAAGGTTACTGTGATATTTCCAGCGCAGGGCGATGCACTGGCTCGCGAAATAAGGTGGTCTCGAAATCTCAGTTGCTAATTGAGCTTAAAGTAATCCTTGGTTTCAGTATTTAATCAATGAGTCTGTATACCTTTGCTTCAAAAAAGTTTGTTAACCTTGTGCTATAATAGACTTTCAGAATCTATTGTGCTTGGCTCTGGTTGGCTAGTATTGTCAGCATTCATAGTACTTATCCCTGTGATCATACTGCTTTCAGGGCCGATGTTCATTAAAAGCCTGCTAATTTGCAGCCGCAGTGGCCTTAGCAAGCTGCTAAGTGGTTGTTGCCTGCTCCATAACCTAATTTGCTGCTATTTTTTTATTCATTAAACCCTGCTATATCGGGGCATTTCTAGGTAGGATTAAGTTACTTGTTAGCTTAGCCTTCCCGAACAACAAATCACACCACTTTCAACAGAAATGTCATGTTTGTGTATATTATTAGACTTCTTTGCATGCACAAACTGTGATTGGCTACAGAATTCAGTGTTCAAATAGGCGTGGGGGGCTAGCCTCCATTGCACTTTAAAACAGTAGTGGATCCAGGATTTTTCAGAAGGGGGACCCAACCACGATTGCGGTGGAAAAGATAAATATGGGGATGAACGCAAGCAGGACCACTGGTTGGCGTGAGCGTACAAGAAAAGTTATGACTATACAGACCCTCCAGATGGCCGGAAACAGCACTCCTCGACTCGAATGAGAATAATGATGGAAAATGCGATGCAATTTTTTTTACGTTGAATGACTAAAAAAACTAAATACTAGAAATGTCACATTTTGAGACTAGCACATACAAATGTCACTTAGTGTAAAAGTAAAAATGACACTGACGTGTAATACACATTTACGTCTCAGGTGCTCAAAGGAAGGTTTAGAATGTTGACATAAGAGGGTGAACATGTACAGCATAGGCGTAAAGACGAGAAAATTTAGGAGCGTACAGAAAATTTTGAAAAATCGTACACCTCAGACAGTCGATAATGTCATTTACCAGGCTTGCAAGGCCTGGCAGTCGCTTTTCTGTGATTTCGTTTGCCGAAATACTTTCAGTTCAAACTAATTTTCAGCCAGAAATATTATATCGGAGACACCATTACTTTGCGCGGAGCGTACAGACAATTTGGAAAGGTAGGGCCCCATCGACGGTCAAAAATGACATTTTCCAGGCTTTTAAGGGGAAACTAAGCGTTTCGTTTTAGTTTGCAAAAAGTGTTCAGTTGAAACGAAAATTGTGCTAGGGAGACTATTTAAGCGGAGCGCCACCATTTCTTGGTAAGGAATGTACAGAAAATTTTGAAAAAAAATGAAACCCTCAGAGAGCCGGAAATGGCATTTTCTAGGCTTAGAACGAGGATCCAAGCAATTGCTGTTTTGATCACAGATAAAATATACCGACTGGATAAAATGGTCTTGTATCTTGCCGGAGAAAATATTAAAAGAAATTGGAAACTTTTAAAATGTATATTACCGTACTTCCTTGCGACTCTTGGCTAAATTCAATATACTAAATTAATGAAATTGTCTATGTGACTGTCCGAACTCCCGACTATAAATTATTTTATATCTAATAGTTACACACTCTTAAAAAAAGTGAGCAAATTTTGCCCAACTTTTTGACCAACACTGGGCATCTATTCAACAACCTAAACAGTTGGGCAAAACTTTAACCAACCAAATTTGTTAAAGTTTGAACCCAACTGTTGGGCAGGAGATTACCCAACTGTTTGGTAAATTAGCATTTAAAAACATTCCCACTAGTTGGGCACTTCTTTTGTTAAGCTGTTGGGCAAGTGCATTAACCAATTGTTGGTTATATGTTAATCATCTTTTCCTTAACCGTTGGTGCTTTCTTTACATGTTAGGTTGTAGGTTATGGCAGGGAGCTGCCATTGCAGCCCCCTGGTTATGGCAACCCATCGGTCCCAGTTTAAAAACCCTGGCTTAATAAACTATTTGGTTTGTCACTGAGTTCCGTATAAGTACGTCCAAATCTATGATTTTTAAAAGGCACTGTATTTTTAAAAGGCACTGTAAAATGATGTGTGTAAATGATGTGATGAAGTCTTGTAGTTTCATCAATGCATAAATATGAAAACAAGGGCAGCATGAGATTTAACTGGTCCGTAGCTCTCATACACTTTTTTCTAAAAGTCCCCACGACTCTCTGGCGAAGAGCCAAGGGGCGAAAACCAAACGATTACTCCCTCATACACTGTTATCATGGTTATGAGACATGTTTCTTGTTATGCCGAAATCTTTCGAATAATAATAATATATAAATGCTCATTCGGACGTGAAAGAGACTATCCCAGATCCTAACCTCTCATTGGATAGCAGTTTGCGCCAAATACGAATCATGGAATCTCATACAAATGTGTTCTAGTTCGTAGTACTATTTAAAGAATTTTATGGAAATAGAGATCGATTTCATGGTCTAAAATAATGTACGAGTTTAGCTGTTTGGCCATTATAAAAGATGCCAAAGAGAATTTTCAGGTTATGGTACCATGTCTGATTATGAGAAGAATTGTGAAACAAATCGGGTCAAGTGTACTGTTGTTTGGTGAAAACACTACAACCAATAATATACTCAACAAATTGGCAAAAAATTACCCAACAAGTGGGTAAAGGGAAAATATGCTCAACTGTAGAATAAAATCTTATCGTCATTTTGACCAGTCAGTTGGGTATTACAGTATACGCGTGCATGGAAGGGGAAATTTAACCATTTTGTGGGCAAAGATTGACCAACACTTAGGCAATTACTTTTACTCAACAAAAACTTTGCCCAGCGTTTAAACAGTGCACCAATTAGCCCCAAAGTTGGGCAAAGTTTTACCAACACATTTCATAAACTCCTTTAACCAACGGATATTTTACCCAACGTTTTAAGAGTGCACCTATTGAAAAAATCACGTTAAGAGATGGGTTTAAATTGATTTTTCAGGAAGATTTATGGGGAGACATTCTTACACTGTATCATACCCTATATGTAATTGCTAAACAACCTACGCACTCGATTTTCATTAGTAGTACGGGGTAGGATAGATGGCCGGCGAACTAGTAGACACTACAACTTAACGCCCCCCCCCCCCCCGTCTGTCAGTATAATCAACTTGGCAATTGAAAACATCCGGCAGCAATTTTTCCATCTTTCCCCCCTTTACCATTTGGACAAAGATTCGTCTCACAAGCTACGCGAATGTGTCGCAAATCTTTATCATTTTTTTTTTTCATGAAAATTTTCCTTTGAGATAAGCTTTTTCTTTTTTCTGGCAAAGATTTGAAAGTAATAAAATAATCGGCCATTTCCGGAATTATGTTTTATAAGATTTAAAGTGAAAGCAGGCTAAGTAATAACTGTCACTTTGAAACGGGTTCCCAAGTGTGCCACTATTTATTTTTTATTTCCTTGATTCTTCGTAAATATATGTTACACTGGTTACTGTACCCTGGCTATGATAATTTTCTATTTTTCGGCAAATGCTTGAAACAAATTGGGAAAAGTGATCATTTCGGGCATGGTGTTGTGAAAGACAATAGTAAAACTCATGTATAATAGCTTTTGCCCAGCCCAAATGTGTAGCGATTTTTGGAACCTTGTTGATTTTTCATGAAAATTTCACCGCGGTTTTCCCGTTGTTTCCTCTTTTCGGGCAAATCTTTTTAAGATTTTGGCAACTTGGGAATTTTATGAAAATCATTTTTTTGGAACTCAAGTGGCTGTCCGAATTTTATACAAATTCCTGACCGAATATTTATATTTTGCTGAAATGTTGAGGAAAGTCTGCCCCCTGACTCAACGCCTCGTACACAAATGGCTGAAAGACTGATGGATGGGGAATGAAATTACGCCCTTAGTAGAGTGGTAATCACACTTAAAAAGATGGTAAAATTTGGATGCTTGCCTACCACCCCCATTTCCCATTTCCTGAATTCTGATTGGAATCAGAGCCTTAACAACAGCAACACATATGATGGCGCTTCACTCGGTGAACACTTGATGTCCCGTCCACATGCAGACCCCCCCCCCCTGCAAATTCCTGGATCCGCCGCTGCCATTGGTAACTCACGGTTGCCAATGGTGATGTTAATGCTTATAATTCATATGATACAATCATGTGAAAGCCAACACGTTTGCCCCTTTTCATTATCTCCCAGCTAACCTGTTTAACAGAGCGATTACTTGATCATAATCCATTAGACCTTGTGCGTTGACGACACGCTGAAGTCATCCTTTGGACAGAACAAGGAAACACGTGGGCACACGCAGATGAATTCATCTGCACGTTTAGCAGATTATGTGCGTATTCGACTGGTTTTTCCGTCGTTTATTTTTATCAAGATAATAAAAACATGTTGCTATAATCATGGAAGTACTTCCATGCTATAATACAAGTACAGATCTTTTCAAAGAAATAATTGAACATTACGAACAAATCAATTATCGGTTTTCCGAAATAATTGGCGTAGAATATGTCATCAGGGACGTAGCCAGGATTTTCTTGTGGGGGGCAAAGTCGATTCATCGTCCCCAGTCTTGACCGGCAGGACTATCTAAGCGGAGCGCCACCATCAGTTGGCTCGGGCACTTCCCGAATGTTTTATGCTGCATGTTTCCAACCTGGAAATATGGATCTCATTTCTGAAATTTCTCAATTAAGGCAAAATAAAAAAATCAGTCTATGAAAAATGTTTACAAACCCCTAAGATGGCCGGAAACGGCACTTCCCGAGTGTTCTAAGCAAGAATGTGTTCATCCCGACTTCGAAATTCTCCCCTCTTCTTAATTGGAGCACTTGAAAAATATTGAGGGGCTGAACATACCTTTAGCCCCCACTTTTTCATTTTTCATCGCCGCCGCTAGGGTGTGGCATTTCCTTTTGGGAGCGAAGCTCCCAAGTGAGGAGCCGAGCGACCGAACGAGGAGAGGGTGTGGTTCTCCCCTCCTACCCCAAGGAGATTTTGCAATTTTACATCAAAATTGAGCGATCTGGTGGATACCTAAGCCTGTAAGCTGGGATTTTTTAACACTTTCAATCTTGTATTGATCATTGTGTTCCTTTTTCCCTCGAGAGTTAGTGTGTGGCTGTCAGAGGTTTACTGTACGAGTCAATGGGGCTCAAAGGAATTGTGTTGCACTGAAACAAAACAGCTACACATAGGGCTTACATTGGTTACACCAGCAGACTTGACATTTTGCCCTGGAAAACGCCAAAACTCCATTTAAATAAAAAAAAAGGTCTGGGTGGGAGTAAGTGCGAACCCCTTGAACCCCATGGCTACGGGCCTGTCTCCCTGGGTGTCCCCCTCCCCTTTTGGGAATTTTTTGCTGTCTCCAAGAGCTTAGATGCAATATGGTGCTATATTTTGTTCTTTTTATACTAGATTCCCGTGTTCTTCACAGGGGGTTTTACACTGTTAAAAAATTTCTCTGTAAATTTACATAATTTTTATGGCAAATTTTTTTCCAACCAAATAATGTTTTTTTTACGGCCAGACTGTAATCATGAAAAAACATTAAGGGCGTGTTTTTTCTTTACAGTTTTTTCATGTAAATTAGTTTACAAAAGTCTACTGTAAAATCGAATTACAGAATTGTTCTGATTTGTTTACCTTAATTTTATGTGAATTTACAGCCTACTGTTTTCATTCCCGACGTTTTAATATTTATTATAATGTCGCTTTTTTACCTTTCATATGTTATTACGTAACATACACTTCACCATTACGTAGATTAGGTATTTGCTTATCAATGTAATGTGTCGTTACGAAGTTGTTTTCAATCATTTTTTTTCTAAAAGTCCCCACGACTCGCTGGCGAAGAGCCAAGGGGCGAAAACCAAACGATTACTCCCGGAGGAGTTCTGCTCCTTCAAGGAGCTTAACGTCCCAAATGGACAAGTACGCCCTCCAAAGGGCAAACAAAGGGCAAACTCTGAGTGGTCCTGCTCTAGACTGGCTGAATACAACAGAAGCCACGCATTGTTGTCATATTGTTGTCAAGTAAACTGCTATCTCTAGGAACTTTGTAATTGGAAAGTCACATTTTTTGTACAATATAATAATTGTTTTTAAAATAAAAATGACAAAGAATGGAAATACATTGGTTGCAAACATTTCCAGACAAGGTAAACAATAAGTTTATCACTTCCTGATTAAAAAACGCCAAAGAAGATATTATTCAAAGCAACAGCAATCCTTTTGTTAGGAAAATGCCTACAAAATAAGCTCCACCCATTTATGCAAAATGAGATTTACGTCATAAAATGGTAAATTTACAGACTCATTCAAGTAAATTTGTGAAACGTTTTTAATTTGCTCCGATCAAGTGCATGAGCGCCTGTGGCGATGAGTTGACATCAGTATACCAATTGTCAGTGCTCTGAAATTAGGGCCTTACAATTTCTTTTTACTTAAAAATGTGTGACAAAACACCATTTGTATGATATTTATATCTAAGAACGTAATAACTAAGTATGCGTTTATAATAAATGTAAGTTAATTTTCAAATAGGGCCATAAATTTGCCAAAAATGTTTTTTTTTAAAACTGAAACTTCGCAGAACGATGCATGTTACATATTGAAAATTTTCTGGCTATTCCTTATTTGTTTGTTTGGGCTTATTTTTGTTTCTTTTTCATCTTAAAAACAAAATGAATGTTTGTTAAACAGTTAAATGACAGTATATTTATGTGAAATCAGAAAAATACAAAATACTGTTAAAATTTCTGTAAATTTACAGAAAAAGTTTTACAAAGCAGCAAAATTTGGTTAAAAAAGCAGACAGAAATGGTTTTTCAAATAAACAGAAAATACATGTTAAACAACATTTTTTTATTGTAGCAATACAAAGTGTCTGTAAAGATACAGACAATCTCTATTAAAAGTAAAATACAAAAAGTTTAAGTTAAAAAAAGTCTGTAAATTTACAGAAAATTTTTAACAGTGTAGAGGGGCGACACGCCCTCCTAGTGAAATTGGCCGCCCCTCCAAAATAGTTCCCGCTTTCCAAAAAATGCAGCTCCCATTTTTAGTTCATTGATTCATTACACATATACAAGTCATAACTGGAAAAATGTGTCTTTCCTCCAGGCTTGGCGCCAGGATTTGCCTGACGAAGGGCCACTCTCCGAAAGGGGGAGGGGTAGGGTTGGTAGTGACCCCAAGCCCCGACAGCCAGGATGCCGTCGATGAGTTGGTGAGGGAGATTTAAAAGAAACCTGTGCACTATACCTGCCATGGCGAGCCATATACGACATAAAATTTGTATATGCTAGAGGAAGATATTTACGCCCTGGTTAAACCGTGGAAAAGCGCGGGGGAAAACTTTTTTGGGTTGGTCAACACTAAAAAGAATCTGTACTTATTCAAAACTTATTTAGATCAATTGTCCCGGCAATTGGGCCCTATCGGGCACAACTTATATTTTACTTCCTTCTTCGAGTCCGTACCGCACGATTGATACAATAGATTATTAAATAAGTTTAGCGAAATGAGATGAGATTCCCGACATGTACATTAATTCATTTATTCTACTCATTAATTTACTTGAAAAGATGAGAAGGGTTTGTACTTTATTAGCTCTAGGTAACGGAACTAAGGAAGAGTGTGTAAAGCGTACCGAACATTTTATCGCAGATATAACTCTTTTGAAAGCCAAAATAACTAAACCAACAATGAGAAAGCGACAGATTATTCCCGACAGGGGCGGACCATGCCAGCGACCACAAGTTCTGACAGCCCCAATGTCGAGGGGGTGGTGAGAAGGGGATATGAAGGAGCCTAACTATCCCATGTCATTGCAGCCTGGGGCATATTTTGCACAATATCACTTAGAGGCATATTTTCATCATCCCAAACAGTTCCAATTCTCCCAACCTACTTACTTCTAGCCCCTCCCACATTTATCTAAAACTCATCTTTATCCAGACACAATCCTTGTTTATTGCTTTATGGCTTGTCCCAGTGGCCATACAAGTCCATAATGTGTAATCAAGACACGCTCATTGCCCATGCTGTGCAATTTAGCTATGATACTTGTTTGAATGTGATGCCAGTCAAAGAGCTGTACCAATTGAGAGTTTTGATATATGTACACTGAAACTGTAGTTTAGGGTGACGAATGACTGCCTTTAATGTTTTAAAAGCCGGCTTGTGCACTGATAGTGTTGTTTTGAGTCTGAATCGTGAAATTGCAAAGCGTGCGAAATTTTTTGGTGGGCTTACAAAAATAACATAGCCTATGTAATCATTAAGAACAAAAAAAAAAGAAGAAGAAACTGTAGGGGTTGCAGACCGTATCGGGGATAACATGCATTGCGTCGAAACCACCTGGAATACCCGATAAAATAGCCAAACTATGCTCCGTGAGTGGCACACCAACTGACCTATCGCACGACACACACAAGAGAACAACAACTCGGCTTTGTGATATGGGATGAAATTTACGACCTCTACATAACCTGTGTACTCTGCCTACCTGTTACTTGGTAAGGTTAACAGGACTTACACTCTCTAGATAAATGGAAGTATTGAAAAAATTGGAGTGAATCTACAGCGCGAGTAGCGTGCCGAAAATTTGGGGTTCTTATTAGGAAATTGTCCCTTGAGAGCAAAAAACAGGTAAACCATCGGGGAGACAAGTCGCCGTCGGGGACTGCATACTTAACCGTAACGACTAACCCCCCCCCCCCCCGAAAAACTGTACAAAAATGACCCCGAATCCCTCCCCTCCTCTTGCCGTTCATCTTTTTTTTTATTTATTATTATTTTTTTTGCTCTCCTTCATTTTTTCAACATCGCCCATCGCGTCCCCAAAATTTTTGTGGGGGGGGGGGCACTCTTCCCCCTGCTCCCCGCTGGCTACGCTAGTGTATGTCATAAAATTACAAATCTCTTTGTACCTATTTACACGTTTATGAGATGTACCGTCTTTTGAACAAATATATTCTTCTACTTTCAAGATAAATTTTAATTTTTTGGTAAAACTCAAAAACATTTGGCTTGTGATTTCCAACCCTGCAACTAAAAATGTAATATTTTCAATGAAGAATAACAGAATTCATTGGATGATCGATAAGACTATTATAACCGAAGAAAAATCTCTCTTTGAAAGGATAAATTGTCTTCCGAAAAGAAATTGTTCTGTATCTAAAAGGAACGATGAAGTAAAAGGACAGCTCCAAAATAAGTGGTCTTAAGGTTCAAAATTATACAAAGGGTGTATTCGACTGGTTGACAAACCAGCTGTCTGCATTTGTCTGTTCTGGTTTGTTTTGCCCCCAAAAGAGGGCGTACTTTCCGTTCTGTGACATCATATACAAAAAGTCTATACCTTGGCAATATGGTGCTCCAACGGTAGGACAGTCGGCATTAAAACTGCCATCAAGTGAATAAAAATGGGAGGGTCATGAAAAGATGAGAACATTCATATTCATACAATTATTAATTAAAGGAGCCAAATCCCCACATCTTGCTTTTAGGTGTCATGTATCGAGATATGTTTATCATGCCCCGTATCATGTCAAAAGGTTATTGTTAAAGAAATGAGGGTTTTAGTTTAAAGTTGAAATTTCTGAAATTTAGAACCTGACCTGGACAAATGACCCTTCAGACCTGCTTGATGTTGAACATCTTGGGGATTGACGAGTTTTTAGATTAAAGGTCAAGAGTAAACCCCCAAACTTATTTAAAAGCAACAACTAAATACCACAATTTTTTTTCTTTTTTTTTCTTCTAAGTATCTTTCATCATTTTTTTATGAATTAAATATTGCATATTCATAAACCAGGCAGTTACCGCACTTAACACGTACAGGTGGCAGATTTCGTCGTTCTTAAGCTAGAAGGAATTAAATGCATTTCTTAACCGTGATATGTACCGTTCAAGCTTAGTACCTTTTAGGAATGTATCATATTTGACAGTGCTAAGCTAGAAAGAATGCATTTCCTATCGTACCCATGGTTACTTCAACTGAGTTTCACATTTAAAGAGACAAAAATTGTCACATGACTCTCAGCAACCAATCATAAACAGGATAGACTACTACACTTCTTCAAGTTGTGGTGACTGCTCTTGTCCTTTAAGTGAAAATGAAAATATGCGAAAATCAGTAGCACGGTGTCGTCAGTAGCACCACTATTTAAAATATGTGATGGATGAAAAAATGTAGAGGGTGAATATAAGTGCGAATTCGAACATGAAACCGAAGCTTTGGAAGGTAGGGTCAAAGAGCACAACCGGTGGCAATACAGGAAGCAAAGTAACCTGAATCAATGAGGTTTCGGCATATCTTTGGGTGAAAAATAAGTGTCAGGATATGCACCGTACGTACGTTTGTCAAGAACTGAGTGGGGACAACTGGGGGAAAATTTCTGCAGAAATGTTTTCCCCTTCGTTAATTTTGTGTTAATTACTGTTAATTGAAATATATATTCATATATCATATATATTATATATATATATATATATATATATATATATATATATATATATATATATATATATATATATATATATATATATATATATATATATATATATATATATATATATATATATATATATATATATATATATATATTTGTGGTTTAAAAACCCATACAGATGCAAAATTAGACGGTCTCCACTACACTGTGACTTATCACGACGTTAGAAAGTGATCACGGATGACATTTTTGTTAGCTTTAAATCAATGTACTAATGTGGTGCAGAATCAAAGTTGCAAAAACTGTGAAAAAAAAATCGGAACATGGTGTCTATTGGTCTGATTTTAAGGCTTTTTGTAATGTTTTGTCTCGCAAGTTGTTATTTCGTACAGGGAAACAGTCGAAGCTTGTGGCTATGCCCGATTCATTGACCTACACCTCTCAGAGATGACCGTTTTATTGTTATGATGCAACTTTAATATGGGTCCAATTGATCTCAGTGTGACCAAAATAACCCAATTACTTCACAAACTCTTTTTATTCAGTCGAGTTGAATATAGACTGATAATCTCCTTATTGTATAAAACCAAACTTTGGTAAGCTAACGAAAGGTCAACGGTTAAACCATAATACTGCGAACTGTAAACATGTTTTTCATTTTTCCCGTGACACCGTTAAGTTCAAAATGGAACTGTGATATTTAGGGAAAGGTTCTAACTATAAATTTTACAATATTTCACGACGAAATGAACAACATGTAAAATACTAACAAGCATAGTGATCCTATCGAACAGAAATCTAATACAGAATATTTTCGATGTAGGCCATGTTTCTGTTACACTGGACAGCTCAGTGTGGGCTAAGAGTATGAGCTTAAGGGAGAGTTTCAAAATCACAACTCCCTGTTCAAAATAAGATGTCTTGCTACTTTTCATTGCTAATGTTTAACAATGATTACGATGATTTGCTTCAAAAGGAAATGGAGAGGGCGAGAGGTGCAAAATATTATTCCCTTATCTGACCGAGAACGAGATGAGGTGGTGATAGAGGGAGACATGAAGAAATTTAGAGCAGACTTGATGTTGTCTCCATTTCTAATTCAAGGCACTCAAGTTTCATTCTTGAGAAGTAAATACGCTATCTGCTAACTTTGTAAGAAGCTCATCCATTTTTCAAACAAGCTGGACGTAACTTCTCTGTGTTCAAATCCAAGGCAACTTGAAAACATTTTCGAATTTGAGATGTATGGTTTGAGTTTTAGTATAGCTTTGGACAAATCTCTTCACAAGTCTTCCTCTACCATGTACAGTTAACTAGTTAGATGGATTTTTACCACCCATCTTCCAACCTATTGGTTCATATAAGAAAGGCCCGTTCAAATGTCTTCAGACAATGAGCAAACAGTTGTGTAGCCAGGAATTCTCTCAGGGGTGCAGTACGTTACGTGATCGCCGATATAGGGTGAAGGAGTGTAAGCCTACTGTTTAAAAATGGAAAATTGAATAAAGTCTACTTAACGGATATCTGGTGCCAGAGATCCTGCCTTTGAAATAATGTTTGTGATAAATTATGTTGCGTATTTTTCTTAACTTAAAGAGAAATAATGCGTTTGTTTTGCTTGCAAGCAAATTTCATCCTTTCAAAACTAATATTTATGGACACAGGGTGATGGATTATCAAAAACATAAGGCAGTATGATAGCCACCTCTTCAAGAAATATGTTTCATACAGATAGAAATTCAGTTGTTTGTTGCTCAAGAATAATTTTTCACACAAACTTTCAACATTTCAAATGATGCAACGTCCATGGCTCTTCTTGCTCGTGGTATTTTGAAGAGATGTAGCTATTGCTGCTGCTTATGATTAAAAGTGAATTATGGAGCATTTTAAACACAACATTTCCATTTAAAGAGGAACATGGCAACAATGTGTGGGCATAATCCAATGGCAAGCTACTCTACTGGAATTTTTTTTGTAGTTTTTCAGTCCTGTAAAATAGTAACTGAATTCGAAGAAAAACGTTTAATTGCTTAATTGTAATATCTGCATTGGTGCAGTTACTTCTTTCGTCCTCTCTAACGGAGAGCAGTTCGCCGAAACCAAATAATACTCTTAAAGGAGTTCCCATACCCCAAGAAAGCTACCACCACTAAAGGACAACACTTAAGTGACCCACCTCACGGCCCTCAGACCATTTACATCATTGGTCATACATGACAATGTATGGCCCCATTCTAGACTGCATAACGGAGTAGTTTCAAAAGTTTCAACACAGTTTTCTTTTTTATCATACATAGAAAGAGGAACACGGTGAGAAAAAGACAACTCAAACCGGACCGGACATAATCACGACCTCTAACTGTCGACCAACCACACACAGAACAAGGAACGAAAAAGTTTGTCACAAACGGAGACGCCACCAGCAAGGACCGCTCAAACACCAAATTCGCCGCCCATAGCCAACCCCACAACCGCAAACAGTCGCAAATAATTAAACCCGCAAGCTCATGGGCAGAGCTCTGTGGTTTCAATTTGCCTTTCTTTACGCGATGCCATTAGCATCAATATGAAGTATTTTACATACAATGTATAAATCTTTGTTATATTCTGCCTTCGATTTGACAAAAACTAAAATAATGTGAAACATTCACTAACCTTACACCAGGGAGGGTTTTTCATTTAATGTATAATTTATTTGATGAATGAAGGTAAACTTTCATATACCGAAAGACCACTCCCTCATTAGCCTGCTTTGTGCTCTGTGGCTCCTGCCACCTTAGGCTACCGCCCTCTTACAATGAAACGAACGAAAAATCTTTGCACACCACGTGGGATTTTCCCTAATCCGAAGGTTCTGTATCCTGTCTTTAAAAAAAACAAGTCTTGCAGTCATAATTATTATTGCTAAACCATGTCTTCGCTAGGCTAGTAGGATATGTGCTTCTAAGCATTTTCCCTATAATTACGGTTTAAGGTGAAACCTGCATGACTGATAACTGAACGGAATTTCGACTGTGTCAGATATCTGTAAAATCTTTCTCTTAAATAGTGAACAGCGCCCCTATAATAGCTTACCACTTAGAGGGCACTATTCAACCTGAGCGATTGTCTCGGAAGTGGGGTAAGGCCTGTAACTATGATCATCCTACATGAAACTTGAGCGATTGGGTCGAATTATCTCAATGGCAAATAATCTATAGTTTTATGTTTGATAAAACATGGGATTTAAAAGGCCCTATTTCGCTTTTCTTTGAAATTGCAAAAGAATATTGTTTTTAACAAATTGTTGTTATTTCTTAAGTGGATATCCAACAATGTTATTAAAAAGACCTCGATAAGTTTGCTGAATATCTTTTTGCAATGTCTGAATGTCTCGAATAATTCAAAAGGGAGAGTTTGATCATTTAACCTCCTTAGCAGATTTCAAAGTTTCTTTACATGTCACAAAATATATGTGCTAATAATACAAGCCCGCAAGGCAGGTTTAGTATTTTCAAACAAAACAACAACATGAAAAAGACCCGAATAACATCAGATATCAGACGCTATCGGAATGCACTATCGGAACAACTGCCCATTGCGGATTCCGTCACACGGCGATTCCGTCCCTCCGGATGGTTTTTACTAAGCATGAGCTAAATGAAAAACACTTTCTTCACCGAATCCGCTCGCTATCAGATCGCCAGAAATTAGGGTCGCATCTTGCGACAAAGACAGTATAACCAGGGAGGTTGCAACTCTCTGATATAACATTGTGAAAGTAGGTTTGCCAACAAAAGAGGTTATTTTCATGTCATCAAGTAATGGACAAACGTAGGGGATACGATTGTCGTTCGTGATTTCGAAGGTACGTTTTTCCAAAGGTTCGTTGTTCCGAATAGAGAATAAGGGTCGTTATTCCGAAAAAATAAGGGTCATTATTCCGAATTTCACGTTAGGACCGTTATTCCGAAGGGTCGTTATTCCGAATAGAGAATAAGGGTCGTTCTTCCGAAGGGTCGTTATTCCGAATGGAGGATGTGGACTCTTATCCCTACAAATATACAAGGGCACAGCTTCTCCGTTAGGTACGGCACTGCCAAAAATGCGGTAGGCTTAACCTGACCTACCTTCCCTTCCTTTCCTTTTCTTCGGAATAACGAACCTTTCGAATAACGACCGTTATTCTTCCTTCGGAATAAAGGCCCTTATTCTTCATTCGAAATAACGACCATTCGGAATAACGGCCCTTATTTTCATTCTGAATAACGAATTTTCCGAGTAACGACCCTTATTCTCTATTCGGAATAACCAACCTTCCGAATAACGAACCATCAGAATAACGACCCCCATGTTTTATTCGGAATAGCGAACCTTCGGAATAACGACCCTCCGGAATAATGATCAGACCCCGGGGATACTAAGGACTTTTCGATTTCAGGACGGTAGATAAAGAGGGCGTAACGCACAGCAAAAAAAAAAAAAAAAAAATGGTCGGGCATGAGCAGAAGCGAACTTCACTCCGTGCTGTTGGTCTTCAAATCCGAAACACGTTAACAGACAGGACGGAACGCTTCTTACCCGTGTATTAAACTTGCCGTCCTTTTGCTCTACCGTCCTGAATCGTAAAGTCGTTATTGAACCTAGCAGGGCGGATATTAGCCCCGGGTCGGACGATTTTTTCGTCTATTTCATCCTTACGAAAAGGGGGGGGGGGCAGCCTAAAGGGAGCTGCAGCCACAGAGGCCCTACACAGGCTAGACGGATGTGTACTTGGCCAACTTTTCATTTTGCAGGACAAACCCTAAACAGAAAATTTGAAACACCCTTAGTACTGCAGTACAGTGCTGTGAGTGTACGGTGTGTATTATGAGCTACAGTACTCTGCATTTTTAACTACATGACAATCAAAGAGCTTGACCATTTTCGTGGACTACTGCAAAAATTTTAGTTTGGGGGTAAAAGCTGACTGCCTCTAAGGAACGAACTATCCCCGGCCAACTCCGCCAAACGAACGAAATTTTGTCGTTCAGCACAATGCTAC
The DNA here is from genome assembly GCA_037179385.1 of Holothuria scabra. Lineage (NCBI taxonomy): Eukaryota > Metazoa > Echinodermata > Holothuroidea > Aspidochirotida > Holothuriidae > Holothuria > Holothuria scabra. Next base: position 12,194,663 of record CM074194.1, read on the forward strand.
ATTTCCACACCGTGGACCAATGAGTTGAAAATCTAAATTATGTCTTTACGATTTACACGATTTGCCCCTCCTTGAAAGCTGGCTTTGATTAATGCCGATAATATTGGGCATGTATACGATATAAAACAATATATTTAAAATGTTAATCCATATCTGGGAGAACTAATACGCAAATGCTCCACTTTGGTTCTATTTGTAACTTTCCCTGGTATGCTAACATTGAATACAAGAACAAAGTTTTGCGACAAAGAAAACAAAATACATACGACCAAAGCGAATTATGAATCACATAAAAATTTAATTAACGATATTTTAATGATCGAAAACGAACAATTGACTCTTGTATCAGCAGTGGCGTAGCTAGGACTTTTTCCGGGGGGGGGGGGGGGGTCAAAGGTATGAAATTTCCCCCAAATTTTTCCCGGGAAATGTGTATGTATTTCATGTAAAAAATGCAAATTTACAATTATAACAACATTACCATGTAATTATGTAATATTACCCGCATTTATAATCTTAAAGTGGCGTACCCAGGATTTCTCTGAAGGGGGGAGGCATGCAGTATGGTCTAAGGGGAGGGGTGTCCCGAAATTTTTTGACGTTTCCAAGGAGCCTAGATGCAAAATGGTGCAAGATTTTCGACTTTGAAAGGAACAGCATGAGGATAAAACTGAAATTTTTGTGTCTTTACATGCATTCTTATGCAATTTATGCTACCTTACAAAGTAAAACTTGTCATTAAATTTGCACAGTTTTAGGAGTCAAAATAAAAGAGCATTGATCGGTATAGGATTTGTGGTATTTCTTGGCCACAAAACGTTATTTTGTCACAAAGATTATCTAAGCGGAGCGAGACCATTGGTTGGCGCGGAGCGTAGAAAAAATTTGGAAAAATCAGACCCTTCAGATGGCCGGAAATAGCATTTTCCAGACTTATACGAAGAATCTTCCCAGTCACTATCTTCTTTTGTCGTTCGCAAACTGCAAAGTGATCAGAGAGTTAAGGGGTAATCTGACCCAAAAATGTAATTTTGCCCAAAAAGACTGAGCAAAACGCCACCATTGGTTGGCGCGGAGCGTAAAAAAATCGAAAAATCGGACCCCTCAGATGGTCAAAAATAGCGTATTCATGCTTGTAAAGAGAATCTAAACATGTAGTCTTTATTTTTATCGATGCCACCAGTGGGAAACAGAGTCTACCTTTTAAAGTAAAAAATTGAAATTTGACAGGATTTGCCTATTGTAGGAATTAAAAAATTGGCATCACTGAGGGACGTTCTTGCAGAGACAATCCTTCTCCTTTGAAAATTGTTGAAAAATTGGGTGTCCCTATATGCGACCTGGTGCCACATATGCTATCTTTTGAAGTAAAATCTGCGTTACTAAAGTTTAACTTCTTATTTTTAAGAACAAAGAAGAAATGGCATCTGTGAGGGGGGCATGCGCCAACGCCCCCCCCCCCTTCATACGCCACTAAAAGGAGGCCTAATAGTGGCTCGATCAAACAGGATATCCTGTTAGAACAGCAGTCTGTTAAGTGAAGAAGGCTACAAGGTACTCATGAACCCGTTTACTGTTACACCCCAAGTGAGCAAAAAGCTTTTTTCCCCGAACTAGCCTGTAAGCATCCAGGAATTAAGCTAAGTAACAAAATCTAAGTATGACAATGGATCCTGTTCATTCTAATTTCTGGACTAACTTTAAGTTAGTTTAAGGCCATGGATTGTTTTAGTCTCATCCATCGTTTTGTACACAGAGTAAAATCGGTACAGCTACTACTACCTCGCGGGACAATATAATGAACTGGGGGGGGGGGGCTACGTTAGTGATTTGTCAGTTTTCACATCCTTTTACTGAATTCTGAAAGTGTACAACGCAGAGACTGTGTGCAAGGGGATAAGTTCGGGTTTACAGCCTTTCAGTGCTGCTAATAGCAGCTCCCTGGTTGCACTGTATCAGCTGTTGTTAAATTCCTGAATGTAACAGCTTCATGTTCACTGAAATGCACTGATCATAAAAACCGCGCGTATACGTATACAAGAGAACATTCCATCTGCTACCCGGCGAGGACATTTCTGTGGAACGCGAGTAGGGCCGGTTCATGCGACGCTGACGAAATCTCAAATCTGGGTTAATTTGTTGCATGAAAATACGAATTATGTATGAGAAATGTCTCAGAATTTTTATTCTACCAAATATTTTGAGAAATTTTTGTTAGAGTAAGAAAATTCATCAAATTTCCCCAAATTATTTTCCGGGGGGGGGGCAACTTGCCCTCCTACCCCCCCCCCCCCCCGCCAGTAGCTGCGCCACTGTGTATCAGGTCTGTCATGTATGCAAATCAGGGTGGAAATTTCTGTTGTTGTAATATAACGAGGTATGTATACGACCTTGGGACTGAAATAACTGTCTTATTAGACTTTTTTCTATATCATATACAATATTAGACTTTCCTTTTAATGAATCGTTTAACATACCAGTCTATTGCAATAACAATCCGTACAGCGTCTACCAGTCCATTTGCTTAAACATTCTTTAAAGTTGTCTTTTCATTTTCTGCCAAACTCTTCCTTACTTTGTCTTTTTCACTTGTCACTATTATAAGAGAAACTAATTTTCGTGGTATCAACATAATAGAAAGAAAAGATATTAATATATATTTTGTCATTTTTAAAAGTGAGGCTTATGAACAGCATGAAATATTAAACACGTAGAAGCACTTTAGCCAAAAACATAGTGTAAAACATTTTAAGGGCAAAACTTGTTTTCATTACAAAAATTATTTCATGATATTGTTTCTAATTTCTAAATTCTAAATTCTAAAATACGAGAACCATCTTCCATTCCTTCACGTACCCATACACCCACTGATAAACCTTGCAGTATCTTTGTTCTCAAGATTATTCATAATTTCCATGAATAAGTTGTTTTGTATGTTAATACATCGCTGTTGCATTGTTAAGTGTATGAAAACGTACCAGACTTTAAAAACAAAAGTGGAAGAGAAAGAAATATTTTCTACAGCCTAAACTATCATACAAACTTTTTGAAAGGTTTGGTGAAAAAATATTTATTAACTACAAAACAGGGTGTTGTTTTCCTGTGCGGACTTTATTTCTTTAGTTCTTGAAAGTTATCTTTCTAAAAATATTTAAGGAACATAAAACCTTTCATTCTGTAAATCAAAATTGAAATGCTGGCCTCCAGTTGTCCAAACTTCACCGTGTCATGCAAACTACAAAGCTGTTTTTACTTTGCAGGCAGGTATGGATACAAATTCACTCCAATTGGTGTAGATAAGGGCTGGGGGTCTCTGAGGGTTGAAACCCCATGCCCCAGGATTAAGAAAAATAATGACATAAAACACTAATGTCTCAAGAAGTATATGCTGACACGATTTACCTCAATTTTCAGGGCGCTTGGCACGCAATTTCAGTCCCTATAAGACGATAATGTTTGCTCATAAATACGTTTTGGAAACTTTTTCGAGCTCTGGAAATAAGAAAGGTAAGAAATTTGTTATATGTGATACTAGATCATCAAGTGGAACAGGCAACTGCCGTTTGTTTTCCTAAACTTTCTTTCATAAAGTTCCAATTTTTTCCAATCCAAGGTCCGTCTTGAGTTTCGAAAACTTTTCAATGTCGTTGGAGAGCCAAGGCTCAATCCGCAGGTCTTAGATGGTATCGTGTGACAATAACGATCTTCAGTCGTGTTGCAGTCTCAGATTTGGTAATAGGAAGTACAGATTTTTCAATAATCCCCGATTTTTCATACTTCCTTACAGCAAACCCATGAAGATCTAACATTTTCTGCAAAGCGAGCTCCATATTTTCAGCCTAAAAAGGAAACAAATAACGTTAACACAGCGATGTTCACACTTAATAAAAAATCGCGCCTCGGGAAAAAGCTAGATACACCACTGGAGAGGTCCCGGAAGGGCCCCTATCTCCTCCGGGCCCCTCTCCCCTTAGAGCTCTTTCCCATGTCGTTAATTCAACCCTCCAAGACAAAATCTGGGCTTCGTGCCTAAGTTCACACTTACAAAAGTAATTGTTTTACTTACAACTAATTTTTTCTTCAAATTTTAGGATACGCTTCTTTCGCGCTTTGACAATTTCTGCAATAGCCTTTGACCTTGGCACACAATGATGTTGCCCCTACACTGCGAAGTAATCCTTCATGTAAAAGAGAGAAAAAAAAGAAATGGTTTCTCAGATAACAAAGAGAATAATGATACAAGAATAATCAGAATTTGTTTTTCAAGTTTTCCAAGACTTTAAAGTATACCTAAAATATTCCCTTTAAAATTAATAAGAAAATGTTTTTATGACCTTGAACACTTCCTGTTTGCTTGCATAATATGTTACACAGAGAGGGCTTAATAAAGTGCATCACCCCATGAGAGTAAGGTGTTACAAGATGCTGTAACTTTCAGAAAAAACAAAGAAACACGACGATTGTAATTTGAGTAGTACAACAATAACATCACAAATAATTGCGCAATGTACGATTTTAATTTGAGTGAATGAACATTTTATATCTCTGCCCAAGAATGTCCTTCGAAGATGGGAGTTAGACTGTTAGAATTCACTTTTCATGCTGTTTAATACATAATTTTGATTTTTTTACTCGAGACACTTTAATTCTGTACCACAAACATGCATTGAGTTTAAAAACTAAAAAAAAAAACATGATGTTCCATCATAATATGACGTTGTGATTGGTCACCGTATATGGATGAGCTGTTTGGTCTTGCTTGCATCTGTGTGGAATTTTGTTACCCGAACAAAATTACAAAATTGTCATTCAACAGTTATTATCACAGAATTAACGTTTCTTCTTGAAAGACCTCTCCAGTTTCCGTTGATTCTGGTAAATAATAATATTAAAAAAAAAAGAAAGAAAGGAACTGGAATAAAAGGTTTATACTCGCTGTCAAGCTCTCATTGCCCCTTTAGACAATTTTCTTAATTGTAGCAGGAATTTTATCTGTTAAAAAGCAGCAAGTTCCTACTGAAAGGGAAAATAGAGGAAGTTTATGTGGAAAGAAGTCCGCTGCATCACTGAAATCAAACAGTGTAGAAATTATCTCTCAATTACATATAAGGTAGTACGGAGATTAGTCAGCAAGTAATGCAAATATATGAGATAACTTCGGCTTTCAACTTCGTGTGAATTAACACTTTAATGGAGTGAATTTGCACTGTTTACTTTATCAGAGAGTGTAAAAGTTCACTATTCAGTTTTTAGGGTGGAAATATAAGAGCTGCAAATCCCGAGGACCATTATCTTGCACGATAGCATGGTTCTCGGTGGAACTGGTGAGTAGCCATTCAATTGATACAGTGGATTTCTATTAGAAAGAGTGAAGGAAAGTGAAACTTCATAAGAAGAACAACTAGAAGTGTTATCGAGAGAGGCCGGGAAATATCCAAAACTCAGGGGTACAATTGGTGGAGAAAACGCATGCAAAAACTAACAAATTCATAACAAGCCTGTAAGCTAGCATTTCTTTATTATACCACATGCTCCTCGGGCGTTGTAAAAATGTAAGCAAACAATATCCACACGCATGTTAGCACATAACAATTTCTTATTCATTTTTTTTTTCCCTAGGAGTATAATATCCTAGGGTGGTTAGAATTCGTGTCATTTTATCGATTTTAAAATAAACCAGACTAAACAGCTGACCCTCGCCTTTTCAACTGATAGCATTATTGTTTTGCTCTAAGCTCTGTCGGAAGTTCTATGATACTTGCAGGAAACAAAGTGCAAAAAGTTGAAGAAAATACCACAGAATTTTATTAATCAAGTTTTAAGAAAAATAAAGTGAACATACTCAGGGGATCACATACCTTGCGATTTATGTTTGGTTTCAATTCTTTCATTGAGTCGTTTCAAATCAGGACAAAAATGGCTGATATCCCCGATTGTGGTCTTATTAATAAATTTATGTGGATCCAGTAATTTTCAGTCTGCAATGGAACGATTGATCAGCAAAATCGTTTTAATGAATTTTGACGCGAATAGCCGCCGTATTAAAATTGGCTCTTTCATCGAAACCCTTAAAAATCGGAAATGTAAACTTAACTACTTGTTACTCACAGCCCTTTATTAGTACTTATACGGACAAACAAGATCATATTTTCATAACTGAGGACTTTTTCATGAGTTCCGTTAATTACCCGTCAAAGGTGACAAAAGTTGGTAATTTACGCCCTTCTGTAATCAAAGAAGATCTGTTGCTTCGTGGAATGTCGAGTCTCAGAATATTTCAGAATTTAACGACAGAGGTCAAGGGCGCAGGTGGCGTCGTCTGTATTTGAAGACACTCTGTAAAACTTCACATCTTATTGGCTGATATTTTTTGTATCAAATCAGCCCCTGGTTTAATTGAGCTATGCTCCCAACGCGGAACAAGGGAAGAAGGGGATGGTGCAGGGGTCCGTGCCTCCTGCTCTTGGTCACAAGAAAAATTTGAGACGCCAATTTCAAACATGTGCGTCACTTGCGCCGTAACCCTTACAAATCAGGGGTGCCGCTCCCTTCAACCAAATGAGCTGTATAGCGTGAACGCGATCTCAAAATTGCCTCAAAGTCTGAATTTTAAAGACTGAATCAAATTTCCGTTTATAGGCTACGTAATGTCAAAGCTGCACAGGTGTGTGGCGTCATTAATTGATCGTCGCTGGTTTTGGACACCCAAAGTCGAGATTTCCTATCTGGACAAGGCTTGACAACCAAGACCTACAGGGTCTTGGTCAGTGTAGTGGCAGTGTAAATAGTCTATTTTCAGATGCTGTGCACAAATATGATTCACATGTGCATGGGTTCAAATCCCGCTCGATTTACGTGCGCTTTTCTTCTGGTTATCTTGTTTTCCTTCCATTTGGTATTATGTTTGCCAGTAACTTTGCCAAGCAGTCGAAGTCGGTTGCACGTCGCATTGCCAAGCACTTTCGGGTAAGGCAGTGAACTAGTCGACTTGGCTTCAAAGGGCTGCTGTGGTTCTGATCCCAGTGAAAATTACGGACGGAAGCATCGTTTGGCCCGGGCTATTTTTTGCTAATTCCCATCTCAGTTCTGTTTTGTTTTATATACTAGACTGAACCAAATTGTACTTCAGGACCTTTGAATTCTGCAAACTGACCCCTTTCTTTCCCTCATATCCCTCTCCTGATTACACTTTGGGCCCCCTGGAAAAAATCCTGGATTCATCCCAATCCTCTTTCTATATTCCCCCCTACTCTCTGGCGAAGAGCCGTTTGGTGAAAACAAACAATACTCTCGGAGGAGTTCTGGCAGTCAGTCTGCTTTCCAAGGAAGTTACCTCCAGCCAAAGGACATCCAGTCACGACCCTCAGACCATTTATTTCATTGGTCTGTCATGTATGGCTCCATTCTATCAGTCTATTCGTCCCTGTCCTCTTTTTCTTTCGGAACGTGTACATACACATTCCATTGAACAGCGGTAATGAAAAATACGTTACTTGCAAGGTTTTTCAACTTTACTTCGACTAAACAATAAATGTTCACTGGAAGTAAAATGCACTAACATTGCATACAAAGGAAACAACTTTAAAAGTCTGGTGGCATGAAGGTGATGACAAAGTTGAGCATTTGATGTAAAAAGGCATTAAAAACAAGAAAATGGCAGCAATTCGCCTAAAAGTCAATCCGTCAAAATGGACCATTTTACGAGGTAAATTATGATTCACCCTTAATTCTGCATAAACAGGAGCTAATGTCATCTTTTATTTTTCCAATCTTTATTTCAGGGACAGTTGTTACATTAGTATGTCTTGAATGTTTTACTTTGAGATTAAATTGTGTTCTCAAAATCATTAGTATCAATTAAAAAACCATAAACGATATGACGAGTCACTAGGAGATTAAGATATAATATAAACTAATTCGATTAGCGCCTGTGTTAAGTGCTGAGTAGGCAGCCATTAGTGGGTCTATCATCATTAAATCTTCTTCATTTATTGTCTGCACGAGTTTTAGACCCTCATATTCAGTAAAATTGAAGGAATCAAGATACAATTTAATGAACAACTATCCATGATACAGGTAAGCAAGGAAATTGAAAGATTAAAAGGTGATAGACCCCATTTACGGCCGACTGAAATCAGACCACCACTTGCTGTCCTGATTCATCTCTAGGGTTAACAAATGGAATACAAACACTGTACAACACTTCAGGTCATTTTCTTTTTCTTTTTTCATACACAGCAAGTTGTCCCAGTCACATTCAAACTTTTAAAGTGGTATTTCTTGGGAACCGCGTAAAAGATACTGGCATAATTCTAACTGGTTTTCCCTTAGCTTACTCCCTTCCAATCCTGGCATTATAGCAAGTAAAACGATAAGTCTGTAGAGTTTCCGACTTCAGCCTAACCAGATCTCTTTAACCCTAACCTTCTAGTTAGGCTAAAATACCCACATTGAGGTTCCCACTAAATCCTCACAGTTTATCATGTAAATTAACAAGTCACGAGAGTTCAAATCTAACCTAATCTCAACTCTGAAACCTTAAACCAATCTTCAGACATTATGTTAGGTACAATAAACATGTCTCGAGATATGGATGTCATGCCTAAAAAACCACAATATGTTTCAGCACGAACAAATTTTCATGTAAAAATGGCTTATGTCCGATGGATGTTGATGGTAATGGGACTTATATACTTGAAATCACGTGACAAAAAGTGCGCCCTCATAAAGGTAAGCAAGCGGCATGTATGGTTGCAAACCTACAGTAATAATCATAAATACAGATTGCTTTATTTTGACCATTCAGTGGCAAGCACGTACCATGGAGCTCCATGAACCCATGTCGCCAGCCAACTCTGAGTTGCTGGAGCAGTGTTCTTCATCGCTAGCCTCTAAACTGACGTCTTCTAGCTACTGTCAATGCATAATGTTTAATACTGCTGTTTCTAGATTTTTATAGTTAAATACATTTTTTCATCAAATATCTATGTAATTTTTATTTCATACCGTTTTTTTTTTATGGATGTGACCATTTATGCAACAAGGAGCGCTCACTTTTCGCACATGTTTTCAGTACGACCAGTCTGGTTTGAACCAATGAGAATTAAATGCTTCAAAGATTTAGTTTCATGTTTCGAGGAAAAATGGTAAAACAACGCCAAGGGATGATTTTACTTCTGTTTTTATGTTTTCTTTTTGTTATATTCATACTGTAGGCCTAGAGGTCTCAATTCCTGGTTAGCTAGCTAGTTAGATGGACATTTACGGCCCAGTTTCCAATCAACTGGTTCAAGTCGAGCCTGCCATGTCCCCCCTTTTTTAATGTTGTAGCTCACTGGCTTGTTTTCCTACTTCATTGCTTATGCTGAGCACCAAGCACAATGGCAGAAGGTTCCATTTTTAAAGTCTTCGGTATGACCCGACCAGGACTCGAACCCCCGACCCCCCCCCCCCCCCAATTGCAAGTCGGATGCACCATGCAGTAGGTTATTCCCTGGTTGCAAATAGCTTGGAATGCAAGGATCGAGTTAAGCATTTCTCCTGAAAAAAAATAACCAAGAAATCCTGGCCAGATATACTATTTCCTGGTTAAATAGAATATGTAAGATCCTGGCTAAATATTAAAAAAAAAGATAAAGTTACAGAACTACCCTGGAAAGTCACCGATGATCGGTTTTACAAAACACGTGATAATAAAACACCTTGACAACTTTATTTGTGTCATTGAGATGTATGGCTCAACACGAACACTCTAATTGTATAACGCAAATCGAAACTTCAAAACACAGTTGATTAAATTTCATATTAAAATATTTTGACCTTGTACGACGGGATTAAAATGTAAAACTTTTCAATTAGTATACCGGTTAAGTCAGTTACTATAGTATGTTAAACCTTTATTTATAATTTTTAGAGGCATCTTTCATTGGAAACCCCGCAAAGTAGTTGCCAGGGGCATTTTACCCCCAAGTAACCCCACTGCACAATTTCAAGTCTGTTCTTCTTATTCCAAGTGGAAATGGTTTCAACCCAGTCAATTTTCGCCCCACCTTATTGGTAAAATCGTTAACTATTTTTTTTACTATTTTTTCTAGAACACCTTGCATCCGTCTGTAGCTACCGTCCATTCAACTACCGGTTGCGATAATTTTTTGTTCCCCAATGACCTACATTAAATAAATTGGACCGACCCACACTAAGCCATAGGCTACAATCGTAATTCGTCGCTCGTTCCTTTGAAGTTGTTTCAAATAGTTTGAAAATCATATTATAATTTAACAAAACTGCTGTTGTGATCTAACAATGATAAACAAGTCTGCTAGGCTGTTTAATCATGTATATATTTTGCTTTAAGAAATGAAAGAAAATGAAAGGAAATGATAAAACTTAAAACATAGAGGAGGGTATATTTAATAACCCCCCCCCCCTTTTTTTTAAGGGGGGGGGGATGGTGGGTTTCGTTCTTTTTTTACTCAGGAAAGTTACCGTAACATTCAATAAGTAAACAAAATTAGAACAAGTATCAAAAATAATCACTGTGTACACTGATAAGCCAGTTCGGTTATTCGTATGGTCGGGATAAACAAACCAATCCCTCGCCTACAACACGTATTCCAAAATTTGAGTGTACATGAAAATTTGGTAAAATCATTCTTTCTCTATCCATCCATAACATGGAGGGATGTAAAGTGGGGTTTTGTGCTGTGGATCGTGTCAAAATGGTCTTTTTTTATGTTAAAGTTTACATTTTTGTCTGCCGACTAAGTAGCACTGAAACCCCTATTTTCGTTCGACCTGGCTAGACACTTAGATAGCGTTGTATACACTCACTGACCAAAAACAAGAGAACACATATGCTGTATTTGCTGCGCTCGGTTTGTATATCCCACCCAGTGCCCGACAATTCCTGGTTGCAACGAATCACCGAAATAGCTTATTACTTGTTATTCTTTTCGTTTCCTTACATTTTCTTCGATTGGTAGGCTACAAACATTTGTGAAGTAGGAATTTCATATGTTTGTACTCAAGAAAATTTGTTAAATCCATCAGATCCCCCTCAAACTTCGCACTATACCACAGAAAACTGGAAAATGTAACAGGGTTTACGAGACCTCATATCAACAGGGGTTTACAAGATTGAAGGTTCTCGAGACAGAAAAGAAAAAGAGTCCACTGAAAATGAAAAAAGCTTAGCTAGGCCATATTGAAGTTAAAAACCTGCTGACCTTTGTTCATTTTCGGTCTCGTGGATCTTTGGTCATTTTTGAATGGCCGACCCTTTCTCATTAAAATTTCGGCTTCGCGGATCTTGGGATTAGTGAAGCTGAGGTCTCGTGAGATGCCACTATCTGTAAAAGGGGAAGTTAAAGCAAAAATTGAATTTTCAGATGTGAAAGCAGAACCGAAACTTCACAGTGTGGTGAAACGTCCATTCAAATTGCCGGAATATGTATTTGTCAAGTTATCAGCAAATGAAGGCACTAGATTTGTGTTACAAAATGACTTTGAGGGCAGCAGAGGTTATATCACTTCCTCACATTAATTAGGAGTGTTTGTTTCCCTTTGTTCTTTCAAATTGATGAAATTGACCTTGAAGTTGATACTGTAGGGATACGACCTGTAGGGAATGTAATGTTTTTAAAGTTCTCATGCTACCTATGCAATCACATTTTGATAGTATGGGGCTGTTGAGGAGAAAATTGGTTGTAAAGTTTAAAGAAAAACACAAGTCTGCCAATTGATGTGAGGATTTGATGTCATATGAGCTTTCTTCAAGTTCACTTTTTTGAAAATATGACAACTTTACTCATATCTTTAGAACCACACATCGGATTTTAATGCAACTTTCTGCAAAATGTTTAGAATAATATAAGTACCCCTCTAAAAACACCCGATGTGACCTTTTAAAGCTTTTACTGCAGTTTTGCATCATTTTCGACACTGCATGCTCTTAAATGTAGTATTTTAATAGTGTTGTTTTAGATCAAAATAACAAAATGCCTAAACAACCGTCATTTTCTGTACTATCAATACTGGTGCTTCATTCTGATCACTGGAGGTTATCTTTGGTGACGTAGGGGTAGATTCGCCCAAACTATCTTTTTATTGTACAGTATAAGTACTCGCAGTATTGCTGAGACCGTTGCTTCCAAACACTGACTGGATGAATAACTCCTATACCCCACGGAGGGGACTCTGTTTTCTCAGCTCCTCAGCTTCCAAAACCATATGACTGAACAAGGAATATGCCGTTAGGCCTGCTACGCAGGTACAGTAACTCACTTTTCCTTGTTCGCAAAGAGTCTTACCAAATTGCACGGAGTTGCAACTCCCCGTAAATACTAGCCCGCGTGGCGGACGGATTTTTTCGTCCACCTCATCGCTACGCAAACACACACAGCGACCGTAGAGAAATTTTTACCCGGAATTCACCTAGATCCTCAAGTGGCATAATTCTTTGATTGATATCACATTAAAAAATACAGAGTAGGTTATATCAAACGACATGCACTGTCAAACTGTGTTGGTTCAATTGGAAGCTAGGGTGACTGTCTTGAAACATGAGTTTTATACAGTTTTATAAGGGGGGGGGGGGGGAAGGTGCAGAAATAATTGTTGCCAATATTAATCGCTATGTTCTTGTCGCGGGAAAGTTATCAACAAGAACAATAAAAGAGTTGGAAGACTGCAAACTAGCTCTCACTGAAATCATTTGAAAAGAGTCTTAAAGGTAGTGTGACATGTCAGCAAAATGACCCGACTTCATATGGCATTTACACTCTAAAATCAGTTGGGTAAAAAGCGTAGGGCAAAATTCAAAATGCCCAACTTGGGCAAATTATTACCCAACAAATGGGTAAACAACTTTACCCGTATTGTTGGGCAAATTAAGGTTGAGTAAAATCCAGGTACTGGTAAAAGGTGTTGGGTATAAGTTTTAAAGCACCCAACAGTTGGGTAAAATGTAATTGACCAATCAGATGATAAGTAAAAGATCAGTTAAGTTTTACATATAATTTTTGAAATAAAAGTGGTTATTATAAGAGCTCATGGATGAATAAGGTTGGATTTGGTAAATAAAAAGCTAGCGGTAGAACAGCAGTAAAAATCTGGACGAAATTACTTTAAGAGCAATGGTCGTATAGAAAAAAAAGTTTTCACTACCACGTAATCAATGGGAGGAGAAATACAACGTGCACGATTGAGTTTGTTATTTCAAACTACACACTTCACTGTTTATTAACCAAGTGCATCGTCGCTGGTGCCCCCAACCACTCTTGGAGGGCAAACGGTGTAAGTTTTAGGGTATTGTTAAATCTCCTTCTTGCCAAAATCATATACACTCTAAAAACATGGGCCAAATAGTTGGGTAAAAAGTTTGACCAGCTTCTGGGCAAAACATTTAACCAGCCAGGTTGGGTAATGTTTTGTTAGGTAAAAAGTTTGACCAACTGCTGGGCAAAATATTTTAACCAACTAGGTTGGGTAATCTTTTACCCAACTGGGGGTAAGAGGCATGTGTGCCTAGCACTTGGTTAAAAAAGTGCCCCGGTTGGGCAAAGTTTTACCCAACTGTGTTTAGAGTGATATGAAGTGAACTATTCTAAGTAAAAATCTTTCTGAATTATTTTCAATATCTTTTACGGTTCTCCGGGTATACCTCTTAAAAGTTCGAATGTCACTGAAGCAACTTATTTGCTTATGGCAAAAATAATGATGTAAAGCGTTGCACAGTGTTGGCATCTCTTTTGTTAGCCTATATTTATTATCTCCTAATTACTCATCAGATAGTTTATGGTTTGGTACCTAATACTGATGATTTTCAAGGACACAAATTAAACTTCCAAAATAAAACCCTCTAGACAAACTAATATTGCAACTGTCCTTGAAATAAAGATTGTAAAAACAAAGGATAACATTACATGGCATGTCCCTCTCATGACATCAAAAAATTTTCATATTGAACTCATACTTATCAATAATTATGTGCAAATCAGAAATTTTCCTGTAAAATTGTCAATTTCTGACGGATTTTGATGGGAATTGTGGCCATTTTATTGGACATTAATGCTCTTTATACCCAATTTTGTCATCTTCATGTCACACGACCTTAAAAATGAAATACAGCTGTCATGCTGCTGTCCTAGTGGGAATGGTTTAAGAGTATACTGATGAACAGTTTCCATTTTCCTTTTGTTTAAGTGGACATTCTTATGGTGTGAACCGGGAGTTTGATCAATATTCCGAAGGGTCGTCATTCCGAAGGGTCATTATTCCGAAGGATCATTATTCCCCCCCCCCCCCAAAAAAAAAAAACAGAGGCAGAGCGTCATGCATATGAAACCAGGGAGGTGTTATTAGGTGTCTAATAACACCTCCCTGATGAAACTGCATCGTAATTATGACATGAAAAATTTTTCGTTCTCTTCTTTCGTGTGCTCAAAAGCCAAAATATCAGATGTGATGAATTTCTCTTTCATTTTTCAAAAAAAAAAAAAAGAAGGAATATAGAGGACTAAAGAACCCAACAGACCTTTCGTCTTAGCCATTTCTTACAACATACTTGATTTATATTTCCAATATTCATATTCTCATGTATAGTGATCATTGTATTGTAAATTAGGCCTATATAAGTTGACGGTGTTCTGTTGTATATTTATCTTTATTTTCACGTTCCAAAATGTTCATCCAAGTGATCTAGATCCAACATTTTGTCCCCTCTTTCTGGACTGCTTGAGTTTGACTTTAATAGATTTACACAAAGAACGATGTCTTTTTCCATAATCCTTAATCATAAGATCTTGAATCTACACCTTACTGCTTACATAAACAGATAAACAGCAATTATAATTACTGCTTTTATTCCCCCTACCCTCTTAATTTAAAAGATTTTTAATTAGACTAAAAGGGCTAAAATAAATCTAAAAGAGTGGAATTCCCCTCTCACAGGAATTCCATATGGTATTTTTTCAGTATACATATCTGGCTTAAAACTTTCATGACATAAAACCAAAACATGATAACACTAGGCTGTCTAACAAAGTAAGACCTAAGACCCGGGAGTTGCAACAGCCTCCAAAACATGTGTCGAATGTGTACTTGATGGTATTAAGAGTGCAACCAATATAGGTGAAGGGGTCACACACTTCTGCTGACAGGGCAAGACACACATGCACAGCAGTTAAAGAATGGCCAGGTCGAAAACGCGGAAACGCGGAAACGCGGAAATCGCGGGAACCGCGGAAATCGAAAAACCGCGAAAGTTGTCCAAGAAACTGTCCGCGGTTTCTGCGTTTTCGACCTGGCTATATGGCCAGGTCGAAAACGCGGAAATCGAGGAAAATTTCCCTCTTTAGAAATTACAGGAAACTTCTCCACGAAAGAGTCAAAAGTATTGCAGAAATTGATAACATGTAATAATACCTGGGTTTAAGTCAAATGACAGAGACTTATTTAGGACCGGACCTACTCATAATTTGAGAGTTACAAACTGCCATGCAATTTTCATCTCAAGATACTAAAGCGGGTCACACGGCTTCTGTTACACTGAACAGGAAATGATACAAAAGTGATAACAGAGTTTTCGTGTAAGTCTACCATGTGTAAAAGACATTTCCGCGATTTCCGCGTTTTCCCAATTTTGACGGCTTGTGGAATTTTGAAAGGTCTTATGTGCTACAGTATTGATGTGCACCGTCGCACAGTGTAAACATTCTGTCAGGTCTCTTTATTTGATATCAATGTTTTGCCAAAGAAAAAAAATAAATTGATAATTCAATCACCTTTATCGGTCTGATAAAGGATCCTAAAACAGCTGAGCAAATATGTAACATACTAAATTTTGAGCAAAACTTTGCCAAAGGTTGGGTAAACCATCGTGATTTCTCCACTTATTGCTTAAAAATTGCAGAAGTAATTTAGAGATGCTTGCTGAAAAATTTTGCATAATTATGCAATGTTTCATCACTATTGAATATTTTAGCGCAACTATTCTTAAAATGTGATGAACAAAATCGTCCACAAACGTTAAATTAAAAAAAAAACTAACAATTCGCTTAAATCACTATTATTTTTACGATAAAATGATAGTTACCCTACTGTTGTTTCGATTTTTTCCTTTATTAGGTTAACAATTAATGTATCATGAAAGTCCTAAATAAATTTACAACATTCTTGAAAACGGGTTTCCTTGACAAATGTTTGTAAAAGGGCCAAAAACATGAAACGCTCAAAGAGAGGCCGTTGTTATTGACTGCTTTTTACATTCGTTGTCGGAAACTTAAAACAGAAATGAAGTTTAATTCATAAATATAAAATCATATTGTGTATAACTGCACGAGAATTAAAATAACGAGCACACAAAAGTTGTCGGCAAGGATCAATCGATCATAAATCCATTCAGTTTTTCTTCCGACGGTTTTTGAGCACCACCACCTACGTACATGTGTAGTAAAACGGCCAAGCAATGAAAAAACAGCACGATAGTAGCAGGTAATTGCTAAAGGCCTGTTTCATTCGAGGGATTTTTAATTTGAAACCGCATTGAAAGAATTATTATTACCTGGAGTCCTTCTTACGGACATGTATTACAGTATTTTTATTGCAAATATTACACAGGTTGGGCGTGGACGACAGATTATCATTTAAAACTTGTAAAAAGGAAAGCGATTGATCCGAACATGACTCTAGGGATATTTTCTTCCATTTGAGCTAATCAGGTTAAAATGTAGGATAATGTAAAACATGATATGACAGCGTGACCTGTTCGAGAAGCCGTGCATAGGTGATACAGTGCAGACACATACATACATATAACATACACGTCAAGAAATCAAAGATGGTTCTCCCAGGAGAGGAATAGGAAGCAATCCACGCCTAATCAAAACAAAACTTAAAACCATTTCTAGCCTATTATCGGCCTTAATCACGGCTTTCATGTTAACGAGCTGCAAGGACAGAGATCAAAGCAACCGGCGCGGATCCCGCGGCTCCCTTTGCACATTCGCTGTCCCTCAGGTGGTTATAATTTCCCTCCCTTTACTTTACCGAAAGGAAATCTTTTCAGAACTATTCTCGACATAAATACACTTATTATGAGGCAAAACAGCCTCCGGGTGGAAAATGGATAACAGCCTAGAAATGAAAGAGCAATTGGTTTTGCATTTTGAGTTCGGCACCCCACAAGGAATGCTGATTACTAATAATGTCGTAACGACCTTTTTTTCTTTTTTTAATACTAGAGTTAGTTGACTTGAGTTACATTATGGTAGGTTGTGAAGGAATTCCAGTTCGTCACAAGGTGATGTGTATATAGGGTGAACAAAAACAAGTTACTGAAAAATGTGTTTTTAGTTTTCCGTACAACCTTCATTCATTAAACCAATGTTACCTTATAACATCAACAAAGGTCTATGAAATATCAGCAAAGACGAACTGAGTATCCACAGACGTCGGTAAGCAGTTAGGCTTGAAGGTGAGTCATGGAATTTGGGGAAGGGGTTGAAGAATAAAATCTTGTTTATTCTTTCTAGCCACCCCAATTTAGATTAGTGTAGCGGTCTGTCGTGTTTCATGATTGGCTCATGAGCGTCATCTGACAATATTTGCTGCCTCAGATGTGGAATATACCAGTAGTGACCCCTAGATTTATCCTCAAGGGCTGATCCTCTCACTCCAAATCACAACTCCTGTGTTAGTCAAGGGAAATGTTCAATTGGCACAGCTCTTTGATTGACATCAAGTTCAAAAATGCAGATTACCGAAGCTCATATTACACAGCATGTACTGTTCAGAGAATGCTTTGGTTACACCAGTCATTGGCAGCTCCCTGGTTACACATTGGAATCTTGTATACACTCACCCTGAAGCAATAAACTGAGATATGTCTAAAAGAGGATGAATTTTAAACAGTTGTGGGAGGGGCTTAAGTTGGTAGGTTCCCAGCCAACATGCCCAGCTGGGCCCCAACTGGGTTTCAGCTGGGCTACTTGCTGGGCCCCAGCTGGGGCCCATCCGTGGTTGTCAGGTGTTCCCACGTGGGGCCCAGCTGGGCTAGCCTTTCCCAGCTGAAGCCCAGCTGAAACCCAGCTGTGCCCCGCTTCAATAACTGAAGCCTAGGTGGGCTTCAGCTGGGAAAGGCTAGCCCAGTTGGGCCCACGTGGGAACACCTGACAAACACGGATGGGCCCCAGCTGGGGCCCAGCAAGTAGCCCAGCTGAAACCCAGTTGGGGCCCAGCTGGGCATGTTGACTGGGTTAGGAGCATTTGGACTGTTTGGGGGTGAGAGGATAAGGGCCTTAAATATGCCGTATTGAAGTCAAAAAATATTATGAAAGACAGTCAGAATGGATATAAGAAAACGATTTTTTGATATAATTTTAGCTTCAAAATAATTTTAGACGACCTATTTTGCCCTTTATTTGTTATTTTTTGTATTTACATCCGGTTTTTGAATGCCCCTTGGAAATTTTTCAATTGTTTGCGGTGGATCAACCTAAATCTAATGAATGGATCTTTGTTGACAGTTTCAAAAATTGTGAAATAATTTCCTGTAGTAATGTTGGAAAACCAAATCAAAGTTTTATTGTAATTTTGGGCTCATTGAATCTTTTTGTGCATCCTAAGCTCGCTCAGGAGGTCTGATAATTATTCCGAAGGGTTCTTGCTACGAAGGGTCTTTATTCCCAAAATAACATTTGGACCGTTATTTCGAAAGGTCAGTATTCCCAAGGGTGGTTACTCCGAAGGGTTGTCATTGCGACCTGAGAGTAAGGGTCGTAACTCCGAAAGGTCTTCATTCCGAATAACCAAGCGGAAGGGGGCGTTATTCCGAATGCAGAGAAGTCCTTAATAAATGAAGGGTTTAAGGTCATACCACATTTTGATATGTTAGAGTGGAACTTCTTCTGAGCATTTTGGTGAAATTTGCATTGGAATCCGATGTGTTGTTCTCAAGATATGAGCAAGTAAAGTTGTCACATTTTCAACAAACAGTGAACTTGAAGCAAGCACGTATGACATCATTTCCCCATATTAGTTGACAGTCTTTTGTTTTTCTTTAAAATGTTCAGCCTATTTTCTCTGTATCAGTCCCATATTGTTAAAATGTGAATGCCTAAGTAGCATGAGGACTTTTCAAACTTTGCAATCCCCATGGGGAGGTCTTGTTCTTATTAACATCAAGGTCAACACAACAGTCTAAAAAACAAAGGCAAACAAACCATTCCTTGTCAATGTGAGGAAGTGACATGATCTCTGCTGCCCCCAATCTCACTTTGGAACACAAATCTAGTTGTTTAATTTGCTGATATCTCGAGTAATACATGTCCGATTTGAATGGAAATTTCACTACACTGAGTAGATTTAGTTCGTCTTGCACATGTGTCGATAAATATTTTGCTTAAACTTCCCCTTTTAGTTGGTGTATCGCCTAAGCATCCAAAACTGAAAAAATCAGCAGCTTTCGAACTTAAACGGATTCGTTAATGGCCTCGGGGTAATGACCCTTAGGCTACTTTCGATTAGTTGTAATGGCCTTTTGTGATGATGACTCTTCTAAAGACCGATCCTTCGAAGTAAACAGTGGTCATGCCTCGAATACAAGTCATATTTTGCGAGTATGGTTATTTTACCAGTTCTGTGGCAACTCTCTGATTTTACTCACATTTCAAGCTTAAATATAGTGTGACCCGAGAGTTTCCAGACTCAGCGTACTAATAACTCGAGTCAAAGACATGGCTCAAGTGTGACCAGAGTCACTATTACAAAAACTCTCTTCCATAGCATACGGGACTCTAGTCTTTACTCGGGACGGACGGGTGATAATTCCAAACTGAACATATGGATCACTATTTCGAAAAGAAGATACGGGTCGTTTAAGAAAATAAGGGCCGTTATTTCGAAGGTTCGTTATTCCGAATGTAATATTAGGACCGTTATTACGGGACAAGAAGAGTTTTAGACCCCTGTAGATCATGATATTTGACATGGTTTATTCTTCTTCCCGTCAAAAAGTATACATTGAATCTTGAAGTGAGAAAGCGTTCACTCTAATCTTATTTCGAAACAATGACTAGCACTCTAAAATCAAACTGTGAACTTAGCCACTCTTTGATAGAGTGAAAGGTGAAATCACTCCATTAGAGTGATAATTCACTCCAAGAAGAGTGACATTCACTCCAGATAGAGTAAAATTCCCTCTAAATGAGCGAACTTTCACTCTTGATGGAGTGCCTACAGTGAGTGAGAGTAATTTTTGCAGGCACTCGTGGAAGAGTGAATTTTCCCTCTTCCTTTGGTGATTTCCACTCTTCTTGCAGTGGATTTCACTCCTTTGGCAGTGAATTAACACTCTAATGGAGTGAATTCACGCTTTCACTCTAATAGAGAGTGACCAAGTTCACTCTTTTGATTTTAAAGTGTAAACTCACAAGTCCCTTTTTACTTTTTTTTTCAAAGTGTCATGCATCATATTTCATTACTCCAACATAATGTATATTCAATGCCAAGCAAAGAACTTTTTCCTCGTAAATTTTACGATTGAGCACTGAGAAAAACATTGTTACAAGGTTCCCCAGAGCCATACATAGAATAAAATCTACTACACTAATTCAAGTCAGGGTGATTGAATTTTCACTTAAAATTAAAAATCAAATTTAAATGACTCCAAATGATCCAACCTACAAAACCAGAAACTCACCCTAAAGCAATAAACTGAGATTGTGTCTAGATGAGGACAAATTTTACACAGTCGTGGGAGGGCCTGAATTATAGGTTAGGAGAATTGAAACTGATTGGAGTGAGAGGATTTTAATAAGATCAACACAAAAATGGGTGAAAAGAATCATGATTCCATGAAGGGATACATAAATTTGAAGATTTCAAACATATAAGTCATCGGGTTATATAGAGCACGAAAAGTGGATCCAAACAGTCTAGCTTCTATTTACGGGACACTCCTGAGCTAGGAAGCAAAATATTGAAGATTATTTTACTTTAAAATATAGATTGCGCAATCATTTGTGACGTTATTGCTGTCTGGCTGTTCTAGAACTCAAACGACAGCTTTTGCATCTCCTTGTCTTTTTTTTTTTTGTCTTTTTTTTTTTTTTTTGAAAGTTAGGCCTACTAGAGCTTACACCAAAATGGGACCCCAATCTTACCTGGTTACTGTTATGGTGTGACTTGACCAAACAAGGGCCTCTGTAAAACATGCTAAGTAATTAAACATGAAGTGTCAAAGGTCATTTACATATGTCTTAATATCAAAGAGAAACAAATAAAGCAGGTAATGGGAGTTGTTACAACAAGAAACTCACAATTATTGCGCACTGGACTATTTAACTGGATAAATTTCAATATTTCATGTTCAGCAATAGAACAAGCTAGATAATGGAAGTTGAATGTATAAGAAGTTCATTTTCAATAAAACATATATTTTAAAATTCTAAATTTGAGTTTTCTTGTGCAAGGATCACGGGGTAGGGGAGACAATCTAATTTCACAAGGACATCTGCCTCGGTATGTTTTAATACTCAGTTGGTGTTCTTAACTTCTGTAAGAAATAATTTGATTCGACCGATTCTAAGATATCAAACTATGACCAATTCTTTAAAGGACCAGTTCTCTCACCCCAAACAGTACCAATTCTCCTAACCTTCTTACTTCAGCCCCTCCCACAATTGTCTGAAATTCATCCTCATCCAGATACAATCTCAGTTTATTGCTTCTAGGTGGGTACAGACAAACTCAATTTATATTATCAAAACACTCTCAGTACCATTCATGCTGTGTAATATAAGCTTTGGTACTGTGCATTGTTTGAATTAGCTGTCAATCAAAGAGCTGAGCCAATTGAGAATTTCGATAAACGGGTTCCAAAATTGCAGTTTGGGGTGAGAGGTTTGGTCCTTTAAGAACCACCAAACATTCTTCGAGGCTTTTCGGGGGGACTTTAAAGGAAGGGTTTCAGCATTAACTTAAATTACGTGTGCTATAAAACACATCAGCTTCGTGAAAGTATTGAGGAATATTTGCATTCTTTTGCATTCTGCTTCCTTTAGTAATCTAAGATGCTGACAAATGAAGCTATTACGTTATTAAACTCAATGTTGCTATTCTTTAAACATTGCCAATTTTCACATCGATAACATAGTGGTTTGCTAATCTAAATGTAGATGAGAGGCAGACGATATTTTAGCCTCCATTTGTCCCCAGGCAGACAGATAGACACCCAAACTCCGTCATTTATTTGAAAGTCTAAATAAAAAATGTTCACCACTTCAGTTAAAGCAATATGGAATACAGAAATAACTTATTTCTAGAACATTTTAAACCAGTGGAAAAACTAGAATTTTTCAGAGGCAAGAACCAATATTTTCCAATTTTTTTCTTTTTAAAGTGTGAGCATTTATGTCTAAAAGAGGATGTCATGTAATTTGCTTGTTGAAACAAATATTTGAAAAAATGAATTTTGTCTTTTCAGAATTTTTGTTATTCTTTCAAAGAAAATCTGGGTTCGTGTTAGGATATTTGAAAAGTTGCGAGATTGTTGAAGAATAGGTCCTTGCTGTTAGCAAAAATGTTACATAATTTTTTTCTTAGACTAGACATTAAAGCCGAACATGTTGAGTTTCTAAAACTTCTTTGTCATCTTTTAAGACAAATATTTGAAGAGTACCTCAAGCAAAAATTTCAAAAATATATATTAAACAGCACGAAAAACGAATTCTAACAGACCAACTCCAATCTTCACAGTACATTCATGAGCCGAGATATAACATGTTGAAGTTTATTCATTCAAATTAAAAATAATGATACATTACGCTATAATTTGTGATGTCATTGTTGTACTACTCAAATTACAATGATCTTTCTATTTCTTTGCTTCTATGAAAAAAACATTTTGATTAAAAAGGAAACAGAGCAGGTAATGTGAGTTGTACAACAAGAAAATCACAAACTATTGCGCATTGGGCCAATTTATTTGCACGTTCACTTCAAGAGGCAAGAAAAGCATACAACTCAACTTACCTACACATGATCTTTTTAAAATAAACAGAGGGCGTCCTGGTAAATTCAGAAAATATAAGTCAAAGGAGATAAGATATTTAAGTGTTGTATATAGTTCTCTTTTTATAACTTTTTTTTCGAAAGTTTAGAAGTCTTCCTTATGACCTTCTTTGACCCTTGCTCGGAGCAAGATGAGTTTCGTCTTTGTTATTAACCATTAATTTCGTAAAACACGAAGTACACTATAAAGAACTGTATAGTGTTCCCAATTTAATGCGAACGGTTATTAAGGCAGTTGAATGACCGAGCATAGAACCATTAATCGGTGTTTTATGCAATGGAATCTGACACGATGCAACCCGTAAGAATCGTAAAGAATTATTTCAAGAGTTCCGAAGGAACTCCCTGGAGCTCGAAATCGCCTTACGGGACCCCGTGAGCAGACAAATATATTTCCGCCATTTTATTAGGCGAATCATACTGTAGTAAGTTTCATTTGGTACACGAGTATACGGCCTACACAGATGTTAGATGGAAAAAATGGGCCTCTGGGACACCAGGCGCAAATTTCTTGGGCTGAAAGTATCACATCTTCTTCCCTCGAATATGGATGATAAAAACTTTTAGAGTCCAAACTTAACTGAAAATTATTTTGATCATAGCACTTAAAATTCGAAATAGAGCCTTTTACAGACCGTACTGGGCTATCAATGACAGATTTTTAAATGATGAAATCCGAAACGGAGTAGGGAAAAACAGCTTGGTGATCAGGCGAGTAAGAAACATTTGGAATCAAAGCCATTACAATTGGCACCTAAAAAATCATCATCGTTAATAGTTTTTGAAACAGCTCTCTGAGGCAGATCGTTTGACGGGAAAGTTCCTCGGAGTAAATTGAATGGACAAGTTGAAACTGCGAAAAGGGACAAATTGCGAAAAGTGAGAGGGTGGAGGGAAGATTGGGGGAAAAATTAAAGTAGACAATAGGGGAAAGAGCAAAATGTTGGACGATTTGTGTCTTACAATTCAAGGGATGACTCATATATCCCATATGTACCGGAGAAGACAATGCTTCTTTTGAAAATTTGATAAGGAGGAAAGTTTTTTTCTGTAAGATATTCTTTGTAAAATAAAAAGTTTCAAATACATGTATGAACAAGGCAGGCAAAAAAGTTTATCTTATATATATACATTAGCTAAACAACAAAAACTCAAAAGGATAGTCCAGAGATAAACTTACTTTTGATATTTAACAAAGTAACATATTCATTCTGGTGATTTTTTTTTTATTCATTTCCCATGTTCGGTTGTGGAGATATTAGCAATGAACTTGAGGCAAGCAGGAAGCAAGCAGGCGTAATATCATGGATTCGATTGTTGACCAATATTTTGTTTTATTTATAATTTACAACCACTTTTATATGCAACTAAACTATGGCATATTGATTCTTCAGGTGCATCTTGAGCAACTGAATTTGAAAAACTTCATAATCCTTAGGGGCAAGATAACATCCCTAATCAGTTCAGAGTCAAACTAATGAAGAGACAAAACATTGGTCAACAATGTTATTCCATGACATCACAGCTGCTTGTTTCAAGTTCACTTTCAATAGAAAATGTGTCAATGTATTTGCTAATATCTCGTGAACCAAACATACACTGTAAAATATTTCGTTAGATTTACAGAACAACAAAGTTAAGGTAAAGAACAGTCCCCCAAACTTATTTTGAAGAAAAAGCTAATTAGCGTAGTTTTCGTCTTATTTCTCTTCAAAGTATCTTTCATTACATTTAATGATTTAACTATTGCATATTCAAGGTAAACGAAGCAGTTATATCTGGTAAATTTCACATTTGAATGAAAAAAAAATGTTGTCACATGACTCCCAACAGCCAATCATGAAACTTGACAGTCTACTACACTACTTCAATTTGGAATGACTGCTCTTTACCTTTAAAGAAATAAGTAAGGGTTACAGAAAAAATTCTGGGAACTTATTACTAGAACTTTTCTGCAATCTTTTTGCCTTTTCTCTGTATCCCGTAGTAAAATTTACAGGAATTTTGAGCCATTTTTTTTTTACCGGAGAAATGAATGAAACTCACAGAAATCCTTTTGAATATATTCCTCTTTACCAAATCAAACATAAATTTGCTTCGGGCGATTTTTTTAAGATGGTAAGAAATGTTTCACCTTTTCGAGTGCATTCATTAACCACGTGATCTAAGGTCGACAAGCTCATTTGAATTGTTTTTTGCTTTATTTATAAGTTATGCTTTCTTATCAAATGGTTAAAATAGTTACTCAAGTGCTCTGAATTACATTAATAACAAAAACATGAATGTCACTTCCGGTGCTTCAATTTAATGGGAAGGAACTATATGCAATCTTGGACCACACTTCAGTTGAATTAAAAAACACAAAACTCGTTTAAAAAGACAAAAAATTAGTAAGCAATTATTTTTTCCAATGTTTCCATGTCAACTTTGTCTTCCCTTTTTTAGTGTTGTTCATGTTTCTTACTCACCTAAATTTGTCCCCTTTTCACAAACAGGTGACCCTTGTCTCTATCAAGGCAAAGTTCAAAAAGGTAATCACAAAATTAAATTATGCTATGGTTTTTTTTAGTAATATGAGAATTTCGGCCTTAACAGAGGCTTTTGCGTCGTGTCCTAATTTGTTTACGGAATAAATTTTTGTATCATTGAGCCTTATACCCTAGCATTAAATCTGTATTTTACAATTTCGTAGTTTGTTTTTTATATTATGTATTAAAATAAATTGATCCCAATCTGCATGATTGCAACACTTTAATGAATTTTGTGTAGCCTATAATGTTTATATTGTAATGTACATATATACATACTGTTGGATTTGTGCAAAATAGCACTGTTATTTTGATTCTAGAAGACAGAGATCCAATAAAAAGAGTTAAAGAAAATATGTTTTTTTAACAACAAAACAAAGAGTAACATAAAAGAACGAGTAGTTATAACAAAACTTGAACCGTTATAACAATTAATTAATAACTAAAATGTTTAATTTGTTTAAATAACGGAGTAAAAGAGGGAGTTACGAGGGATGAGTTAAAAAAGGCCCAAAACGATTTACTTGTTTATTATAATTTCAAATTACAAGGTACAATAATACGTTCTCGTGCCAGGCGGGTTGAGGAGGGAGAAAAAAATTCCAAGTACTTTTTAAATTTAGAAAAGAGAAACAAATCTCTTAGCGTGGTTTTCAAATTAGTGGATGAAAACGATAATGTTCTTGAAAGTAACGAGGGTATTATTCATCACATCAGAAGCTTTTACGCTTCCTTATATACTTCCAAAGGTTGTACCCCAGACCCCTTTTTTGATGGTCTCCCCACTCAGCCAATTAATGAAAACGGCCCGGCCAGCGAGGGCAATCTTACTTTGCATGAGTGCTTCCAAGCCCTTATGGCAATGAAAAATGATAAAACCCCTGGAAGTGATGGCTTGTCTTGTAATTTCTATAAAATTTTCTGGCCTTTGATTGGGCAATTAGTTGTCGATTCCCTCAATTATGGTTACAGGATTGGTAGACTGACAAAAGAACAAACCAGAGGTATCATTACGTGAATTTTGAAGCCGAAAAAAGATTCCTCTTCATTAAAGAATTATAGACCAATAACCTTACTATACAGACTATAAAATTGGGGCAAAGGCAATAGCTTCGAGATTAAAATTACTATTACCTTCTTTAATAGGGCCCCAACAAACTGGGTTTTTAAGTAACAGGTTTATTGGAGAAAATATACGTTTTGTTTTAGACCTTATACGTTATAGATTACTGTGCAATTGAGAATATTCCTGGCTTCATCTTTCTAGCTGATTTTGAGAAAGCCTTTGACTCGCTTGAGTGGAACTTTATTCACAAATGTTTTACTTATTTCAAACTTGATACTTCCTTTAGTAAGTGGGTGGAGGTCTTCTATACGGGATCCTCCACTTGTGTTTGTAATAATGGTTTCTCTTCGGGGTTTTTTGACGTACAACGTGGTGTGAGACAGGGCTGCCCACTCAGCCCGTACATATTTATACTGGCAGCCGAAATTTTAGCCATAAAAGTAATAAATAATAATAATATAAAAGGCGTTTCCATAGCTAATAATGAGGTTAAACTGTTACAATACGCTGACAACACTTCTTCTTTATTGATGGTACCGAGGAGTCCCTAAAGACGATTCTCCATGTATTAAATGAATTGAAAGAGGCCTCTGGCCTCACAATTAATATTTCAAAATCTAGTCTTTTTCCACTTGGCCCTTACGTTATTCGTAATCCTGCATTTGTTAGTGACCTCGATATTATTTCTACGCATGGGCCAGTAACTAGTTGTCCTAGGTATAACTTTCACTACAAATAGAGAAGACCTTCATCGTTTATATTATGTGCCGAAACTTTCAAGACTGAAAACTATTTTGAACGGTTGGTCCTTAAGAGACATTACACCCATTGGAAGAAACGTAATTGTAAAAACGTTTGCACTCTCCCAACTTGTTTTTCTATTTCTTGTAATACCCTTTATTAAAGAAATTGAGAGTGCAATCTTTAATTTCATTTGGTCTGGAAATCCAGACAAAATAAAACGTTCCGTAATTATGAATCC
This sequence comes from Holothuria scabra, assembly GCA_037179385.1. Lineage (NCBI taxonomy): Eukaryota > Metazoa > Echinodermata > Holothuroidea > Aspidochirotida > Holothuriidae > Holothuria > Holothuria scabra. Next base: position 12,222,309 of record CM074194.1, read on the forward strand.
TGTTAAAGAAGGTGGTTTAAAAGTCACTCATATTCACAGTTTTATTAATAGTCATAGTAGTAAATGTACATGGGTCAAAAGGTATTGTTCTACTTCAGAGAGCCCTTGGAAATTGTTTTGGGACATATCTCTATCTGCTATAGGAAAGCAATTTTTTTTTTTTTTTTTTCAGTGTAATTGTTCAAAAAATGATGTCACTGATATTCGCAATACTTTTATAAAGGAGGTCGTCACTGCGTGGTGTAGCGTTTCATTTACTGAGCCGACTGAAAATTTCGGTAATCAGATTATTTGGAATAATAGTTTTATCCGTATTAATAATTCCGTTGTTATATATCACCAGCTTTATAAGAAAAGTGTGTTATATGTAAGAGACCTTTTTGATCAAGAAGGAAAACCACTAGATTTTAATAGATTCATCCACCGTTTCCAGATCGAGGGATTCCCCTTTCCCCTATATTTTGGTTTAATTCATAGTATACCACGAAGCTGGAAAATGGCTGGATTTCAGCTTGATGACCCAGAAAGTAATGATAATTTGTTAGAGAGAATATTACACGCACCACGGGTTTCACAATACATATATAATTTACAAGCTAAGCGAAATGTCACTGAACCAACAGCTATTAAAAAATGGAAGGGACAATTCGTAGATATTGGAACAAATGATTGGGAGAGTTTTTTCAACATGTCTAGAAAGGTTGTCTCTGACGTTAAGTTACAGTACTTTCAATACCGTTTTCTTCATAGGATTATCGCCACGAATAAGCTCTTGCATGCCATGGGGAAGGTGGAATGTGACCAATGTTCCTTTTGTAAAATAGAAATAGAAAGCCTTGAACACCTTTTTTGGGACTGCAGTATTACTTCAGCCTTTATTCTTGATGTTGAATTTCTTTTCTTAAGGAAACAATTCTTTTTTTCTAAGTATGATATTTTCTTTGGATTCGGGAAAGGTTCTATTCACCCATTTAATTATCTCATTTTAAACATGAAGAATTATATTTATCATTGTAAGAGACAAGGCGAGTTGCCAAATATCGATGTATTTTTTCACAAATTTAAGTTTGCAATGAGAATTGAAAGATATAATCAACACAAAAAGTTTAGAAAGAAAAATATGGTGTCTTATGAAGAACTGAAAGAAGCTTTCAATATGTGTAATGGTTTATTTAATTTTGATAATTAGCTTTTTCGTTTAATGATATATTATTATATAAAGTATTTGATTATAAAGTATATAAACCCACATGTACATATGTAGGCATATAGGGGTCGATCGAAGTAGGAAGATGTATATAAATTTGTGTAATTTGTTATTATATATCAATAATTTGCAATGAGAATTTAAAAGAATAGTCAAAAAAAGGATTAAGATAGAGCATTATGGTGTCCTACGTAGAACTGAAAGAAGTGTTTGATATGTGTAATGGTTTATTAGTATCGATAATGAGATTTTTTGATTTATGATTTCTTAAGTATGATGTATAAAATTTAACAGGTATTAATATATGATGGAGTCGATCTTGTAAGAAGATGCAAAATTTATGTTATCTGCGTTTGTATTATTAAGTGCGACTCGGACAGATACCTACTTGTAAATGTTTTTTTCAAATTTGAATTGATGATAACGTCATTTAATAATTGGATTACTTTAACAACTATGTATTACATTGAATTATTTCCGGAAAATATTTGAATAAATGGAGGACAAAAAAAAAAAAAAAAAAAGATTTTCAAAACAATGGCTGGGGAAGAACAAGTAGAAAAATAGTCAGTCAGCAGTAATAATAAGACAATTAAGTTATAAAAATAATTAAAAATTAAATCAATTATACAAGAAAGCAAATAAAATACTTTCACCATATAAACTGAGAAATAAACAATGAAAAATTTATTCGTTTGCTTACAATTAATATGAAACCATTTAAGTTTCAAAATTAATGACGTCTTTAAAAGCACATAATTTTAATTACAACCAAAAACCAAAAAGTGTTTTTATATTTGCTTCAAATTGATTCTTACGTTAATTTGATTTTTTCCATATATCTGGAAATTTCAGAATTTTTGAGAGCAAAATAATTTCCCTTTTTGAAGTGTATTTATCTTTTAACGTGAACTGATTTACGTAATAAGTGGCCACATATCGTATTTCAAGTGGTAAGTAGTACATACTGAAGCCACTTAATAGGTACCCCGCACACTCTAAAATCAAAAGAGTGAACTTAGTCACTCTTTCATCGAGTGAAAAGTGTTAATTCACTCCATTAGAGTGATAATTCACTCCAAGAGGAGTGAAGTTCCCTCCAAAAAGAGTGAAGTTCCCTCCAAAAAGAGTGAAGTTCCCTCCAAAAAGAGTGAAGTTCCCTCCAAAAAGAGTGAAGTTCCCTCCAAAAAGAGTGAAATTCACCAGAGGAAGAGGGAAAATTCACTCTTCCAAGAGTGCCTGCAATGATCGCTCTTTTTTTAAGCGCGATCACTGTGGGCACTCCATCAACAGTGAAACTTATATTACGTATATTAAGGGAATTTCACTCTTTTTGGAGTGAACTTCACTCTTTTTGGAGGGAACTTCGCTCCTCTTGGAGTGAATTATCACTCTAATGGAGTGAATTTACACTTTTCACTCGATCAAAGAGTGACTTAGTTCACTCTTTTGATTTTAGAGTGCAGATGGGACTGTGTTTTCTCATCTCCTCAACTTAGGAGTGTGACTGAACAAGGAATATTCCATGCACCCTGCTACGCAGGTAAAGAAATAGGTGACTTGCAGGACAAAGACTTAGCCTAAGTATTACCCAGGCAACATGACAAGTTGGGAATTTAATGGACTCTAGCTGGGCTATTTGCTGGGACCCATTCGTGTGTTTGTCAGGTTGAACGTTCCCTAACTGGGCTAGCCTTTAGCTGCTGAAGCCCACGGAAGCCCAGCTGGAGCCCAGCTGAAGCCAGCTGGTAAAGACTAGCCCAGTTGGGCCCGCGTGGGCCCGAAATTCTGACAAACACCACTGGTTTCCAGAGAAAAATCACCAGTATTGCAGCAGAAAACATTTCTCAACTAAGTTTTGATTTCGGTAAGCCCTGCATGTAAATACAAGTTATGTGAGACAGGGTTCAAGTTCTTTGATTAAATATTTCATAAGAAATGTGATGACTGCTGCAGAGAGAACCAGGTCTAATTTTCAGGACTCGGCAGCTAGTCAATAAGAAACATTCTTTCGTTTTACCATTATGAAACAGCCAACAGTGACTACAAGATATCTCTCCGTCTTTACAATTGTAAGTAGAAGTGAATAGTATTTAGAGTTCTTTTTGCTAAAGCCCTTCCCTTTATATGGTAAATGTCAGTCGGTGTAAAGGACTATAAAGATAAAAAATTACCACAGTTCTGCTAATCTGAACTTGTCTATCAAAGTCGGTATAACTCATTTACCATTTCTTTTACAAGACAAATTTACGACCAGAGCTATCTGGCAATTACTACGCTTCGATTCTCTTACGTTTTTGACATCGAAAACCTGGTAATCACGTGATTGATCTAATGCCAAACTACAAACGACCGCCATTGTTAACAATTGGTCTTAAACGTTTTTCTGTTCCCTGGAAGAAACATTACAGAGGCAACGAAAAAAAAAAGAACAACCTCTTTTAATTGCCAACCTGCCACGAGTCTCTCTTTCGACCTTTTCCGACAAAATCGTGATTGTTTGGGAATTGCGAAGAGGCCTCTTATCTGTCAAATTGTCGATTTAGCTGAACTGTTACTCCATACCCCGAGTAGTTTTAATTTGTACAACCCGGCAGCTGATTGGAATCTTTCCCAACCGTAAAACAGTCGCGATCCTCGTGAGATCTTCATTAGTAAAGGGAATTCTCTAATTTCACATTTCAATGCCAATGTGATACGTTTTCGTCAAAGTAACTTAAAAGAATCTTTCCAATTTGACGATATTACCCCTCCAATTACCACGGAAACAGCAACGCCCCAGTCGACGACAAGATAATCAAATTATAGTCCAGTCAAGTCAACTTGGGACACAATAACGGCCTATGTCATCGCTCCCACATCTACAGAGGGTACTCAGTATATATACGACCATCAGAGGCGAATCAATTAAGGGATGCTTTGATTTCTAAATAAGTTGTGGCATAAATGCAGTTACTTATTTCTCTTGACAAATTAGTATCACCCCAAGTGACCTTCACTCGACGAATCTTTAATAAACCATTTTCTTGTTTTCTTTTGTTTTGCGTGTATTAATCCCTCCACTGAAGACACTCTTCACTGGGTAATAATTTCTTCTAATTCGAAATTGAATCAGAGGAATTGATGTCACTGAGACCACAACTTTCTGAAACCATAAAAAGGTCCATCTATTAGCTATTTAGGTGATTTGTCAAATAAAATAGATGGCATTTTAAAAGGTTCAAAGAGAGAAAAACTGTGACGAAAGCGTTGCAAGTAGGGAAGTTTTTCTTTTCCCAGGTCATTGACAAAAAATAAAATAAAAAATAAATTGAATAAACAAAAAATAGCAAAATAAAGTAACCAGAAGACTGGAGTTAAAAAAAGTTGAAAAAAAAATTCTCCCCGCGTATAAGCTTTCTCATGCCTTACATGTAGAGTGTTTCTTTTTGTAAATACCGGAATGTCGGAATTAATGTCCTCCTTTACTGTGCTGTGTAACAGACTTGGACAAACTTGAAACAATACCCTTAATGAACACAGTTGGGAAGCAGACCTCACATTTGTGACCGTTACTGCGCAATCTTTACACCCTCATCACGGTAAAATGCATTCTGGGAGACCGCACTCGAGCTAGCCTGCGCAGAGCGAAAACTGGCACCCGTTAAAAATGTCAATAATTCTTATTCAAGGTCTTACGTAATTGAGTATTTTTGGCAATTGAAAAAAAATAGAATTTTAAATATTCAAAACAAACTGGTTTTAGTATACAGCGATTGTCAGGGGGCGAACTTTAGTTGAGTCTTCGTTATAAGCTTTCCGAAAAAACCGAAGGAGCGAGAGCTCACTTGTTGACTTGTGAAGATTAAAACTGCACATTTTCCGTATTCAAGGTGAGAATATGTTGGAATATCATTTGGAAGAGATAACAAATAATATTTCCAAACTATAGTGGTACCTTTCTTGTTATCCTTTTATCTTCACTAAAATGCTATAAACAAAAAACCCCAGTGTCGTTTCCTGCTTCATCTATTCATTATAGGTAAATACTTTCGCACGTATGTGCACGCCCGATGCATGGCATTGTGTTGGATCTTGTATCGCAGTGCTGCAATATGCTAGGTACCATCATGCATTGCGTTTCAAGATGTCTGACAAGAATTAACATGTATACTGTAACACATTCGTATAATAAACAAAGCGGGATTGACCGTCTTCAGGAAAACTGGAATAAGTTATCAACAGAACTATTTCAGTATGTGGTAAAGTATATTTCGTGGTCAAATTTGATAATTTGGTAATTGTTGCCAGCTTCGGGATGATTTCGGGACAAATTTGTAACCATTCGCCAACGTTCAGGAGGGATGAGCTAAAATCTTGCGGTGATTTTGGCGCCTTTTAGTTTTAGCGGTCAATTTCGCCTGAAATTGGTGATATGATAACTTGAGAAGTTATGGTAAGTTTCATAGTTTTCTTGTTCGTCATATACAGAATAAAACAGCCATTCTTTTTTTCCAAGAGTACATTTCCATAAGCGGTTAAAATTCAAAATGGTTTGCGTCATCAGAGCTTAAAATATTTTGGTGACTCCGAAGTGAGCTTCCCAACTGAACAGTTAGAAGGGAACCATTGACCAGGTTTGTGTCAAAACACCCATCCCATAATAAATCGAGAAAAACTACAATCCATAAAACCAAAAAGACAAATTATAAAGATAAAATTAGAGGTTGCTTCCATAAACGGATAAACAGCCAGTGCTACAATTCAATGGTAAGGCTTTATTTCATATTAATTTCATTTATTTTTTCACAATGTAAGGATCAGTTATAAATCATTACAAAACACAATTTAGTCAACAATAATACTGTCAAAGGAAGCGGCTTGACTGGTAGTCACACCCTCCAATGAAAAAGGAAGAAAGAGAGAGAAAAAAAACAAACAAACAAACAAGAAAATATAGCAGCATACAACACGTTCATTAATTCAAGAACGTTAATTTAACAAGTATTTAAATAGTGATTAGTTAAGCTATGTTTGAAGTACTTTTTTTTTTTTTTTTTTTTGCTTCCATCCTTTATTGAGAACATAATTATGACCAGCAATATATACATACATACAAACATACATACACACATATATACATACATACATTCGTACTTTCATGGAGAAATAAGTAACAGTTTGTCCATCCTGTATCTGGTACCACAACATAACGTTTAAAATAGTTCAGTTTTTACTACTTATCCTAGTTAATCAAAGAGATAATTACAAAAAGCAGTTTTTAGAGACTCAAACTTAATAGGGTGATGAATACTTGTGGAAGAAAGACGTTTCTCCACTTGAAGTAAAAATTTAAAATTATGCAAAAAATCAACACAATGTTTGAAGTACTTGACATTGGGTAAATACCAATTTTCCACGGGAAATTTATCATGCTTGGTCTGTGGACTAAACTGTTCTTAGCAAAGGATATATGATACCTAGTGGCATACGAATATTACGAGGTTTTTTGATGTGTGATTATCTAAATTACAACTGAGTGCATTGTGAAAACTAACAGAAAGAATACAGTAAATAAAACTGTAAGTAAATAAGTAAGTTAATTAGATGGAGTATACGGCCCAGTTTCGAACTGGTCGAAGTCGAACCGGCCACGGCATTTTTCCAGTTATGGCTCACTGCATGGACTGTTTCCCTACTTCGTTGTTTTTGATGAGCACCAAACACCATGACATTAGGCTCCATTTTTTTTTAAGTCTTTTGTGTGACATGACCAGGACTCGAACTCCCGACCTCCAACCTGCTAGTAAATAGGGAAACGTTCAATTGTATCATGGAGCTTTAACAGGTGCAGCGATTATGAGAGGTCACTCATATAGTCATTATATCTATAGCAGACGAAATATGACGAACAGATTGTGTTAGAAGGACCCGTAACTTAAAGGTCAAGAGCAGTCCCCCAAACTTATTTTGAAGAAATAGCTATACATCACAATTTTCTTCTGATTTTTCTTCGTAGTATCTTTCATCATAATTTTAGACTTCAGTATTACATATTCAGGTTAAATCAAGCAGTAAATTTCACATTTAAAGGGAAACCATGTTGTCACATGACTCTAAAATGTAGCCAATCATGAAATAGGACAGTCTACTTCACTACTTTAAGTCGGAGTGACTGCTCTTGCCCTTTAAATGATGGGGAAATGCAGTCACCCCAACTGGAATCAAGTATAGTAGACTATGTAATATTTCATGCCTGATTCTTGAATATCATTTGACAATATTTTTTCTCCGCAAAAATGTGAAATTTACTATGAGTAACTTCTTGGTTAATCTTGAATACCGGGTATTCAATATTCACGTCCTAAAATATAATGAAAGATACTTTGAAGACTAAAGATGAGGAAAATTGTGATATTTAGCTGTTGCTGCAAAATAAGTTTTGGGCGATTGCGCTTGTTCATTAGCTTCTACTTGTATCAGACCATATTGAGTTAGTTACTTAGTTAGTTGGTTAGTTAGTTGGTTGGTTGGTTAGTTAGTTAGTTAGTTAGTTAGATGGCGTTTTACGGCCAAGCTTCTAACCTATTGGTTCAAGTCGAGCCGGCCACGGCCTTTTTTCAGGATTTGTTTTCCCGGTTACATCTCTATGTTCCTGTCTATCTATTTTCCGACGTCTCTATGTTCCGACAAAACGGCGACAAAGTATACTTTTTCGGTGCCAAAGTACGTTTTCATCGGCGCCACTGTACATTATTGTCGGTGCCAAAGTTCATCTTTGTCGGTGCCAAAGTACACTTTGTAGGCACCAAAGTACACTTTGTCGGTACAAAGTACGTTATTGTAGGGATTTAGGGACGTCGGAACATAGAGATGTCGGAACCGATAGGGATGTCCCCTGTTTTCCCTACTCCATTGCTTATGCCGAGCATCACGCAAAACAGCAGTAGGTTGCACTTCTAGAGACCATATTGAGATCCAAAAGGTAAGAAGTGAGTAAATTAACGTAAGGTGTAATGACGGAATTCCTATATACATGTACAGAGCATGTAACGTGTACGTCCTATCCGTAGTTTGTAGCCACCGACTGAGGCGAAAAAGGGGCATCAAAATGACCCCCGTGAAGCTATAATTTGTATAATTTGACGACAACTCTGAAATATTTTAAACAAAAGTTAAACTAGAATGGGAAAAATATCATATTCCTGCAATAGGTTAAGTGATTTTGACTTAAACTTTCATTATTTCAAAAAAATTTCAACTTCCTTGCAAAATCTGTTAGTTTACTTGAGTAAGTCCAAACTTTAACACAAACACGTAGCAGACAGCCATCTTACTACGCCTTTTCTTACACGTACGGTAGCGACAATGTACAGTGCAGTATGCTCTGTTCATGTGTAGGAGGTCCGTGGGTGTAATGTACAAAGTATATTCCGAGGAAGAATATTTTGACAGAGAAAAGATTCCGATGCTTGGCAATTGTAGAAGCCGCGAAGTTAATGTGATTATTCCAAATTAAGTTGGAGTCGATATAAATGCTTTAAAACTTAGTAGGTACTTCCCTGTATGTTTCTCATGTTCGTAAAAATATGGCAATTTTTATTTTGTACACGAACTCTATTACTAAAAGCTATTAATTGGTCTTTTCTCTACTGAGTGACAATTTAGTTGGAAGAAAACCAGTTACGAAATTTTTCAAGTTCATCAAAGTTTAACGTCTCTAATTTATTCATATCGTCTCCGGTATGAAGTGTACACTCTAAAAAATTCCAGCCAAATGAGGGCACGAAGCGGATCTTGTCCAGTATTTGAAAAGATTCGCTTCAAAATTGAATAAAAATGGTTTAAAAATGAAACTAGCAAGTCAAGCTTAGATTTGACCAGTTTCCGCTTCGTGCCCCAACTGATTAGATTCTATTCAAATTTGACTACACTGTTAAAAATTTCTGTAAATTTACAGACTTTTTTAACTTAAACTTTTTGTATTTTACTTTTAATAGAGATTTTCTGTATCTCTACAGACACTTTGTATTGCTACAATAAAAAAAGGTTGTTTAACATGTATTTTCTGTTTATTTGAAAAACCATTTCTGTCTGCTTTTTTAACCAAATTTTACTGCTTTGTAAAACTTTTTCTGTAAATTTACAGAAATTTTAACAGTATTTTGTATTTTTCTGATTTCACATAAATAAACAGTCATTTAACAAACATTCATTTTGTTTTTAAGCTGAAAAAGAAACAAAGATAAGCCCAAACAAACAAATAAGAAATAGCCAGAAAATTTTCAATATATAACATGCATCGTTATGCGAAGTTTCAGTTTAAAAAAAAAAACATTTTTTTGGCAAATTTATGGCCCTATTTGAAAATTAACTTACATTTATTATAAAAGCATACTTAGTTATTACGTTCTTAGTTATAAATATCATACAACTGGTGTTTTGTCACACATTTTTAAGTAAAAAGAAATTGTAAGGCCCTAATTTCAGAGCACTGACAATTGGAATACTGATGTCAACTCATCGCCACAGGCGCTCATGCACTTGATCGGAGCAAATTAAAACCGTTTCACAAATTTTCTTGAAAGAGTCTGTAAATTTACCACTTTATGATCTCATCACCTTATGATCTCTCGTAAATCTCATTTTGCATAAATGGGTGGAGCTTATTTTGTAGGCATTTTCCTAACAAAAGGATTGCTGTTGCTTTGAATAATATCTTCTTTGGCGTTTTTTAATCAGGAAGTGATAAACTTATTGTTTACCTTGTCTGGAAATGTTTGCAACCAATGTATTTGCATTCTTTGTCATATTTATTTTAAAAACAATTATTAGATTGTACAAAAAATGTGACTTTCCAATTACAAAGTTCCTAGAGATAGCAGACTACTTGACAACAATATGACAACAAAGCATCATCAATATGTTTTGATTGAAAACAACTTCGTAACGACACATTACGTTGATAATCAAATACCTGATCTACGTAATGGTGAAGTGTATGTTACGTAGTAACATATGAAAGGAAAAAAAGCGATATTAAAATAAATATTAAAACGTCGGGAATGAAAACAGTAGGCTGTAAATTCACATAAAATTAAGGTAAACAAAACAGAACAATTCTGTAATTCGATTTTACAGTAGACTTTTGTAAACTTATATACATGCAAAAACTGTAAAGAAAAAACAAACCCTTAATGTTTTTTCATGATTACAGTCTGGCTGTAAAAAAAACATTATTTGGTTGGAAAAAATTTGCCATAAAAATTATGTAAATTTACAGAGAAATTTTTTAACAGTGTAGGAGCTAGCATTATCAGGGACATAGAAACAAAACATTTCCGATGTCATTTTCAGAAAGACTGAAAAGTAGAGTTAGATAGAACAATGGAGAGCGCCACCTTAAATTTACGAAAAGAAGGTTGCAGTTAACGTCCTGAAACTAAGTAAATTGTTTCCAGTTAAAGAGATAACTGATGATCCGATTACGGGCATTCCGATAATATCACAGATAAAAAATTTGTGAAATAAAACTTGATGATCGAGTTTTTTCGAAAGCTTTTCACAGATCTAACAAAATTTCAATTTAAGTTTATTTCAAATGCTTTATATAAATTGTTAAAATCGTGTGTTAGGGCACGTTCTGTGGAATGGACTGGACAGGCGCGTAGCCAGGACTGTGTCACGGGGGCCCGGGGGGTTTGTGTCATGGGGCGTTTGGGGCTTAAAATGAGGGAAAAGTCTAAGGATAGAGAAAAAACCGCTATTATAGGTGTTTATTGCATTGCAAGGTTGGGTCATGGGGGCTTCTTCCCACCCCCCTTCCGTGGCTACGCCACTGGAACTCGACGAAAATCGTATTGGCCTTAACATTATACTTATGAATGAAATCATAGATACGATTATACACAATTCTCTCAAAGATTATTTTGAAAAACATGATAAGCCTGAAACTGGCCGATGATCCTCGTGAACAGATGGATCACCCTTCTTACATACATGTATAACTGTGGCTATTTTCCAGGCGCGGCTGAACGGAAAATATGGAAGGGGAAGAGCGCCACCATCATTTTCCCGGAACGTACAAGAATTTGACGACTCTACAAACCCCCTGCAGGTGGCTAGAAACGGCAATTCCAGAGTGTCCTAAGCCGCATGTACCCAAGGGTATCTAGAAAACAGAGACCTTAGACCAAAGACCTAAGACCGAAGACCTAAGACCAAACACAAAAGACCCAGTGTGAATTAAGCTAGACGGTGGAATTACTGAGAAAAACACATTAAAAATCTGGAAACCTGATAGGTAAGTTTATACACTGACATGTGGGTGTTTCTATGAGGGGAGATGTGTGAAAAATAAGTATAAAATATCAAATCAATGGTAGGCCTTTATTTTAGCACATTTCAGGATGGGTCTTCGGTCTTAATTCTCAGATCTTTGGTCTTAGGTCTTAATTTTCCCGTTCTGTTTTCCAGACACACATGTACCTAGTCTCAAAATATCCAATGTTTGCAATATCTCAATCAGCTCTCATTTCAAAATTCTCAACGGGGTCGTCATTTCTTCAGGTCGCACTTGGCAAATATTGGGGGACTGAGCATGACATCAGGAACCACGTTTTTCATTTGGAGAGGGGGCTGAGGCCTCCCCAGGCTCCGCCGTCTCTGCTATTTTCAACGTATCAGGGAAACAAACTAAAGAGCTTAACTCAATTTATAACATGACTATGCAAGAAAGACAATGTCTACCCTTAGAACACTTGACTTAATATTATGAAAACCAAGATGATTTATACTTCCACTTAAGTATTCGTTTGTGAATGGAAGTTGTGTGCTACGAAACTAAGCAACCCCGCTTCCAGGAATATTATGATTTAATAGTAGTTTGTGGCTTTCGAGGTCCAGTTTGCTCCCCACAAAGTAATAGTTGTGGATTAATTTAACGAGCGTTTTATTGCTTTCTTGTTTAAGTGGAAAGTAATTGAATACCAATCGTGTGTATCAGATGAAGTTTGATTTAGTCAGATATGACGTCATATGCTGCTTTGAATTTGACACACCTATCCATAAATGGTTTGGCTAGACCTCACACTCCCCAACATTAAAGTAATGTTTGACCGCTTGAAATGTAAATCCTCAAAAATATTACTTTTAAATCAGGCTTAGACCAAATGTTGCCATGGTAACGAAAATCCAAGGATCTTAAAAAGAACATGCCAAAAGTGAATTGAAAATTTGAGGTTGACTTAAGGTGTTTTAGACTTTTTTTAAGATTTCATGCCAACATTAAGTGACATTTGTGCTATGATGAACAGAGCTACCTGGCTACTGGTCGTCGATAAAACAAAAATCAACTCCTAGCTCAGAATCTAAAATGAAAAGTTTGTAAAGCCATGATTGGTAACGATGTCAATGTGAGGGGTTCTGTTAAAAATAACAGTCAACTTCGACGAGACTGCATGAGCATCGAAACAAAAATCCATGATAGCACGAGGTTTATGAAAAAGACAACTTGAAGTCAGTGATTTTATAATGTGTAATGAGCACATGGCACCACCTGATATCGTTTGCTTAAATTCCTCGTTTTCTAGACCTTAGGATGCTTTAAAAACTGTTATAATATCTTGATTAGGTTATGCAAAACCCGTAATGACCGAGTTAGGTAATTCGTTGCCGCATAGAACTGCCAGTGTATGGCACAGAATGTGACACACAAAACGGAATTCAGTATGCTGAGTCCGGCGTTCCATTGTTTTCATGCAGTACGTGCTTGCAGCTCTGTGCCTAAATCTTTTTCTAAAGGCCCCTTGCCCCGACCCTCTGGCAAAGGGCCGTTCGGCGAAACCAAACTTTAAACTGCTTCCCCCAAGAAGATATACGACCACTGAAGGACAACACTTGACCATGGAAGTACTACCTCGGAGGTACTTGACCAACCTCACGGCCCTCAAACCATTCACATTACTGGTTTGTTATGTATGGCAGACGGCAGACGGTGGGGTCCACTCGTCTCAGTAAGGGCGGGCCGGGTAACACTTAACCTATCAACCTGTAAAGGTTTGAATCTAGTTTGGGGGGTAAATGGTTGGTGGGCTGGGAATGTTGTATATATTGGTCACAGTAATTTTTGTATTGCTGTATTGAGGTAGAATAAGTGTAAATAGTTGTAAATATTTCATAGTTTTGGTTTGTCAGGTCCGGTTTTGAGGTTTTCTGTTTTGACAATGTCCCTTTCCAGGCACTTAAAAAGCACAAATGTATATTACGTCAGCTAGAAGTCTTCCATTCCTCCGGAATTCAGTGCGTTGCTAGACTTTTAAGGAGTACCGGTACCTCAAGAAAAAATCAAAATATATACAACAGAGCATGGGAAATAAATTCTGACAGTCCAACTCCCGTCTTCATGGGACGTTCCTTAACTAAAATATCAAGTTTGGGCGTTTATTCAATCATCTTCACTCCAGTACTGAGACAACTGCGTTGGCTTCCCATTGAAATGCGAATTCGCTTCAAATTATTACTTTATGTATATAAAACTTTAAGCTTTTCGGAACCTGTGTATTTGCATGAACTATTGACTTCATATTCTCCCGGCCGTCAAGGTCTTAGAAGTTCATCCCAATTGTCTAGACCCTGTTTGTAAATTATGTAATATAAGGAAAGGTATTTGTAAGAAAAGAGAAGTTGTATATTGTATTCGATGCACTAATTGTAAGGGTAATTTCATGTATGTTGGTGAAACCTCTAGGAGCTTAGGTGAAAGATATGATGAACATTTTTCTAACGTGAATGAAACAAACTCTGTCTTTTATAACCACAAAACAAATTATCACAATGGTGAAGATTTTGAATTAGATGTTTGTATTCTTAATTCTCACACTGGGGACCCTTTGCGAAGACAAGTGGCTGAAGGGGTATGTATAGCTGAACTTAATCCCTTGATGAATAGATCTGAGGAGTGGTCTACTGGAAGGATTGTCAAGAGAAGCACAAGACTATAGAATGGTCCTCCCTAGGCTTACCAGTGTAATGTTCATTCATCCGTTTCTGATCCTCTTTCTTTTTGGCAGCACTCTTGTGCTCCCTTATACTGTACCTCTACAGTTCACAGTGTACTTTAACTAGCTTTTCATTGTCAGTTGTATTCTGAGGATGGTCGAGGTCAGACCGAAAATTTAAAAAGAATATATACTGGAGTAATATGGAAAAGAAAAAATGAATGTCTTCATTCTTTCTGTCTTCCTTATGGTAAATTTAAGAGTCGGCATGGCTACAACTTACAAGAAATCAAAACCTATATCAGAAAGGACTCTATCTGAGGTCAACCAGTTTCTTTGGAATTCAAACTTACAATCTGTTGTATTTCTTTGTTTTCTGACAGTTCCTGCACCTTGTATTAAAGTGTGATAGTACATGGTAGTACTTCCATGCATGGATAGAACTCTTACTCTAATTGGCTGATGCAATTAGTTAAACCCTCTTTTTTGCAAGCATGGAAGTGCTACCTATGAACCCAGCTCTGAACTTTCTTGGTGGGACCAATCAGGAAGTACTCACGGTCAAAAGAACATTAACATTTTAAAGGGAAACACAGCAGGTAATGTGAGTTGTACAACAAGAAAGTCACAAATTATTGCGCAATGGACCAATTTGATTTCAGTGAATAAACTTAACTTATATTTCAGCTGTCCTATGAAGATGGGATTTGGACTATTAGAATTAATTTTTCCTACTCTTTAACATATATTTGCATTTTTTGACTTGTGATACACTTGAACTCTTTTATGTTTTAGAAATCACATTCCTCATGTGTTTTGTTGTTCCATATTATAGATGGAATATCCGTGAAACGCATGTTTTAGCATTATCCAGTCCAAAACTACCCATCGCAGCGGACTCTATTTCGAAGCTCCCTACTGGCAGATTCGGGATATTGAACAAGGAATATGCCGTACAGTCTGCTATGTTGGCAAGCCTAAGTCCCACTTTCAAGAGAAATAGTACACTCCCAGTCAAACTTTGTGTCATAGTTACTTTTCATACCCGCAATACCATGATTTGTAGAGTAAAAGGATATTAAACAGGGCGGAAGATGGGTGCCTTTATTTTCAATCTAAATACCGTATCCAAAGAAATTAATTGTTCTAGAACTTATAAAGCAGTAAAGAATCGGTAAACTTCAAACAAAATTCCAAGTTATGACGCAAAAAATATACATAACTTTTGAACTGCGCAATTAATATTGTCAGATAATGACTGAATAAAATAATAGCAATAAAACGTTTTATTTTTAACTGAATAAATGAACATGAAAGACAAAATATTGATCGTAAATGTTATTGAAAGCCTTGGAATCCTAAGGGCATATATTGGTAGAAAAGGATTATGATTGCAGTCGCTACAAATATCAGGGATATCACTTTTGTTGTATTCTCTTTTGTTTCTATAATCCTTGACGCTGTAATTCTACATCTTCTTGCCGCCATTTGAACAGTGTGCACACAACTTTTCATTATTATGAAGTATATTTGTTATTGTGTTTATATGGTGATTGCATCTATTTGTCTTGCGTTGGATTTAACAAGACATTGCGTAGAGTTGTCGAGAAAGGCCATACGGTCGTCTATGCAGTGTGTTGCTAAAATAGTTAGAGGCCATGCACGTGACGTCATCCTTTGATGTACCGCGCTGTGGCTGCATCATCAATGTTTTTTTCAATACGGTCGCACATAAAGTACAGAGAATGAATTTCATATCATCGGTGATATGATAATGAGCCTTTTGTTCATGGTACTATTAGTCTATCTCTCCAAGAAGTTCTCCTACTTATGAAAGACTTGAGAGGATGGAGTGATAAAAACGAGTGATATTGAACGAAAAGCAACAACCCAATCATTCGCCCATTACCAAAGAATGCCGTCCAACACCTGAACACGGCGTGGCCCGACGTCATAAGTATAGCGTCATTGCACGACCTCTGCAGTCTAGCACAGTCTAGCACTGCTCTGGGTAACCTTTATAGCAAGTGTCGAATGAGGGGTCCTCTCCAGCAATACAAACGGGTATACATTATAAGAGGTGCAGCCATGTAGGTTGGTTACCCGCGTAGCAGGCTCTACAGGATATTCCTTGTTTACCGGGTGGTTTTGGAACAGTGGAAGCTGATGGGGTGAGAAAACAGTCCGCTCCAAATAGGTGGAGCAGTCACGGTGTGACCAACGTCCGTTGAGCTGGTGAGCGAGCAAAGCCACTCTGTATAGCAACTCTCTGGTCAACGGATCCTCTTTCTCCAAATAACAATCACAAAGGACTGTGGGATATCCCTTTGGTGTGAGCCGTTTCTGACCACGGCGGTAAAATAGCATTGACGGCCAAAGCCACGCATACCAAAAAACTGTCCCATAATCCTTTGTAATTGCTGTTTGGAGAATTGTCTTTGACAGCATGATATTAACATCTACAACCTTGGTTAACCCTGTACCGAAAAGTCGGGGCTTTTTATGTTAAGTTGTAAAATAAAACATAAAACATAAAACTACTTTAATAAAATTTTCACATGAGTCATCGTGAAGGTAAAGGCCCCCCCCCCCCAGAATATTGCCTGTAGGGATGATGGTTTATTTTGCTACACTGAGCAATCGTCTCACGTAATAAAAACGATGGATTCCTCCAAGGTGACAGTAAGTCAATACCTGGATAATTGTATTACTCGGGTTAAAG
Organism: Holothuria scabra; assembly: GCA_037179385.1. Taxonomy (NCBI): domain Eukaryota; kingdom Metazoa; phylum Echinodermata; class Holothuroidea; order Aspidochirotida; family Holothuriidae; genus Holothuria; species Holothuria scabra. Next base: position 12,239,215 of record CM074194.1, read on the forward strand.
TTTTCTTCTCAGTTGACTCTCCACGGGTATTGATGACCAAGAAACTACTTTAACAAGTCTACAAACTACACGTTGCAAAGCATGAAAGTGTTTTGAAGTCAAGGAGACCACTTTTAAATTGTGTGATGAGGAATAAAATGTTGAATCATTGTCCCATTACTTTGAAGGTAAATATTGCCTTTTAAATATACCAACAGATATATAAAGAAAATAACTACAGCCTTTATTGAAACGCTAAATCTTAACAAACAGGAACATAAGCTTCATCTCCACTCTAACATTTAGCATTATTTAGAAATGTTGTGGGAGTTGCGTCATTTAGATTTTGGAAAGATTGAACAAATTTATCTTAAAGCTCAAGGTATTATTTTGGAAACAAAGATGAAGGATTTGGGAAGCACTGCATCTAAATATTACAATTTCCTCTTTTTTCTCTTAAAAATATTTTTCCTCACGTTTTATAACTTCAGTATTGCATACTCAGGGTAAACCAAGCTGATATATCTAGCAAATTTCACATTTGAAGAGAATGAAGAGAAAAAATGGTTGTCACGTGACTCTCAACAGCCAATCACGAAACAGCACAGTCTAATACACTACTTCAAGTTGGGTTGAGTGCTCCTGCCCTTTAAACAACAAATAACTGAATCTAAATCTGGGGGAGTTAGCTATAGAGAACTTTGCTGTACTGTCGTCACTAGACTACTCTTTAATTATGGGGTCAGGGGGCATTGAGTGGTGGAAAAAATAGAAATGACACCTTCTAAGGAGAGCGCCACCATCAGTTGGCGCATAGTGCACAGAGAAAATGTGCTACAAATGTCTCGCAGATTGTCCGGCGGAAATGGCACTTAAAGGCAGTCACTCGTCACCCTAAACTACAGTTTCAGTATACATATATCAAAACTCTCAATTGTTACAGCGCTTTGATTGGCATCACATTCCAACAATGCATCATAGCTAAATTACACAGCATGGGCACTGAGAGTGTCTTGATTACACATTATGGACTTGTATGGCCACTGGGACAAGCCATGATGAAGCAATAAACAAGGATTGTGTCTGGATAAAGATAAGTTTTCGATAAACGTGAGAGGGGCTAGAAGTAAGTAGGTTGGGAGAATTGGAACTGTTTGGGATGATGAAAATATGCCTTTAAAGTCTGTTTTAGACTTCTAAAGGGGTGTTTGTGAAGTGTTTGTCTTTAGCAAGTTACCCAAGTTTTGTTTTACCTTCAAATTTGATTTGGGAACAAGAGGGGGGAAAGACATATGACTAGGGAGATACCACGGTCCACCCCTGTCCTCCTCTCTGTGAAATTCATATGGAACCTTCTTGGTTGACCTTGGATATTCAACACTGAAGGCATAAAATATAATTACAGATACTTTGAAGAGAAATAAGGGGGAAATTGTGAGAGATTTAGCTGTTGCTTCAAAGCCAGTTTAGGAGACTGCACTTGACCTTTAACGTATTTTTTAAGTTTCAAGGTTTACTATTTTCAAGTGCCCCCTCCCCTACACAGGTGCAAGGAGTTTCGCATAAGTCACCTCTGGTAGTACCAAGGAGGACCAATGGAGCGTGGCAGTAAGTTGCCTACGTAGCAGGCTACGCGTGTTTGTCGTTCAGTTTGTTAAGGGAGTACCTCGTAAAGCGGACGATGTTTTCTAGTTCAGTCCATCGATACGAAAAAAAAAAAACCGAGGAATGATGTACAGGGGTGATAGCTTGAAAGGGACGCTACAAAGGGACGCTACGCAGGCTAAGCAGAGTTGGTCACACCAGGGAGTGCTGTCATTGTACGTCATCCTAAGCTTTGCTCGGTCAAATGTGCTGGCAGATATTCCACTCAAATAGCTGTTGAACTAGTACAACCGATATGTAAATGGTATTTTTCCTTCGAATCTGCCGTATTTGACCTCCATGAGAACAATTTTCCAATTGCAATTTATCCGGTTTTAACTTACGCATGCCTCCTAAGTTAATAAAGAACGTTCGATATGTTACTTTGCTAGTTTGCTTTGTTTTACAATGGTTTACAAAATGTTCCCTATCAATTTATCGTTTGAGTAGAGGATCTCGAAAAGCAAATGAGTTTTAGCTTTTACATCTACGAGCCAGAATTGTTCTGCAATTGTGGGCCCTTTTAGCCACTTGTAAAACAATTAAAAGAATCGCATAAAACCGCCAAAAACATGGGAAGTAATTTAAAAGGCCGTACGAACGCGAATTAGCAAAGTATCAATTTCTCACTTGGTTTATGGCCTAGAAACCCTCGGGCAAACGGTTTGAGTTTTGTTTTGTTAGCTCAGCCAAGGAACAACAAACATCGTAAGGTGTATTTAGCAGTGTCTAGCCCGGAGTGACGTGGCCTGTCAATTTAAGATCAATGGAACCGCTTCAAGACAGGTAATTGGAAGACAGGTGCATTCGTCTCTTCCACCGGACAGCAGTAAAAAAATGGCCTGTCGAGTTTCTTGGCAAAGCTTGCAAGAAAAAAAAAAGGAAAAATAAAGAAAAAAGGAAAAAGAGAAGAGGAAAGAAAAAACGGTGATAACTGAGATGTTTTATCTCACGGATTTTATGGTAAAGTAGGTCAATTGTTACATGAGAAAATGAAGTTATATGAGGGGTTGCTATTGCTTGCTGTTTGATAAATGGCAACTCCATGGTTTTGAAGTGCACTTCAAGTAAAAAATTCAAAAATATATATTACAGACCTTGAAAAATAAATTCTAACAGTCCAACTCCCATCTTCATAGGACATTTCTGAGCTGAGATATAAAATGTTGAAGGTAATTCACTCAAATTAAAATGGTACATTGGGCAATAATTTGTTATGTCATTCTTGTACTACTAAAATTACAATCTTTATAATTCTTTGTTTTTCCGAACGTTACTGCACCTTGTACCAAGGTGTGATAGCACTTTTACACTTATGAGGTGATGTAATTCATTGATACCTCCTTGTGCAACATGCTATGTAAGCAAACAGGAAGTGTTCCAGGTCGTAACAACATTTTTAATTTTAAAGGGAAAGAAAGCATTTTACGTGAGTTGTACAACAAGAAAGTCACAAATTATTGTGCAATGGACCAATTTGTTTTAAGTGAATAAACTTCAACATTTTATATCTCAGCTCAGGAATGTCATATGAAGATGGGAGTTGGACTGTTAGAATTCACTTTTCATGCTCTTAAACATATATTTTTGAATTTGTTGACTTGAGGTACCCTTTAATGGTTCCGTCTGTTCTTGTATAGGATTTTCGTACAGTTTTCCGAAGAGGGAATTAACGTTAGAAAGTACTAGACCCTCTTTAAGGCAAGGTACACTATTGTTGTAGCCGTTATCTTCTAAAAGCGCACCAAGATTGCTGTCTGCTATTGTTTTGTGTGAAAGTTTAGACTTGCTCAAGTCAATTTCCAGATTTTGCATAAAGTTGAAATATTTTCGAAATAATTCAAGGTTATTTGAAAATCACTACAAGTATTCCAGGAGTATGATATTTTTTCTCATTCAAGTTAAACTTTTGTTGAAAATATTGTAGAGTCGTCGTCAAATCATGCAAATTATAGCCTAACGGCGGCCATCTTGGTGCGCTTTTCTGTCCCAGACGCTGGCGCCCATCTACGGATAGAACGTACGCGTTACATGTTCTGTCCATGAATATAAGAAGTCCGTGGTCTAATCGCAATATTTAAACGCTGGGGTGATTTCAGAAGGTTTCGCCATGTTCTCACGTCGCCCTTGACTACTCGCCTTAGGCTTAGACTCTATTCGCATGCTTAATTCCCCCACTCCAAGTAATACTGTGCTTTCTGCACTGAAGGCAAATGTTTGTAAAGGTCGTTTCATTACGATGTAGAGTACACTTTTGAGAGATTTTATAATCAAAAGTGTTAGGTAGAGGTTTTAGGGCTTTTTAAGAATTTTCGAGCTTAAAGTGATTTTTAAACAAAATTCGATGCTAGGCCTACGTCACCTTTACGTGACCTCTGCAAAGCCAATTACATTAACGAGAAAATCCACTCACACTAAATTTAACTACGATTGTAGATTGTCCACCTGGAACTCATGTGACAACATTTTCCTCAATTTCGAAGTTTACTCTGAGTAACTTCTTGGCTTACCTTGAACATACAAAATTTAGTCCTGATATACGACGAAAGGTAAAGGAGAAATTATAGAGAAACAAGAAGAAACTTGCCATAAGATTTTGTTCCAAAATAAGTTGAGGACGACTTCTTTCCCCCCTTAAAGGTCCAATTCTCTGACCCCAAACAGTATCCATTCTCGTAACTTTCTTACTTAAGCTTCTCCCACAATTGCTTCAAGGTGAGTATTAAAAAAGTTTAATGTGTATAATCAAAACACTCTCAGTACAGTCCATTTTGTGTAATGTGAGCTTTGGTACTCTGCATTGTTTGAATTAGCTGTCAATCAAAGAGCTGAACCAATGAGAATTTTGGTGAACCCCTACAAGAGTTGTAGTCTTGGTTGAGAGGATCGGTCCTTAAAAGCATTAAAGGTGTCACTTATTCTCAAAGTTTCTTTTTGACTAACGATCACATTCTTGACTTTCGCTTCTAATTCCTTGTGTTTATTGACACATTTGGCAAAGCAGTCAACCCAACTAACAAAGGCCGCATTCTAAGTAGTTTTTGCAAAGCATTATGGGACAGATGTTTCGACTCTGCGTCGATTTCATCAATGTTATATTAGTGTGTAAAATATCACACCAAAAGTCTATCCCACAATCCTTTGTAGGTCAACTTGTCAAACTTTTATTTGAAGGTGTGTCTATGAGGGATTACCTGTGTAGCAGGCTTTACGGCATGTTCCTTGAAGGAAGTTGGGAGCTGAGAAATTGAAAAACAGAGTCCGCTCCGCGGGGTAGAAGAAGAAAGAGGTTAAATGAATAGTGATCAAAACACTTAACGATATTTACGAAGCCTGTAAAATTGTAATAAGTTCATAAATTATAAAAAAAAAACAGTTTTTAAGGCATATTCCAGTAGCTAGTCAAATGGGAAATATATTTCAATCCATGTGCACACATTTCTGTAGCAACACTCTACTCAAAATTTTTAATTTCACACTTCAAAAATGTTGTAAAATTACAAAAGAGAAAAAATGCTGGCACAACCAGAAATTTCCTTAGTGGCTAACGATATTCTTAATCCCTGACCTACTCCCTAACCTAATCCCTAATCCTAACAAAGAATGCAATCGATACAATTCAAAGGGAAAAGCCAATCAAGAAACACCATGTTATTTTTCATTTTTAGTACCTGTCTGTAGGCCTATTTCTTTAGTTTTTGTTCTGTAATTTTACACAGGCCCGTAGCCATGGGGGGGGGGGGGGTCGGAGCGTTCGAACGACCCACCCCAACCTGAGGGAGGTCCATTTTTCCAGCCCTGTGTTTGAAGGATCAGCTATGAAATATTTTTCATCTGTCAACATATTGAGGACGAATTTCCGTTCACTTCTTTAAAAGTGGGGTACTGTGTAGAATTCCAAGGAAAAAGGACTTCTGTTGTGTTCACAAGTTCTCTAAAATACTCCAGATTGCAGAAGATCTGCAGATTTCAAACTTTTCGGGGAAGCATGCTCCGGACCCCTAGCAACTGCATGCTTACGGCACGCGCCAGCCGCCTCCTTATATGGAAAAAGATCCACATTTTGGAAAAAAAGACCCACCCCCTCCACATGGGCTGGCTACGGGCGTGTTACACACGTAATTTAAAGTGTATCAACTGGAATAACTTTTGTGAAAAAATACCTCCAGTTCTTATCAAAGTAATAACAGACTGTTATGTAATGTGTGCATATTTTTATATTTCCTTTTTTCTTATTAATTGGATGTCCTGTTTGTCCTTCAAATTGTATGCTTTTGGAATATTTTAATATCTTTGGGCGCATAAAATTACACCATGTTTAAGGTGCTGGGAATTAATGTGTTTAATGACCCCTTTAGTGGTGACAATGTCGTAAATAAATTCATAGCTACATCTATAAATAAATGTACCGCGATGACATCAAAGATTTCCCAGTTCATGTCTTGAAAATGATTTTCTTTGAAAATCAATATATCTACCAAATGGCACAATTTTATTTAATTGAAGTTCACCTCTTCAAACATAAAAAAGTTCTACATCGGTTGTGACGGTTTGCGAACCTAGGCCATGGCAAATCCCTTTGAAGGCAGTCAGTTTTCACCCCAAAAGTAATTATTTCATGGTCAGATGGTGTGCTTAAGCATGATAATCCTTACATAAGTGGTTAGCCACGGGGGGGGGGGGCGTTGGGGGCCTAGCCCCCCCCCCCCCAGATTTTCTTCAGGCCCCCAGATTTTTTGCGTCCTGATAAAGAAATTGAAAAAAATAAAATGTTTGAACGGAAATAACTAACTTTGAAGTATTTCATTCAAAACAGTAAATAAATAAAATGTGTATAAATAAAAATAAAAATAAAAAAAATGATGAATGTGTGTAAAACACATTTTGTGTGCACGTATGTAATCAAGTAATAACTTCAGAATGTCTACTTTCACTAAATTACATACCGTTTGTGATCTGCACTGTCGTTTATTGCATTTCACTTAGAAGATGAAACAAAAGTCTCTACGAAAAATTTTATTGTGAGTTTGTTAGGTTAAGACCCTTTCTGCCTTTTGGATGGCTGATTGATTTACTGAAAATAAGGCAATCGTACACTGGAGACCACTCTTACACGACCATTCCCATACTTTATTGTACACAAAATACCGACGCCGTAAGCAGGTAAGGGTAAGGTACTGCCTTCGGATAACTCTTCCCTTCCATCCTTAAAAACTATGTTGTGCCTCACTCATGCCCATGACAAGTGCCACTGTAGGACGATTTACTAGTTGGCACTGGCGTCCGGGGGATTTGTAAAATGTCCACAAGGTCCTGATTTCATGTGTTTCCTACATGATTCATACTTCTGCCTTGCGGTTCAATTATTTTGAGAGATTTATTCGTAGTATTTTAATTTTGACTACGTAATGTACCGATGGACAAATACTGAACCATTTTGCACATTGTTTCTTTGGTATGTCTCTTGTAAAAATCTCTACAAAAACTAAAAATATTTTGATATTTTTCATGCTCCCCAAAAAGGGAAAATCCTAAAACTAAGGCCTATAATCAGTTAAAAGTTTTGCCAAACATAGCATCATTTTGTTTCTGGGAAATCTAACGCAAAGAAAGTTTCTCAGAGGGGTACACACCTACTTTTGGTTTTCCTGTTAAAGGGCAAGGTACTGCCTTAGGTAAGCTGAAATCCATTCAATTATTGCCGCATTTGCGGCTGGGTACATCCAGTTTAAAACACGTGGGAAGTGCCGTTTCCGGCCATTTGGAGGGGTTTTAAAGCCCAAAATTTTCTTTTACGCTCCGCGCCAAATGATGGTGGCGCTCCGCTTAGATTCAAATATTGCCGCATTTGCGATCTACGTCCTTCTGAAGTTTACTATTTTTCTCAAGGGAAAGGGAGATACTGCTTCCCTTTAGTCTCATCCCCCAGGCCACACATCCGATGCGCCCAGTTTTGGGGTCCTAAAAAGTGTATGTATTACCATTTTTCATAGATTGATTTTTCATTCTCATAATTTGAGAAGTCGCAGACATGAGATTCGTATTTCAAGGCTGGGTACATCCAGCTTAAACACATGGGAAGTGCCTTATCCGGCCATCTGGAGGGGTTTTAAAGCCCAAAATTTTCTTGGAGGTACCAGGCACCCCACTTGTTACCTAGCCCCCCCCCCCCAAAAAAAAAATCCCATCCTGGCTAGGCCACTGCCTTACATACTGTAATTTCGTTACCTTTACCACTCTCAGAATGTTGTTATTTATTTTATGTTATGGTAAGAGATTGGAATAAAGTCCTACTGAACTGAAGGGAACAAACTGTAATTTTTGTTCTATTGTAGAGAAATTCTCAATTGGCACAGCTCTTTGACTGAGAGCAAATCAAAAAAATGCAGCAAATATGTTCACTGGGGTCATGTATACTCACCCCGAAGAAAGAAACAGTGAGCTTGTGTGTCTGGATGGGGATGAGTTTTAGACAGGTGTGGGAGGCTTCAGTGAGTAGGTTTGGAGAATTGCCAGTGAAACTGTCCTGGACGATGAATAAACGCCTTTAAATTACTACCACCATAGTCAGAATTCTATAGCCATAATAGCCTGTATGGCTTACTTTGCAGTGGCTCAAAGTTCTTGAGTGGAATGAAATAGAAATTTTAATTCTACTGTACGAAAAGTAGTTACAATATTTCAGTTAAGCCTTTTCAATTTGTTGAGGCCAATCCCAAGTAAAACAATGTATCGATTTGTATGATCCCGTCGACAAAGTTTGCATATTCCTTGAAATTAAAGGGCATTAAGTCTTAAAGTTTAAATCTTTGTTATTTACTTTTGTAAAATGATGTGAAATGTACAACATTCGATCATCACCCAAATCAAAATTCATGATGGCTCTTGCGAATCATTAATTACTTCACAGCTTTAGGTAAAAAAAAGTTTGCAATAGGGTAATAGGCCTGGGCCTTAAATCAATGTTTGTTTTCTGTTAAATTCAATTTACTCAAATGTAGAAGCGATAGATTCTTAGTTTTTTCGAATTAATTTTCAGATACACCTTGCACCAGTAATTGCGGCCGCAGGGATTATGAGATAGGGGAAACGGTGAATTTTGCACATGGGTAGACTTATCGAAAAGTTGCGATCATTGAAAACTCTCAAATTGCTACAGTGAATGTGAACATGGTGTATTTTTATGGTTTTCGTTATAGGCATATGCAGTATTCAGGTATTAGGGTTTGTGTTTGAGGACCAGGCTAAACTATTTTGCATGTTGATCGTAGTTCTACTATTACACACGCAACTAGTACTTTTTTGATTGGGCGCACCCTTTTAGGGGATGGAAAATAATCAGTTTATGGGATTAGTGTCTCAGTGGAACAAAGAGAGTTTTTCATTCGAAATTTACATAATTTACAGGATTCACATATTTGTAGACAGAAATACAATCACACAGTTAAACGTGTTTCTCGAAGCTGTGTCATAGGTATCATGGGCAGATGGGGGAAAAGTTTCTTTTTACAGTATTTGGATCTATATTTTTCAGTTTTTGGGACATGAATCGAAACATAAATTTTTGGAAATTTCATGACCTAAAAAACTTGAAATCGTCAAAAATCACACCTTTTAAATAAACATCGTTGTATGATTTCTTTGCAACTAAACACTTATTTCGAAGTATAATCGATTTAGCTTTCATTAATTGGAACAATTAAAAATGGTATCAAATGAGCAAAAGATGGTTTTGGGCACAATTTTTTTTAATATGATACCGAACTAGCTGATTTCCTCTATTACATTCAGATGGTATGCATTTCGTACGCTGCTGTGTGTGTCAAACTGCGATGTTTAATCGATCGGTAAGCCACTCTCTACTACACTCTACTTAAAACGGTTATCTAAATACATTTCCTTCAAATTGACAAAAACAAGTTAATATAGGTTGCACAAAAGGCCGTTTCGAATTATTCATGTTCAATTGATTATTTTAAGTAAAGAAAATAAGGGATATATCTTTACATATTATCAGCAAAATGAACTATGATGAAGGGCCTGATATGGCGAACGATACAGATATCCTGCGTGACCTCTATAATGATAATATGTTTTACAGGAAGCCAACTCGAATGTAAAAAATATCCCGGAAGTGTAACATACTCTCTGTGCCTTGGAAAGGGGGAAAATTGCTCTCGCAGGAGACCAGACGAAATTTTATTCTCAAAACTGTGGGTGATTAGGGACACTATGAGTTGCATTAGGGTCAAGATTTGGCTAACCCCAAGTTCCCGGTGACACTCGTCCTGTGGCTGTGGGCTCTCCATGCACTTGCAACGAACTACAAAGCAAAGTAAACTACAAAAATACAGGCCGACCGACATAAACTGATGTAACATATAGGCGTAGGCTGAGTGGGTTAGGGTATGTCAAGTACGGTATATTAGGGTGTTGCAACTCCCTGGGTATATTATGTTAGGCTATTCGGCTATTTGCAATTCTCTCGTTGTTTCGTTGTCAAGGTCATCATTTCATAACATCGTTTTGTTGTCAAGGTCTAGAGTGACGAAACATATCTTATGAGTTCTTTCACTCCTTACTCGTGGTTTACCTCTGGTGTGATTTGCTGGCCTACATTACAAGCTAGACATCTGTTTCTTCGTTCATCAAGACCCAGATATATTACAAGAACGGATGTGCATGACTAAGTATGTAGATCTCTTTGCGTCTTCATTTTATTCTTTCAAAAATGAAAGACAAAGAAACCAGTCCATGTTAATGAGCTCACGAGGACACTAATACAGGACAGGTATACCACGTGACACAAATGCCAATATTTGACAGTTTAAAAGAGGTCAGTTATCACCTCAAAGTTATTTTGAAACGACAGCTGACATTTTCCAAACGTCTTTCCCCCAACCATCTAAAGATCTTTCATGCTTATTCATGACATCAAATATTGAATAGTCAACAAGTATCTACTTTTCATATAGTTTACTATTGAGTGAAATAAAAAATGTTGTCACGTGATTCCAAAGATCCACTCATGAAATAGGGGCATGGTCTACTACACTCATGCAAGTTGTGTGACTGTATTTCAGATCCTTCAAAGGGGTAATGCAGCCATCATTGGTTGAAGTAAGTGTAGTAGACTGTCCTGTTTCATGATTGGCTCTTGGGAGTTGAGATTGTTGAAGTTTGGTTTGATTGAGATTTTCTTCAGGAGAGCTGTGATGAAATTTGATGAGTGTAAGAGTAGTTTTGTAACGGACAAAGCTGCAAACGCGATAGGATCGTGAAGCGATGAAAAAGTGAATGTTGAAAGTTAGCACTCCAGTATTAAGTAGATCATGTAAAGACAAAGGGTCAAATTTGATAACTCTCAATTAAAGCGAAAGGTAGTAAAATACTAAAGCTCTACGATGTCTGCCTTCTGAAATTCCCCCTCCCCTCGTAGCTTGACACGGGGTGTGGCATTGCTTCCACTTAAAAGTCATGCTATGCTACTCACATCCTCTCATCGGGTCGTTTTAGTTCTTTCTCCTTGACTGCTTTCCCACACAGTTCTTATCTCGATAGCGCCCTCTCTGTGAATTGATGCAGGTGTAACAATTGTCAGTTGTACACGGAGGAAACAAATTGCAGGTCCGAATATGACTGAAACTTAACAAGCCGTAGCGAATCGAATCGATTACTTCCGGTTGATGAACATGTGTTTAAATTGATTAAGGCTAATAAGTCAGGTCGTTCCGCTTAATATCAAAATTTTTGAACACGTGCACGTTAACAACAATCGAAAGAAAATCATATAAATAGAAATATTGAACGAATAAAGAAAACAAAAGTTTGAAGATCATCTCGAAATTGTGTCAAGTGCGTTCACTGCTTATTTGGATAATCCCAAATCCGTTTGAAATCCGTTGCTATGTTAGAAATGATTTTTGCAAGAGGGTCATTTTAGGAAATTAACTGGATTCTAGATAGAATATCCAGCCAGTGTTTTCACTAAGGATTAGTAATTGATGTACTAACCAGAGTAGAAAAAACTATAATTAGCCTTCCTTGCTTCAAGTTCCTATTGACTTAGCTCTGAGCAAGGAGTCAAAGAGGTCACAAAGATATGCTCGTTCAGCTTACATTGTTAGGCACTATTGCCTGACCTATGACATACTTAACAGCTTATCTTTCATCAGATTGTGAGAAAATTTTTCAGTTGACGAACCGACAGAGAACCGCATGAATTCTGCTTACTTTTGCAGAATTATCAGATAATGAAACGAGCGATATAAAATAGAATGTCTACAAAATTTCAACCAAGTTTATCTTCAAGTTCACTGCACTGGAGCCTACTGCCATTTTGCTTGGTTCTCAGCATAAATAAGCAATGGAGTACGGAAAACAAGCCAATGAGCCACAACTGGAATAAGGGCCGTGACCAGCTCGACATTAACCAATGGGCTGATACTGGGCAGTAAACTTCCTTCTACCTACTAATAAACTTACTTCACTGAACTAGTTTACAACAAGATTGAAAAGGGATATGGTTTAATTGTTTAATTGTCACGTGGTATATATTCTAGCAGTGATTGACAGTCATACCGAAGCTAAAATGAATGCAAAAATCTTACAGTATCATTATACATTTTATTGCAAATTTTTTGAATTTTGTAATGTCTTGACTTGTAACGGTTTTGTGCACAATTTGAAAAAGTGTCTGGTCACGAATTTTTGAAAACCGAATTGAACCGTTCAGTACTCACACATAAAACAGTTATTTGTTTATAGGATATGGGGATTGTCTAAGATAGACCATTTGTCATTGGTAGGTGAAGAAAACTTCACGGGTTTGGAAAAATTTGTTGAATTTCATGACCCAACACAATGAGCCGCTTTAAAGGAGGAAACTTTGTAAACACCCTTAAAAATATTAACTAGCATCACTTCAACTTCGAAAATAATATTTCATTCACTTTCTCTTTGAAAAATTAAGCACCCCTTACTGATATTTTCAACTTAACAAATAGCCTGAATAAAAACATATAAACTAACTTGGATGGTTGTTTTGGGGTATTTCACACTTAAGATGTTAACTTCAGTGTATCCCAACTAAAAAAATCAAAAATACATGCTAAAGAGCATGAAAAATGAAGTCAAACAATCCATTTTTAATCTGCATGGAACATTCTTGAGCCGAGATATAAAACGTTGAAATTTGTCCACTTAAAACAAATTAGCCCATTGCACAATTAATTGTGATGCCATTGTTGTTTTACTCAAATTACATTTTTTTTTAGTAAATCTTTGTTTTTCTGAAAGTTACTACCCCCTTGAGCCAAGGTGCGGCAGCACTCTTTCTCTTATGGGGTGTAGGGGTGTAGTTAATTAAGCTCTCTCTGTGCAACATGCTACTGCAAGTCAAACAGGAAGTGTTTGACTTGCAGTGGCATGGTCACAGGTAAAAAAATAATTTTAAAAGGAAACAAAGCAGGTAACGTGAGTTGTACAAGAAGAAAGCACAAACAATTTCGCAATGGACTAATTTGTTTTTACTTTTAGTGAATAAATTTTAACATTTTATATGTCGGCTCAAAATTGTTTTATGAAGATGGGATTTGAACCGTTAGAATAAATTTTTCATGCTGCTTAAACAGCATTAATTTATATATGTATATATTTTTTTCTTTTTTGACTTGAAGAACACACTAATGGGACTTACAAAATTGTCTGAATCAAGTTTCATTGAATAAAAAGGCATCAAATATTCCTCTATTCTTTGCCATTTTTTGCATTAATAGCTTAACAATTAACATAAATCTTCGTCTAATATAGTTTCTTTTGGAGTTACTTAATAATCTTCCATTGCTGAAAAAATATGAAACATCTAGCGGAGAAGCTATAAGAAACGGCTGGTACACAGCGTCTAAGTCACAATATCGATCACCGGAGTCACGGAGGACATAACCCATGTGACTCTAACAATGATTTAGCTCGTGTTTACAGTATTTTGGTGTGTAAGTTGTCTGTAAAATTAAATAACGCTATTAACAATCGCGGTTTTCAATTAACCTAGATTAGACAAGAATAACATCTGTGGTAAGTTTCATGCAGTGGTTAGAATTAGGTCTTAAGCAATTAAAAGGAGGGCTGTATATGCGGATGATCTGGTATCCTATTTGTCCTAACAAAATAAAGACAAAATTTGTCCTCTAAATCAGATAATTCATATGTTTAGTTCATCGAGGATTCAAAACTGGAAGGAAAATTAAATCTTCTGGATTAAATTCCACGAACTGTTTTGCAAAATTTCTTTCCGTCCAAGGAAAAAAATAAAATAAAAAAGTTACTTCTGGTTAAAAAATGAACACCTTTTTCAATTGAAACTTTCGCCTGAACTTTTCCAAAAGTTATAATTGGCAACCCCTTCATTTGGTCATCTGCCTATTGCTTACTGAGTTCTTAGACGAAAGAAAACAGAAGTAAAGATTAAAAACAAGAAAAAAGAAATACGTGTTCAAAGAAGAGTGTTCGATTCATTCATTATAACTGATGAGCCCCTTTCAAAACCCATGGTAAAATGAATGACTTATAATTTTAGCCGTTTCTCCTTTCTCATTGGCCATTCACTATAACATGAGTCTGTGACCCTTTCTTGGATTTTTTCGGGAAAATTAGCCGAACTAAAAAGTTCGTTAGATGAAAGGCCCGTTACAGTCCCAAGCTTATTTAGCACCTATAGTTAACCACGTCCCTGTGAACCTAAGGATGACATTAGAACTCCCGAACTATGCAATCAAGTTTTTATTTTTAATTTAAAAAAGAAACACTTTTTCATTTTCTTAGCACAAATTCCTGCATTTGAGCTATCTATATATAACCAATGTATCATAAATTTATCATACAACATAAATCACTTAAATAATTGTTTTTTATTTATTTTTTCAAAAGCGGCACCTCATTCAGGTTTAATTTTGACAGATAGGCAGTCTACACTCTCCTTTTCTCTTTTCTACAGCAAGACAGTCAGTGCAGGGAAAGTTCTTGAAAATTTGGGGCGATGCGCACTGTTTAAAAAGAAATTTCCTAACTGGCTAACGACATCGCTAATCCCTAACCTAATTCCTAAACCTAAAAAAAGAGTACAATCGATACAATACAATGGCAACCGCCAATCAAGAAACACCTTGTTAAACAGTGCGCATCACTCCGAAGTCCAAACGAGTAAAATGGGGGATGCATTTAAAATAAAGACGAACTTTTTACTCTGAAAGAGTGAAAGTAAGTCTTTTTTCGATAGATAATATTCACTCCAAATCTAGATCGGTCCCTTATTTCATTCATAAGAGAGTGATTTTTCACTACACTGCTATAATGGATTGAAAGAGGAGTCGTTACCAGGTTACGGTACTATGCCTGACTAATATACTTGACTACCGTACCTTATGAATAAACATGATTCAGCCCGGTGAACGGACGTTCTTCAATCATGATATGACTACAATTTCATGCTAAATAATTCATTTCCAAGTAATGCTAATACTTATCTAAGGTTACCTCGGAAACGGTGCGGTATGCAATTAGATTTTTGCAACATGATGAAGACACCTGTAATATACGATAACTTAGATACAGGCCCATATATTATCTACGAGGGCTGGGCGGGGCTTACAAACTATTGGACTCCCGTTGCATTCAATGTCCGATTTGAGTACCTGAAGCTTGCAGCCCAGCTCAAAATTTCTAGTGAGAATTAAAAGAGGGGATTTGGAGTAGGCCCGTGTTAAAACAAAGGAATTCGATAACATTTGAAGAGGTACATCAGAATACGGTTTTACGTTGCAAAACAGTGCCCTAATTATATTATTCGTCATAAAGTTTACATGCGGAAGATTTTTGTTATGATAATGAAGAGGATGAATAATTCATTCGGACTATAAACTCAGGTATAAAAAAGCTGTCAGTAAAGAGTCGAAAGTAGAAATTAAACACGTGCTTAAAATGTATGTTTCAACAGCAAAAGCTGCGCAATTTGTAAATCCGAAAAAGCAGGGCCAAAACTGTTTATATATAAGAAGTTATTGACAAAGGAAGCACGACATATTTACACGGAACAAGATGAATACATCCCCGGCCCAAACGTTTTAAAATGAAGTTCGAAGCTCTTTTATCGTGCATTTAACTTTATTTCGCTAGCCTAAGTTGCTAAAATTTAAAATAATGCGAAAAGCTTTTTCACTTCAAGTACGTAGGGTTTTTGTCACAAGTGAGTGATAACCCTTTGCAAAAGGAGTAAAATAACAATTAAATAAAATACTAAATAAACAGTATTCTACGCTTTCAAAAAAAATGTTCCCGCAACGGTCATAGTTTGAAGAGACCACGTTTTGAAGATTTTTTGAACTCGAAAAAGTATAATAAAGTTGTGTAGATATAGGACAAGTAGCTAATGACTTAAACAGTTTTTACCATAACCAGGTGGACAAGCCTATAAATGCAAAGTAGGTCATTTGAGGTTCGACTGAGAAGGTACTACGGGTACTTCGACCCTTTCAAATCCTGCTTATCGTACACAGAAAGGTCAGTCCAGGTTAAACCGCCAAGGAGTCTCCCTTGGTGCTGGGTCCATCGAGGGAGTTAGTACGGCAATGCTTCCTACAAACGACGCAGGTGCACCGCAATAAGGGTGGAAATGATTTGATTTTCTAAAGAATGAATAATCTGTCTTCTCCACCTTTCACAATTATTCTCGATTGCCAATAAGGCAGTTAAAGGGTACAGCGCGATTGCCTTTGATCTCACCGGCTGACTAACACATCCATTGTAGTTTTTATTACCCAATTCATTTCGTCAGAGGGCTTGTATACTCATCCGATCTGGCCTTTGAGGGTAACCATTCTGTGGAAATACTTGAAAGCAACCCCAAAACAGCAGTTATACAAACTCCTTTTGTTTGCGAGTGCAACGGGCCGGTTACTGAGCGATGGCTATTTAGCCTCCTAATTGAGCTGACCAGTGTGAACTAAAGAGTCCAACCAAATTGATCTTCGACCAATTCCCGGCTGTTAAGCTAAGCCACGCTCCAATTAATTTAGCTACCAATTAAAAGCACGAAGCGTTAATGACTAGTATAAAATTAAGCCAAGAAACTCGTAGTTTCAATTACATGATTAGAAGGTAGCGGTGAGAACAGCGAATGTGTTCACGGCCAACCATTGACTGGCTACGTCACTTGAGCGCCGCACTTGAAGCTAGTCGCATCTGCCCAGCTCGTTACAGTAGGTCTTCAATCCGGAAGCTGCACGGCTGGTACAACTCCATTGAAGCACAATCTTTCTCTCTCTTGGAAACTGGTGTTTTCTTGGTATACGAACTTGGAAAGAGTACATAACCTGTCGTCTGTCGAGGAGTAAACGTTTACATCGAAATTTTAAAGTAATTGAGGAACAATCAAAGTTCAAGTTGAGATTTTTTCAGGTCGAAATGGAGACTTTTAAACGAGTTGCCTGATTTGTTTGCAGTATAAACCGACTTGACGTTCTAGATATTTGACTCTTCACAAACTGTTGTTCAATTCAGGAAGCTAGTGCGTATTAATATTGATCGACTTACAGGCTTAGAACCAAAAAATCAAGAAATTCCACAGAAAATGCATCCCAGTGAAGATACGATGTTGGGACCTGTGCAGGGTCCAGGAACACCAAGTTCGGACCAAATGGGCCAAAGAAACGTTCAAAATACTAGAGACTGTAGCCCACTACCGGCCCTATCGCCCTGTCGTCACCAAGTTGCGGACCAACCGGATTCAGTGGCCGATTCGCCAAACTCCACCACAAAATACCAGCCTACCTCTTTTTCTGTTTTGGATATTTTGAACCCACATAAATTTAACGGAAAAGATAAGAACAAAGGAGTGAAAGAAGTAGACGATTCTCATTATTTTATAGACAACAAACAAAGTTTGGAGTCTCGCGGTAAAAAAGCTCTTCACATGGGAATATCGTCACATGAAATGACTGGTAAGTTTCCCTTTATTCTCTGTAAACTTCGGTTTATATTTAACTTCCTCTCAAAATTATTCATAGGTTTTAGGCTACTGTATATCCATTGCTAGTGACATTACTCTTAAAATTGTCTTAGCCATAATGATCTGCCTACAGTTTTTGCCGAAATCGCAAATGTGAAATGCTGTTTAGAGGCATAAATACAATATTTTTATTTTTTTATTTTTAAGCTCTTTTTGAAAGCAAATTTAACCCTTTACATTTTATAAAGGGAGTGTAACCCCTAAAACTTATATCCTTTACATTGTAAACAGATTATAAGTAAGAGACAGCCTGTAGTAGCTTGAATTTGCGAAAGTAAGGTTGGAAGTGGTTCATATTTAAAAGCGGCTTATGCTTACTAATCTGGGATTTTGCCCCCTTACCTTTCTTTAAAGGAAAATGCAGTCACCCCTAACTAAATTTGACCGTTAGTTGTCCTGGCCCGTTAATTTCCGGACACGTTAGTTTCCTCCCTTAAAAACGTTATATTCCTCCCCTACTCTTTTTCAATGGGGAATGGTGTGGTACGCCTCTGACAATAAATTTGTCATTTGAGGCATAGACTTACACAAATCAAAACTTCACATTTTCCTGAGACTTACTGAGTAGCATGTATGTTGAGCAATTTAAGCAGTACCTTTCTTTACTTTCAACAATTGGGCTACAACAAAATTTTCCCACTTGAAATTTAATTTACGTAGGGGAAGAGACTAACGTTTTAGAGGAGAAAGCAAACGATTTGTAGGGGAGGGAATTAACGGGTCCGCGAAACTTACGAGCCCCGATATAAAGTAAACAATCATCCTACTATTTCTACTAGGAATGGGTCATTAAGTGACAATATGTTCCTTCTTAACTTTGAAATTTACTGGGAGAAACCGCTTCCTTTACTTTCAATAGGCAATATTTCTGTCCAGAAATACGAAAAGATACTTGAAAGAAAAACAAGAGGGATACTGTGAGATTCTGCTGTTGTTCCAGAGTTAATTTGGAGATTGTTTTTCAATGATGACTTAGTTGACATGACATGCAGATCACTAGGCAGCTAGGCCTCTTGTCAATTTTCGCATCTGTTTAAGTCATTGACCTATTAGAGAACTGTTGAAAGGGCACAAGATTCCCCCAAACGTTTGGAATAACCCCAAAATGGGATGGAATCTGTAGGTCTCCGGACAAATTTTTCAAAAGTCCTAAAAAAGTCTAAGAGATTCGGCACGTGCATTCTTGTCTTCTCTCTGGCAACACACAAATCAAAGTGGTCACATTATTTTATGGCTAATGGCTAAGCGAAAGAAGTAAACAGCATGCATGCAATGTTATTTTCTTAGTTGGCCTAACACGAATAGCCAATGCGTTCTTATTGTAGCCTAGACCGATGCAAAATTTTAAATTCCCAGTAATCCGCTCTCAACCGCACCTGCATGATATCACCATGAAGCCATTCTGAAACCACAGATAAATTGGTTCCCACATTATTAATTTATACACTAGTGAACAAATATCTCAGAGTCATATCGGAAGTTTGATCATGATTGATAATTGCAGATTTAAAAATTTCATGATCACTTTAAACATTATTAATAAAGCTTCAAAGTTTTAGCTGATGGTCACCAGATTGCGATAGTATCATCTGTCGCGTCACTTTTGCCAACATGTAATTAAATTTTGCTGTCACATTCCGGGCTTTGACATGACCGAAAATCAACGAATTGTTTTATAAATTTTAAGCAGTCGAAGTATGAATGACAAGCACAAGGTATTCCAATCATGAAATGTTACGGTCTACTTCTAGTCGTAGAAAAACACAGGGCTACATAGTAAGGTAAACTCTATACTTTACGCAGTTCACACGTGACCAGAGAACTTTTCTCTGTTACGATTTTTTTTCCCTTTCTAGCCCAAAAATGACGTATGTATTGATCGTATTCGAATATTCGAATATATAAGGAGAAGGGGTGTCCTTGCTTTGCGTCAAGACCGTCGATTGTTGATCAAGATAATTCATTTTGAAAACAAAATTTTCAAACAAAAGTTTCCTTCTTTGACCTCAATTAAAATTTCCGGAAGTAGAAGGGAAGGGATACCCTTTTTTACTCACAGATCGCCTTTATTGATCAGTGCTGTCCAAGAATATTTTTTTTTAATTTATTGTTTCTTCCCTAGATGTTTACAAAGAATCATATTTTAAAATAATTAAAAAACACATTCTCAACACATTGATCATTATAATAGAAAGCACGTACTGTAAAACTAGCACTTTAAAATATTACATTGCACCCATATTAACAATGCCATTTTATAGGCACCACAATTTTGTTTTTGTATTTTTTTTTATAAAAGAAAATATTGCATTTCCGATACAGCTAATTTCGTATCTTTTAAAGGGAAGATGCGGTTACTTCAATTTCAGCATTACTGCAGAAAGTCTTCAAATCGACCCTAGCTAATTAATGGCTCTTGAGAATCACGTGACAACAGCTGGTCATTGACAATTTTGTAAAGCTTACCAGAAACACATTTTGGTTTACTCATGAAATAGTAAAGTCCTGGCATATCAAAAATATATGGAAAAGAAAAAAAAAAGAAATTTGTGAGATTTACAGCAGCTGTTGATTTCGAGTAATGTTGGGATGACTATTTATGTCCTTTAAGATACCGGTAGGGTTTATATACGTAGACCTACAGAGTATGGGCAATACAGAATCAAAGACAGTAGCAGTGTCACTTTCTTTGAAAAAAAATAGGTTAGAAGTAAACTCACAGCTTGCAAGTGAGAAAAAAAAATCGCGAATATTTTCAATTTGTTTTAAACAGTTGTTAAAACGCGCAGTATTCCTCACTTTTGCTGAGTTTTATTGGTGGGCGTGAAAAGTTAGATGTAATGATGCGATATCATGTGTACATATTTTCCATGTACTGTACCTGAATAATAAAAGCACAGCATCACTTCATAGATCATTTTAGGACTTTCATACCTGTAAATAATACATCTCCAACCTACTATCGTACTTCTTTAATCCAATACGTTTGCCTTTACTAGTAAACTGGTTTTCAAATTTATTTTACAATTGTTCTCAAATGTGGAACGTTAATCAAAACAAAAAAAAGTGTTTGGTAAATTAAGATGACCCTCATTCCTGAACTGGTTGAACTGAGAAACATTTCGTTCCATTTAAGTTTCGTTTATTTTTCCAATTGAAGTGGTTTGACACTTCAAATTGAATTTGTTTCTGACATGAAGTCAAAACCAAATTTTTCAGGATCTTATACTAAATAGAGGAGCTGTTGCAACTCCTTTTTTTCAAGATAAACTTTGCTAGACTGTTTACAATTAGTTTTCGTCTTTAATTTGAACGCACAGCATTGCTATGGTGCAAATTGTCTCCACTTTAATGGCATTGTTTTTACAGTCAGATAAAGTGAAGTTCATTTACAGTTTATTTGCTCGTCTCTCACCAACCCGTCTAATTTCTTTGAAGTTAGAACACAAATTCTCGGTTTCACCTGTGGCATTATATTTCCTTCTGTACTCAGGTTCTCTTAAGAGAGGTGTTGTGTGTGATTCTCCTTTTATCTGAAAATATTTTTCTGTCCATTCTCTCATAAACCAGGGAGTATATTAGAGGCAATTTTCTTGAACAAGGCGGTTGGCTGCCACAACTTCCAGCACGGTTCAACGAAGGAGTAATGAAGTCCTTCAGGCTCATTGAGTTGGTTCATGAAATTCAACAAATATTTCCAAACTTGTTAAGCTTTCTTCACATACCAATGACAAATGGTCAAACTTAGACAATCCCCATTCCCTTCATACAAATAACTGTTAATGAGTGAGTATTTAACGGTTGAAGTACGTTTTCAAAAATTCGTGACCAGACACTTTTTCAAATTATGTACAAAACCGTTACAAGTCAGGTCACTAGAAAATTCAAAATTTTAACGTTTTCTGTGACTTTTGGACTTGAAACTTGACTTGTTATGCTAACTATAAGCATTGTTATGTGGCAGTGACCCTTTGAGACTCTCATTAAGTTATCGATACCAACTCAATGAGCCTCTTTAAATGCTGACCTGGCACGGTAGTCATGTCAGGGGAGTCACCCCGGCTGTGAAAATTTCCTCCCTAGTACGCCCTGTATAGAAAGGTGTAGAAACCAAAACTAACCATTCACTTAGCATATCTTATTACATCTCGCGCTTTGAAAAAATGCTTTTTAGGTAGCATCTCATCCCTTCAACACTATAGTCATGCCCACTTAGCAGACTGCGTAGCATAAACTTTCAATGTTCACGAAACGTTCCAAAAAGAAAGAAAAAGCCTAGGTTCCCAAGGTTCGCTCCGCGGGGTACACCTTGTGAGCCTATCACTACGCTCCATTTTTTACCCCAAGAAAGCAGTTCCATAGTCAGAGAAGACACTGGCTGAAAAGGGAGATGGGTCAAAGGTGAAAGGAGGAGCAAAACACTTTAATTCAAAAATGTATAATAATCAGATAATACCGTCATTGTCAGGCAAACTGCCGAAAGTTTTTTTTAGAGAATTACTTTCCTGTTAGTTTTTATATTACGGTTAACTCAAGAGGATAACCCTTAACAGGTTCTTGACTCAAGGTCATTTGATTGTACGGTATTTTACTGTTTACTGGTCCCGCTCATGCTTTTTCTCTTATCTGAAAAGTTACAGTACCATACTCACGCCCCCTACAATCAGGAGTATCCCCTTCACAGTTTAAACGTGCCGTACTCCTCTTTATAGAGGTGGAACAAGCCTACCACCCTTTACCCCTTTCATACGATATGTACCCATCACGACTGACTCACAGTCACAGACATATCTTCTTCATTTTCTGATGATTAACTTTTCACAGCCCAACCTCAATTACACCTCAATTTTACAATTTTATTCTTTTTTATTTTTTTTTTCATTCGTCACATCATTTACGCGCTGTATAACTCTTTATTCCGTTCATTTAAGTTAACTGTTTGAACTAAATCGACAAAATTAGTTTCGAACCAAGATTTTGTCTTTTCCCTTTTCAACCTGTTTCATATATCACTTCACCCAACATTAGTCAGAGGGGAAAATACATAAAACATCATATTATCGATCCTCATTGACGTGGGGAAAAAAAATTATTTACTTCCAATGCCCGTTCCTATAGAACCGCCTTTGCACGTTTCATTTGAAGTGTTGCAGTGCCTTGAGTTGGTTAATACTCGAATCCGATTTCAACGAGCCCTCGTCTTTTTTCTTTTTTTGAAAAAATGATGATTTCACGGTATATTTATTACCATTTGTCAGATCATATCCAATCCATTTAAGCTTTGATATTTACTTTCTTTTAACGATGGCTACATTGAATCATCAATTAGAATACCACGCAGCAATGGCGCTAATGACCTGTGAATTAATAGGGATGCACTTTGAGTAAAGGTGTTTGGAACACACCGGCCGTGACTACGACGACAACCTACACTTGAACGAGGGCGAAAAAATGATGACATGCTAATATTTTTGATGTGATTGATGGCCAAAAATTCCTTTCTCTTAACAAGGAGACCTAACGACCTAGAAGCAATCCTATTTTCGAATTCTACCGCCCGACCGGAAAGTTATCTCAAATTTTGTCATTAAACGTTTACCTTGTATTAAAGATAAAAGCTTTCGACCGCGTTGAAGAACTTTAAATTCATGATACAATTAAGTATGGTAATTGCTTCGCTTACGATTTAGATAACTTCAAGCCCTGAAGCCAAGTTTTTTTTTTTTTTTCAAATGGCAGTCACTTTCGGGGGGATAGACTATGTTTTATAAACCACAACGGCGAGCCATCACAGTGCGGCTTGCGATAGAACGCCGAACAGTAAATCACACCCTGTAAACTAGAGTTTGTCAAAATGAAAGACAAATTACGAGGACGGCTTAATAAACGGCGCATTTATACTGCTGGTCTAATTGACGGAAAATTAAGAGTGTGTGATTTTAAGTGCATTGTATGATTCATTCATAGTACATATGAAATACAGACCCGCTGGCATTCTAGTTCCATAAACACAACCATAATTTGCTGCCTTATGTTTTTATATTTACACTTAACAAACCAAACATTTAAATACCTTGTCGAATTAAGCCACGAAGGAATTCATTCAAAAGGGACAATTAATGATAAATTTGCTTTTGAGAGGGCATTTCTTACTCCATAAGTTAACAATAGTTAACTATAGATTATATATATATATATATATATATATATATATATATATATATATATATATATATATATATATATATATATATATATATATATATATATATATATATATATATATATATATATATATATATATATATATATATATATATATATATATATTATTGAAATAGTAAACCGCCAATCATTGCACTATAAAAACAAATGAGTTAAATTCACCTCAAGAGAGTGAGCTTAAAGACGTGAATTTCGGTTTTTTTCTTTTAAACAAGAAAATAAAAACTTAATCATGGTACATGAAGGCTGACAAATAACAGTACCGTTGTATTTCTTCATTTGAGTTACTGCATATTTTGAAGTGGTGTCCTCCTCTATTCTCATTTCTAATGTTTCTGCTAACGAGCAATTGTTTCTGCATTAAAAAAAAAAACTTGCTGAAACAGTTTTTGTTCAATATTCCTGAACTTATTTAAAAAGAACTTCGGGTATGGAAGAAGTGTTGATGACCACATAATCACACAAATAATTTTAAAAGGACTTGTCGCGGTTCGAACATTTTTGAGAAAAAGTCCACTGGGATTTTTCTTTCATTTGGGGCGAAAAATCCAGTCTGATTGCTGCAATTTATATTTTTTAGAGACTGGGAAAGTTTAAGCAAGGTCTTTCTCTCTTTAAGTTCATCTGTTTCAGCAAGTTTTGTCAACAAATCTGAGAATCATAAGGGAAATTATGGAAGAAACGATTAAACGAGTACAGATATTCGTTGTTTCTTTGTTGGCAAAATTTAGAGACAATTGGTTACTTTTTATAGATAAACAAAGGAATTCTGGCTGTCCAGTTGTACAAAAACACAAAAAATAAAAAATAACATAATAACTTGAAAAACGCACTTGAATATCTTTAAATTTTCATGTCATTTTCACCAGCTCTCTTGGAAGGGAGTCAAGGGACCATTTCCCAAACACTACAAACTATCTGAAAACTTTTTGCGTCCTAAGTTTTGCTGTCTGAAAGGTTTAAAAACATTCCCTTGAGGACAGGGGGTCTGCCTTCCCCCCTTCCGCCTCGATTTGAATTTTATTGCCTATAGAGAGGGGAATTCAAGTTAACAATTTGTGTAACGTGGAATTTCCTCGTCCAATTTTATGACACAGATATTCAAAAACATTTCTTAATAAGCTGGATAATATTGGTGATTTCCGGAAACCTGAAAACATGATTAAAATGTCTAGAGTGTGGAAATGACAAAAACAAAAATGGCTTCCAATCCGTGATGTACATGACCTCGTCTGACATTATGAACTCATTTTGAAAGTATTTAATCGACTTTCAGAACTACATGCTATTAACAACTGCCTGTATTTACTCTTTTATTGACACAGTATGTGCCGTATTGTAAAATATAGATTCCATCATGAACCAAATTCAGAATTGAGAACAAAATGATATCTGTCTCGATGCACCGATAATCTGTGTCAAAACGAAACTGACATTTCCCGGCGTCCCTTGCGGGGAGCGTCAGGTTTGATGTTCAATATGTAATGAGTCGTCTTCAACAAAACTTGAAAATTATGTTTAAATATTCCCCTCCCTGGTCTAATTTGTATAGCCCTAACAAAAATCAAATTTGCCAAAATACCTCAGACGAGGCCCTTTGACCCGCTTGTTGAGATTTAACAGCGTTCTTATTTAAAACTGTGGATCTTTTCCCCCATGTCTAGTTGTAACTGTCGACTTTTGGGCGAACTTAGGAACAGGTGTAAATTGGATGGTCGCGCCGTTTCAGGACCCTCCGCTGTGAGTTGTAACAATCACCGATTCATGTAATAGGGGCGAGCTATTCACCTTGCCGTGCTATCAGCAGGGAGTAATGGATCGCGCAGCGGCGGGTCCTACTTTTAAATTGAGGATATGATAAAAGTTACTTTCAAAACGGCATCAAAACAATTCGCACATTGCATTTATTCCTCCATTTGAATCTATTTCGCTGCGTTGCTGGCTCTCTGACGTTTTAACCAATACGTACAAGCACTAAAGCAAAAAGATTCAAATGGAGGCAATGTAGAGGCTACTCTCTTTTCTAAAGTGGTTGGAATAAAACATCTACGGAATTGAGCAGTGGTTTTACTGTTGGCAGTGCATGTGTGTATTAACACGTACTTAAAGGGGGTAATGAAGTCACCCTTACCGGAATTAGTGTAGTAGTCTGCACTGTTTTATGTTGAAAAGACAAGGATACGTGTTTTCGGCATTCCAGTTAACTGATCTTTGCCGACTTTTTTCCATAAGTGGGACATGTTGTGAGTTCAGTCCCATAACGCTACAAAACATGTTCGGTCACATGAAACCATGGAGTGACGAATCTGGATCATGCGACTGTTCACAGCTACCAGTTCTTCCATGTTACCCAACTAAAAAAAAAACTATTGTCATATGACTCTCAAGTACCAATCATAAAACAGGGCAGTCTACTACACTACTTCAGACTGGAGTGACTGCATTTTCAATTTAAATAGGGAGAATGTTAATAATGCTCAAGTTTATGATTATTCATAAACGTTGAATAAAACGGAATATAAAACACTGAAAATTTCTTAATTTAATTTAAAAATTTGCCACCTCTCTCACCTCTTTGATATATATATTTTTTGACAGATGAACCATCGGAACGTCACGACGATGTTATTGAAAAGACGCACAACGACGAATGCGAATCGCCATCATCCCTCGGCGACGACCAAGATTTCATCATCAACCGTCGAAATAGAGACATGAACGACTCGGAAAGACTCGACGGTTCCGACTCCGGAAAGAGACTCGACGGAGATGAAGAACAAGACGAAGTCAGTGACGGAGGCGGCAAGATGGCCAAGCCCCGGCGGGCGAGAACTGCCTTCACTTACGAACAACTCGTAGCACTTGAGAACAAGTTCAAAACAACGAGATACCTGTCGGTATGCGAACGATTGAATTTGGCCCTCTCCCTAAGTTTGACAGAAACGCAAGTCAAAATTTGGTTCCAGAATCGAAGGACCAAATGGAAGAAGCAAAACCCCGGAATGGACCCGAATGCACCGACCACAACCTCACCGACCACTTCCGATCATACTTCGTCTCTTCTCGGTACTTTACCTTACTACGGAGGTAGCTTTTTGTATGGTTCTCACGGGTCACCTTTCGCCACGACCCACCCATCAGTTGGTAGATTAGCACATCCTCTGGGCATGCAGTACCCGGTCCTTGCCAGTACCACATCCTCTGGTGTATTGCATGGCCATTGTCATTATGGCCATATTGGATACCTGTGAGCCATCCTCTTGCATTCTCTCTCTCTCCCTCTCGCCCACCTCCTCGCTCTAAGGAACTTCTGTTAAGTGTTAAACCTCAACACCAGGAAATAGACACTGATGAAGAATATTAAACTTGTTGAGTATACCCAGTGGTGTAACCTGACATTCCTTGGAATATAAATCCTGAAAGGGGATTGACAAGGTGAACAATATCGGATCTTGGAGGAAGAGCTGTGAACTACTTTTTCTCGCTCGCCTCTCTATTTCGACCACCAGGCGTCCACTGTTCCACTTTTTTTTCTTACATGCTTACGGTGCTGTTGTCAAGGGCCGATCCAGCCCTAGCTGAAGGGGGGGGGGGGCAGTTTGAAAAGGGGGAGCCAACATCATGCAGGGGCCGCATACGCTTGAATTTTACCGGGTACATTTCGTAGACCAACTCCCATTGCCATAGTTATATATAGCTATACGTTTCGAAATTCTGGGGACCTTTTTTTTTTTTTTTTTTAACTCTTCAGGCAGTTTTTACTTTACTCTTAGGACGCAGGGGCGCATTTTTCTTGTATTGAGGGGCACTAGACTGGTCATGGGGGGCAGTTGACCCTAGTTGTCCCCCCCCCCCCCACCTGGATCCGCCCTTGGCTGTTGTGCATCTCTTGCATGAACAGTGTCGTCCAGAATGTCGATCTGAAACGTGAAGACGTCACAAAACCTCTATAGTATATCTACGCATGTGATTAATGCTATGAAGGAGTTTGAAGGTGCATGGGGTGGTTGGTTTCGTTATCTGTTGGTGTCAAAGTTCTTCCATACTCACATGTTCATACGTCATAACCGGTTTGACATCCTAGCAATTTTTATATACCTACTGCCAGTATCAATCAATAGCGTTGTGCTACCGCCATACTGTATATCGCCTGCCTGCCTGCCTGTGCACTGTTCGTCAAAAATCTTTTTTTTTTCACAGCATGACGCTGTTTTTAAATCGATTGAACACTTTGCACAAAGCCTATGGGTTTATCCATGTATATGTATGGCATTTTAAATGATTTATAGTTTGAAGAAAACAAATCAGACAGAAACAGTTCTCCCTGCTTATTTGCATTATGTCCTCTCCTCAGCTAGCAAACCTTTGTCTTGTGACTAGTAGAAATGTTCAAGGTTCTCTGATCCACTGAAAATACATAGTTTCAGCAGTTCACCTTCATTAAATGTAGATCTTTGCCTGGTCAGCATAAATCTTTTCTTGTTTTCGAAAGTTAGCTTCCAATTGTTAATTGGGATATTCAAATGTGTTTGCGGTGACGCAACAGCTCCTTTCATTTTAAACGTTGGACATTTTGGAAATTTTCCACAAATTACAGTTTTTCTCTTTTAAAGTTCTGCTTGCGATTATTGATCACATGCCCTCGCAGTAAGCACAAGGTATAGTATTTTATGGAATACTTTTCATGGAGGTTAAAATCTACCTAGAAAGCTAATTCATTCATTACATTTAGTGCCAATATTGGCACTATTGTCACATACAAACATTGTCTCTTCCATAACCTAACGAAAACATGAAGATAACATTAAATTTAGTATAAAAGATTGTTAAAAATTACGGACAAACCTTTTGCCACTGTCGTCATAGGGACATGTAAGAGGGAACTAAATAATTAAATACACCACGGGTAGTAAGTTTTATAAAAAGAACTAAATAACTGATCATTTGGATCAAATACCCTTGAGCATGCTTGAACTGAGATTGTCTAATTGAATGGATCAAACTGTAACTGACCCACCAGGGTCTGTGAAAATTGATGGTCACTGTTATCCTACCTAATTTATCGCAGTTGACTGCCACAGTGTCCTGAAGGGTTTTCTTATTAAATCATACAGCTCAATGGCTTTAACCATTTCCTACCTGTCTAGAAATAGTGTCTGACACTTATTTAGCCCTTTCAGTAAGGCTTATTTTTCAGAAAGTACTTAAGTTCAGGTAATCAAAGCAAGCATAATAGTATCTACTGTGTATCAAACAAAGGACACTTGACTTGTACTCTGTTATGTGGTGTTTCTACAAGCAGACAATTGAAGGCAAATTACAAATCTTGTTAATTTCGGATTAATATGGTTCCCATTTTTTTTGTTAATTTTCAAGGACAACATTGTCATAGTCATTGGGAAGGGCATTACACCAAAAAAAAAAAATAAATAAATAAATAAAAAATACAAAAAGGCTACCACTAATAGCCAAGGTTACACCTTTCTGTTGAGATGTCTCTACTGTATGTTCCAATGTATGGATGACTTAGGATTAGGGCTTGTTGTAACACTAACCTCAATGCAGTAAACTTTTTGGATCATAGAGACATCATTGCATAGACAGCTATCCTCAATACCCGAAAATTTTGATTTGAAGGAGCATGTTTTAAAACTACCTCTTTATCAAGTTATTATACAACAGATTACCAGCATTATAACTGTGTGGGAGATTTCTCTTGTTAGTAGAGGTCAAAGGTTGGGGTCACAAAAGGGCAAAACCTTGCAGACATGACATTTTTATGCGGATATTATACTGTGGAGGGATCTCATACTCAGCTTAAGAATTGCTCATATTAAGCATGTTGATGGTCTTTTTAGGTAGTGGCTCACTATTGTTTTAAGTGAGGGTGAAAGGTCATTTTGGGTCACATGATCTCAGAGGGTTTCATCCTTACTAGTAACCTCAGTATTTGTGAGGGATCTCATGCTTGTCATGTGGGCATCCATGTTCATTATTACAATATGTCATAATACAAGGAGTCACTAAGCCATTTGGCTTTCTAGTTAAGTATAGGGCATGGGCCTAGAACAGCGACTGACTATATATTATGCTTAAACTACCTTCTTCTAAAAAAATTGCCTGCGCATGTCGCCCATGGGGCTAACGGGGTCTTAGGAAGCCGCTCTCAGTCTTGTTATATATATAGGCCTATATTTTTTTTGGCAAAGTTTCGATTCAAATGAATAGAATAAATTTCGTTCATGCGTTGAAGGTGAAGATAACAACTAACAGTTGACGTCAGTTTTATGTAATCATTATGAGGTAAGTATCTTTTACAGTGACGTAATGGGGAGTCTCCATTGATGTGGGGTATTCTACGGAAGCCCAAGGATGGAATAATATGACAACATGCCGCAATTCAGATATACGTACCAGATTTTTTTCAGTTGTTATTAGGAAGGGGTCGATAATGAAGAACTTTAAGAGTTGAAGTAATTACAAGTGTTTGTTCTTGTCCTGGTATTCCAGTCTCTATTCGTCTACCCACCGAATAAAATTCAATCAGGTGATTTAACGAAGTTATAATTATGTGATGAATAATCATATTGAAATGTCGATCAAAAACTGTCTCTTCCACCTGTAATTTATATTTTTATTTGGAAGTCATGTATATAGAAGTTGTACAGATATTCAATTTGAAGTTTATATGAATACATAAAAGACGATTCTTGCCAAATTGAACAAATATTCTGCCTCGTTTTTGTGAATGGATAGTTGAGCACTTCAAAACTAGAAGAGGGAACTTCACCTGGAGTGGAGTGCAACTTAACTCCAAATAAAGCGATATTTCACACACATGGAGTGAAATATTTCTCTGTTTGGAGTGAATTTTCACCTAATTCCTGGTGAACTCCTCTCAAACACTGTTCTTGGATGACAGCTTCAACACATATTAAAACTGGCTCACCTTGCACTTCGTCGTCGGGGTTCCATGGCGCGGAAATCAAAAAAAAGAGAGAAGGGCAAAATAATGGTATCACAAACCCGCTACTCTTATACCCCTCCAATCTCCATTGGGAAATACTATTTGAAAGCGAAGCTTAAGTTTGTGCAAACCAGCTAAGCGTGGGGTTGTCTGGCCTCCTGAACCCTCGTGGCCCCTGGACATTGTCCACTCATTCCACCCATATGCTACGACACTGTCTTACATTGATTATCTGTGATCGCTTTTCTATTGGACGTTTGAAAAACTTTAGGGAAGAAATCGGACACTTAGATCATCTACGGTGAAAACTATGCGCTGCGAGCTATTATCCTTTCGGCTAATTTTTCCCACCGTGAAGCTATTCAAGGGGAACTGACAAAATATTTCAGTGGGTCATATAATGGCCAAAAACGAACTTGTCATTCACCCAAATTGTGTTAAGATTTGATGAAAAAAGTATTAAAGAGTGTATGCATCATTTACACTTTGAGTTAGTTAGATGGGGTTTTACACTTACGAAATATGATGGACCATATAATGAGCACAGGGGCTACCTTCTTCAACTTGCCGCCAGCCTGCTAATTTGTACTTTCTAACCCTATCCTTGTGAACTCAGGTCCAACAAGACATCCCCCAGTATTATTGTCCCCATGCATTTTTCATAGTATATACATTGCTGAACCCACGTACAGGTAATGTACTCACATCGACAATACCGACATCATTGAAATAGCTGGTACTTGTAAACCGGTCTATCGGTATGACTCTATCTAAATTCCTGTATCTCCTATTTAGGTTGAGCCAGCCCCCTGATCTTTGGAACATTTCAATCATATGAATACACTGTCAGTTACTCAATATAGTGTTCCACGCAGCGAAGTGCTACGCCCACCATGCTTCAGTTAAAAGATACCGTGGGACATAAAACAATTAAATGGCCCTCTTCTTCCTCAAACAATTTTTCAGCAAAACTGTACGGGCCATTAAAACCAATTTAATGTCTAGTACCCGCCGAACTACTTTTATATTTCAGTCACACAATATATTCCAACCAAACTTATTTTCAGCATCTGTTACCAGCATATCTTAAAATATTATATGGGGATTCTACCTTTTAATGCATAAGACAATAAATGTATTGTATGTCTTTGTTTGCCAGTCTATAGTACCGTATGCCGCATCCCAGTCCTGATTGTCACGCTCATTAGCGTGTTTGTACATATCAATGGGATGCTTGAAAATTCCATATGGTAGTACTTAACTAAAATGGTAAACATTCCCAACATCAGACGTCAACAAAGCTCTCTACAAGAGAGTCTGGTTTCACTTTAAAGAGATGTATTGTAAATCAACAAATTCTGAATATTGCGACATTTGCTTGAACGGGAAGTTAGTTAGACAGAGTTTTACGCCCCAGTTTCCAACCTTTTGGTTCCAGTCCAGCCGGCTACGGCCTTTTTTTTCCAGTTGTGGCTCACTGGCTTGTTTCCCCTACTCCCATTTCATATGCGGAACATCACGCACAACGGCAGTCTGGCAGTATAGGTTCCACTTTTAGAGTATTTGGTATGACTCGACCTGGGAATAGAACCCGAGCCTTCCGCGTGAGAGGCGGATGCTCTTACCGCGGATACTCTTATTCTTGAGGCGAATTTCACTATTCTTGGAGTGAATTCACACTTCTCACTCTATTAAAGAGTTACTAAATTCACTCTTTTGATTTGAGAGTGTACCAGCATACGGAAATATTCTTCCTTTGACAAGCCCTCCTACCTTAGCTTGAACGAAGGTAAAAACGATTCATGGAACAATTCCATATTACCGGCAATTATTTGAAGTTTCCTGCGAGTTTTATTCGTTACTTTGGTTTTTTTTTCTTATTTTTTAATCGTAGATCTGTTTTCTGTATGACCCACCTCGCTGTTGTTGAAGAGATTAGACTGTTAGAGGAAAACACAACACCTGTATTCCAACCAAAAATAGAAAAAATATACAAATTTCTGGTTATCTTAAAAAAACAAAATAAAAAACAACTAGTAAGGAGTGAAGAGAAAGTGGAAGGACTTGTATACCCGACAAAATTCGAGGGTAAACACTGAAGCAAGAATAAAAAACAACAAGGTTAGATATGAGTTCAATCAAATTAATTAGTTCGGCTGATGAGCACTGTTTAACAAGATGTTTCTTGATTGGGTGTTGCCATTACATCTTTTTTTTTAGTGTTAGGGATTAGGTTAGAAATTATGGCTATCGTTACCCTGTTATGAAATTTCTTGCCAAACAGTGCGCATCGCCCCAATTAATCAAGTCGTCAATAAATATAGTTTTTCTCCGTGAAGGAAGTAGTAAAAGATATCTATGCTGTATAAAAATAATGGACATAATAGCATATTTTATTTTATTCAAAGGTACGGTAATTAGTTTCAATGCACGGTTAAAGACTAGGCTGTAAAACTATTGCAATTTGACAGTAAATCTCAAACAAATTGTTACCATATAAACTGTTCGAGTACAGTGGACTTAACATTTACAACTAACATCACAAAA
The DNA here is from genome assembly GCA_037179385.1 of Holothuria scabra. Classification (NCBI taxonomy): domain Eukaryota; kingdom Metazoa; phylum Echinodermata; class Holothuroidea; order Aspidochirotida; family Holothuriidae; genus Holothuria; species Holothuria scabra. Next base: position 12,272,640 of record CM074194.1, read on the forward strand.
TGTCGCCTAAAGTATATATGAAATCTCCCCAAATTTATGAAACAAAAATAAAAAATAAAGAAACTGTTAAAACCGTAGATGAAAGTTGCCAAAAATCCCATTATGTTCCTTTAAGATTATTACTTGGATACTGGTTACTCGTTACATCTACGAAATGTTCAAAGTTAAACGAAGTGGGTTGGGTATTAGTTTATACCTACCTTCATATTTTTCGAAAAGGTAAGGCATTAAATGCACGTGTGCAACAGATCTTTTACACGACGTTAAAGACCTACATTATAATTTTCAAGATTTTATACCAATGTCGAGCTCGGTTTTAATGAATTATTGCTTCGTTATTTGCGTCTTTAAATTAGGACGGAAGACTATTAACTAATTTTCTATATACGTTTCAGGCACGCGAGCAAACATGCGTTTCGACTGGTACTGTAGTAAAGGGCTCTTAACGAATGTAGATGGTAGACGTGTTTACATAAGGACTGGTATGTAATGAAAATTATAAGACTAGATAAAACTTCTGAAAAGGAATGAAATGAATTTGAACATAGCAATATTTTATTGAATGTTTTGAACTTGATGTAAAGAAGTTTTGAATACAATTTTTTTTTACTTTTCCCGAGTTTCCCCCAGTTATCTTACACTCCTTAATCAAAAGAGTGAACTTGGCCACTCTCTAATGGAGTGAAAAAGTGTGAATTAACTCCATTAGAGTGTTAATTCACTGCCAGAGGAGTGAAACCCACTCCAAGAATAGGGAAACTCACTCCAAGAAAAGTAAAATTCACTCCAAGAAGAGTGAAATTCACTACACTCTAAAAACACTATCGTCAACAATGCACCGACCTAAACAAATGGTTGACCAAGACTGTGGACAAAAGTTACAATTTTATGGTCAGACTTTATCCTCTTATTTCTCCTCAAAGTATCTTTCATCATTTTATAACTTTAATATTGCACGTTCAATGTAGAACAAGCAATTACTTTTATAATTTCGAGCGCGTGGGGCTGCTATCGTCAAGAAGCCATTTCCCGATGAATGAGACTCACAGGGAGACATTTTCGGGGGTGGGGACACCCCTACCCCTTGGTTTGGTCTTCGGCAGGAGCGGCGGTTGGATCTGCGAAACCTCCAGACGAGGAAACAATAATCCGAAACCCCCACGACAGAGGTAAGTCGCAAAAAAGATAAGGAGTCGAAAATATTCTTTTTGCAAAGAGAGCTTAACTCTCTGGCGCGTATTACAATAGATTGAAAATTTTAAGTTCATTGACCGATTGAAAACTGAACTGAAAAAAAGTTAAACTTCTCTGGGAGAAAATATGAAAAATTGGTGTTGTTTTCTGAAATTTGGTGTTCCAAAATTGAAGAAATCTGTAGCAAAATCAAGCATATTGTCGATGCAAGTGAGGATGGTTGTGATCACATATGTTCAGGCATGAGATACTTCCTCTTTTTAGAGGAAATTTCCTCTTATTTTCTTTTTTATATTCATTCCTCTTGTTTGGGCTAAATAGTCCCAAGGTTTTTCTCATAATCTCAGCTATTAAACTTGTACAAACAGCCCTCACAGTTCTATCCATTCGGAAGTCTGTAATTTAATGACATCAATGCCATTAGGGGCCCTTAAACTTGCCCCTGGGCCCCAGTTCTGTTGCCTGCCTCTCCATTTCCTCTTTTTATTAGAAATGTCAGGCTCATTTCCCTTTTTTAGAAGTCACAGGTTCATTCCTGTATGTTATCCTATTGGAAAATCTCTGACTGTCTGAGGAAAGTGGATGGTAGCCAATTCCTCGATCGAGCACCATGACTCCTGTACCCGCTGTTGCCACCTTCCCAAGAAAAACAAACCCAGAGTCGCACCCAAAGAGACATTACACAGACTCTGCATGCAAATGTCACTGCATCAGGCAAGTACTGTACCGCTCGAACACCCAGTGTCACACTCCGGCCGGGGCCATACAAGAAGCAATTTTTTGTCTGTCTGTATGTCTGTACATGCGTGTGTTACGAAAGCAATAATTATTCCTCTCCCGAAACCATGTAGAATGCAAAAGAGCATGTACATCTCATTACACAGTGTAAAACACTAAGGTGAAATATATCCCACAACTTGTCTTGTCACTAAAAAAATTATTCTGGATCCTTTTTATTCGTTCATCGGAATTTTTCCCATAACTGAAATATATATCTTGCAATAGACGACATTCGTGTGTTCTTATTATTATATAGAGACATGTAGGTATATTGGTAGCGGTTACATTGTCATTGCGGGAGACTGCTTCAGGAAATCCCCGGTCGGTTCAATTTTATTATTTTATCTGCTATCTGTATTTTTACCACATTTTAAACGTTTCACTTAATAAATTGCGGGAAATTTGTAACAAATACAGCCCTATATAAATTCCAAGAAAGCACTTCGACACATTATATTATTATCTAACCTTACCAGGTGTTTGCGGTCTGTACATTTAAAGACAGAAATAACGACATATTTAGCGCATCCAGCAATCAGAATTTACTTCATGAATCTGTCATCGTGTTGCACCCCTAACGTAATTACGTTTGCAATGTAGCTGAACCTGTTTCTCGCTTGGTAGCCACCGTTAATGCCAGGTGAACACGACAACTTTTGTGTTGACGTTGAACCGTCGGTCCCTCGTGGCGCGACTTCCTTCCCAATCGGCGTTCCACAGCAATATGATTTACTAGCAGAACATGCTTCATCGGGTTATCATTAGCGTTATGATTAAAGTGATTGTCCCATAGCTACCCTGGACCATATTTTATTCTTTGCTTACCGTCCTCAGCGGTGCTATAAGAACTTATTTTGGAAAGTTCGAAGGAAGATTGGAAAATGGAAATCTCATTTCTCAAGAGTTTTGGTATTTTGCAAATATGGTAAAGGGAAGGAAACTAGGCAAATCCCAGACGACCACTTTTTAGGGACTGATTCATGAGAGAAACATGTCACCCTGTTCACCTGCCCAAATGGTTCCCATGACCGGTATGGAGCCAGTTTACCTGGGTGTATCACAACAAACTAACCAAAACAAGAGAGTAAAAATTCACGATACGGTACCTCTGGGTAAATACAGAAATACGGTAAGGACAAATAAAAGTGTCTTGAATGATGGTTGAGTTGTCATCTTTAAACGTCCCAGTTTTTGCAGTTGCCATTGATTAACTGTCTGCTTAAAAACTGCATTGACCTTTCCGATTCATTTTTGTTATCAGATTAAAAAAAAATAACTATCATCTTATTCAGTGCAGACACTAGATGGTTTCTTCTTTTGGTCAGGTGATCGTTGAGTTAACCGATCGAGTACCCTCTCCCTTTACACACAGAAGATGGTCAAAAGACATTTGAATATTATAAGGGAATATTGCGTTTATTTTTCAAGGAAATTTCATCCTTTTAAAAATAATATTTATTGGAATCATGGAACTTAAGTTAAGGAAAGTTGAAGGTCGGAAATATCCGAATTCCAGTGATGAGGCTGAACTTCAGATGCAAAGCCTGCTGAGCGAATCATCTTTTTCACGCCTCTCTTCTAGGTTAGAGAGAGAGAGAGAGTCGGATCATCAGTAGTAACAGGGGTGGTGATGAATATTATATGATAAAAGAATCACGTAAAAAAGAAGCTTTCCTTCGTTCTTCAGAAAAACAACGTATGCGTTGCATGTTCCAATCTTAATTGGCCAACATCTATCATCAACTCACCACAGACCGATTACATCTCTTTGACGTTTCCTCAGTAAAAAAGAATGGGTCAATAATGACTCATGATCGCTTTAACCGTAGACCATAAGACTGTCAGTCAGTCAGTCAGTCAGTCAGTCAATCAATCAGTCAGTCAGTCAGTCAGTCAGTCAGTCAGTCAGTCAGTCAGTCAGTCAGTCAGTCAGTCAGTCAGTCAGTCAGTCAGTCAGTCAGTCAGTCAGTCAGTCAGTCGGTTAGTTAGATGGAGCTTTACGGCCCTTTTTTTCAACCAGTTAGTTCAAATCAAGTCGGCTACGGCCTTTTTCAGGTGTGGCTAACTGGCTTGTTTCCCAAATTCGTTGTTCATGCTGAGCAATTCGCTCAGCATCACCTGTACCTACGACGTTTGTAATTGTTGCATGCGTATAGATTGGAACGTATAGGTTGTTTTAATACAACGGAAAAGGGAGAAAAATGCCGTGCAGTTTCTCAGGCAGAAAGTCAAATTAGAGTTAACGAATCATTGGTGTGTTACTAGACCATTTGCAAATAATTAAAAAAAATAAATAAATAAAAATAAAAAATGAATGAATAAATAAAAAATACAGTAAGAATCTACATTTCCCCCCAGTAAATAGGCCTACGAACAAATACGAACTACCGGTATATAGTAAGGGTTTACTACTATATCTAACGGCAGTATTGCAAATCAATAGCGTCATAAAATATAGTGCAGTATAGCATACGGTAAGGGCCCGCTGCGGGCTGAGAAAACTAGGGCGTTGGGGGACCAATCGGGAGGCGAAAGTATCGTTGATTTTCGGTCCTTTTATTGTCACAGAAATAACCTGGCATCTCAATGACCCGAAAATTTTAAAGGATCCGTTATCGTTGATCGTGTGACAATAGTTTTATACTTCCAAATAAAAGGAGTTAATAGACACCCGGATTTTATGGGTACATTAAAGTCACTTGATACATTGAATTTCCCTTCTATAAAATTAAACTTCGTTCTTCAAAAAATTTTCATGAAACTGAGTGTGAACCTTGACGATAGCCTGTATACCAGTATGTCACATTGCAAGAGAAAAATTACACAGCTCCTAAAACTTTCGAGTCAAATTTGAATAAAATCTAATCAAATGAGGCACGAACCGGAATGTTGTCAAATCTTTGACCAGATTCGACTCATAAATGAAACGAACAGTTTCTTTATAAACCATTTCTGGTCAATTTTGAAACGAATCTTTTCGAATATTTGACGAAATTCCGTTTCGTACCCTATTTGACTAGATGTTTTTTTAGAATTTATAAACAGGAAACAACTTCTTGGTAGACCCAAAAGACTTTTAAATAAAATATTCAAAATACATCAATAAAACAATAAAAGTACTTAAATCATTAAAAAATTCAGTCGCATCAGTGTACCCATGATCTCCTAAAATTATCAACGTTGCCCAATCTATATAAGACTCACTGATATTGCTTCATTTGAAATTTTGAAAGCTTTGGCACAACAAATTATATTCTAGAATAGTAGTTAACCGAAATTCTCCCTGTCCATAAAAACATTTTTTTCGTCAAAAATCTACTGAGCGACCTCTTTTTTCCTATCGTATTATTTCTATTTATATATATTGGTAATAAAAATACGAACATTTTTAAAGAACTAAAGCAATATTTTCCTTATAGAAGAAACCATTGGTGATTCCTTGCTTTTAGTGAAAGCAAGAATCGTCTTGAGCGACTACAGCTATAAGTCCATGCCATGGAGAAAAACCAGTCCATAACCTGTGACGTAACCTTCCCATCATGCCCTATATTTCAAACAGGATGTTCACAATTTGAAACCAATGGATGAATTCGATCTGATATGCTTGAACGTTTCCTGAATAGGAGCCGAGACCCAGATAAAAATATTTGGTCAACGAATTGAAGTTAGATCGAGGAATTGAAGTTTGCTTAAATTGTGTCAGTTTTACACACTTTTTGTAAAGGGCCAGCCAAAAGGATGAACTATCAATTTCCTAGTTTTGGCCTCAAATAGATATTTGAGGGAGAGAAAAGAAAGTTTTCCGTAGGTATGCTAGACAGAAAACAAAATTATTACGAGTCGATAGCTTTGAACTCCGGTGCCTTTAAACTCTTTAAAACCTCCTTAACCTCCTTTTAACCATGTTTCGAACTACAAATCAAAGTGATTTGTCGTTTTTCTTACTTTAATCTTCATTTCAGGAAAACAGATACATCTGTGACTGGCCACGCGTCTGTTGAACCTTCCACGGAACTCGCAAATCACGGCAGAGCTCCCATAATAAAAGTCGCCCACTCGTGCATTTACAAATTATTCGATCATCCCCCGAGTTTACCGTCGAGTTATCTGGTTCCCATATGGTGCGTTCACGTATAGCTTTTTTTCCCTCCCAAGACTAGCTCCCGTGTCTTCTTGGTGTGGGAAATGAGCATATTCTCCTGTGTCGTTGGTTCCTCAATCATACGCTCTTCACGAGTCAGTGATCAGTAAATTAAAATGTTTAGGCGAGGAGCATTGCATCTCCGGGGACCTATTGTCTAATCTTGTCGTAGAGCCATCAGAAAATGTCTTCCTTTCGAGCGTAAAATTGATCCCCGCCTCTGACCGGTGTTAACCCCATCGGTAAAATGGTGCAACATTTCACACATTGCGTTTATATCGGATGATGCTTAAAAGCGATCATCGTTGTTTTCACATAAAATTTCGAGAGCTTGTTTTAATCTCAATTATAAATGGCCATGTTTCCGTATACGAAAACGATTGTAACACTTGTAATCTTTCGGCAAACGATGAACGTTAAATTGGGGTCAAATGTCACTGCACTTGCGCTTTACGGCAATACCGCACTCCAGTGTGGCTGGGAAAGTAAAGTTATCAGGTTATGATTAAAATGTGTTTGCATAAAAAAAACCTGATTTAAACTTCAAGCGCGTTCATCTCACGGCCTTTCGAACCAATGAGAATTTGCCAAAATTAGCACAACAGAGTCCCAAAGACCCTCTTCAGCTTGATGAAGTGCAATAGTGAAGATGACAACGTTAGTGGCGAATTGCCCCTTTGCAATGCTTGGTGCAAGTGAGATGATTTGCCCCATTCCTATTGCCCACCAACTGCGCTGAACTGAAAACTGTTTGCGTCAGCCGGCCAAAATAGCGCAAGTAATGCGGTCACGTTGCTTCTTAAGAATGCCACACGAGGCACCCTCATCAAAGTATGTGTGGGTGTAACTGGTATCTGAGTTTGTTACATGATCTGTACCCCAAGTAACCTATGCTTTCACTGTGCTCACACTGCGTAAAAAGCAAATGACACATACTTGACCTCCCTGTTAGCTAACCCGAGATGTTACTTAAAGACCCAGTTCTCTCACCCCAAACAATTCTCCAATTCTCTTAACCTTCTTCCTTCAGCCCCTCCCACAATTGTCTGAAATTCATCCTCATCCAGAAACAATCTCAGTTTATGGCTTCAAGATGAGTTCAGAAAAACTCAATTTATGTTATCAGAACACTCTCAGTACTGTTCATGCTGTGTTCTACAAGCTTTTGTACTCGGCATTGTTTGAATTAGCTGTCAGTCAAAGAGCTGCGCCAATTGAGAATTTTGGTATCCCCATATCAAAATTGTAGTTTGGGGTGAGAGGTTTGGCCCTTTAACTTGTTGTGTATTACGGTATATCTGGTAATGTCAATCAATCATTCAGATAACAATATTAAGTGTGTGTAGTGTGCTTCATTTACTACTTGAGGCCATAAGATTTCATCTTGCAGAGAAGAACGGTGTTACAAAAAGTAAGAAGGAACGTTTCATCATGTAGCGCAACGGTGGTCCGAGTACGTATGTCACCGATTTCGTTCATGCATTCATGTGTTAGGTTCCTGCAGAAACGTCCGAAACGGACAAAATTCCTGTCGGTAATCTAATCTAGTTATAACGAATATTATTACTTCATCCCAAACCATGCTACTACACTTCAACGGTGCTTTCAATGTACTTCTCCTCTTTTCAAACTGGTCTACAGTGTGCCTGAGTAAAGGACCACTCCCGGTAGAAAACGGGCCAGGGAAGAGGCTTCCTATAAAAATTTTCACCCCTTCAAAAGTTACCACTCGTTCAGTGCATTTTGTTTTTCTCTCCCCTGAAAAAAGACAAATCAGAAACTGTCTCCCTCTCATTTAGTATATTCTCTGGCCACGAGTTTGTGAACGACGTTGGAGTGTCATGCTGCTCAACCTATGATAAAATAAGCTATTGCTACAAACGATAGACTGCATTTAATGTTTGTCATGTTTGGAAACATAAAAAGCGGTAATTTGTTTAAAATAGTATGAAACAGATAATAAATCCACCGACTTTTACAGCTGATTGATTCAGTTTCAAGTTGTTGCAGAGACGGGACATTCACCGGGATGAAGAGGTAGATGTCGTCACGGTGCCACATCATAACTTCTTAAAAACTGACTGAAAAAACCCCGCCAAGTCACACAAGTTTCTTTGAAGAAAATTTTGGTTCCCTGGGTATCCACTAAACTGCATTCACACAGAGCAGAATGGAGGTCTTTTTCATTTCGACGTGCCTGTAGTGCCATTTAACGTTTTAAAAGAAGGGTTTAATGTCACAAGAGGGTTTGGTATGTTAAAGGGGTACTTATTCTAACCATTTTGGTGAAATTTGCATCAAAATCCGACTAGTGGTTCTCAAGATGTAAGCATGTAAATTTTTTCACATTTTCAACAGAAAAAAGGAACTTGAAACAAGCGCATATGGCATCATATCCCCACATTAGTGCACAGTCTTTTATTTTTCTTTATAATTTAGAGTCGATTTTCTCCTCAACAATCCCATATTATTAAAATGTGATTGCACAAGAGGCATGGAAACTTTACAAACTTTGCACCCCCACAGGGAGGTCCTATTCCTATCAACTTCAAGGTCAACACATCAGTCTGTTAAAACAAAGGGAAACAAAGCATTCCTTGTTAATGCGAGGAAGTGATATAATCTCTGCTGCCCTCAAACCCACTTTGAGAACACAAATCTACTGACTTCATTTACTGATATCTCGAGAAATACATGTCCAATTTGAATGGAACTTTCACCACACTGTGTAGATTTGGTTCCTGTTTCAAATATGAAAATTTAATTTTTGCTAAAACTTAACCTTTAAGTAAGAGTACAATTTTGTAGCTTAATCCCTCCCCCTCCCCCTGGACCAAACCCTGGCTATTTACCCTATCTGAATTGTGAACTTTAAAGAAAACAATATACACAAATGATAACACTAGCAAATCAAAGAAGTATAATAATTTACAAACGCGGTCACATCGCTCAACTAACTGTTCAGTAAATTTGTACTTTGAACAGAAATATCGGCAGTTTTTATGACAAACATATCCGGCCCAATCATTCTTGTAAACTACATCTGATTTATCGGTCATGGATTCTATTTATTAAATTTTCAGACCAGTCTAAATAATCATTTTAATAACCAGTTTACAGTTCACACCAGCAAAGTCTGAAAGTAGGGCAACATTGCAACATTTCTATTAGGTCTTCCTGTCAGCCTGTGTAAATCAAACCATTCGCTAATAGCACCGACTCAAAATCGGACTGATCGTCGTCCGTAACAACAAGTTAAAATGCCATTGTACAGTTTTAGAATTCATCATCAAGTGAAGTCGAAGTGATTTTTGTTTTGTTTCTTTTTCTTCTTCTTCTTTTTTGTAACAATTTTATTAGCTTGAGAGGTAGGACCGGATTTAGTGACAAATTTTGTTGTCTGGTGGGGAGCAGTGCAACACCGGAATCTCATACATAGGGTGACGGGGTTGTGGGAGGGGCGCAGAACCCAAATCAAGAATACCGTAGTTAATCGGTTTGAGGTTCGTGAAATTGGGTTCGAATATCCCTTAATTAAAAGAAATTTCAGAGTTGAATGATGTGAGAGTATAGAAATCATGACATTGTGGTCAATCGTGAACATGGAAATGACAACCTTTGAACATAAATTTAAGAAATTTTACGATCGCCATATAGACAAAGTAAGGCTTCAACAGTCAGGTATGCCATGGCATAGCCAGGCCTTGGATTATGACCCCTTAAAGTCACGGTCACACTATTACGAATTCGGATCGGATTCTGATCTAATTTTTAAAAGTTTTGTTAAAACGTCTTTACCTTTGGTCAGAAAAAGTAAACAAATTTGCCAACCTGTGTTAACATATGAGTTGCACGGCAGGACTACGAAATTAAGTTTAAGCTTATTTTTAAATGACGTCACATCGACAGGCAGTTTTATCCGACTCGGCGTTCTCCGATAGGAAATGTATGTCGGTGTGACGTCACGAAAGTCAGCTGGCACAGTCAGCTGGAATTTGATTTTGATAGACATCAGATGAAAATCATATATTTACACTGGTTGACAAATTTTTGGCCCTTTCCGACCAGAGACGTAGAGGATTTTAACGAAAACCCACAAAACTCAGATCGGAATCCGGTCCGTAGGCCTTTTTTTGTAATGTGACCGCAAATTAGCTGGTACTAAATTCTTACCTCTCAAATGTACGCAAAACATTTTAACACAAATTTTGCTCCAGAGAGTACCATAGAACAACCTAATTGCTTATAAGGGCAACCTAACTTTCAAAAGTTTTGAAAGGGGAGAGAAGGTGATAATTCTCCCTTTAGACCCCTCACTCAGGCGACGATCACACAAAATGCTGCATTCCCCCTTCTTGCTACTTCACTTGTTTCAACCCGACGGAAAGGGGGAAGCTTATCTTTCTCATTTAAAGGGAAAAGCATTCACTCCCAGTTGAAGTTGTGTTGTGCAAGTGTCCTGTTTCATGATTGGCTTTTGAGAGTAATGTGACAATATGTTTTCTCTGTAAATAAGAAATATACTAGGAGTAACTACTGGGTTTACCTTGAATATGCAATATTGAAGTCTTTAAAAATTATGAAAGATAGTTTGGCGTGAAATAAGAAAAAAATTGTGAGCTTTAGTCTTTTCTTCAAAATAAGTTTGGGGGTGACTGCTTTTGCCCTCCAAAGATATTATATTCTGTAAAATTTTCGGTAACATTTTGTTTCACGTCACAGAGGGAATAGTATACGTTATAAAGTTTAACTAAGTCGGTAGACTTCAACTACTGTAGGCCTATTATCAAAATTGACCAATGCAGTTTTAAAAATGTTTGGCAAGCATAGAGTCTCTATCTAATAGCAATTGCAAAGGGTTTTGGAATAGATTTTGGTATATGTATCACTTTGCTTAATATAAATAAACAAATATGGAACAATATACACCAAAACTCCAATAACCCAGTGTTATTGGGTTTTGTAAAAGTCCAAGCAGTCAAGTGTTGAACAGAGTAACGTGGCCACTGGGTGCATAAGGATGAATCTTTGTGATTGGCTCTTGAGAGTACTGTCACAATATTTTCCCCACCGAATTATGAAAGTTAAAAGAGGAATTTATTGTGGTTGCCTAAATTATGCAAACTATAAATCCTGAAATATCGTAAAAGATTGAAGGAAATCTGTGGGATCTGGTTGTTGTTTCAAAACAGGTTTCGGGAGCAGTTTTTCTTTCTAAAAGGAATCAATCTTCTTGGAAACCGTTAAGTATCTAATCCTTCTCATTAAAGGCAATCACTTCACTTTAAAATCAAAGTTGAATAAATGGTTTGAAGTATTTTTACATAAAAACGAGTGACGCGATTATTCATCGTCCGGATTCGTTAGCAAATTTATTCATCAAACGAAAAAGAAGTAGACAAGGCAAACATTACGTCATCTCACCACAAAACATGAACAAAACAGAAAACTTTGATTGTTTTACACAGACTTGCTTTTAATTAGAGTTTTTATCCTTAATTTATTTCGTTTTTCGTAATTAAAGTCTAACTAAATTTTCAAAGAACTTGAATAAATCCACTTATATTTCTTGATAACTTGTTCTTAATTATGACAAAAAATATTCTGAATAAACGGATGTTTTACACATTTTCTACGAAAATCGTTACGTGAAAGCGTGGGACATTTTGAACAATTTGCGTCACACTTTGAGCAGTTGGGTGTCGAAGAGTACGGTAATTACCGGGACTAAATTAATATCTGAAATAAAATCAGTTAACTTTACACATTAAGTAGAGATTGGCTTAGAAATCTTGACGCAAAATATCAATATACGCTACCGTACTGCCAGGATACTAGAACGCTAGTTGTTAATTGAGAAAGTACACTTGAGGCCCATACTTCACATTTTGAAGTGGTTCATAATCTGCTTTGCTGGAAACTTTGTCGGTGAATTGACGGTCAATATGTATTACAGTTCGGTTTAGGAGGTTTCTTTGTTCTAATAGCAATTAAATCAAGTAGACTACTTACCCTACCTTTAACGGTGATGACCGCAATGGTTAATGATTTTTTCATACATATTTCACCATTAACTATCACATTCTCATAATGTCCCACATATTGATTTCAACAGGCACGAAATAGCTGATATTGATCCAGTTGAATTGCACATATGTCGCGGCCATTTGTATTAGGTAATTCATCGCAACGCCCCTCGAAAGGTAAGCAAAGGTTATCGATAAATGAACAGAGTAGTCTTCAAAGCGGTGAAGGAGACATTTATTATTATCAAATAGATTACCTGCTCGAAATTAATTAAAACACATTATCTGTTACCATGCGTCTTCAATTTGTCCGCTCAATTTGTTTTGAGTGGTCAGTGTAATTTCATCGCGGAACTGATACTTTCACATTCCACTGCGCATGGAAAATGCCCTTACAATAAGAACTGGTTTCATTAAAATACGTGCGGTAGTTTTTAATTAAAGGTATGACAATCCCCTCAACATTGCTCAGGAAAATCAGGAAAATCTCGGACATTTCCTTATAATTGTCAAATACACTGTGCAAAATGTTTGTACATTTACAGAAAATAGAGAAAAATAAAAGAATACATTAATGTGCGGTCCAAAAATCGTCAGGGACTGCACATTTTGTGTACTGTTTTTGCATTTTTTCTTCTGCAAGTGTACAAAATTATTATATGTTTTATTTTATTGAATTTAACCATTGTGCACACTGAATAGAGCAACTTACGAAACAGAAATATTGTCACATAATTGAAGGGAAACATTCATTAATTAGTATGACGGAGTACAAAAATCAAATTTTCAAGTCTTCCAAACGCAAAACATGGTCACTTAAATCAAGGGCCACATTGGCGGTTGCATAGTACCATCATATCGTATGATAGCATGGTATTATTAAAAAAAACACAAATGTAACTTACCAAGAAATTAAAAAACAAAGGGCATTTATTTGCATGAGTGACACCTTTTGAAAATCAATTCAAATAAAATTAAAATGAGCTTCGTTAAATTTTAGAGATTGATCTGAGTCGAGCCAAAAGAGGAAGACTGGAATGGCCCCTGCTCTGTTAAAGTCGTTCTTCTACTTGTGTAAGATTAAAAGTATCAAACTTTTGTAATATCGTAATTTTTAAGAATATAATCGAAACCTGATCAAAGATGCATTTGTGTTCAGTCATTAACTAGTAATGTTTCATACAATTTCTCCTATTCAATATGTGGAAAATACTCTCATTTTATGGCAATGCGTTCACACAATTTGCCCAATCATCATTTTTTTTTTACCCATTGCCCCTTCCCCTTTTGGCTATTGACCTGATATGAACTGGCTTTGAGTTCTGTGCTGAATTTTGAAAATATTAAAAAAAAGAAGAAAAAAGTAAGTTCTTCAGTAAAGGATCATTAAGAGGATCGTTAAACAGTTAAATGTATACCGTAGTTGGGGTGACGAGTCTATGTTTATTGCATGAGGTCCCTGTGAGTCCTGGTCCCCAAACCATAGCCAATTTGGCTCACTTTAATAGCCTCTGAATACTCCAACCTAGGAAAAAGGTGAGAATTTGAATCAAGTAATCTGACGACATAGCTTGCATTGTTATCGTTTTTTGGTAAATGGCCATCCACTTCAACGGTAGTAGCCTACAAATAGGACGTGAAATCGACGTACGATGACACATTCCCTCATGAAATAATGGTACAATCCAATCAAGAGAAGAAATAACCAGAGACTCAATTTAATTATGTTTTATCGTTGTTGCAATCTAAATCACAATTAATACAGCCACAGCTTAATAATTTTTAACGTTACTTCCTTATAATGGATCACAGATATCGATATGAGTATAAATTTGCCTTAATTTATTGTGCAAGCCTTTAAAAAATGATGAATTTGTTTTGTCCTTCACAACGCACTTCTCAATTGGAAACATCAATTTATGACATCCCAAACCTTTTCAGTGAGATAACGTTGGCACGGTTTGAAATAGTTTTTTTTTTTTTATTTTACTTTGTTGACATACGATACCCTATCAAATCGTCTACCAACAACTGATTAAATTATTCTGGAAAATATCAGGTAATTTCATTTGATAACATTTCCTTTCTTTCCAAGCATAACATGACAATTTACTTCCATGTTCCAATCAGAAGAAGATTTTTCTTACGGTGACGAAATGTCATTGATGCATTCGAGATGGCACAGAAGATATTCTTGTAAATATTGACCAATTAAGGACGAAGAAATAAGCACACAGATTGGGGTTTATTGAAATCGTCGCCAAGCCTTAATGAGATGGGATGACTACATGTTAGCAGCATTATCCGCTCCTCCTGTGGTAATTAAGATTCTAGCAAGAAATATAAATTAACACAGAGCTCGTGACAAAGTCTTTGACAATTAGCAAACACACCTCGTCCCATCTTTATCTCCGACAATCAGCTTTACCATTGTTTGTTAAGTAAGCACAACCCGAGCAATGTATATTTGCGCGATTAATTGATTCATTGAATTGCGCATTACAATATAAAGCAGACAAAACGTCATTTGCATATTCAAATTATCATCGGCTGAGTTTTGAAGACAAGTGAAAGGACGAACTCCTGTCTAATACGGACGTGTTGCAATCAGCTGTTACAGGACTATACCTACCCTCTATTCAATTACGGATTATCGACCGACTTGGAAGGTGCTCTTATTGACGTTTGAATCAAAATAACTTCACAGAATCGGATTGAGTCGGGTGTCAATTTAGTAAACAGGTTTTTGTTCAACCGACAGCACGGTTGACGAGCCGATGTAATGGTTGTTCGGATGGACAAATAAAAGTTATTGATTTTCAAACATTGTTCATCTTAATGTTGTTCATTTGGAGTTGAAAAGTTAGCAACCTTCGTTTGCATTTCCACTCAACATCAGGGAAGTTAAAAAACCGATCAAAGAAAGAGTCGCCGACAAAAAGATTTGACTTAATAGATGACGATGATCATTTCAGGTTACATTGAAACATTAAACAAAATTAGAAACCTTGCCAGGACTAAATTATGTGTCCTCGTGCCTCAGTCAAGTTGTTTTGGGGGTCTGTTGTAATTGTTTGAACTGAAATGAGGTATTTTGGCATGTCACGTGATTTTTTTCCCATTATCGACCCATTTGCAACTAGTTACTTATTCTAGACCACTGGGGTTCTTATGCCGCCGCGTTCAAATAAGCTCGTGAAGTCGAGCATTGGCCGCGTCTTTTTCCCTGTAACTAAAGAAAATCGGGTACTTAAAGTTTTAACTACCAGTACCGACGCAGCAACGAAGAGGAAAACAAAATCTGCTGTGAATGCACCATTTCACGAACTGGCAATGAAACACGGCATAAATACATATCGTTCATGGACGTTCAAAAACATCTGATTATTTCTTTAAATGTATTAATGTGGCGCATACAAAAACTCATTTAACCACAGTAGGGCAGGTACGGGGTCCTTAAATCCCCCACCATAAGAAATTAGCGTAAATTATCTTCCCTGTAAGGAAATATGTCACCCGCGCTCTTGATATCTCCCAGAAAGTCAGGACCGCTTTGGGTTACGGGCTTTTTGGCACCATTAACTATACAAGATGGGGGGGGGGGGTAAACTCATCAAATTTTCAAAGAGACTACGGCACCAAGTACCCTGGACTTACCACTCAAACAGAGCGAGAAAAGTTTGTAAAAATATGTTTTGTGTTGGTCAGTGATGTAATCATACAATTAAAACTAGTTTCGATGGTCCAATAATATTCATTTATTTACTTTAAAAACCGCCACTACTGTATTTGACACCAGACCTAAAAATTAAAGAACAAAGGCTTTTTTATTTTTTAAGTTCGCTATATGGAGATTAACCTGAACCAACGTACCGTAACTTATTAAGTATATTATCAAATATGTTTTTAGTTGTTCCTGGATTCAACCTCTTTAATTTGCACCGAAGTTGAAAGATCCTTAATGTACCCTTGTGCATACAATCTTATCGATAGCAGACTTCATTCATTTGCTAAATGCTTCAATGGAACATGGGAACTGAGAGTTAAAACAATAGAGTTGTGACGTCAGAGCTATTTTTTATACTCCCAGTTCCCCCGATTCCTTTGTGCATGTAGCAATGTTCACATGATTACGCATTGGTAGTTTCGAACCGTATTTATGCACCATAGCTATATAAGTGTTATACTCGTATTAGTAATGAACTGCATATCGAACAGTATGTTTCTGCTTGCATAAGTTTAAGATCAGTTAAAAACATTTTTTTACATTTTGTCTAATTCTTCCCCATTTACCGGTTTCAACACCGTCTTCATAAATTGTAAACAGGGGCTCAGTTTGCTTGCTTTACAATATATACTGCACGAATAAAAAAACTAAAAAAAAAAAAACGACCTAACCCCGAACTGCGGGCGCCCTGCCAATTTCTTTCTTTTTATGAATACCATGCATTCGACACGTCACGAGCAGGTCTTTAGAGTTTATTTATTAAGCTGTTAAGAATTTTATTAGCTTACTTGAATCGTTTAATAGTTTGTAACAAACGCATAATATTGTCAAGCACCCGGTCGGTACTTTAATGTCCACAGATGTAGATCTCTCGCCGGTCTATGATAAAGCCTATTCTTCCACTATCGCTTACAGCTAAACTCTTTGCGTTTATGTTCCCCCTAGTAATGCGATTACCACACAACGGTGTTTTTCACAGCTTTTTCCCCTATTAGAAAGGAGTATGGTTATTACACTTTTGATGAATAATCATTAACCAACGAAGCCGATGCATGAGAGAAGTCGGCATAGTACAAACCACATTTTTTCTGAAATGATGTCTTTTTAAGCCAAGCAATTAAAATTTCGTTCAAAGGGGAGACTTAAAGGTTTTCGGGGTCTTATAACCAATTGCGAAGAAGGGATAATTTGGTGTTTCTTTCATGGTAATAGCATATTATTCCTCCCTGAGTTTCACGAGCCTTTTTCCAAAGTTCCAAAGTTGATTTTATGATCAAATTAAAATACGCCAACAAGATTCTGTCAAAAAAACCCTCAAGCGGCAAACCGCTTCGGATAATTTAAGCAATCTCCATTAACTTTTTACGACACCAGTACAATTCTCGTTTGCAAATATGGGGATTAAGAAGTGAATATTTATAGGTCTTAAAGGATGCAAATACTTAGATTTCAATACAATAATCCTGTCAAATTGTTCTACGATTTGTGAATGAAAGTAAATTTTTTTCTCGTGAGAAAAAGTAGCAAAGTCGACTCTATCAGCGAAAACTTTATATAATTTGCTCTAAGGGTGATGGCTTGGGTACGTAATACTGCGAATGAAAATGCTCAGCCTGAAAAAGTCAATTTCAAAATTGATTGGTAAGCACCGGAGAAGATAGACTCAAAAGGAGCAACGTCAATTTTCATAAGATTAAAATATCGCACATTTTCTCCTTTTAATAGCAATAATTTGTGATGTTCTCTTTCAGTACATTTTTTTAAGTACTGTACGCTAACAACGATACGTTTTTGTAAAAGTGCACTTACCTTAAGAAAATTAAGTTAAATCACATGTGAATGATGTTACATTTTCAAAGTCAAACCCATGTGTACATGACTTTTGTGTAAAGTTTACCTATAACTTTTGAAGTTCTTATTCAACATTAAGTTTCAAGGGTATTTCTGAAAGTGATACAAATCGTATTACATGTTTTTATAAACGCCGGTACGATGGGAATGGGAATAAGAAAAAAACCCAAAACAAACAAACAATCAAAGAAAAAACAGAAAGAAACAAAGAAAAACAAAAAACAAACAAACAAAGAACAAAAAACAAAGAAAGAAAAACAAAAAACAAATAAAGAAAAAACAAACAACAAACAAAGAAAAAACAAAAAAAAACAAAGAAAGAAAAACAAAAACAAACAAAGAAAAAACAAAAACAAATAAACAAAGAAAAAAGAAAAAAACAAAAACAAACGAAGAAAAAACAAAAACAAAAAACAAAAAAGATGAGAAAAAGACAAACACGGCAAATTGAGGACAGGAATGACTTCATAAATTATCACTTAAAGTAGAATTTTAGCTTCAAAAAGTCTCAGTTCCGGGAATGACTTGAGAATATGAAATTTTTTCAAAGATTTGGGCCGTAACCTTCATTTTATCGTAATTATTATACTTATTGATAATCTTTAGTCTTTTGTAATGAGATGCTTTAAGGATATTTCAGATGAAAATAATCACTTTATATCTAAGCTTTGCAGACTTCAGAGAAAAGTATCATATTAATCAGTTAATAGCCCTTTAACTGTTTATTTTGGTATAATTAAAGCAATTACAAGTTGTTGGAAACAGTCATTGGATCAAATTAACCATGACACTGAGACCTCACCGTTAGAAACTATTCATAATATCACGCACCCTTCAAGATCCTTTTATAAGCAACTAATTCTGCAGGTGGTCACGAAGCCTAAGTCAATAGTTAAAATGGGATGTTAACTTTGATTTAAGTGATGATGAAAGACAAGTCATTTTAAACATCCCATTCAAATCCTTACGTGAAACGAAGATTGTTTATTTATTTCCAGTACCACTTTCTCCACCGTGTTTTAGATGCGGTACTATCGGTAATCACTTTTTATCCCTTATGAACAAGACAGACAACCCTCGATGTAATATATGTGGCCACAGAGATAAAACGATACAAAATCTCTTTTTGGGAGTGTACTGGTACTATAACTGTATAAGTTCAAATTTTATCTCAGACATTGAGCAAAGAATTTTTAAAAGACATTTTCTTCTTTTGGAAAAAGATATTTCCTTTGGTTATAAACGTTTGCCGAAGCACGCTTTAAACTTACTCATTTTTTCATATGAAGTATTATATTTTTCAGAAAAAACTGACCAACGATTTCTTTAAGTGTCAATGAGTTTCCGTACGAATTCAAATCCGTGCTGCATGTGGAAAGTCAATTAAAGGGCAGGAGTATTCACCCCAACTTGAACTCGTGTAGTAGACTGTCCTGTTTAATGATTGGCTGTTGAGAGTCATGTGATAACATTTTTTTCTGTTCAAATGTGAAATTTACTAGAAGAAACTGCATGGTTTACCTTGCATATGTAATACGCCGGTAAGTCTTAAAATATGATGGAAGATACTTCGAAGAGAAATGAGAAGAAAATTGTGGTATTTAGCTGTTGCTATAAAATAAGTTTGGGGCGACTGCTCTTGACCTTTAAGTAGCCTAAGTACAATCGTGGTCTTTTCCTTACAGTGAACTTCAATCAGACTTTAGTGAGTGTAAAATGTTATTTGAGTAAGTTACCTTTTCCCTTCTTTGTTCAGACGTTCTCCGCGTGATTTCAGGCAACTTTAAAGGCCCAATTCTCTCACCCCAAACAGTACCAATTCTCCTAACCTTCTTACTTAAGCCCCTTCCACAATTGTCTGAAATTTATCCTCATCCAGAAATGATCTCAGTTTATTGTTTCAGGGTGAGTATAGAAAAGATCAATGTGTATAATCAAAACACCCTCAGCACAGTTCATGGTGTGTAATATAAGCTTTGGTACTCTGCATTGTTTGAATTAAAATGTCAGTCAAACAGCTGAGCCAATTGAGAATTTAGGTACACTCCTACCAAAATTGTAGTTGTGGGTGAGAGGAGTGGCGCTTTAACATTACTTAGTTGTCAGTGTAATTCGATCTTGTAATTACTTTTTATATTACGAAAGTCAGGGAGAAAAACCCTTTGCAAAACTGCCTCTTCAGATGGGGTTAAGTTTTTGGTAGTGTCTGTCCGTGACTCTTCCCTTAGTCTGGGAGTGCTTAGTGCTGGGGGTCTGCCACCAATCAGCCGCGGAAACTTTAATTCGAATATGGGGAAATGTCATGTAACTTTCATACGTTTAGGGATGGATTCCTGTTTATTAGTTGAAGGTCAACTTAGCAAGTACAGTTGTGAGAGTTTTCTTTCCTTTCTAAGTGTAGCCCACTGTAAGTGTTTGCAAAATGATATTTATGTTGATTTTTCTTTATTTGGAATATGATTCTTTACATCAAAAAATTCCACATTTTTGCTTGTGATCTGTGAAAATCAACTTCTATTTGAAAGCAAGATTTATCTTCAAATAGAGTAATGTTTTAAAAATTACAATTGGAATAAATGATGGCCCCAAAAGATTTTGGTAATATTTATTTATTTATTGGTTGTAAGTAATATATATACATGTCTGGTTAGTCTTCTATACATATATCTTGATAATTGCGTCATTATACTGTTATAAACCATTTCAATTGGAATACTGTTAGCTTATCGTTGTACAGGGATGTAAATAGTGCATCTGTTTGCAATACTTAAAACCCCGATTTTCATCCACTTTTAATGCGAATAATTCGTCACATGGGGTTAGCTATAAAGCTTTCATTCCTCAGTTGTAATTAGGATTGATACAAAAAAAGAAGAAGAAAAAAAAACATCAAACCCATACATCTCAATGAAATGTTTATCCTGATGTGAAAAATGTGTTGTGGTGACATTGATATTATACTTTCTGCTCTTCACGATTTCTTAGTTTTGTTGGATCTACAAAAGTGTCAGTTTCATAAGAACAACTTTATAAAACATGTTGATAACCCTTTCATGCTTCAACACGATTCATGATTTTGAATTGCGGTTCAAAGAAATTTCATGAGCCGTTTGAAAACCCCAGAACGCTAAACGTTAACTTGTGCGTTACTTTGCTCGCATCGTCCCTTTCTGGCCTACAGTTTGTAGGCGCGTGCTTGGTCTAACGGTAGAGCACCCGCCTCTCATGCGGAAGGCCCGGGTTCGCTTCCTCGGTCGAGTCATACAAACGACTCTAAAAAAGGAACCTACTGCCGTTGTGCATAGGCAATGAAGTAGGGAAAACAAGCCAGTGAGCCACAAATGTAAAAAGGACCGTGGCCGGCTCGACTTGAATCAAAATTGGTTGGAAACTGTGCCGTAAAACTCCATGTAACCAACCAACCAACCAACCAACCAACCAACCAACCAACCAACCAACCAACCAACCAACCAACCAACCAACCAGCGAACTTGCTAACTAGCTAACTTGCTAACAAGCTAACTAGCTAACTTGCTAACTAGCTAACTTGCTAACTAACTAACTAACTAACTTGCTAACTAACTAACTAACTAACTAACTAACTAACTAACTAACTAACTAACTAACTAACTAACTAACTAACTAACTAACTAACTAACTAACTAACTAACTAACTAACTAACTAACTAACTAACTAACTAACTAACTAACTAACTAACTAACTAACTTACTAACTAACTAACTAACTAACTAACTTACTAACCTAAAGTTACTTTGTCATTTGTTGCGGGATTTTGTTAGCTTTGCAGGTTAGAAGTTTCCGTGCCAAGAGATAAGTTTATAGCTGTGGAACGGCTTGAAAGCAAGTAACAGGAATATGACCTTTACAACCCCACACCTACGCAATGGTGCGCTAACTGTTCAATAAGTGCACATAGGTGGCCTACAAGTTTGCTCTAACCTCAAATGGCAGAGTGTAGCCTTTTCAGAAGATCTTTATCTTCTAAAACACTAATTTAAGTTATACTAGGAGGTACTGGGTGGTTGGTCCAATCGAAGAAGACCATTTTCAGCCTTTTATTATATTTTTTCCTCTAACCCTTCCCATTTTATTCTTCACACCTGTGGCGTTGAATTTAGTCGATTCGATGAATCCCAGGGGACACTCTAAAACCTGAAAAGGGAACAAAGAACCAATTTAGACGCGCACCTTTTCACAAAGCCTTCGACTTGTCCGCAGATTGTCCAGGGACTCGGACTGTGTGTGCGATTGTGCCGGTGGATCGAAGATAGGGGTTTGCCTTAAGCACCTTGTCCCAGATGAAAGAAAAGAGGATTCACCGAAAACCTAACAAGATTTCTCTGTTAATTGAACAGAAGGTATCGCTTTAATAAATACTCAATAGGATTGCACAAATGTTTAGACTAAGGTAATTATCCCAAAGGCTTGAAATATTCGGACAGGAGAATGAGACCATAGGTGGAAAACACTGACAAGAATGGCAAGCAATCCTCAACGCAAATCGGAGAAGAATTATCTCTGGAATTGATCGCCGATTTCACCTTTAGAAAGCGGTGCGTTTGAGGAGCTAAAACCTGATGCACCATTTTGAGGAAAAAGAACCATGAATAATCATGACCATGGTAAATAATGCATTTACTGACAGCTTATAGGAAACAGAAGAACAGTTTTAGTTTAGTCTCCTCTCCAATTGAGAAAAGATACGTGTAAATCGGTTCGCAGGTTGATTGGAGACAGATGCTATTCAGTTAAAGAACACATGAAGAAAGCCGTCAAGTGAAGGTGATAGATCTGACACGCGTTTATATTTATCATTAAAATGGCGGCAAGTGATTCCAACATGACTTTGTGTTCCGCCAAGTTTGCAGCATTTAATATATGTTTTAATGATCATTTGCTCACATGATTTTCATTTTACGCCTGATACGTTTGAGTTGAACCTCACATCAGGACATACGGTATTAAAAGCACGCTCCACTGGCTTTCCATTACGACACTGCAAAAAAAGAAAAATATTTCGGACAATTTCCTCCTAACCTTGTCCCAATACCTTTTCCTAACTCAAGATATCTCACTTTAAAGGTTATATTTGTTAAAATACCTCCTCTTTACAACAAAGCCACAGACATTTATGTAATATGGTCATATTGTGTCACATTCCTTTTGTTTTTCTTTGCAATTAAGTATATTTTCCTTGATATTATAAATAGGCCTAAATTGAATTGAATGTTAAATTAATGTGCCGTGATAGTATCAAAAATTTCTCTTTATGCACTAAATCCCACGAAAAATGGATTAATTTGAAAAATTCTTATCTTGCGAACACTGTATGATGTTGAGATGCAATTTGGCCCCTCTGTGAAAGAGACGACTTTTGTGCATATTTTGAAGGCAATGAACTTTGTCCAAGGATTCGCCTTCTCTTTTGGACTATATAAGGCACAGAGGGTGAAAGGTCAGGGCCGTGGTTATCCCCTCCAAGCCCCGATCTGAGACTGCAATTTAACTAGGAAATTATTAACAACTGGCCCACTTAAAGGTTAAATGTCATCCCGACTTGAATTAGTACGGTGCCGTAGAAAACTATCCTAATTCATGAATGGCTCTGGTGCATTATGTGACAATTTTCTAACTGAATTTTAAAATTTACACGGATAGTTGGGGTTTGCCTTGAAAATGGAATATTATGTTATAAAATATCATTAAAGATATCGTAGAGGACGAGAAAATAGAAAAAAAAAATTGTGAGATTTAGGTGCTGTCTCAAAATAAAAGTGGACGACAGCTTATGCTCTTTAAGATGCTAATTTGGTTTTCATTTCGTGTCCCGATATATCACTGTAAAAATGAATGAAATAAAGAGATGTATAAAGATTACTGAAAAGTGCTGGTAAGCAATTTTCCAAATTTATCAGCACTTCTTCTGTAATCTCTGTTTCTTTACTTTGTGGTTCTCCAAAATGCAGTGTACCGGTACTGTCCATAAACTTGATGTACGGATGAATATAGGTCCAAGTGTTTCACTAAGAACCTTTTGTATCCACCAATAACCACAAATTTATACTCTGAAAAACGTATTTAGTAATTTCTTCTTATAAACAAGTTCAAATTCTAAACATGCTTAGTATTTAAATACTGAATGTTTTGAGATAAAACGTGTTTAAAAGCGAAATGTTTTTAGTTTTAGACACGTGTGTTTAGCATCTGTGTTTGCAAAGTGGGGGAGTGTTTGGACAAACATTTAATTTCTAAACAAATATTTTTTTGAAATGTAGGAATGTATTTCCTTCATACAATGCGATCCAATCTCATAGATAATGCGGAATTCGATACTAATTCATCCATACTAGTATGACTGAGGGGGGCTAAAAGGAGATTAAAACGTACCCTTCCCGTTTTAAGCAAACCCTAAAATTCGTTCCTGAACATGAAGAAATTGGGGCAAAACCATTTTGAAAGCACCAGAGATATGCTGAACAGTACTTTCGCTATGCCAACCTAATCAAAAATGCATAATAACTGAATAAAAATTCAAATGGCCCTATACGCATAAATATTAATTCGATAACGGATTATATTTGTTTGTATTCCATCTCTAGACTTCCAAAAACAAATTCGTTTATTACATTTCATTTTTTTTTTTTATCAAATTCTCTCGTTGGACAATGTCATTTCATGAAATGAGGCCTATCAACTGTTTTGCATATCCGTCGTATGAATATAACATTCATAACCAAGCAATTACGAAAATAATAACACCGCAAATAACAGAAGAAAAAGATTCTTATATTAATTGTCTATTCAGGGAGTAACGTCCTTTATATCTAAATTGGCTTGGCTAATTTTCGTTTCACAATGGACGTGTTGGTATAGATTATAATCTGTTTCCTTTCTCTATTAAGGTCGCTTAAACTAGTTGTCAGCCTGTCAATTCGTTTTTCACCGAAACAAAAAAGAAAAGAACTGTCTGATAAATTCAAAGAAGTCTTTACTTTAAATCACCGAACCTTGACGCCCTTTAGAGAGCGCTAATGATTTCTTTTTGTCATTTTCAAATTGTTTTGCAGATGGGGCAAGTCGCACAGCAGTTATCGATAGCAATAATCTTGTTATTTCGTTGAACCTATTCCATGTCTCAATTACGTTGATGTTGATTCGCATAGTTCTGTCAAACCAGGGTTTCCCTCGGTTAACAAAGATCAAAGAGACCGCAGAGGAAACAACAGCAAACTATTACGAAGCAATGACCCACCATCGAAAGCAATGGTGTTTCGATGAACCAGTTATCATGAATTATAAAGGCCGAATTAATGGAGTGCTCAGCTTATCAAATAAGCTTTAGGTCATTGCATGACAGAAACTGTAGGCCTATTACTGGAACGAAAAAACGGGAATACATAAAAGAATAGAGGTCAAGGAAAATGTACGGGTAGTGTATTTTAGAGTACCTTTTATATAATATTCTTTGTGATTGATATATAAAGTAAAAGCTGAGATAAAAACGCGAGAAGAAACAAAGGGACAATTTATTTGGCAATTTCGCATACCAAGTTAATTAGCCCGAAGCAGAGTAATGACTTAATTGGTTTCCGACGATTTTATGGCTCATGGACACCAAATTGCCCGCTAAAACAGACGTTAACCTGGAAGAATCTAAGATAGATAATTGTGTTGCTGTCTAATGTTGAAAACACTTAGCCCATTTTGTCCTATAGCAGCCGCACCCGAAGTAGGTTTTATTTAAAAATAAAAGGATGTATTGGTCTTATTTAAACAGTCGTTTTTATATTTTCTGCCTCCAAGTAACTCACATCTTGACTGTTGTTTTGAAAATTTTCAGACAGCTGAGGACATGTATATATTGTAAATAAGCAATTATATTGAGTTGAATTAAGTTGCTTGAAAATGGACCATACTGTCATTTTTGGACTTTCCAAATATATTCTCAGTGTCGCCAAAGTCTTAAATTGTAAATATTTATATTTCAAAGCTTGCCAAAAAAAATTCAAACAGTTCAGCTCAACTCTCATCTTTCCATGACATTACTGAGCTCAAACATAGACTCTGACGCTTATTTCCTCAATTTAATCTTTCAGATTTTACATTCAGTTGTGATATCATTATTGTGCTTCTTAAACCACGATATTTTTTATCTTTTCCAAATTTGAAAACCGCTCAGCCTTTGTTCATAATGTGACTTCGTCCTATTATAATACTGTTACATGGATAACTTGCCTAAACAAGTCCTGTTTTCCCGTAAGGAAATAAAGTAAATTTTTAAGATAATGAAAAACGTTTTTCTTTAATTTCAAACAAAAACAAAAGCAGGTATGAGGTGTGAGAAGGACATGCAAAATTCTTCCCTAACTGACATTTTTCAAATTTGTTCATTGAATGTTTAAAATGTCATCAACAATGGAGTAAGCTTTGACAATGAAGAAAAAGGAAGAGGATTAATGGTGACTTATGATAATTTCATCCGAAATTCTACATTTAATTCACTCAAAATCCAGTGCAACTTGTGTGAAAAATACAGTGTGCTTGTTCAATTCGGACAATTATAGCATACCACGTATGCACAACGCTTATAGATGCAGTTCAGAAATAAAAAGTTTTGATATTTTGAGTTAAAAAAAAAAAAAAAAAACAGGAAGATCATCATATCAGATTAAGAAGTTTGAGGGGAAAAAAGGGCAAAAAGGCAAGTTAATTTTAGGAAACCCCACAAGGATGAGTTACCACTGAATAATACGCTATACCGACTCGATAAATTTCATGGAAAGTGCTAAAATAACATGCCGGTGCTAGAACCTGAAATGAACAATTCACTGTTTGCAAATTATTCTTTGGTTTGAAGTTAAGACTAAAATCCTGATGAATTTGTTTAATTTCTGCAGAAAATAATGGAATATATTTGAATAGAGTGGCAGAGTTAAACCTGCAACGTATCCTCACTGTTCTCAGAGAAGTACCGTACTGAAGCAGTATGCCTGACGCACAAAGGAAGGAAGATTGAAAACTTGGTGTATATGGTTTCCGATGTAAAAGTGTAGGCCAATTTCTACTTACCAGCAGCGTTATAGGACGAGATGAGTTGATGACGTCACTATATATTGTCGAATAAGTTTCAGCCAACTGATTATGCAATAATATTAACAAAAATTCACATCAAAGTTGATGCATCTTTAACATAACTCAAAAGCTTCCCTGCAATATAAAAACCCTATTATCTTCATATTAGAAGCAACTACTTGAAATCTTAGAAAAGTTTAAACATTGTAAAACAGAATTTCGTTAACGTTAAAAACAGTTTAATTTCTTGCAATGGGAAATTAAAATTACACAGTCACCTGAATTGTTTTAAAAAAAAAACATGCTTCATTTTAAATTGATTAACTAGGAATAAAATCGGTGTGGCTTATATATATATATATCATAAAATGTCATGTAAATGGTAAAGCGTGTTTATAGTATAGTAGTATTTATAGACATGTACAACCTTTTGTTACAAATATTGAGTTCGTTCCCGGCCTGCAGTCAGATCATTCTTTCGTGTTGATGTCATTCTCAATTGGTAATACTATTAGAGGAAAGGGTTATTGGAAATTAAATAACTCACTTTTGTGCGATTCCAATTACGTTGATTCGGTAAAGGAACTGTTACACATTGAATTATCTAGTAATACTTTCGATAATCCTGCCTCCCGCTGGGAGTACTTAAAATTCAAAATACGTAATTTCACTATATCGTACTCAAGGCAAAAGGCAAAGGAACGTCGTGAAAAAGAAAACCATCTTATTGCCAAAATTGCTTCCCTTGAGCAGCAGATATATTGTACTGAATTACCGGAGTTACGTTCTCATTTAAAGGAAGCCCAAAATGAGTTAGTTTATCTTTATGATTACAAACTTCAAGGTACTATTTTGAGGTCGAGAGCCAGATGGGTTGAAGAAGGGGAAAAAAACTCAAAGTATTTTTTGAATCTTGAAAAAAGGAATAAATCACTCAGTTTTATTTCAAAACTTGTGAATGACCAGGGTAATATGATAACAGATGAAACAGAATTACTTGATTATATCAAAGATTATTATAAATCCCTTTATACATCTGGCTCTTGTTCCCCAGACAGCTTTTTTGAAGATCTTCCAGTGCATTATGATGACAATGAAGTTATGCTAGCGTGTGAAGGCGAACTTACAGTTGCTGAATGTTTTAAATCGTTATCCTCTATGAAGAATGATAAATCCCCTGGAAGTGATGGGCTGTCCGTAAATTTTTATAAAGTGTTTTGGCCAGTAATTTGTAATTTGGTTGTAGAATCGTTAAATTATGGTTATTTCTGTGGACATCTAGCCTCTGAACAGAGTAGGGGTGTCATAACTTTGATCCCGAAACCTAATAAAGACCGTACCTGTATATCCAATTATAGGCCCATAACGCTTTTAAACATTGATTATAAAATTGGGTCTAAGGCTATTGCCGCACGCTTGAAACCTGTTTTACAAAATTTAATTGGTCCGCAACAAACTGGGTTCTTAAAAGATCGATTTATTGGGGAAAATATTCGGTATGTTTTAGATGTAATTGATTACACGAGTGACGAGGGGATTCCTGGTTTTATTTTTAGTGTTGATTTTGAAAAAGCCTTTGACAAGCTTGAGTGGGATTTTATACACAAATGCCTTCGTTATTTTCAGTTCGGTGAGAGCATCCAAAAGTGGGTTAAGGTGTTTTATAATGGTAGTAGTACTTGTATAATGAACAATGGTAATTCATCGGGTTATTTTTCTCTGCAGCGTGGAGTTAGGCAGGGATGTCCATTAAGTCCATATCTTTTCATATTAGCAGTCGAAACATTAGCTTTGAAAGTTTTGCACAATAACATCATTAAAGGAATCTCAATAAATGAAAACGAAGTCAAGATCTTGCAATACGCAGACGACACTAATTTCTTTCTAGATGGTTCTGAGCAGTCTCTTACGGAGGTCATTCGCATTCTCCATATGTTGAAAGTCTCTGCCGGTCTAGTTATTAATTTACACAAATGTACTCTGTTTCCGTTGGGTCCATTTTCTTCACATGTACCTAATTTTGTCTCCGATATTGATGTCAATGTTACCTCTGGGCCGATTCAGATGCTTGGTGTTGTTTTTACTTCAAATAGGGATGATCTTTTTCGGCTTAATTACCAGCCTAAGCTTTCAAGACTAAAAACAAATTTAAGACTTTGGGCATCAAGAGACTTAACACCAATTGGTAGAATTACAATTGTGAAAAGTTTTGCATTATCACAGCTCGTTTTTCTATTCCTTGTACTTCCGGATCCACCAAAAAAATTTATTAAAGAGTTAGAAAGTGTCATTTTTGATTTTATTTGGGGTGGAAATCCTGACAAAGTAAAACGTTCTGTAATGGTTAACTCAGTAAGGGACGGAGGACTGAAAGTCACACATATACCCAGCTTTATGAAAAGCTTAAAGTGTACATGGGTCAAGCGCTACTGTAACAATAGTAATAATCCCTGGAAAACTTTTTTTGATATTTCTTTGGCGAATGTAGGAAAAAAGTTTTTCTTTCATTGCAATTGCAAAACCAGCGATGCCCCAATTATTAAAAATACTTTTATTAAAGAGGTTGTTAATGCGTGGTGTATACTGACCTTTTGTTCTCCGACGGAATATTTTGAAAATCAAGTTATCTGGAACAATTCTTTTATTCGTATAGATAATAAACCTGTTATGTATTATAATTTATTTCGCAAAAATGTCATATATGTAAGAGATTTTTTCGATGATAGAGGTATGCCATTGACATATGGTGATTTTATGACTCGTTTTGGTATCAATAGATTCCCCTTTTCACTATACTTTGGTTTGATTAACAGCATTCCAAGAGGGTGGAGACCTAGAGAAGGGGCAGAAGGTAGGGCTAATAATGGCAGCTGTTGGTATGAAAAGGTTATGAACGCTTCCTCTACTTCACAGTTCATTTATAATAATCTTATTGAGCAAATTACATGTCGCCCAACTGCAATGTTTAAATGGGAAAAAGATTTCACTGACCTCACAAATCAAGACTGGCAAAATTTTTTTGAAATGGCCCGGGTTAATACAACTGAAACGAAACTACATTACTTACAGTTCAGATTTTTACATAGAATTATAGTTACTAATAAATTACTTTTTACTATGCGGAAAGAAGAAAGTGACCTTTGCTCTTTTTGTTACTCAGAAACAGAAAGTTTAGAACATTTATTTTGGGATTGTCGTTTGGTTTCAGGTTTTATTTTGGATGTAGAAGAAGTCATCCTTAAGAAACAGTTTTTCTTTTCCAAAACAAGATATATTTTTTGGTTTTAACCAGGGTAAAAAACACCCATATAACTTTTTAATTTTACATATGAAAAACTATATTTATCAATGCAAGTGTAAAAAGGCGCAACTTTCAATTCAAGAATTTCTTTACAAGTTTAAGTTTGCTATTAAGGTAGTAAGGTTCAATTCAAAAAGAAGAACAAGCAGATCAAGAACACAGATCAGTTACTATGATTTATGTGATGTGTTTTCAGACTTAATTGATACGTAAACTGCTTATGTCAAAGTATGCATAGTTTTTGTGTTTCTTCTTAATGTAAATTCATGCCTGTCTTACTTGTTTATATGAGTTCTCTTCTTTATAATTTACCGTCTATATGTATAGCATATGAATAAAAAGGAGGAAAAAAAAAAAAGAAGCAACTTCTTGAAATCTTAGAAAAGTTTAAACATTGTAAAACAGAATTTCGTTAACGTTAAAAACAGTTTAATTTCTTGCAATGGGAAATTAAAGTTACACAGTCACCTGAATTGTTTTAAAAAAAAAACATGCTTCATTTTAAATTGATTAACTAGGAATAAAATCGGTGTGGCTTATATATATATATACATCATAAAATGTCATGTAAATGGTAAAGCGTGTTTATAGTAAAATTCATGGATCTCTATTTATGGGAAAATATTTCTGCTGTTTCTTATAGTTTGATCGCCTAGTGCTCTCAACAATGAGGCGAGTAAAAGTCTAGAAATAAAGTGCTATCATTTAAAAAAATAGTATGATCAAGAAACTGGAAGAAATTTAAAAAGTTCATTTTTACAGTTTATGAAAGTTTTAGTGTAAAATAAAGAAAGAAACGCTTAAGAGGCACTGTTACTATTCTACAGAGTATTGCAATTTATTGTGTTCTAGTGACATATGCTACAATTTGTCGTCTTGCTCTCATAAATAAACCTATACAAACCTTTGGATAATTACATTACCTGGGTACTACCTATACAGACAACCCGCGAGTTGTCGCGAAGAAAAACGAAAATAAACCTCCTGGGTTAGAATCTCGTGCCGGCAATTATCATTGTCACGTTAAAAACATTCCTGAAATAGGCTAACGGGGTTCACCGATTGGAGTAAACCTTAAACGTTGAGTGCAATTTTCTTTAAATAAAGTTCAGCAAGTTTAATTTTTCATGGATACGAAGCTCATGTGTCAATTTACTGCTCAATATTTTTGCAGTCGTATATGTCTTTAAATATTTTGTGTGCTTTATTCAATTTTTTCATCATTACTTTCTTGTAATATTCCGTATTTTTCGTTGTGAAGTTTCTGTTACTTTTTATACTTTATCTTGATGTAACTAATTGTTAAGATAAATATCAAATATCCAGCATTGCACTGTGCGACAAACACTTAAAACATTTAGACGTGACTAACAATTAAAATCACGATTTAACCAAAACAGAAATTACCGTATATTAGCATCTATAACACGCACGGTACCGTAATGATAACAACCTCAAAGAAAGCAAAAGAACATTGTATTCATGCAAATGTTATAACCTTTTCCGGTACACTTAAAAGAATAGACTATAGCCAAATTTATTTGATACGTTAAAGAGGAACATCCCCTAAGTATTCTGGTGAAATTTTTATGAATTTATGAAACAGGAGTGATATCGTCAGTTCATGAATTCACATTTTGGCCATTGTTTTGCTTTTATTTGTAATTTATCACATATTATTTGCAACTAAACTCCGATATAAAAAACCCCTATAATCTATGCCTTAGGAGCAAGATAGCATCCCTAATCAATTCAAGGTCAAAATAATAGGATGGCACTAAAGAAACAAAACATTGGTTAACAATGTGAATCCAATGTTACACCTGCTTCCTTTAAGTTAACTTTCTATCTATAGAAAATGTGTCAACTTCAACTGCTAATATCATCATAACTGGTCATGGGAAATGAATGAAATCGTAACCAGAATCCTTGTAATATGTTCCTCTTTAACATATCAAACATGCATATGTCAATGGACTATTCTTTTAATGCCAGATAGGCCTATATTATATTAATTGAAATAATTTTGGAATGTTTTAATTCTCCAATGAAAGTTCTTCTTCTTTAAACTATAAATTACACAATTCAACATCCACATTGTAATTAAACTTTAAAGAAAAGGTAAATCAGTCAGGTATTGTGTTCTCAAATTTACAGGTGGATGTGTACGGTAATGTTTAGCAGAGAGAATGAGAGTACCAATGGGGTGATTGATATTGGAAAACCTACCAAAAACAAGCATCTGCGTCATAGGAATTTATAAACGTTCCTGATTCAATTAATTAAAGTTTTTCCTACACTTTCCTTTAGTGGAGAGTTGTGAAATTCGTCAAAATGCAAGTGTGTCGATCCTGGGGGCAGGTGCAGAGGGGGGGGGGAGGGGATTGCCCCACCAATGAAAACATTGGGGGGGGGGGACTTGTCGTTTTGCCCCCAAATAA
This sequence comes from Holothuria scabra, assembly GCA_037179385.1. Classification (NCBI taxonomy): domain Eukaryota; kingdom Metazoa; phylum Echinodermata; class Holothuroidea; order Aspidochirotida; family Holothuriidae; genus Holothuria; species Holothuria scabra. Next base: position 12,305,195 of record CM074194.1, read on the forward strand.
TTCAGGCAGATTAAAAAATAACAGGCAAAATAAACAAAATGTGACCTTGGCGTGTGCAGATGACTTCCTGTCGATTAAACGTGAATTTGAGGAGCACACTGCATTTATAATGCACCATCTATGTTTTTGTGTATATGCCCGTCAATGTGAGTATGTATGCATATTTTTCCACTTAAAGAGGAATCCGGTCCGGGACACGATCTAGGGTTCAGACTTTTTGGAAAAATGTTTGCCCCCAGTCCACAAACCAGATGGACGCCCTGTCAAAATACAGAAGAAAAATGGGTACCGATGACAACAACATCAACGGACCAACGACTGAAAACTGTTACGTACTTTTTTTTAAATTCAAAAGAGAAACATTAGGGAAAGTCACACAATTGAGACCGAGTCCTCACTCTAAAAAGTGAAATTAACTCCTTTTTGGATAGATTATATTCACTCCAAATTTAGATAAGTACATAATTTCACTCTAAAAAAGTGGTTTTCACTCGAAATGTTTTAGAGACTAATAGAAGACGATGACGAGAACATAAAAAAATAGATCGAAAGTACAAAAGGTTCATACCCAAATCAATCATTAGATAACGAAAAGGGCCAATGCATGTCCTACCGCATCTCTTACTTACCTGCGTAGCAGATTTGCGACCTATTATTCCTTGTTCAGTCGTATCATAATTATTTGAGAAGCTGAGGAGCTGAAAAAACAGAGTCCGCTAAGCGGAGTAATATATTACAGAAAAAAGAGAGAAAAACGTGAAATGAACGCTTAGTATGAAACCTTCTTTCTTAATTCCTTGGAGTGAAAATAACCCATAGAGGGGGAATTGGATCACCCTAATATAAGGGGAAAATTTATCAATCGAAGAAGGATATACCGAATCTTTCAAAAGTAGATATTCAATCTTAAATTTGGAGCTATCCCCAATATCACTTTTTGGCATTTAGAGACGGCATCGGAGAATTTTTCTTCAACAATCAGAAGGCAATTTTCGATAAACTTCATTTACTGAAAAGGTTGAAAACTTTTCTGTACATTTTCTGAGACCGCGTGTATGGTCTAATCGTAGATCATCCGCCTCTCACGCGGAAGGCCTGGGTTTGATTCCCAGGTCGAGTAATACCGGAGACTCTAAAATAGAACCTACTGCCGTTGTGCGTGATGATCCGCATGCATAAGCAATGGAGTAGGGACTAACAAGCCAGTGAGTCACAACTGGAAAAAAGGCCGTGGCCGTCTCAACTTGAACCAATAGGCTTGAAACTGGGCCTTAAAACTCCATATAACTAACTGTACATTTTCTGTAAAGGTTAAAAACTTTTCTGTATATTAAAAGCTTCGTCCGTTGCCAATGTGTCACCGACGAAGAGAAAACCATATTGTGAAGGACTGTTTATAATATTTCAACTTTTCATTCTTCAGTTCTAGGTAATAGGTTTCCTGTCAAATAACTAAAATCTATTTTACGTCAAGCAAAACTATCACAATGAAAGGGATAGGCTTTGATAATGTCGGCAAGAATTCGCATAGGGAATACTGCCTCGGTAAGAAACGTCATATGTTTGACGTGGCAGGCGATAATATTTTCTCACGTGTTGTGTTACCGATGATGGACGAATATTTCAAAGACGGATCTCGCTCTGATTGGATATAAATTTTCCGTAATTTCTTCAAATGATGTTTAGTTGCATTTAAACTGTTAATCGATTAGATTTTGAGGTCGAGGTGGCAAGCAACTAACAGATTGCCGCTATACACATTAAATAGCCTTAACGCTGAGATAAAATTTGTTTTCAGGTTTCCTTGTAAATAAAACGGTTAACTACCCCGCCGTGGTTTGACACTGTGTATGTGAGAACATTTACGCGGTAAACCTTCGTGTGTGATTACCTGTGTCAAACGGCTTAGCATCGAACGTAACTACAAAAACTTGCGGGTGCAAGTTAATAATAAAATTCCTCAATCACCAGCTTCCACAAACTCATAAAAGGTAAAAAGGGTTCTTTTAATATGTTAATATACTGATTCACGTATCGGCATGGGGAAGCCAGCCCCGGTGTTACCTTCTCAAGAGTTGATCGTAGTCATAAAAGATCAAAGAGAGCCGAACGAGACAAAAAGATTCTTATACCTCAGTTTAACTATCCCGGTAGACAGACCTCGCGCTGTTTAAGCCGAGTAGAATGGTTTGCTCAATAGAATATAACAGCATTGGTGTTTTTAACACCCTAGAGAAGCAGTTTGGTACATACCAATTAGCACTCAATACTTTGAGGAAAATTCTCGAATAAAAATGATTTTACTTTTTATCTCATTTTGTTATTCACTGTTCCTCTCTGACCTCGACATGGTTTGTAAATTCGGCGAGGAACTTCCAAAATACAAAAAGTTGAGAGTAAATTAGAGGAACTGCAGTCTCATTCTCAGTACAAACCCCACCCTGTTCACCATTGCTGCTTTAAATTATTAAAGGGAAGCTGCAATCACCCTAGTCAGGGTAACTCTTCAGTCGAGGGTGATGTGGTACTTGTTCACACCCCTCGGGTCCATAGGCTTACCGGGGTGATTTTTCATGAGAGGGCAAGAGCATTTTTTGCTCGAATAATGTCACCGTTTATTATGTTTTGACCATGTTTTGTCCGAATAGACCAACAGCTTCGGCTCGAATTGGGAGGGCGAGTACCCCCTGCACCCCGCCTCGTACGCCTATGCTCGGATCAAAATTAGTGCTATCTGTTCCCTGACGTAGAGGGGTATGAACAAGTCAAGGTTACTACATCAGTCTCAACGGAGGGCTTACCCCAACTAAAGTCACACCAAATTGATTTAGTAGACTATTTAGTTTCATGAATGGCTAGTAAAAATCACGTAACATCATTTTCCTTCTCAAGTGCAGTAAAATTTATTTTGGTCAACAGCTTGGTTTACCTTAAAAGCTCAGTTTTAAGGTCCTCAAATATTGTGAAACAAACTTCGAAGAGAATTGAGAGGCAAATTTAATATGGTACATTGCACAATGATTTGTGATGTCATTGTTGTACTACTCAAATTACAATCTTTGTGTGTCTTTGTTTTTCTAGAAGCTACTGCACCTTGTACCAAGGTGTGATGGCACTCTCACTCCTATTGTGTGATACTATTAATTAAGCCCTCTTTGTGCAACATGCTATGTATGCAAACAGGGAGTGTTCAAGATCATAAAAATATTTTTAACTTCAAAGGAAAACAAAGTAGGTAATGTGAGTTGTACAACAAGAAAGTCACAAATTATTGCGCAATGGACTTATTTGTTTTAAGTGAATAAACTTCAACATTTTATATCTCAGCTCAGGAATTTTCTGTGAAGATGGAAGTTGTACGGTTAAAATTCATTTTTCATGGTCTTAACATATATTCTTGAGTTTTTTGACTTGTGGTATTAAGGTGTGTGTCGCGTTTCGATACAGTAGGATGGCATAGACAAAATCGCGACGTACGAAAACTATATCCCACAATCCTTTGTACTTGCTATTTTCAAAAGAGTTTAGTCACGGACTTCCTGCACATGGACAGAGCATACTCCATGGTGATTGTCGCTACCTTACGAGTGAGAAAAAGCGCACCAAGATGACCATCTGCTGTGATTTTATGTAAAAATTTGGACTTGCTCAAGTCAATTCCCAGATTTTGCAAGAAAGTTAAATTATTTTCGAAATATTGCAAGGTAAGGTCAAAATCACTTCACGTATTGCATGAATATGATATCCTTTCCCATTCAAGTTTAACTTTTGCTCAAAATATGATAGATTCGTCATCAAATCAGACGATTTATAGCTTCACTGCGGCCATCTTGGTTCGCCTTTTTTGTCTCAGCCGTTGGCGACCATCTACGGATAGGACGTACGTGTTACATGCTCTGTCCATGTATTATATGTCCGTGGGTTTAGAACACAAAAGGGCCCGATAATCAGTCAAATCTGTGCAAAGGTTTCCTAAGTTGTTTGTACAAAAGTATCATTTTATTTGCCTCAGATCAAGTTTGTTCAAGTTTTGACAGAGTAAGAGAATCCATTAGTATTCATCCTACCAAAGAGGTTATATAAAAAGTAAATAAATAAAAAAATAAAAATAATAAAAAGGTTTCATTTACACTGCTGCACAAAATTTCTAAAAATGGAAAATCGAAGACCAATTTTTGTTTATTGCATATTGACGACAATGTCTACACTCTGCATATTGAAAATCTAATATGCTGTTTTATTATGCACACTTTCTGTGCACAATTTCTTACATAAATTATTTAAAGGGCAAATGTTGTCGCCTCCAACTTGCATCAAAATAAAAAACTAAATGACAACTGTTCTACATCGTGACTCTTAAAACAAAAAGAGTGAAAGATGAAAAGTTCACTCCAAAAGAGCGGAAATGTACTTCAAGAAAGGGTAAAATCACTCTAAATGAGCCAAGTTTCACTCTTGATGGAGTGCCGTCAGGGGCTACTCTTAAAAATTAAAAAAAAAAAGAGTGATCCGTGGCGGCACTCGCTAAATAGTGAATTTTCACTCTTCTTGGAGTGAATTTCAAATCAACTCTTTTTGGAGTGTGTTGTACTATTCTTGAAGTGAATTAACACTCCAATGGAGTGAAATTACCCTTTTCACTCTATTAAAGAGTGTAACATTTTCCGACATATTTTTTGACAGTTTAGGACATAAATATAACATATTCAAGATAGAATCAAGAAGTGACTCCTCTCGTAAATTTAACAATTCTGTGAGGAAGTCACATGATTCTAGTCATGAAATAGGATTGGCTACTCCACTGGTCCAGTCTGGGTGAGTGCATTTCCCTTTCCGTGCATACGGAAACTTCTGCCATCATACTCAGCATATAAGCAATGAAGCTGAGAAAACAAGCCATGCAGTGAGCGTCAACTAGAAAAAGCGCGAGGCGGACGAGTTTTTTCGTCCAGTTCATCGCTACGAAAAAAATTAATTTTTGACCATCGCCGGCAGGCTCTGAGGGGCGGCAGCCTAAAGGGGGCTGCAGCCACAGAGGCGCTACGCAGGCTATGGCGGGCTCGACTTGAACCAATTGAATGGAAACTCGCCGTAAAACTCCAACTAACGTAACCTAACCTTAGTAACTTACCTTATATAAATCGTGAAAGTCAGCTTATGCAAATCTTAAAAGACTGTAAACGTTAAAGGGACATTTGCAGTGTAGTTGTGAGTCAACTCTAAATTGAAGTTGCTATGAAGGGAAAATGCAATTAAGTGTAGTAATAATCATTTCCTACTCTCCAGTGACTGCGCTTCGTCCCAAAATGAGCTTACGGTGGTTACTATTAGGCACTGATCTAAGAAGCTACTACTTCTTATTCGGTGTTGTGCTGTTATTAATACTTATAAGTATTTGCATATGAGATGTTCTTGGTTTCGTCTTTTAAAGAAAAAAATATATATATTTGTGTATGAATGAACAAGGTTTAGCAGCTCTAGACCAATGCATTTGAACAGAATAATGCTCTCTTGGGGTGTGTTGGGGTGATGTTTATTGTATGGGATAGTACTTTTAGATAACTAGGCGTTTTATCTGCTCCAAATCATCTAAGATGGTGTACATTGTCATCGCTATAGTCAAAATTTACCAGTCAGGCAGTGTTCGAGCTTGTCAGGTCACGTGATGGTACCACCTGATTCTCACCATGTACTTGACAGATCTTGTTACCAAGTCTTGCTGTTTGAAAAGTATAGTTCAAGGCCTTAAAATTTCATCTTTGCGGGGAGCGATGCAGGGAATCGTGTGAAAATGTTTAAAATGTGTTATTTCTCAAGGAAATTGCTTATTTTCCACTTCACAGGGAGTAAAAGGATCCTTGTGACCTACCTGTTATCTGTGATATTATAAACGTTGCGAAATTTCTCAAAGTAATTGCAACAGTTAACACTTAGAATAGGTCATATATACTTCTTTTTCTCAAAATGTTACTCTAGATGGGGGAAATGATATCTTGCAGAATAGACTGCACACCTGGGAATGGCAATTTTGGATAATAAAACTAATCACAATCGATTCATTGATTAAATCTTTGACATTACACTGCTGGAATTATAAGGACATATTAAAAAAATGGATTATTACCTTACATTTGGAAACCACGTACTAGATAAAAAAGAAATAAAGCTACATTCACATGCCACATTAACTTTCATCGGAACATAAACAGTAATAGTTGCTGGCAGAACAAGTACACTCTGTTTTTACACAATTTGTCTTGGGTAATGGGACCATCCGGGGTTTTCAGGGAAAATTTTTCCAAGGGCCTACTTATTTGGGTGTTTTGTCCCATTTATAATCCTCTGAACTGATTCTCCTCCAAATTTTTCACTTGTATTTCGGATCCAAGGTCCTAGGTGGACCCAAGTGGCCCATTCTTTGTACAGGATCCCACGTGGGTTGTCCGGCCGACTTTATGAGATTTTGCAACGCGTTTCCTACATTTTTTATATAATATGTGGAATTTTGTGTAATAAATGATATGTTTATTGAACTTTTTGAATTTTGGTTTGAGGTCCAACATGGGCCCTTTTCATGATGATGTACTATCGTTTTGAAATTTTGACAATCGTACACCTTTTTCATTTTCATCAAATACTCGCAAAAGGTTGGTGTCACGAATAACAATCATGAAATCATTAGATGCCCTGCCGAGATAGGAAAATGCTTTTGCTTTCCAGCTATGCGTAATGATTGATGCAGTCTAAACTGGTCTGTGTTCAGCAGTTCAGTCACTGCCATTCCTCCATGTAACCAATAGCTTCATTCCTTTTCGTCTGGAGATACGCTATTTCGAATTTCGAAGCATGATTTGGCGGGTTATTACAGGGTTATCCCAGTATTACATGTGAGAATGATCAATATATTTTGTTAGATTGGATATTGTCGGAACAATTTTGGGCATTTTTGAGGAGATGTTTTCTCCTTAAAAGTGTTATCTTCTTCTGGTCATTTTTTGGGGTTCATGCACATTCATCTGGTAAAGTTACCGCTTTTTTTGAGGGCAGATTTGAACGTTATTTTCAACTGTTTTTATAATTTTAATTTTCGTATCTAACAAAGAAGAAGAGAAAAAAATTGTTTATTGCGGTATTTAACTTATATAAAAAAAAATGTTTAAAAACTGAGTTGTAAAACCTCATCCAACGAACGTATCTAACTACCTACATCAACATGACACGGAAAGAATGTAACTGTTAATCACTATTTAATCGCTATTTAGATTCACACTAACTCCGGCAAATTTATCTCCTGAAAATATCATAAGAGTTACGGATGCTGCAAATAATTTTTTTTTTTTTGGGGGGGGGGGGGTTAAGAAGGAGGGGGCTATTTCTTATTTTGAGAGACCTTCCGTTCTGTATTTACATGAAATAGTGATTTGGGAGAAAATGAGATCTGAGGAAATGAGAAATCAAGCATGTTAAAACATATCAAGTATATGACGACATGAAACTTTCTCGATTTAGGAAAAATGGGGAAGTGGTCTTCCTCCCTGCCCCTTGGCTACGGCACGGACCTGTTACCATGGGTACATGTTTATCATGGCATTAACTTCTGCACGGATTTTAATTAACTTAAAAGAAATAAATCGTAACAGAAACTCCCAAAGTACTTACTTTGATTTCGAATGAAGACGATATTGAAATAAGAATGCTGCAATAAATAAATGGTTTATCCTTTTGTGATGAGTGTCATTAGAATTTGCGCGCTCTTAAAGTTTTTTTTTTTCAGAATGGCTGAATAAGTTACTGAGCCCTGACTGACAAACACTGATCAATAGCATGAGAGATATGCACAGTTGGCAGGCAAAAGGCATTCACGAAGCAAAAAAAAAAAAAAAAAAACGGAAAGTCTGACAAGTTATTAGCACATACCGGTAACACTCGTTTTTGTTTTTTCTTTTTTCTTTGCATCAAAATTATGAAAATCGTTCTCTTTTATTTTGTGGTTATGAAGTAAAGTCATATTTTAATTTTCTCTCTGATATAAACGGCAAGTGAAATGTTACCAAAAGTCTACTCCAATCATGGTTCTTCCATGCCCCAATCTAGGCCTACATTTGGAAAGGAGGATGTTGGGGCCGAGGTCATTGATAAAGGTGGCGGCATTTGAAGGGATGGACTGAGCTTATCAGCCTGGAGATCTGGATTTTGATTTCTGGTCGGGTCGAACTAAGATGGGTTTTTCATCCAAGAGTTACGGTACTTGATTTTGCGATTTGAACTGATCTTTCAAAAATACCAAATTCAATTCAAATTGTTAAGTTGGTTGCCACCCGGCGTGACGTTGTAATTAATAAGTCATTAGCTTTTCCCACATTCATAGTCGCTTAGCGTCATAAAACAACTGTCCTTCAACTTAAAGGGCAAGTTAAAGCAAAAATTTAATTTTCGTATGTGAAAGAGGAACAAAATCTACACAGTGTGGTGGAATTTCCATTCAAATCGAACATGTATTTCTTGAGATATCAGTAAATGAAGTCGATAGACTTGTGTTCAAAAGTGAGTTTGAGGGCAGCAGAGCTTATATCACTTCCTCACATTGACAAGGAATGCTTTGTTTCCCTTTGTTTTATCAGACTGTTGTGTTAACCTTGAAGTTAATAGGAGTATGAAGTCCCTGTGGGAGATGCAAAGTTTGTAAAATTTTCATACCACTTATGCAATCACATTTTAATAATATGAGATTGTTGAGCAGAAAAATCAGTATAAAGTTTAAAGACAAACAAAAGACTGCCCATTAATGTGGGGATGTGATGTCATATGTGCTTGCTTCAAGTTCACTTTTTGTTTACAATGTGAAAACTTTACGTGCTCATATCTTGGGAACCACACATCGGATTTCGATGCAAATTTCACCCAAATGTTCAAAGTAAGTACCCCTCCTAACATACTAAACCCTGTGGTGACCTTTAACCATTCTTTACGCTTTCAAGGGTGTCCTGTTTTTGAAGCAAGAAATCCAAGTTTATAGAAATTCAAGTTTATCAATACAATCAAAACAGAAAGAGAAAGAGAAAGTGTGCAAACCATGTACTCTCGTAATCCCTTTTTAACAGTAGTTAAAAAAAATCAATTGTAATAACCATATAGCCATCCATCCTGTGACTTCTTTTATCCCCCTTTGACTATTCAAGGAACCAGAAACAATTCCCTCTTCAATAAACAACAATCGTGGTTTAAATCATCATACACAACTTGGTTTGAAAATGAAGAATAACCGTGGCATAACTGATAAACTTAGGGAACGTTAAAAATGGGAGATTAACCCTCAAATGAAATCTTTGTTCCTAAAAACACTCGTCACCACTTGATGGTTAACATGCTGTCAACATCAGCCCCTTCTCTATTCTGTAGTTTCCCCCTCAACTTACCTCTAAACCACACCTGTTTTAAAGGGGAAAGTGCAGTCACTCCATAGTGTATTGTAGACTATATATTTCATGAAGGACTTGATAATCATGTGCCAATATTTTTTTACTCAGTTGGGAACCAATTCTTAACCTACCCATTGATATGCAATTTTTATATCCTAAAATTTCCTAAAAGATGAGAAATAGGGGGATATTTGGGAGATTTAGTTGTTGTTTTGAAATAAGTCTAGGCGGTTGCTTTTGGAATTCAGGTATAGGCGTACAGGGTAGAAGAGTTTCAAAGGGTATCTCTTTAGCTCTTTCTAAACCTAAAGTTGCTTGAATACTAGGCCAATCAATGATTTGTCAGGTACATTACTTAAATTTCCATCATACCTTGCGGTGTCGCAAACAGATAACAGCGTGAACATAGGAATTTGTCGGCTGGAGTTTGACGAGTTTTATCTCCCCGTGATTTTAGCTCCCACCTACTGTGGTTTTTATTGTTGCAATTTTCTTTATTTTTGCAACATCTTCATGTAACTCAGTACTTTCTCAAGACAAATTGAATTTTAATGTGAAATGCAGAGAGACATGATAAATGTAACAACTGCTTTTGGACCCCATGTCAGGTCCAGTGCAAGCCGGCGCAGGGAACGAACTTTTTCGTCCAACATTGCTACGAAGGGGTGACAGACTAAGAGGAAGGTAGCCGCAGAGGCGGTACGAAGACTTATCACTAGGTTGTCTACGTTATGGATGCATTGCAGAGGTTAACTTTGTTCCGTCATATCCCTTTTGGGAACGTTTCCAAGAGGAGCCGAGCAAACGAGTCTACTCAGCAGATAGTCCCTTAGCAGTATACTTACATGGATTACATGGAAAATTGTCTTATTTTCAGGAAAACAGGAAACCATTAAATTCTATAGTCATGAATTTAGGTACTGTTTCTTGTTTGGTTCGACGTGTTGTACGGCACGTTAAACAGCTACAATATATATGTGTGTCATAAATATTCAGTATACCTTTTTCTCTAAAGTCCTCCCTGCCCTTTGGCAAAGGGTCGTTCGGGTAAAGCAAATTTTAAGTGCTTCCCGAAAAGTTATTACGTCCACTGAAGGACGACACTTGACCAATCCACAGCCCTCAGACCATTTACATTATTGGTCTGTCATGTATGGCTCCTCTGTAGACTGGATGAAAAGAACAGATACTATACATGACCTCAGCCAAAAGGCCGAGAAGCATGACAAAATAAAAAAAAAAACAAACAAACAAACAAAAAAACAAAACAAAAACAAAAAAACAAAACATCTTGCATTCAATTATGTCATGACTGCGATCCAGCGCTGTGTATACAGGTATAGGTGCTTATTTACCTCGTACCAAAAGTAGTACAGAATGCTGACGTTATGTTGGTCGTAGCCACCATGCAGCGAATTCGGATCTGATACGATATTTCTGAGTTTATATTAAATTAGTCTCCACCTTGGGTCAGAAAGAGCTAAAACAGTAGCAACTGTTCTAAATGTGTGATTTGCATCACATTTCTATAAAAATTAAATGTTAACTTATTTTGGGGGGACGTTACACCGACAGACGTTAATTGGACACGCGTAGTCCAACTGCTGTCTATGGACGTGACGTCACAGAATAATAAATATTAATGTGATATCCGTAGTTATGTGATACAAATCATACAGGCTTTATTTAAACAATGTTGGTAAATTTTGGATTCCTTCCGCTCAGAAATGGAGAAGATTTTAATACAAACTCACAAAAAGTGGATCGGAGTCCGATCCGAATTCGTTGTGACCACGGCTTACCACAGAAGGATTTTAAAATCCACAAAAAATGAAAAGTTTGGGAAATGTGGTCTAAATAGGGGATACGAGATGACATTAGTTAGGTCACCTTCAAAGCAATTTTGAGTTGCCACATAAGAAGGATTTTTATTTCAACATTCCAAAGTCACCAAATAACGGACAGACGGAGGAGTAATTTAACGATGTGATGCTTTTTTCGTAATGTTTACAATGAAATTATCCCTTTGTCGATTACAAAACAATGAAACTCTGGTATGACGTGGAACGTGACTAAATTTCCGCTTTGCTATTAATTTATGATAAAATGGTGGATATGTAATTATCCGTCCTTTTTCAACCGAAAATGATTTTTCCTTTAAGTTTAAAGTGTACCTCAAGCCAAAAGAAAAAAATAAATAAAAAAAATAAAAATATATATATTAACAGATTAAACAGAATGAAAATGAATTCTAAAAGTTCAGCTGCCATCTTTGCAGGACTGACATTCTTGAGCCATGATATAAAATGTTGAACTTTATTCACTGAAAACAAAAGGGTGTACTATGCAATAATTTGTGACTTTCTTATTGTACAACTCACATTACCTGCTTTCTTTTTCCTTTAAAATTAAAAATGTTTTCACGCCCTTGAACATTTCCAGTTTGCTTGCATAGCATGTTGTATACATCACCCCTTAAGAGTGAGAGTGCTATCACACCTTCTGACCTTGGTACGCGGTGCAGTAACTTTCAAATTAAAAAAAAAAGAAAAGAAATAAATACATTGATTGTAATTTGAGTTGTACAAAAATGACATCACAAATGATTGCGCAATCTACCATTTTTGAATGAACTTTTTAACATTTTATATCTTGGCCAAGAACGTTCTGTGACGATGAACGTTGGACTGTTAGAATTCATTTTTCATGCTGTTTTATACATATTTTAGATTTTTTTTACTTAAGGTACACTGTAAACAATTGAAAATCCACCAAATGATTAACTCCAGTTACCACTCATTACTTTGAATGACATTCCATTCCCCGGGTCCATCTTAGTCAGCCCACCTAATCGTTTCTCGGCCCTTTGGTTACGATCATGTGTAGCATCTGGTTTTTTTCAGCCTGTCTAGAATGGACCCACGATCATGACAAACTCATGACTTAGAGGTCTTAAGGTCAAGACGTCATGTTAATCTTTGTTACCTTTTGTTAACCTTTGATGACCCACTGGAGTTTTTTGCCAAAGAGTCGAGGAACTTTGAAGAAAGTATTCATGCTACCAGATCGGTGCAAATGTTTACAAAGGGCCACATATGATGCAGATGTTCGTGTGTAAACCTATCGAAGTATTATGGTACCGTATATTTTGCAGAGTAGTATTTATCTGGCATAGCAACGCCATGTTTGTGTGTTATGGCGGTGTATATTAAGCTGCGAGGCTGGTTGTGTGTGATCACACTTGTGTAATAAATTACTTTCGTGCTCCAAACTCCTTGTAAAGTACAAATGACCTTCAAGAGGTTGCACTTTAGTGCAAATATACTCTAACGTATATTTGTAATAGAATTATGACTTAACTTACATTTCTTTATTGCCGACAAGATCATTTGCTTGCAGAGTCTTTTTGTATACTTAAAGAGATTTATGTCACACTTAAATTCAGCAGTTAAACGCCAACACATTGTTGACTTGCCTTTATATCGTCTTATTTAGTAGAGGATGCGTTAAGTTCCATAATACGTGACTCGACTGAAAAAAAAGTACCAGTCAATGCTTTAAAACTTATCGCCTCATTTTGACCGATTTTGTTTATTGAGAGACGCTTGCAATAAAGTTTAGGTGATATACCCCACGCTAACTTGAAGGCTTTACACGCAACTTCGAAGAAAGTGGAACAACCGACCAAAATCCTGCTGTAAAATTTCTTTGCCTTTGAAATGGCGACCACATGAAACATTAAAACATAATTTTCACTGATATAAACAAGTTCTTGGTAACGTCGGAATTAAACACAGAAGTCGTTTGCTTAGCTAACGTCTTTACACTGTTTAAAAAAAAAATAAGAGTTAACTAAGCCACTCTTTCATAGAGGGGGAAGTGTGAATTCACGCCAATTGAGTGTTACTTTACTCCAAGAATAGTAACATTCAATCCAAGAAGAGTAAAACTCACTCCAAGAAGAGTTATTCACTCTTTAACGAGTATCTGCATGGGCTACTCTTTTTAAAGATTAGTCCCTGAAATAGTACTCTATCAAGAGCGAAACTTCACTCCTTTGGAGTTGATTTCACTCTTCTGGGGGTGAATTTCCTCTCTTTCGGAGTAAACGATACAACATTCCCTTTTCTAACGAGTGAAAATTCACTCCTATGTTTTAATATTTTATATTCTGGGGACAAGCCGAGATTGTGAATAATGTGATATAAAGAAAAGTGGAAAGGAATTTATGGAAAGTTTCTGTGAATTCCTCTCTCCTTTTGAAAAAAAAAAAAACGGACACAGAGACCTACCACAATATACCAACTACTGACGCAATGTGAAATGTCTATACTTATTTTTTTTTTTTTTTTTTGTTGGGGGGGGGGGGAAGGGGTTGGGTATCTTTTGGCGGTATTTGATGCTTATATATTCACTTTTTGTAATGAAAATATGTATGGTTGCTAAAAACGAATTCCGTTGCAAATTTTCCCCTTTTACGTGATTTTTAAGTGTCTCTGATAAAAGTGTTTAAAAAAAGTATGAGCATGACTTGTGTCGCTTCGATACTCCCCAAATCCACACGAGAAAAATTGAGTAGGGATCTAAAATAAAGACTGGTTCTAAAAGAGTAAAAATGAATTTTATTTTTCAGTTCGTTTGAAAATTGTTATTAAAATTCAGATCGGTGTTTAATTTCCCTCTTAAAGATGTATTTTCACCCCAAAGGTTTTAGAAAGTAAAACAAAAGACTGTCTCTCAAAGGTGACTAAGGGGAAGACTAATGTAACATTTCTTCATTAATTAACTCAATGTGGATAGTTCTCAGCGACGTCATACAGGGTAGTAACCATTTGCCATTGCATCGGACAAACTTTCCTATGAGTTAGTTAGTTAGTTGATTAGTTAGCTAGTTAGTTAGTTTAGTTAGTCAGATGAGATTCAATAACACACCAACACGACTGTGTTATATAGCATCACTCAACTCGATAAAAAGTTCTCAGTTTAAATTTATTTTCCAGTATGGTTCAAGTTCAAATTGGTTTTCCGTCATTCGCCTCTTACGATAGGCGGAAAATACCGTGGGCATATTCTATAGCCGCCAGCCCACAGGGGGCCAACTTTTCTATGAGACGGGTGACATTCTCCACGTGAAAAGCCCGTTTGATGTCATGTGAGAACTATTTATTAAAAAAAAACCTGGGCTCCATAGGAAAAATCCGATTATTCCAATTTGTTAAATTATATATTTTTTTTCAATTCACGTGAAAATATTTTAATTTTATTTACCCCCTCAACTCCTTGGTTTATTGGATTATTATCAATGGCTGTGCTTCATCTGGAAAATGGTTGAATGGAAACGAGGGAAGATCTGTAAAATTAAACCTTAATATTTCAAAATAATTTTCGGATCGGACAGGTTATTCCCTTCAAGCCTAGCCGAACCCCACACAGCTGGAGGGGAACATGGTTAATCGTGGTTTGTTTTGCTTGTTAGAGTGCCAACCCCCCTCCTGCAAAAGTTTACAGTTGCCACGGGCTTCAGTAGTGGTACACAGTTCTGATTTACTTATGTCATGTTCGGCAGGTAAAATAGCAACAGCATTGGTAAGGATGCTGTTTGTATTGCTATAACAACCCTTTCTCATGCAAGACGGCCGACATTTTGTCATTCAGGTACGGTGAGGTAGCACTGTACCAGGTGCTAGAATGCTAAGAATATGTTCCTCTTTAACATGTCAAAAATAAATTTGTCTTTGGACTATTCTTTTAATTATTTTTAATTGGTTCAGTATACGTTCAGCTATGGGATATGACGTTTCAGCCATCTAAAATTTGTAAACCCAAACATTTTCTTGTACGCTCCGCCTCAACTGATGGTGGCCCTCCACCTATAGATAGTCTTGTTGGCATGCAATCAGCCCGTCACTCCAATATTTTCCGTTTCACCGCGTTTGGCCATCTGGTTATAGTAACTTAATTTAAAATGTACCCCAAGTCAAAAAATTCAGATATATATATATATATGTTAAACAGCATTAAAATTGAATTCTAATGGTCCAACTCCGATCTTCATAGAACATTCTTGAGCCGAGATATAAAATGTTGAAGTTTATTTTTTTTCAAATCAAAATGGTACATTGCGCAATAATTTGTGTCATTGTAGTTCTACTCAAATTACAATCTTTGTACATCTTTATTTTTTTTTCTTAAGTTTCTGCACCTTGTACCAATGTGTGACATTACTCTTCCTCTTATGAGGTGACGTAATTAATTAATCCCTCTCTGTGCAACATGCTATGCAAGCAAACGAGAAGTGTTCAAGGTCATAAAGGCATTTTTTAAATAAAAAGGAAAACAAAGCAGGTAATATGAGTTGTACACAAGAAATTCATAAATTACTGCGCAAAAGACTCGACCAATTTGTTTTAAATGAATAAATTTGAACGTTATGTATCTTGGCTCATGAACAGATGAATGTCCTGTGAAGATGGGAGTTGGACTGTTAAAATTCATTTTCCATTTTCCATGCTGTATTTTGAATTTTTTTAATTGATGTACCCTTTAATAAACTTCTATCGTTTATGGATTGTAATATCGAACTGGCAGCGCATGCGTAAAAAGCCCCGATGTTGTTTGAAACTTTTAATATCAGGTTAGGTTTCAAGTTGCGCTTGTAAATCACGCTTAACTGATTCGATGACGTCTAGAGGAGGTTCTTTACACGCGTTAAATGGAACATAATGGATAACCTAAAGGAACTGTTGGTCTACGTTAATCTAAAAATATTTATCATATGTGCATTTCATTGCTTTATTCCCCAAGGCTGTTACTACATATGACGCTCATCCGGAATCCAAATGTAGCCATCTTAATGGCTCTCAGTGCACGTTTATGAGACATTAAAATTTGCCTGTAAATTAGAGCATGAACCGGGCACGTGATTGATAAATTGATGCTAATTGTGTGGTGCATATGACTCCAAAGACGACGCTTGAAAATTATGATAATTATTCTAATTTTTTAAACGGGTACTCAATTGCGCGAACATGTGTAAAGTATTATTGTACTTCGAGAAAGATCTAAAGTGCCTTCCCTCCCGAACCCACTTCTGTCAATTCAGGGCCTTACATTGAGTCATTATACTGTAAAAAATTTTCTGTCTTTTACAGACTTAGTCTGGCAGCAGAGTTTCCAGGCCTTTGCCGTAAAATCCAATTGCAGAAAACCTCGGTAAAATTTACAGAATACAATTGTTATTTTTACAGTTTTTTTCCTTGAACGTTATGCCTTGATCTGTAAAATTGGCACAATGTTGATCCAACTAACATCACGGCTCACCAACTAAAACTTCTCTATGCTCACCATATAGGAATCCATAGGATAATCAGAGTTACCTGTTACAAAAATGAAAGCTACCAGCAATTTCAGTGCTCGCCACAAGCAGAAGTAGCAGGAATTTCACTGAAAGTTATACATGAAACATCTAACTGGCTTGGCTATTATATATTTAGTGGGACTTGTTTGTTATAAAATGAAAAATTAATGATATAATTTTCTTCGTCATATTTCGATGTTTCCTTATTTATGTTGCATTGCACAACTGAATAATATGATTTCCTTCAAGAATTCCATATTGGCAGCCAAAATTTATTTTACTTAGACGTACAGTCAGTGATAAACACAAATCTCTTTCAAAAATTTGGAATGCTCCATTCAGATGAAAGGTAAATAAGCCTGGTGTACAGAATATCGCATATATGATCAGCACCCACTTAGAAATTCTTCCCGAGGTCCCTAATTCTTGGAGTACTTGGCAAATATATTGGGGAGTAGGGTTTAGTTAGCCCCCTTTTTTCGTTGCAAGGGCTGAGCCCCCAATTTCCCCCTCCCATTTTAATAACTGTACACGAGGTTATGCAAACCAGAAAAAAATTGAAAAAAAAAATTTTTGAGGAAAACCACTTTATGTGCATCAGACGGAGAAAAATATTTCGTAAATACTTTATATGTTAAAACAGAAGCGGCATTTGCTTTAATCTCAAACAACTTTACTGTAAAATTTCGTTTGAGAAAATACAGACTTTCTTTGTAAATCAGTTAAAATACGTATTTATTTGGTTAAAATAACAGAATTTTAAGTAAATGTAAAGAACAAACTTATTATTGGAAATTTTACAAGATTTTACTGTAAAACTACGTTTGAGAACAAATTACAATTTTTTTTCCTGCAAATCAGTTGTTTAAAGTAAAATGCTTGTTAAAATCACAGAGTTTTTCAGGTAAATATAAAAAAACGGAAATTTTCTGTCAGAATCTACAAGATTTTTCTGTAAATTTACAATTGTTTTTACAGTGTATACCAGAATAAAACAAAAAAAGAATTAAAATTGACCGACTTATAGACACTTTTTTATTTGATAAATCGAATCATTCTTCCTATTGATAACTTTTGCATGATATCATAGGAGCTTTTACCTTGGAGTGTTTCAGACATGTTTTAGGGCAACCATGGTATGTACGCATATAGGCTTGCCTGCATATAGGGCTGTTGTTAACCCCTACTAGTTGTGACATCAATGAGAATAATCTATTATTGCTACCTACATCCTGACATCGTTTGCTAAGAAACGCAGTTTTTCAGACAAATTTTAAAAATGTTGATATGTAGCGTTATATGGTCGGTTGTAAATGAAGTCGTACGAGAAGTTATTAATAAGTCGTTTAATGTTCTTGCAGCACGTTAGTGGTGCAAGAACTGATCCTAGCGAAATTGCAAATAAATTGAATGATTACCGTATAAACTAATATTGGTCCTTCTTTGGAATCTCGTATAAAAACAAGTTTAACTAGCTAACTAACTCAGGCATGGCGGCTGCTAACCAGGGACCCTGTAGTTGTGACGTCATCGAGAACTATATATTTCGCGTCTTTAAATAGGTTATATATACAATCCCCGACAAAACTAATGAAACAAAATCGATGATACAGTGACAAAATGCACTCATGATCCCTAAAACTCCATTTGGAACCCCATCTACCCATTTCAATGTTGTGTCACTGATAGTTACAAAATTGTAGGCCTAGTCAACATCGAAGGGGGGGGGATAAGACTTTTTTCATTTACTTTTGTCGGGGAGTGTAGGCTATAATTTCTTCTGGCTTGCAAAGCGGACTTAAACTCCCCTCTTTACAAATAATTAACTGCCTAAATTTGCGAAGTCAGCCTAGAATAATGGTGGCCAAACCACACTGTGGCGTATCTATACCTACTCTCTAAGTGTGCCACATAGGCCTAAAAGATTGACAGTAACTTGGTGGAAATCGTGATTCAGATTTGCATTCTATTAACGTGTATATTTAATGTTGCCTTTGGAAATGCAGTTGTTTCTTTTCCATAATTCACATTCCTTTTTCATCTTTAGGGGTTTCAAATTCCAGTTATAAAAACAGACATTGCGTTTAAAATGTGATATCAAAGATAGGCATTTAGTGGATCAGGTGCCCCGAATCAAAATATGATTTCAAACAGACGGGAAAGATCTGAAGATAGAAGGCGCTTCACTCAGCATTTATAGTTTTCATAAACAGATTATTATCTGCAACACGGGGGAATAGTTTAATAGACCGTTTTGCCTTTCAACAGTCCAAACGACGGAAATGTCAAGACTAATAGAAATCGGAGACGTGTCATGCCCCAAGGTGGTCCAACCAGCACGATGCTAATTTAGATAGCAATTGTAACCACTTTAATTTCTTTGTTTCGCATCTTCACACAACTATTCCAGTAATTTTTCATATCAAATTTGAAAACACTTGCTTTCACAGTAGGCAGTCTCTTTGTAACCACACACAAGGTTGAGCATGTAATATCCTCCACTAAGAGTTTTTCATATGAAAGCGTTAGTCCAGCTGTCAAAGAGCAAGGCAAATTGCAATTTGTGTCACCGTATGTGACGGGGCGCCTTGTCCAAGAAAAGTAAGTGGACCCCTACCCACGGATCATTAAGAGTTTTAGACACAGAGTATCAATGCAAATTAGGAAACCATAAACAACCTTTGGGGGTCTCACGACTAGCGGGTATCAAGTGACCTCTGAATGGGAGGTCAGGCAACTTCAAGGGTTCTGAAATGAAGGTGATCACCGTGATAGGTGACTGACTGAGATCGCTAGCTTCGAAATCTGGTTTAACTTGTTGAGAAGCTTTTTTTTCTTACGCGCGAGAGGCGTGAGGGTGGTAATATTAGAAGAAATGTGAATGAATTGATATGAGGGTTGCCATGAATTCAATGCGATATAATCAAGTGTGTCATCGGGAGGGCAGAAGATGAATTGTGTTAGCAATTAAAACATTTGGTTTGAATCCTGAATGTGTTAGCGAGAGATGCCATCAAGAGAATTACATATCAGCATGCATGGATAACTGCTGGAACGAAAGGCCGACTCCGATTTGGGTTACACTTCAGAATGAGGCTAGGGCTAGGGGAATGGTATTTAGAAGTTGTTACTATAAAAGATGTGACCGGTTAGTTGGTTTGCATTGTGTTTTACGCCCCAACTTTTAACCCTTTGGTTTCATCTATTCTAAGTTATAGACGAGTCCGGACAGGAAGTGATGGTCTGATTTCAGTCGGCCATAACTGGGGCCTATCACCGTTAAATCTTTCAATATCCTTGCTTACCTGTATCATGGATGGTTTTACACTAACTTATACCTTGATTCCTTCAATTTCACTAAATATGAGGGTTTGAAATTCATGTACACACTAAATGAAGACGACTTAAAGGGCAAACGCAGTCACCCCAAATTGAACAAGGATAGTAGTCTATAGGCCTACTAGTTTGTGAATGGCTCTTGACAATCATTTGACAATGTGTTTTCACTGAATTTGATTTAAAAGTAGTAACATCTTGGTTAACCTTGAAGGGTGAATGTTAAAGCCTTAAAATATCCCAAAAGCTTCTTGGAAGTAAAATGACAGAAAAAAGCAAAATTTAGTAATAGTTTCAAAATAATTTTGGGGCGACTGCTGTTGACCTTTGAGGCTGATGGACCCCACTAATGGCTGCCTACAGTGACTTTACACAAGCGCTGATCGGATTCGTCTATAGATCACTACATTTTCCTTACTCCATTGTTTATGTAGAGCCTCTTGCAGTGAAGGTAATATTTTATGGTCCTTAGCTTTACTCTACTTGTGATCGAATCCGGACCTTCTGGCTGAGAGGCGGATTCAACCCAGCGGTAAACTTGAAGTGAGTACATAGATCTTACACATACTCACGCATTGGTGCATTAGCCTGTATCGTTCTCGTGAGCATTGATTTGTGTTCATAATCTTAGACTTTCACTTAGTTTCAGCTAATGCATGACTTAACTGACATAGGCCTATCTATCTTGTGTTTTTAAAGAAAGTCATTCGTCACCCGAAGCTGCATTTTTTTTACAAGGAGTGTACACAAATCTTGAAAGAAGAGGTTCAAAAATGCAGAGTAGCTCATATTATACAGAATGTGAAGAAAGGGTTCTGCGTCCACATTATGGCCTTGTACACTCACCAGGGTATGCCCTTAAAGGTAAAGAGCAGTCCCCCAAACTTATTTAGAATAAAAAGCTAAATAAGACTATTTTCATCTTATTTCTCTTCAAAGTATCTTTCATTACATTTTATTACTTTACTACTGCATATTCAAGGTAAAACAAGCAGTTATTCGTGGTAAATTTCACATTTGAAGAAAAAAAAAAAACATTGTCACATGATTCCCAACAACCAATCATGAAACTGGACAGTCTACTACACTTCTTCAGTTTGGGATGACTGCTCCTGCCCTTTAAGCAATATACTTTGATTTCATGGATGGATGGATTTTAGACAGTTTTGGGAGGGGGTAGAAGGAATTAGGTTGGAGAGTTGGAATTGTCTGGGGAGAGTGGGTGATCAATACCGGTCTTTAATTTTTAAAATTTTCTACGTTTAATTGTTCTTACAAAAACACACACCCAACTTGCCTTTGCAGGTATAAGGTTGTTCTTTCAGCTCATCTCTGAGAAAAAAATCTGGGCGGACAGCCCGGGACGATAGCCACAGAGGGCCCCTATGCAGACTAGGTCCCCTCACACTCATACTGAGGTCCAAAGCTCGAATTCAGAAAGCTGTACCTGGTCTCGGGTACGTTCTGGAGATTTTAGGTCTCGGTCTTGGACAAAGATAATATGGTATGCAATTGACTGTGTGCAGAAGCTTGCGGACAGACATGTGATTTGTGTTTTTATGCGTCCTTCAGTTTTGACGAAAGTTGAACACAGTTCCTTATTCTTTTTTTGGTGCCCATGAAAAGCATGTGGATCACCAGGGACAATACACTTGTACCCATACTTATGACATCGGTTCTCATACTACAAATTTTCGTCGGAGTTACTTGTCGTGATGAGTTAGGGAAACAGCATGCTTTATTAATTCACAATGGACATGATCTAAATACGGTATGTGTCATGCGGGGCTACCAATTGTGAGGGGGGGGGGAGACATCCGTCACCCGTCATGGTCTAGGCCTATGCCCACTTAACCCCCCCCCCCCCCCATATACTCTCCGGTTGAAATGTTCATATACATTTTGCACTAAGTTTTCTCTTGACCCACTTCTTTTGAAACTTGTGGGGACGCTACTAAAAGATCATCGGACATGGCAGCACCTCTTGAATTGTACAGTGTTATTTCACAATCACTATGTCCAAAATGTACTTACACATTCAACGTAGACTAAAACATGGGTAATGCATTGTCAGAAAATAGGACGGACCCTGTGTGCATCGCTTTTCACAATTTTGTGATTATATCTTGATTGACGGTCAACAACAGCTTTAAATATGTTAGCCACTCTGATTGTTCATGACCAGTAGCACAGATTACTAAAATGTTATGAATTACAATAAAACGTCACCCTTCTAATTTATTGTAAAACATCACCTAAAAATTGCAGATATCGTTGTATTCTCCTGACAAGTATCTGTAAATATAAACCACCAATTCATTTTGAATATTAACTAGTTACTTACGGATAAAATAAACATTTTAGAACCGAAACATTGTCACTTAAGTAAACCAAGCCGTTTATGAGTAAAGCGGTAGAATAATTCTAATTGAAGGGTGTTTTTTTAAAATAACACTAAGTATGTAATTACAGGTAGTGTAATATGATAGCAAAAAGCCCAGTCTGTACCCGGCAGTTAAGAAGTACGCTTTTCTAGGTGAAAATGCTTTGGAATTATGTCAGTATCTTTCACGGTTCTTAAGATATACCTCTTCAAAGCTTTAATGTCAGTCTCTAAACCAGCTTGTTGGTTATTCAAAATGGCGACGAGGAGTGTTGCACAGCGTTGACATTTCTTTTGTTACCCTATATTATTGTTACCCTATTGTAACCCTATATTAATTACCTCTTAATTACTCATCAGATAGTTTGCGGTTTGGTAATTGATCCTGGTGATTTTCAAGGACACAATTTTAACTTCCAAAACAAGACCCTCGGGACGTACTTTTGTTGCAACTGCCCTTGAAATGAAGATTGCAAAAGCAAATTATAACATTTACCATATAGGCTATGACATGTTCCTCCATAGAAAACAAAAGATTTTCATATTGAGCTCATGTTTATTCATGATTACGTACAAATCAGAAATTATCCCTAAAAATGGTCAAAGTTTGAAGGATTTTGATGAAAATCTTTCGCTATTTTTTGATTTCCACTGCTTTTTACATCATGGTTGTTTTCGTGTTCTACCCCCAAAATATGTGGAAAACACCATTTTCATCTGTTTGAGAACTACTGTCTCTAGCAACTCCCTGGTAGAATGAATAATAACCGGTCAGTGTTTTACTAATCAAAATGGAGAATTCTCAAAACCAGGGTCCAGATGTGATTGAGTCTAAGTAAGTACACCTATTGCAACCATTCATTCTTATCGATGATGTCAAGCAATAGCGTAATCATGCATGTAATTTTGCAGTATGAATTATGAGAGAAACAGATTATTTCATCATTTATCATTTTGAAAGTTAAATCCATTTTTTATTGTACTTTGTAGAAAAATGTCTGTAAACTATTGTAGAATTATAAAACGAAAAGGGGGGAAATTTAAAAAAAGAATAGAAAAAAATTGTTTCTATTGTCTTAAACAAATAAATCGTACTATTTCTGTTCATTGTTTGTATCCCTCTATTTTTAGATCCATAAATGTAAGATTAAAATATCTGGCATTCTTTTCGGGATAATCTTATTTTTTCAAAAAATAAATAAACCACGCTACATTATTTTAAAATATATCGTTCTGTATTTACACTTATGATGGACCGATTGCATGTTCAAATGGTTTGAGCATCAGACTTGCGGTAGGGAGGTCGGGAGTTCTGGCTGGATCATACCGAAGACTTTAAAAATGGAAGCTACTGTCGCTGTGCTTGGTGCTCAGTATATAAGCTTTAACCATAGGCAATAGAGTAGGAAAAACAAGCCAGTGAGCCATAACTGGTAAAAAGGCCGAGGCCGACTAGACTTGAACCAGTTGGTTGGAAACTGAACCCTAAATCTTCATCTTACCTAACCATTTACGATGGATTTAAAGATATAAAAATGTTTCATAATCCCCCCCCCCTTAAAAAAAAATATTCACTTTAAACTCAGCACAGGTATATTTGTAAATTACAGAAGAGGTTAGAAATAACCTCACTTCATTTAAACTTGTAATCCTCTACCTCTATTGGTCCTTTTCGGTCACATGACTGTGCGCTATATAAAATCATGGTAGAGGATAAACGTAATCATCTAACAGTCTAAGGCTATAATCCATTTTAGTGGAGGTTATGATTTAGTAGTATACCGCTACATAAATTATGCCTTATTCTGTCCATGTGTACATAAACCTATTGTTTTTTTATTAAACAAGCTCAACATAATGATAATGCCCAACAGGTGCTTAATATTATTAATAATAATAAAAAGGACGTTGTTATTCTTTGCCATTACAAGTCCCTGATAAAATACATTATGTATACGATCATACGATTAGGGTTATGGAAGCTATACACTGTTAAAAAATTTCTCTGTAAATTTACATAATTTCTATGGCAAATTTTTTTCCAACCAAATAATGTTTTTTTTTTACAGCCAGACTGTAATCATGAAAAAACATTAAGGGTTTGTTTTTTCTTTACAGTTTTTGCATGTAAATTAGTTTACAAAAGTCTACTGTAAAATCGAATTACAGAATTGTTCTGTTTTGTTTACCTTAATTTTATGTGAATTTACAGCCTACTGTTTTCATTCCCGACGTTTTAATATTTATTATAATATCGCTTTTATACCTTTCATATGTTATTACGTCACATACACTTCACCATTACGTAGATCAGGCATTTGCTTACCAACGTAATGTGTCATTAGGAAGTTGTTTTCAATCAAAACACATTGAGGATGCTTTGTTGTCATATTGTTGTCAAATAGACTGCTATCTCTAGGAACTTTGTAATTGGAAAGTCACATTTTTTGTACAATATAATAATTGTTTTTAAAATAAATATGACAAAGAATGCAAATACATTGGTTGCAAACATTTCCAGACAAGGTAAACAATAAGTTTATCACTTCCTGATTAAAAAACGCCAAAGAAGATATTATTCAAAGCAACAGCAATCCTTTTGTTAGGAAAATGCCTACAAAATAAGCTCCACCCATTTATGCAAAATGAGATTTACGTCATAAAGTGGTAAATTTACACTCTTTCAAGTAAATTTGTGAAACGTTTTTAATTTGCTCCGATCAAGTGCATGAGCGCCTGTGGCGATTAGTTGACATCAGTATACCAATTGTCAGTGCTCTGAAATTAGGGCCTTACAATTTCTTTTTACTTAAAAATGTGTGACAAAACACCAGTTGTATGATATTTATAACTAAGAACGTAATAACTAAGTATGCTTTTATAATAAATGTAAGTTAATTTTCAAATAGGGCCATAAATTTGCCAAAAATGTTTTTTTTTTTAACTGAAACTTCGCAGAACGATGCATGTTATATATATTGAAAATTTTCTGGCTATTTCTTATTTGTTTGTTTGGGCTTATTTTTGTTTCTTTTTCAGCTTAAAAACAAAATGAATGTTTGTTAAATGACAGTATATTTATGTGAAATCAGAAAAACACAAAATACTGTTAAAATTTCTGTAAATTTACAGAAAAAGTTTTACAAAGCAGTAAAATTTGGTTAAAAAAGCAGACAGAAATGGTTTTTCAAATAAACAGAAAATACATGTTAAACAACCATTTTTCATTGTAGCAATACAAAGTGTCTGTAAAGATACAGAAAATCTCTATTAAAAGTAAAATACAAAAAGTTTAAGTTAAAAAAGTCTGTAAATTTACAGAAATTTTTAACAGTGTACTCGAAGGTGCAGCCCGAGTCCGGGCGTACATTGTACGACTTAAAACTATCAAATTTTATCACGTCATCAGTGGTCTATACGTCATGATTGGTCACAGTGTAATGGAGTCTGGCAAGCTTGACATTTATGTGAAATTTTGTTACCCGACAAATATTCAGAAATTTAATTCAACAGCAGTTAACACAAATTTAACGTTTGTTCTAACTGAAAGACCTCTTTAATGTGTTTTTGTTGTTAAATAATCAGTTCAGACGGGAAAAAAGATGTTCTCTTTCAAACTCTGATTGCCCGTTTAACTGTCCAATTTTCTGTCCAACTGAGACAAACTTATCTCCCCAATTAATTCAGGTTTCAGACATTTGAGGGCGACCTCCCCCAGCCACTGGTCTTTACGATCATGTAATTCAAAATCAGTTGTTGTTGGAGTATGATACACTGAAGAAAGAGGTTGGATCAATTTGACCCAACATTGGGTCATGAGGGAACAGTTCCACCCAAAATACTGGTTTATTCCACCTGACCAAGTGCTTTTGGATTGTACAGTTTGTCCACCTTGTCACACTTTGACCCATCTTAAACAGAGTTTCAGAGAGAAAGTTAGTCATTTGTTCCAGCGCCCAGTTTTCCTTTTTAAATGGATTGCTAACCAGAACGCAGAGACAATGAAGAGTCCTTTCAATTGAGAAGAAACGTTAATTATTCTGTTTTAATAACTGTTGAGTGAGAACTTTTAATTTTTCGGGTAAGGACTTTCCACGTTTACGCAGTGGTGCAGCCACGGGGTGGGTGGGGGGTGGGGGTTAGGCGGATAGGGGGGTTATGGGGGTGGGGTCAGAACCTCCCCCCATGACCCAACCTTGCAATGCAAAAACACCTAGAAATGGCGGTTTTTCTCTTTATCCTTAGAATTTCCCTCATGTCGCGCCCCAAACCCTTCCCTATGACACCACCACCCCCCCTCGTGACACAATCCTGGCTACGCGCCTGTTTTTTCTAGAAGTGTATACTGTATTACCAACTGCATTACAAATAATCGGTACAGAGGCCCAGGTGCGTAACCAAGATTGTGTCATGGGGTTGATGTCATGGGGAGGGGGTTTGGGCCACGAAATAAGGGAAAGTTCTAAGGATAGAGAGAGAAAACCGCTATTTTAGGTGTTTTTTGCACTCAAGGTTGGGTCATGGGTGGCTCAACCCCCCCAACCAACGCTGCTACGCCACTGCAGAGACCTTACCGAATCTACAAAAGTAAGGGGTTCGGACAAATTTGTTACTGATATTTTAAGAAAGAAACTGCCCCAAACACCTTGCTAACACTTCTAATCACTTTTAAAAGGCAAGAACAGTCACCCCAAAAATATTTTGAAGCAACCGCAGCTAACGTTCATTATTTTCTTATAACTGCTCTCCAAAGTATCTCTCATTATATTTTAGGAGTCCATTATTACATACTCAAGGTGAACCGAGCAGTTCATACTACTAAATTTCACATTTGAGAAGGAAACATATTATCACACGACTCCCAACAACCAATCATGAAACAGAGCAGTCTGCTGCACTACTTCAAGTTGGAGCGATTACCCTTGCCTTTCAAGAGAGAGATTAGTTCTGGCTCCTAAAGAGAGGGGACGTGATTTCAACCCCTCGTTCCGTCTCTTCGTTTGGGTTTTTGCCTAGTTCGGGTTTCGTGTAAATAGCTTATTTGCTTTACATAAATTGTGTATATATAGGATCAGCAGTGGACCCTACCCCCGTTACGATTTCGGATTGTGGCCCAAAGGGACAGTTACTCGTGGGGTGTGTTTTGTGTCGGTTTCTCGGCAGTTGTGACTCTTTGCAAGCAGTGTTTTGTGTAATGGTGTAGCTAGGCAGTTTTGTCAGTCAGGGGGCATCCATGACCACATGGACGTTCCGCAACGGCGTGTTTGTGGTTTCGTTGGGGAAATTGATGTTAGTATTTGCTTTTACGTTAGTGCAAGACAACAGGTTTCACGTCATTCCGGAGGTGTCCGTTTTAGCAAATGTTATAGTGTTCTTCTAGTCAAAAAGTTCAAATATATATTAAATATCATGAAAAATGAATTCTAACAGTTCAACTCCAATATTCATAGGACATTCTTGAGCGAGATACACAATGCTGAATTTTCTTCACTCATATTAAAATAGTACATTGCGCAATAATTTGTGATGTCATTGAAGTACTATTCAAATTACAATCTTTTTATTCCTTTGTTTTTCTGAAAGTAACTGCACCCCTTGTGCCAAGGTGTGTCTGTGATAGCGCTCTTACTCTTATGGGGTGATATAAATAATTTGGCCCTCTCTGATCAAGGTACTATGCAAACAAACAGGAATAGTTCGAGGGCATAAAAATATTTTTAATTTTAAAGGGGCCCGAAACAAAGCAGTTAGCGTGACGGTTGTATAACAAGAAAGTCACAGATTATTGCGCAATGGAATAGGCCTAATTTGTTTTAAGTGAATAAGTTTAATCATTTTATGTCTCGGATTAAGAATATCTTTTGAAAATGGGAGTTGGACTGTTAGAATTCATATTTCATGCTGTTTAGTATACCTAATTCAATTATTCGACTTGGGGTACACTTTCGGTACATTTTTTATCTCCTTTGACGTTTGACTCTGGTGATGAAATTTACTGACGATGTTTACCGAATATGAACTTGGAACAAACAGGAGTCTAATGTATAGTTAAAAGAATTTTTCCCATTGTTTTTCAATGCATTGTGTTTTACCTTGAAGTAACAAGGTTTTGTCTTAGGTTTAAGTAAATGCCATACAGCATTAAAAAGGGAAGTTTTTAGCAAAAAAATCATTTTCATGTTTAAAAGGGCAGCAAAGGCCATATTACTTGCTCACGTTGACAAGAAAATGCTTCGTTCCCCTTTGTTTTCCGACGGACTGTTGTGTTGACGTTAAAGTTAAGAGGGAAAGTACCTCGTTATGAGGAATGAAAAGTTGTCGTGTGACAAGTGATTGGCAAAATTGGGTATTTGATGTAGAAACCATCAAAAACAAGCCCATACCCGCAATATCCATCAAAATCGGTCAAAAATTGTCAATTTTACAGGACGACTCTTGATTTGCACTTTATCATTAATAAATACGAGCTCAATATGCAAATCTTGTGATGTCATGAGAGATACATACCATATATGGCTAATGTTATCCATTGTTTTTACAATCTTCATTACAAGGACAGTTGTTATATTAGATATTCTCTGGGTCTTATTTTGAAAGTTTAAATTGTGTCCGTGGAAAAACATCTTTGTCAATTACCAAACAATAAACTATCTGCTGAGTAATTCAGAGATAACCCATGTAGGGTTAACATAAGAAATATCAACACTGTGCGACACTCCACATCATTTTTTTTTATTTTGCATATAACAAGTGGCTTTAGGATTATTCAAATTTTGAAGAGCTATATTTTGAGAACCGTAAAAGATCATCCAACCTAATTTTCCTTAGAGTACCTCACGCTGTAACCTGGTAACTGCCAGGTAAAGTCAGGTCATTTTGCTTGCATTTTAAACAACCCCTAAAGTTCTCACGACACTTATGCAATCATATTTTGATAATATGGGATTGTTGAGGAGTCGATAGGTCATAACGTGAAAAGAAAAAAAGGGACGGTCAATTATCATGACGAAATGATGTCATGTGTGCTTGCTTCAAGTTTGCTTTTTCTTGAAAATGTGACAACTTTATTTGCTCATAACTTCAGTACCACACACCGGGGTTAAAGGGCAAGAGCAGTCATCCCAAATTGAAGAAGTGTAGTAGACTGTCCAGTTTCATGATTTGCTGTTGGGAGTCATGTGACAATGTTTTTTTTCTCTTCAAATGTGAAATTTACCAGAACTAACCGCTTGATTTACCCTCAATATGCAATATTTAAGTTATAAAACGAAATGAAAGATACTTTGAAGAGAAAGAAAATAAAGAAATTGTGTTGTTTAGCTTTTTATTTAAAATAAGTTTAGGGGGGGGGGGACTGCTCTTTACCTTTAAATGCAAATTCTACGGAAATGCTTAGAATATGAACCCCTCTAAGATATCAAAACTTGAGGAGACCTTAAACCCTTATTTTAATTTTAGAGTGTAAACATTTACTGATGTATCTTAAAGGGCAAGAGCAGTCACCCTATAGTAGTATAGTAGACTCTCCTGTTTCATGATTGGCAATTGGGAGTCATGTGACAACAATTTACTCTTCAAATGTGAAATTAACTACAAATTACTGCTTGGTTTACCTTGAATAACGGTATACAATATTGAAGTTATAAAATGTGATGAAAGATACTTTGAAAAGAAATAAGAAAAAATACATTATGATATTTAGCTGTTGCTTCAAATTAAATTTGGGAAACTGCTCTTGACCTTTAAATGTGGGTGCGAAATATGCATCAGCTTACTGGCTTCATTTGGTATAATGTTGTTACGTCTTTCTTCCTTCTAAATCTTGAAAATTATTCAACCTTCTATTACTTTAGAAACTTTCACTTAATAACTTAGTAACACAGCTAGCCTCTTTTGCCAATTCTAAAACTTTCTGTCGCCTTAACGATCCTAGAAAATAACCTCTCACAGGATCATTAAAAAGTTTGTAATCAGAGTCTTTCACAAACGTCATCATTCTCTTGGGTTGTCTACGCTAAGAATCGTTTATCTTGGTTTTCAAACGTGTGTAATAAGAGGGTTAATAATTGGATGTTAATACCACCCTGCGTCACACAGTTAACTCTACCGAAAGCTCATCGGTTAATGAAAGTCTTTCAATTTCCGGTGTCGACTGTAATACTCTTTTAACAACCAAATTATACGTCTTTTATTAAGCACTTACGTAAAAAGACAAAGATTTAATTAGTTGTTCATTATCAGCCTGGATTAGTTTCTCGTTATTTACAGGAAGCAATTAAGGGCTTTGTACAACAAGCATGATTCCCGCTTTAGCGTTTCGCTTATGAATTATGCTAATGCCTTTCTCAGTTTGCCCGGTCGCGTCATTCTTTTAATGCGCTAATGAGTGGAAACACAGTTTGGGTAGAGGCTTGAAATAATCCTCATTACATGTTTGTGATTTTATCAAGATGAGACAAGCATTTGAAGTTTTAGACGTAATGAATGTTTAATTTTCATGTTAAGTGTACTTTCCATTCATGCATAAAACATCAAACAGTCAAAAGTTACAAAAATGTATTAACTTTACAAGCACATACCCCAGTTTTCGCTATATATGCTTCGCAAGAATGTAGTGACTAAGGCGCTACGAACTACATTGGAATGCAAATGAAATGGGGGGTTTTGATAAATATGCCTTTCGGTGAGGGGACGAGATCATGCACAGGATGATGGCTCGGAAAGCTAGAATATTACATCAATGATAAATGCTAAATGTCAAAGGGGCTAAATTTTACCACTAAAGTAAAAATTGTTCTGAAGATATATGTCTGATGTGAAAATGTAGAAATGGCTGTTGTCGTTGGTCTTTGGTGACCTGATTTATCTAAACCATATATAGTTTTGTAGTGCATTATCTGATTGATACACTTTAGAAAATATCTGTAAAACCACAGAACCCCAAAATAAAGAAACACCAAGAGACCACAGACAGTGCTGACAACTTTTCAAACTTAGTTGTCAGAACCTTTTCTGTAACCTTTTATATCAAATGTTGTTTTTTACTCTGCAAATTTACAGCATTTTTTTTTTAATTGTAGTTTACATGTGTAAACAAATACAGTTTTTATAATCAAAAACGGTAGATAAAACTTTCTTGATCTTAATTAATATAATTTAATTTCCGTTATCAAGGTATACCTCCTCAAAGTTTACCATTTTTAAGATTCAACCACTGGTTTTTCAAGTGGTGCATAGAGTTGGTAGTCCACATCAAATTATTTTTTTTCTAAACCTGTAAAGTGTTCTTCATATAGACAAATCCCATTAGCGCTTGCCAGTGTTAAGTGACTGCATGCAGCCATTAGCGGATCCATCAGTCTAAAATCGTCTTCATTTATTGTCTACATGAATTTCAAACTCTCATATTCAGTAAAATTAAGGGAATCAAGATACAATTTTTGTACAACCATCCATGATACAGTTAGGCAAAGAAATTGAACGCCTTAAGGTAACAGACCCCCAGTTATGGCCGACTGAAATCAGACCATCACTTGCTCTCCGATTTTTTTTTTTACTAATGACAAATGGATTAACTTAGACAAGCCCCACGTCCTACTTTCAAATAAATTTGTCGTGAATGAGTAGTTAACGATTTTATTCCGGGTCTGAAAAGTCGTTACCGCACATTTCAACTCATACACAAACCCGTTAAAAGCCAGGAAAAATAAAAAAATCAAAATGTGTAGTTCTCTTTCCCAAAAATTCCAATTGGAATTATGATGATTGCCCACACCTCTATTCTTATATTAGTCATGTCGAACTTTTCCCTAATTCAAAACTGCATTTTTTAATTAGTTATGATATTATTTCTTCTCAAACACGGGGTTACTTTTTTAATATTTATAATATCTTGTTATAGCCTATACCGACTTATATTCGATATTTTTTAAATGGTAATAAAAAGTCCGTAGCTTAGAAGAAGGCGACACTGGAGCGCCGTTACCCCCAAAATGCTCCTAGAAATTAATAAATCAAAATAATTATTGCATTATCAATGCCTTTTTTCTCTCCAAAATATTTTTGTTCCCCTGAACTTATCTCGCCCCTTTCATTACCTTGTGTGAATAGCTGTTCAAGTCTCTTTTGTCTTAAATTGTTAGTAAATTGAAGTAAGGAAACTATTATTTTGTTTTGATTTGCTCAGTAAAACGGGCAACTCATGCGTAAAAATTGTGAATAGTCATTTTTCAGTTCTATACATTTGAAAAAAAAAAAAACATTTATGAACTCATTTTCATTTTTGTAAACCTAATTAATGTTATCATAAACCTTACAAACATTCTTTTGCATGTCATAACGAGTTTTATCCATGGAAAAATAAGTTGCCTGCAATCATAGTAAGCTGAACTGCACTTTTTATTCTTGCTTGCCGATTGCCTACCGTTTATGGTACACCGGTGGAGTGATTAAAAAAGAAAGGAAAACGACACGTGAGCTGAATTCCTTACACTATGATACCTGCACAGGGGATTTAACTGAACGACACTTTTCGGCGATTCATTTGAGACTGAGGAGAAATAGAGCCAAAAAGTGGATATTTACGCAATTATTTACTTCATCGGTTTCTTTGACTTCGACAGCTTTGATAAAATGTGTCTTTAATCAATTTCATAGCCTCAAAATGAGTTGGGATGCTCGATTAGGCAGCAACGCAGGCTTGGAAATCAATCAGGAGAAGACGGCAAATATAATACAAGGGTGCATTCAGGTGCATTAATAATACCGCTTGGAATAGATTCGAAATCCCTAGAAACTGCCGTTAAAGACTTTGTCAACCCGACAGTGATTAGAGAGAAAATTATACAAACAGCCCTTTAATTTTCGCACCTTCATCTACGAAAACCCATTAAAAGAATTCGCACAAGGAATTCCCTTGTACAAGAATTCGAAGCATTTTGTTTGAGTTTCAAAAACAAATTACATCGCTTAAAAAAGTAAAACTGAAATTGCTCTTTTCGACTTACTTCAAGTCGGTCGATTTTTGTTATAACTCTTTATAGAATCTGCTTGACGGGATCGCTCTTTTATGTGTTTGGAAAGATTTATTTTGGTCTATGTTGCATATGAGTAGTCGTTCGCCCATGCTGTTATAGTAATGAAAATAATGACAAATACACTTAGTTTGTAGTCTGAAGTTGGAAGCACAATGAATACACCTCGACTTTGTCTATTTTACAAAATACTTGAATATGCAAGTAACGGATGAAGTCATATTTCCTCATTCCTAAAGGCAAAACACTCATCTTCCTTTTTCTTAAGTTCTCCCGACTCTTTGGCAAAGAGCCGTTCGGCGAAACGAAACTTTAAACTGATTCTCGAAAACGCTACAAAAGTGGTATCAAAATTACAAATCAGTAATGTTAAGTTAATGTACAGCGATGACATCACAAATTTTCCAAAACGCATTAAATCTCCCCCCCCCCCCCCCATGCATTTCTGTGTAAATAAGTCTCTTTGGAACGTTACATCCTATTGCGATGCAGTTTCTACCTCTTGAAAGAAATCAACGAGTTTAGTCTCCAAAATGTATTTGATCCTGATCATCCCTAACTGATCTCTTTTTTTGTAATTTAGAACATACTTTTTATCACCTAAAATTTAAGGATGTTGCTTGCTATGTTTATCAATTTTTATGTAAAAATAGTTATATAACTGTAAAATATTTATCACCGGAAGTTTTTGTTCCTGCGCACTCAGACACTGAGTTACCTTGGTAACACCATGGAACTCTTACTCCAAACGAATGATATTCTGTTATATATTCTGGTATTGTTAACTTTGCAAGGATGGTGGTCGGGTGGGGGTTATGAGCAGCGCAAATTCTTTTATGCCGTTTGTTGCCGTGGGCGGATGGGGAAACATACAAGTATAACTAAGCTGTGTTGCATCTTCAAATCCATTTATTATGGAGATTTCTCAAACCGGAAAATCCATCAAAATGACAAGTATACATTTCTTTATAATGAGTGTAACTGTTCACAACATTCCATAACATTGATACATTTCCTGATAAAATGAGTGTCCATAGGTTTATAATAGACTTATGCCGAAAATGTGTCAATGTTTGAGCAGATTTTCCGCGTAGCCTAAGTAACAAGTTTACTTTGTGGCAAAGGAGTTCAAGTCCTAAAACAATGAACCATTCGTGCAACCACTATCGCTTGTATAAAAGGGTATATCTCCCTGCTGTGCAATCAAAATTGAAAGTTCAATGGTCAACCTAGATAAATTGAGAACACTAAGATCGGGCTAACGTGTATTCTCTCCTGTGAGGAACTCTTCCTTTAAAACAGTGAGATACCAGGACTCTTACCCACATTGAATATTTTCAACGACAAAATGCTAGTCAGTTGGTGCTATGTTCAGCCTGAGAAAGTTTCTAGAGAACTCCCTGCTAAGGTCGAGTGGATAAATGCGAGAGCATTTGAAGCGATGAGACTTAAATCGTACCTTTAGTCTGCAATGAGAACTTCTAAATATTTGTCTGGTAACAAAATTTCATACAGATGCCAAACTAGCCATCCTCCACTACACTATATCTAATCACTACGTTAGACCGGGTCACTTTTTCGTTAGTTTTAAATCAATACAGAAATGTAGTGCAGAATTTAAGTTGTGAAAAATGTGAAAATAAACTCTTATTGCCGTTTTAATTACGAATTAATCATTAGTCGCATGTGAAACATCTTGGGTTAATATCACAATATTGAAAAATAATATAAATGTAATAAGTTCATACCATTCCACATTAAAATTTATACATAAATGGACTGTGGCAAAAGTCAATCTCTACAAATGCTATAACTGAACCATACGTTTCAACTAAAAGGTAGTGTTTCTTTATATTTATATATAATTAAAATGTTTTGTTTTTTTTTGTGCGTTTTAAGGCAAAAGGGAACATATGCTACCATGCCACCACAAAAATAAGTGATATCAAGTACAGGCGTATTCGGAGAGTTTATGTTATTTACCGTACATTGGTGTTTTCATAACAGGAAAATATGAAAAAAAATCACCATTTAGAGAGTGCTTCCTCGTTATGTCACAACTGGTAAGCCACGCCCACTGCCAGGCAAAAATCAACAGTGTATCAGTTCAACACTCAGACGTAGATCGTAAGCTGATTCTCAGCTCGCTAAACTGAATGCGCACTACACTAGAGTTTGCAAGTCAAAGGGGGGGGGGGGGGCAGGACTTGTGACGTAGGTGAAAACATTCTATAGGAATCAGGAGAAGTGCTGTGGCAAGTTACCTTTGTTCGAAATAAATAATTTCTACATGAAAGTTATGCAAAAGTAGACCTACATTTTTAAGGGAGCCCTTTTTTCACTTGGGCCTATTCATTAGACATCACTCAAAAATTTTTCTGGACGTCTGTGTAACTATAAGGCGTTCTGGGCGTGGTGACTAGGCAGAAAATGTGCCGCTTTCGGGCAAAGTATTTCGTATTTTGGGGCTAACGGGCATTTAACTTTCGGACACAACTGTCTGACTGTTGTAGCACTCTGAACCGGAAGTTATCACGAATTGAGCCATCTCTGTATATATAGCTTTATTACTGTAATGAACATAATTTTCTGTTTGATTTAGCAGTTTGTAAATAGTTTGCATTTCTGTTTCTGCCCGATCCGGTTTGAGTTTTGTTTTTGTTTGTATGTGCCGTTTCAATGCACTTAAAAAGCACACATCTCTGTATGGCTTGATTACAGATATCACGAAGACATTTAAGTAATGCTTTGGAGGCCGTTCTATTCAGCCAGTCTAGAACGAGGCTCCTCACGTCAAGTCGTTCAGTTAGTCATGTTGAGATGAGTTGTCCCTTGGGGACGTAGCTCCTTTTGGGAGCAGAACTCCTTCGGGGGTATTGTTTGGTTTTCGCCCCTGGCTCTTTGCCAGAGAGTAGGGGGACTTTTGAAGAAAAAAAATCTCTGTATGGGCCATTTAACTTTTTGTACATTTCAAATAGGTCTGTTGTGGAAATACGCGAATACCAAAGTATCCACATTGATGATGCAATGTACCAAAAGTTTTCAATATTGTATTTGACCTTGGCAAAAGGAAGCAATCTTTTCTGAACTGGCGGAATCTTGAGTGAGGAAAGGAGTGTCGAATTTAAAGGGCATAAGCAGTCATCCCAATATTATTTGGAAACTACAACCCAATTCGAAAAAAGAATGTTCTTATTTCTCTTCCAAAAATCTTTCATAATCTTTTAGGCCTTAATAGGTTGCATAGTGTAGACCAAAGCAATATTGCTTCAAAATGAACCACAACTGGCAAAAAGTGCCGTGGCCTGCTCGACTTGAACCAATAGGTTGGAAGCTGACTATGCAGAGACAATACGGTACTTGCAGAGGAAGAGACATGGGCTTCATTGCGCATGCAACACTTCGCTATGCAACGTTTCGCTATACGAACAGGATGACAAGATGATCCGTGGCGTATATGCATGGTCATTTGTTGATCCATTTTTATGTTGACTTGAAACTTTGCTTTGACCTTCTTAAATGTAAGCATGTCAACACCTGGAAGTGACATCACGGTGTGATACCGAAAATAGTGACCGATAATCGAACAAGTATGACAGCATAACGAAGTAGCAACGTCAATTAAATATGAAAGGTACAACGACACCGCCTCTTTCGTGTTGCACTTCTCAATTTGGTAACTCGTGCAGCTCATCGACACAAAGTTACGCACGTAAATTCCAAACAAAGGGGAAATTATGTATGAAAATTATGAAATAAGAAGGTCCAGTGGGGGAAAGGGAAGTGCAAATAGTAAAAGTTACAAACCGTATCAGGTTCATGGAAAAACATTTACGGGATGAATGACAGCATGCAAATTGCTGGAGGTTCTAGAATTATACCTGTATAACTATACTTCCGATTACTGTAAGGCTTGTTCTCGTTGGAGACAAGGGCCAAACGTAAAGGAAACTCCCATACAATAGGCATTTCATATCGTTTCCCCTTATAAAATACGAGGCAGGCTCCTACCCACCCCATGAAGGGACAATCGCAGTTTTTTATACCGGTAACAAGTTTTCTACGGCTTTATTTCTGCACCACAATCATTCCTTGAGTTTTAAGTAAGAAACAATGTTCTGTTATCATAGTCTGACGTTGTGATTGCTCATATGGAAGACGTTGTCTAGTCTGTCATCTATGTGGATTTTTTTTACCCGACCAAAATAACAAAATGCCCATTTAACAGCAATTAACAGAGATTTACGTTTCGTATTACTTGACGGCCTCGTCAATGCCTGTTGATTCTGGTAAATAATCAGTTAATCAAAAAGGGAAAGCAAAGTTCTTGAACAAAAAGTTCATAATCGCTGTCAAACTCTGATTGGCTCTTTTAATCATCTTATACACACGAATCCGGACAGCAAGTGGTGGTCTGATTTCAGTCGGCCATAACTGGGGTCCATCACCTTTTAATCTTTCAATTTCTTTGCTTATCTGTATCATGTTTGGTTGTACACTAATTTGTGTCTTCAATTCTTCAATTTCACTGAATATGGGGGTTCGGAATTCATGTAGACAATAAATGAAGACGATTTAAGTCTGATGGACCCCACTAATGGCCGCCTACTGTCACTAAACACAAGCGCTGGTCGGATTCGTCTATAGCAGAGCCATCAAGGGAAGAAGATGAGGGGAGATTGTTGTTAGAGAGGAAATTCGCCTCCCCCATTCGAGGGGACTTACCAACCAATCAATGCGAGTCCCTCTCGGCGCTTGTTCAAGGGTTCACTCTCAAACGTGTTGAGAAATTAAACATTTTTCGTCTCCGCTATGAAAACGGTTTGCAATAATAAACATGTTAAATTCCTAAAAATTGTGTGTTAATTTCCTAAACATTGATGTGTTTAATTTTAAAGCGTGATTAGAGTGTAAAGGCCTGTATACACGAGCAACATTTGTAAAACATTCTCAAAACACTTCACCTGCAACAAACCCAAAACATGCTCGTTTTCGGTTTGTTGCACAGTGTAGACAGAGTAAAAACTATTTGAAAACACTTTGAAAATGTTTTGAGAATGTTTTGAAAAGAGTTGACAGGACATTTCTTTTGCAACATTTCCAAAACAATTTCAAAACATGCTGTATACCCTGTCTACACTGTGCAACAAACCGAAAACAGGCATGTTTTGGATTTGTTGCAGGTGGATGTTTTGGAAATGTTTTTGTGAATGTTTTGCAAATGTTGCTAGTGTATACAGGCCTAACAAGTGCGTGTTTTCGAAGTGGGGAAAAAGTGTTTAGATAAGCGTTTAATTCCTAAACACTGTTTTACAGTGTGTACACTGTGCTGTGAACAATGTGTTGACTAAATAATTGTCCCTTGCCCTCAATAAAATGATTCTGATTTTACCTACTTTTGAGATTCTTGGTTTTGAGCAACTGGAATTCACAAGTGAGTAAATTTAAAAAATAAAATGTTGATCACATTAAACGTTATGCAAAGAGGGTATGCACATTCAAAGGTACAGCATCATCAGGCTATACACTGTTAGAAATTTCTCTGTAAAATTACATAATTTTTATGGCAAATTTTTTTCCAACCAAATAATGTTTTTTTTACAGCCAGACTGTAATCATGAAAAAACATTAAGTGTTTGTTTTTTCTTTACAGTTTTTGCATGTAAATTAGTTTACAAATGTCTACTGTAAAATCGAATTACAGAATTGTTGTTTTTTTTTTACCTTAATTTTATGTGAATTTACAGCCTACTGTTTTCATTCTCGGAGTTTTAATATTTATTATAATATCGCTTTTTTCCTTTCATATGTTATTACGTAACATACACTTCACCATTACGTAGATCAGGTATTTGCTTATCAACGTAATGTGTCGTTACGTAGTTATTTTCAATCAAAACACAATGAGGATACTTTGTTATCACATTGTTGTCCAGTAGACTGCTATCTCTAGGAACTTTGTAATTGGAAAGTCACATGTTTGGTACAATATAATAATTGTTTTTAAAATAAATATGACAAAGAATGCAAATACATTGGTTGCAAACATTTCCAGACAAGGTAAACAATAAGTTTATCACTTCCTGATTAAAAAAAAAGCCAAAAAAGATATTATTCAAAGCAACAGCAATCCTTTTGTTAGGAAAATGCCTACAAAATAAGCTCCACCCATTTATGCAAAATGAGATTTACGTCATAAAGTGGTAAATTTACAGACTCTTTCAAGTAAATTTGTGAAACGTTTTTAATGCGATCAAGTGCATGAGCGCCTGTGGCGATGAGTTGACATCAGTATACCAATTGTCAGTATAATAAATGTAAGTTAATTTTCAAATAGGGCCATAAATTTGCCAAAAATGTTTTCTTTTTTAACTAAAACTTCGCAGAACGATGCATGTTATATAATGAAAATTTTCTGGCTATTTCTTATTTGTTTGTTTGTTTGGGCTTATTTTTGTTTCTTTTTCAGCGTAAAAACAAAATGAATGTTTGTTAAATGACAGTATATTTATGTAAAATCAGAAAAATACAAAATACTGTTAAAATTTCTGTACATTTACAGAAAAAGTTTTACAAAGCAGTAAAATTTGGTTAAAAAAGCAGACAGAAATGGTTTTTCAAATAAACAGAAAATACATGTTAAACAACCTTTTTTATTGTAGAAATACAAAGTGTCTGTAAAGATACAGAAAATCTCTATTAAAAGTAAAATACAAAAAGTTTAAGTTAAAAAAAGTCTGTAAATTTACAGAAATTTTTAACAGTGTAGTTTGGCCCAAATATGATGCGTTTATCACACAGCGGCTGTTCCAACAGTTTAAACGTGAGGCTGAAAGTAAACTTAGATGAACTTTGATCATGTGATAGTAAGGGAGTTTCATCCTACATTTGTTTCAAACTTTTCCAAGAAAAATATATATCGTATCATTTCTGGTTGAATTTTCACGGAAGCGTATTCGTTTTCACTTATTTTTCTAATTTTTCTCATACGTTCGAAAACTTTTCGTACGTTCGACTGTTCGAGAAAACTATTCGTGCGAAAATGTTTCCTTCTGTATGGAAAGATTTTCGAACGTTCCAGAAGTGTTTACGAACGTGCGAAAAGTTTATTTTTTAGTGAAAACAACACCCTCCCATAAATTTTGCAACACTAAATATGGAAAAGGTTCGGGTAACTTCAAATCCTCCTTTTGGTTTCGTTTTCTTGTTTCCTTTCGAAACTGAGAAACAGGAAACACGAGATTCTCTCGTCGACTTCGTTTTAATTTGACTTCGTTTAAAGCGGAAAGGGTGATGCAACTAAAAGAGTGGCTCATGTCTTTTAAGAGGATTCGTCTTAACCTTTTCAAAACTTCTTATCCCTTTTTCGGACAGGTCGGGATTTTAAATCTGCAGCGTTTTTATTCAGAATGTCATGTTTCACTGAATTGTATTTCTCTGTTCCCTGCCGAGCGGACTCTTTCCCCAACTCATCAGCTTAATTCTAAATCACACTAAACAAGGAATGAGCCGTACAGCCTGCTTTTCAGGCAAATTTCTTCGAGGAGCTTAACTTGGAGAACGATGGATAAAATGGCGAATAATGGAAGGAACACTACGGATAAACTGATTATCTGTTTCTATTCCGGGTTTATGTGCCTTGTTTTGAACTTTTGTTCCGGTTTTTATTGGGCATTTTGTTCTGGTCGTATCCGTTTCTAACCACACAAAAGTTTCTTAGAGTTCCGTTCTACACTTACCATTTAATTGTGTGAAAATTACTAAAAAAGCATGAGGTCACCACCCAAAACCGAACTGGGGTTAGCACTCTTTGTTAATTTCAGTCAAAAAGACACTGAGAGCCTATACTTACAGTCCTTGCCAAATCGACGTCGTTAAAACTGGGAGGCGGTGGATAACATTCTAATCAGAACGGTTGACTGCTCGCGCATGAGGGCGTCCGAGCTGTAAAATCTCTTGCTACAATTTGTTTATGCTGTTCCAACCAGGGAGATGGTATTTGACGTGCTATTACTGACCAGATTATAATCATGCACACCGAACAGTGTGTCTCTAAAGATAAAAAGAGAGAAATTTCGCTCTGAAGGTTGAAAAGTTCACTCCAAAAGAGCAGAAATTTTCTCCAAGGAGAGTGAAAATCACTCGTGTTTCTTGAAGTGAATTTCACTCTTTTTGGAGTGAGTTTCACTATTCTCGAGGTGAATGAAAACTCTAATGAAGTGAATTCACACTTTTCATTCTATTAAAGAGTGACTGAATTCACCCTTTCGTTTTTAGAATGTGTATCACTTGTTTGTCATCGATTGATCAAATTGACGTCACAGCGGTAACAACTTGAGTTGGCGAAATCGTGACATTAAAAATAACTATTGGCCTATGACTCAGTCAAATGACGGAGCTCGCCTTTGAAAGAGCAGTATTGCTGGTAATTATATGCATATACTTGGCTTCCACCGTATTGTTTTTTTTTTTTTTTTATAGAATGTCTCATATTACAAAATGTAACGGTAAAGGTTTCAAAAGCCATACCAACTCTCTACCATTGAAAAGACATTATTTGGGAACCATCTGACGATACCCGTAACTGGTTTAACTAAAGCATTAAATTAATCCATTGTGTGGTGATAGTTATGAGTACACTCCAAAAAGGTGTTTCATTGCTAAACATTTAGTGTTTAGCAGCTAAACATGTTTAGAATCCAAATGTGTTTACAAAGTTGGGCAAAATAAGTGTTTAATTGCTAAACACATTTTATAAAGTGAACGGTATGGAGTTTTGCACTTATTGAATAAGGGCTATCTGGTTAGGGCATGTGCGTCAATCCTAGGAGAGGGGGACATGTCCCCTACACTTTTGGAATTATACCTATCTGCATAAAATGTTTCAACAGTAAATTTTTAACCGAGGGGAAAATGCCCCCATCCCACATTCGATTCGCATTGCTGAGAGGGGAATTGAAACAGGGGAAGTGACGGTTAACCTCGAAGAACCAGTTAACCTATATTATTTTATCCGTGCGTTATCATTTTTGTGTGGTTACTTTTGAGAAAGCAATGAATAATCCAACAAAATCTTGTAACATAGTTGATATCGGGTTCAAATCTGCACCAGCGTTGAAGCGGAAAATATGAGCAACAATCTCACTTCAGTTCAATGTAGTTTTTACCCTCGATGGCTAAGCCTAGCAGGCTAAATTTACTATAAAAATTTTCCAACCGTTCGATACCAAATGGTGATGCAAAAAATTCTAACAACCTCACTCACATGGTGTTGTTTGTACCCATGCCAGAGCTAATCGGAACTGTTTGGTGCTTCACCAACTATCTCTTCTATTTGGACATGTCACCAGGTCACGGCGCGGGTTTAATCAGGGGAAGTTGATGTTAGCAGCCATATACAAATGGAACTAAACCCTGTTGCTGGTCACTGCAACCACATTTACCCCTCTAAACTTATTCGGTACTGGTACTATCCAAAAACGGTATCACACTTGTCCGATACTGGTACTATCAATACCATAGTAATGCTGGTGTTGTCTGTATGTCAAGATGCTAGTTCTGTTGATGACAAAAAAGGCCCCCTCTCATGGAGGCAAAGGCGTGTCAAGTTCAATTTGGTTAGATTTGTTAGTTAGAGTTTTAGGGCCCGGTTTCCAACCAATTGGTCCAAGTCGAGCCGGCCACGACTTTTTTTCCAGTTGTGGTTCAGGGGCTTGTTTCCCCTACTCCATATGCTGAGCACCAAGCACAATGGCGGTAGGTTCCGTTTTTAAAGTCTTCGGTATGACCTGGTCAGGACTCGAACTCCCAACCTTCCGACTGCAAGTCGGATACTCTAATCACTTGGCCACGCATTCGGTTGCCTGTCACGTTTATGTGACACTAGCAAATGCACGTAAGTCTACCACACGGGAAGGGCAAATAATACTGAATGCAAGGAAGTACTTGCATGCTGAATGTGAGACCGAGTGTTTGGTCTAACGGTAGAGCACCGGCCTCTCACGCGGAAGGCCCAGGTTCGCTTCCCAGGTCGAGTCATACCAAAGACTCTAAAAAAGGAACCTACTGCCAGACTGCCGTTGTGCGTGATGCTCCGCATAAGCAATGGAGTAGGGAAAACAAGCCAGTGAGCCACAACTGGAAAAGGCCGTGCTGTGC
Organism: Holothuria scabra; assembly: GCA_037179385.1. Classification (NCBI taxonomy): domain Eukaryota; kingdom Metazoa; phylum Echinodermata; class Holothuroidea; order Aspidochirotida; family Holothuriidae; genus Holothuria; species Holothuria scabra. The sequence continues at coordinate 12,348,881 of CM074194.1, forward strand.
TCGACTTGAACCATAAGGTTGGAAACTGGGCCGTAAATCTCTATGTAACTATCTAATTTTCCATGCTGAATGCAACCTTGCATTTATTGCTTCCCTCTAATAAGAATTATATCTGCGACGCAAATGTGTAAAGTCTACGGTCTATTTGCTCTTGTATGTTGAGCTTGCCTCAATGGAGAGCGTGTTTCCTGTCCTGTCGTATGTATATGGTTCATACGAATCATACCGCATATTAGTGGCATAACCGGACTTTTTTCATTCGGGGATCGAAGGACAAAGTGTTGAGTGGTGGGGCAAGCAGAAATGACACAATCACAGCAGAGATAAAAAAAAAAAAATGGGTAAAAATGCCTATCATATTTCCCCAAATGGCACTTACGGCCTTTTTTTAACAAACTAAAATCCATACTTTCAAAGGGTTTTGGTGCAATCTTTTGCCCACTATTTTTTCATTGGAGAGTGGGGGAGAGCGACTCAGTACAACCCACACCTCCAAGTGTTGCTTGCGAAGTTTGTCTTTAACACGTTTTGCACAATCACTTCAAGTTTAAATTTCATCTGGGGCAAGGCATTTGACTGGGATCTCTCTCTGGTTACGCCACTGAGAATAAGAGAAACGAATCATGAACGAAAGAAACACTAGTAATGTTATACTGTTATTTAATAACATTTTTTATTTTTTTTCAGAACGATTTGTCCATAACAACGGATGACGTAACTCTGATGAGCAATAAAGACTCTTATACAATGGGGTCCAATAAAATCAGTTCCCCGTTCTCAAAGAGAAGAAAATAAACCGAATATCATTAGTGTTATACAAAAGTTCCAAGTTCCTTTGTTCCTTCCGCATAAACCGCTTACAAACAATTCTACTTAGATGCTTACTTAGCCTAACAGAAAGTCATAACAATTTTATTAGCTCGTCTCAATGGTCAAGAAAACAGCTTTTGGCTCGAAAAAATTGTGAGGTATCGCAGAAGGTCCATATAGAGAATAGCTCTTGTCGGGCCTGAATTATTGTGCGGAGGGCTTGCTTCCCAGAACCACTGAGGTAAGTGGCAAGTCCATAAATAGAGCGGACTGTTGGGACAGGATTACCCTGACTTTAACCAAGTCGATAGTCTTTAGATTTTGCTGTTCTTTTCATCCAGTCTAGAACGGAGCCATACATGATAGACCAATGACTGAAATGGTCTGAGGGCCGTGAGGTCCGTCAAGTGTTGTCCTTCAGTCACGGTGGACGTAATCGCTTCTTCGGGAAGCAGTTTAAAGTTTGGTTTCGCCGAACGGCCCTTTGCCGAAGGGGGGGGGGGGGGGTTGGGAGGACTTTAGAAAAAGCAAATCAGATCCGAAACAGAGCAAACGCCTTTAGATGCCCTGTAAGTTTGCTCTGATTTTGAGTATGTGTCATAAAGTTCCAGGAGAAAATAATGGTAAATTTTGTTACAATTCTCCTATCCCAAGCTGCTGCCTCCCCCCGTGGGCTGGGGGTTGTATAATGTGCCCACGGAATGTCCTCCCTGTCGTGAAAGGCGACTAAACGGGAGGCCTTGAACAGTATTTGAACAGTATGGCACTATATAACACATTCGTGTTGGTGTGTCGTTAAATCGTATCTAACTAACTTACCCAAACTGCTGAGCTGCTTAAAGGGGAAACCAGAGTTTGACAGAGAACACTAGGTTTTTGCTCCAGCACTTAGTTTTACCTTTCTTAGCTTGTTATTTACCAGAATCAACACACATTGAAGAGGTTTTTCAAGTGAAAATAAACGTTAATTCTCACTTAATTTCTGATGAATGGGAATTTTGTAATATTTCTAGGGTAAAAAATCCATACGGATGGAAGACTATACAACATCAATACAGTTACCCATCACAACGGCAGACCATAATGAAAGATCATTTTATGTATAGTTTTAACTCAATGTATGATTGTAGTACAAAAGTTAAGTCGTGGAAAACTTTTAAAAACAAACTTTGAATGGCCCCTTTAAGATAAGGTTCATCAAAAGTTATACAAAATATCGCGATTTATTGATTATGCAACGTTTCCAAAATGTTCCTTGTGAATGGTGTAGTCCAACTGGTGGGCATCATTGATCATTCATCTGTGCGTATGGTACCCCCCCCCCCCCCGCCACCCCGGCACCTTCCGTCATTATGTTTGAAAAGTTTCGTAATTCAAATTTTCAGTTTCTCGTGCTATTTATAAATTGCAAAGAATATAACAATACATAGCCCCCAAATTTACAAGTATAGTCCATGCTATACAGAGGAAAGTATTTTGTGTTATTGTCATCGCTGTGTAATTTCAGGATGTTTTGAATTTTCCACTTTTTAGGGGGTAATGTGGGCGGTCAGTTGCTTCTTAGTTACAAAAGCTACAGCAGCACAGCTACACCAGCTAGTGTACTACACTACACTCTAAAAAATGTTGTGTAGAATTTACACAACATTGTGTGACTAGTCCACCAATCAACAAATGTGTAGAAAGTACACATGGTTGTGTAATAAATTTACACAACATGTGTAGAATTTACACAACACTGTGTAATTTGTACACATGTTGTGTAAATTTATTACACAACCATGTATACTTTCTGCACATTTGTTGATTGGTGGACTAGTCACACAATGTTGTGTAAATTCTACACAACATTTTTTAGAGTGTAGTTTTGCACGTCAATGGGGACGGGGCATGTTACGTCAGTGAAAGGACTCCCTAGTTCCTAGTAATTGAACCTATTCAGTGAAAACACGATTTTGATGCCAAGTTGTGATGAGTTACCTACAAATTATTACTCTAAAGTACATTGTCGCAATTACATTCATAAACGATGGTGTCTGTTTTTCACCGCATATTGGTACGGTAAATAATGAAAATCAGACCATAAGCAGACAGGGACGGAGGGGGTGGGTATTTTTAGGAGTGAGAAATTTGAGTAAAGGGGGAATGTGTAAATGTGTATCAAGTAAATGGCAACTTAAAATTTTCTGAAAAGGTGAAAAAATCAGGGAGCGTTTTGCTTCGCCCATCCATTCCTTGTCTATAAGTTCATCGAGTTGAAAATGTATAAAAAAAAACCCAAAGTCATCATTATGTACAGGTCTCGATGAAATATTTAGCCAATTTCTTTGTTTACTAGTAGAAGGGATTGAAATATTCACCTGCAAGTAACGAATACTACAAAATGGCCTACATAATTTATGAAGCCGTACCATTCGTTCACGCGACTCAACAAGGTGTTAACCAGGCTACCTGCTGTGTTAACGATTTATAAGTACAGATAAAAATACGAGCTCTGATATCTTCCAAAATCATTCACTCCTCACCTTTTATAAGGGTTATTGATAGAAGCAGTTGGTTCGTGGAATTGTTACTTTCGTCAATTATGTAAAAGTAGTTTCCATGTCATGTGAAATTAAGCTTATGATATTTTTCATGCCTCATCTAAAATGCACAGAAGCTGTTCAAATCGCCACACGAAATAGGTGAAATTTATATGTCCTTGATAAAACCATAAAATTAATGTAGTATATAGGTATAGGACAGTCCTAGTTTACATAGCCTAACAAAAAATTACTATTGGGGTTCATAATACCGCGAAATCGAGACATGGGAACGAGATTCCCTGGTATGAAGTTAATCGGTTGAATAAAAAACCATCCTTGTAGTTTAATCAATCATTTATCATGCAAAAAGAATAACGTGTTTGTGGTGAGTAAATTTGCAGGTGTTAACAACAAAAGGCTAATACAAAGTTTGTCATATGCCTTTCATTTCAACCAAACTGTACAATAAATGACTGAGAGATAGTCACACAGGACTACACAATGACAACAAAGAGTAGATAGCTTGGGAAAGTTCCCACACAGTAATAGTTCAATGATTGTTGGAAACCCAGCAGTACAAATCCATTCTAGGTCTATATGATTACATATTAATTTAGTTACAGAGACCTAAGTGAAATAAAGCATATCAACCATTTCTCAAAGCCAGTGGAGGCGCTACGGGGCGAAAAGGAGCATTTTCCCTCAGAATTTGTCCTTCCCCCACTCCCCACCCCCTCCCAAGTTTCCCCTCCCAAGTTAGGTCAGTTAGGAGTTAGGTTAACCAAAAAAATAAACAATATACTTTTCCTGTGACCTACTGTTTCATCCAACCATATGCTTAAACCTCAGAGCTCACGGGGACTCCGCCCCCTGAACCCGCAGGAGAAGACGCCTTGGGCTCGGTTTCTCCCTGTGCCCGAAATTTTTGCAAACATTTTTCTTTGCCCTTAGTTGCCTCTCCCCACAATTTTGATATTCTGGTGAAGCCATTGCTCAAAGTGGATCCAGGATTTAACAAAAGATGGTTAAATCTATAAAACAGAGTTTGCACCGGAGCGGGCTTCAAATGGGCGAAGTTTTTTGAAATGACGGGGTGTGGTCCCTCAGGAAAAGCTTGACATTAAGACACTGCCAAAGTTAGACAGTAGGGTGTAATAGTAGACGAAGTTGGCAACTCTGAGATTATTAGAAACAACTCGACTACAAAATTTTACTATTAAAAACAGAATACATTGGAATATTCATAACATTAGATTTGTAGATTGCACCATAAGAGTCTTTTTAAGACGAAGAAAAGGTGAAGGAGTTTCGAATTTAATGTGTAAATATACATGTTTTCTCTACAATTACTTTCATCATGACTACTGTCATCATTTCAATGGCTACTTTCAGACGCCAAGCCACTCAAACCCAGTTTAAATTTTTTATCATGGATAATATCATTTTGTCTTTCTGCAACATATCAGCCCAAGAGAGTACAATGAATAATTCATAAGCTATTAGATAGGGTGAATGATGCACGAGAGAGGAGCGATCGCCTAACATCGAAAAACAACAGAAGAAGTTATATGACTAAGCATTGTCCAAATTTAAATTGTTTGGTCATTGTTTCACAATGACCATATTGTGTTCATTCTTGACCCAAATCTGGTATCATTTTTGTCCAGATTCCCGGTCGTGACATTCACCCTTTCATGTAAGATTCAATTCTGAGTAAGTTGTGTCGATTATTGATTAACTTTAATACGTACCAGTGATGGCACCAGTGAGTAAATGTGGTCAAAGATTTCGACAGCGCAAACTGCCCCTCCCTATCGACAAATCCTGTTGTCCCCCTTTATACTGACGATGTCGTAAATTGGCTGAAATTTGCTTTCTTGTCTTTAGAGTGGAATTAACAGAAAATTCTGTTAACATTTGTTGTAAAAGAGGGGCGTCAATCTGGTTTGTCAATGGGGGGGGGGGGGGGAGGGGAGGGGGGAGGGAGAAAATTTGCCAACAGTCGATCATGCCACGGATCGCATTCGTCTATATAAAGCAATCCACTCACACGAACCTACGCACATATACAGGTGTACAAACATGAACAAACACGCATACAAAATCAAATAGACACGCAGATACACAATATAACATCAACTTCAAGGGCTTGAATGTGTTTGGAAGCAGGTAATTTTTTGAGCGGTTGAAAGGAACTTCTTAGAGATATGTCCCAGGTTGATCCTGCCTGGTTTTTCCCCATTTTTGATGAGAAAAATTGCCCCATTCCCCCAGAGTCAACACCCCGGTTGCATACCACCTGTGTTTCAACTTGTCAAAAGCAGTTTCACTTATATTGAGCCTAGGTTAATTCTTTAAAACCTTTCTCTCGCAAGAACCTGAATAGGTAGCTCTATGATTCTATTGTATTAATTTGATACAAAGTAGCCAGGGTAAAAACTGAACTTCAAACCTTCTGCTACAGTGTTTACGGTTATGTTGCGGGTAATAAATAAATAATTGTAATATGCAGAAAGCAGCAATTTTGTGGTCACCAATTCACATCATTAACCTACAGCAGAAAGACTACGTCCAATAAGTGAAAAATCTTTCGTTGTTAAAAAGTGAGATATATCTGACTTTGAGTTATTCAGACTGGATGACGATTGGAAGATCTTTGGCTAAGAACCAAGAATAGTATCATGATAACGAAATAACAGTAATCGGGTGACTGGAGTAACTCTGACCTGGATGTAAACGAATTGGTCTGATGGTCACACGTGACCAAGATGGCGCAGATGACAATGGATATGGGAAGGGGGGAGTGGTGTGGTTGAACCAACTATAGTGTAAGGTAAATTGGGATGGGTCAAACCTGCCAAATGAGAAGTATACCCTGCAAACGGGTGATGGTGGTGATGGTGTCCCCCGGTGTAGACGACCCCTGGGGTGTAAGCAAACGGTGTCATGCTCATAAGAGGGGGCGAATGGTGACCTGGAGATGGTGAAGCTGTGGTAGGAGCATTCGGATCCATGCCAGGATTCTGTTTCTTCCATTTTGTGCGGCGGTTTTGAAACCATATTTTGACCTGAGTTTCTGTGAGACTCAATGAAAGAGCCAAGTTTAGTCTCTCGCAGACGGACAAGTATCTGGTGGTTTTAAATTTGTTTTCCAATGCTACAAGTTGTTCATATGTGAAAGCAGTTCTTGCCCTCCTTGGCTTAGCAGTTTTTGTTTCATTGAATTCGTCCTCGACTTCATCGGTATCGCTACGTTTCCTCTTCCCTGTAAAATCGTCCGATTCATGCACAGAATCGGAATTGTCTTCACCTTTAGAAGGAACCATCCTCTGTTCGATTTCACAAGTTCTTTTATTTTCTTCAACCACTCCCTCGGGAGACCTGTGCTGCCTCTCAGAGCCAAAGCCCTCATCAGGAATCCCTAGATCTGAAGGACTGGTTGACAGAGAATCGTTCTGCTCTCGGTCTGCAACAAAGCAAAGCAAAGAAAGAAAATAAACAGGTTTGTCTAGACTGTCCCTTTTATCCTTTAACACACCGATGTCGATAATTAATTGAAATTTGATTGCCTTCTTGTTCTCTAAATCCTCTTTTCGCAGCCGACGCAATCTGCATTCACCTCAGTTCGATTCATCTGTCACGATCTCAATGAGTCAAATACTAACCAATCATGCAATACGTCTGCAAACTGGCAAATAGGTGTTCGAAATAACATGGGAGAAACACCTTCACAAACGTTTTAATAAGTGCCTCCAGCTAAGAAGTAGAGAGCATTGATACAGATGACGGGTAATGATTTAATATATCCGACACGAAGTCGGAGAAATATATCGGACAAAAAAGACGATTCTTTTTAAACCGGCTTTCTTTTTTGTACAGACCCGGGGAGATCATCCAAAAGACTTAATTGAGAAATTAAGTGCCAACCGTGCCGTGAAATCTGGTCGATAACTTCGAAGGAGAGTAATTGACATTAGGCCATTCGGCATCCAAATGTTGATGGTAGGGTACACAACCATTGGATGTTTTATTTCTTTTATCAATCTCTTATCAATAGGGTGTCGGTAACAACGTTTGTCAAGTAAAACTCGTGAGTTATATCTACCAAATGAATAATTCAAACGTTTCGACTCCGGCTTTGACATGACCCATTGAAACGATTGGTAGCAATTATCGACAACAATTGAATGTTTGAAAGTTTATGATTGCCTCGTTTCTGTCCTTGGTATGTTTCTCATGTTTGGATTTACAGGGCAGTAGCAGTCGGCAGTCGCCCTAAAGTAATGGTGAAACAACACGTTAATTTCTTTTTGTGTCTTTGCCATACTCTAAGAACAAGAAAGGGTAAAATTAAATTTAAATTCCTTAGAAGAGTGAAAGTTATAAAATTCACTCCAAGAAAAGTGAAATTCACTCCAACAGAACGAATTTTCACTTTTGATGGAGTACCTTCGGGGATCACTTCAAAAAAGAGGGAGGCTTGCAGGCACTTGCCAAAAAGTGAATGTTCACTTCTTGGAGTGAGATTCACTCTTCTTGAAGTGAAATTCATTTTCCTCTAATGGAGTAAATTTAAATTTTCACTCTGTGAGAGAATAACTATAAATTTACTCTTATATACCTTTTACAACAATTAGGATTTTTAAAAAGTACACATCCAAGGTAAAGCAATGAGTCATTCCTCACAATTCAGTGAGGAAGAGTGTGGCCCCGTGATTCTCAAGAACCAATCATGAAATAGAGTAGCCTGCTGGACTAATTCACCACGACCTTTTTCCAGTTGTAGCTCACTGGCTTGCTTTCCCTACTGCATTGCTAATGCTGAGCACCAAGCATAATGACAATAGGTACCATCTTTAGTCAGACAAAATGTTAAAGAAGGAAGAGGGATATTTCTTAAAGGTGGGAGGCATGCTAGTAGACGAGGGTTGCAAAGTGGGGAGGGGGTCTCTTCGTTTACACCCTTCCTAGAAAATTAAAAATTTCCACTACCTTAATCAGCATTTCGGTATGTTTATTCTAGGAAAATTATCCTCTGGTATTTTTCTTATAGAATTTATTGAGCTCATATGGGATTATCATCGCTCAGGTACGCTATTGGCTATTGCACTTTTTGAATGTACACCTTCAGACGCCAATGTCTTTGTGATATTTTAAAGGGAAAAAAATAAATCAGACTTAATTCAAAGCACAGCTATATGTCACAAATTGCTTTCTATTTCCCTTTCAAGTATTTTTCATGCTATTTGAGGACATAGATATTGCGTAATCAGGTTAGATCAAGCAGTGACTTCTCGCAAATTTCACAATTGAGTGAAAAAATATTTTTCTCAAGAGCCATTCATGAAATAGGATAGTCTACTATGCTAATTCAAATAAGGAAGACTTCACTTTTCCTTTGAAATCTACTTTATCGATGTAAAATTAGTTGTTCCTGTCGGTAAACACAGATTTTTAAGAAAAGAATGTTACGTGAAAAAGCAGAATGAGAGCGTATTTGACACCAATGACTTTTTTCCAAAAAAAGGAGAAATTTTAGGATTATTCTCAAAATTCAAAAATAAAAAAGTAAAGACGGCTCTAAAATCAGAAAATTAAGACTGGGTATTCACTCTGCAAGAGTGAGAATGACTCTTTTTCAATTTATAAAATTTTTACATCAGTTTATATTGCTCCATATAGTTTCATCTTAAAGGCGTGCTTGTACTTTGGGTGAGAGGATTGGCCCTTTAATACTTCAGTAAAGTTAGTTAGATGGAGGATTACGGCCCAGTTTCCAAACTAATGGTTCAAGTCGAGCCGGCCACCGCCCTTTTTCCAGTTATGGCTCACTGGCTTGTTTTCCCTACTCCATTGCTTATGCGGAGCATCACTCACAACGGCAGTAGGTTCCAATCTTTGGTATGACTCGACCTGGGAATAGAACCCTGGCCTTTAAGTTTTTAGAGAGTGGGTGCACATTTAATCCTAAATTCAAGGGGAAAAGGCTTCCAACAAACAAATTTTGGTCGTTTACTTGCAGGGATTTAGGAATGTTTGAGCCTAAGCCATTTGGTCATATATGTGGTCATTATTTTTCTTCTCAATAAGTCAGTACATCTGTAAAGAGTATTGTTTCCGTAATTTATATAATTTTATTATATTAAATGTACCTTCCATCAAAAGGTCAAGAAAAAATTTCTAGATCTTACAAGAAAAGACTATACTGTAAAAAATGGGTCATAATCGCTGTAAGTTTACCAAATAATAACTAAAGAAAAAAATATAGGTTACAAAAAAATTCTGGTAATAAGTTTCCAGAACTTTTCTTTTTTTTCCGTATCTCTTTATTTTGTTGTTCTGTAAATCCACATGAATAAACTTTCACATAAAAATTATTCAAACTTAAAACCCAATCACTACGTCACATCAACTTTTGAGTGTGTTTTTTTCATATACCTCAATTTTACAGCATTTAATGCGATTCTTTTGTCGTGGAATTTTGAATTTAATTGTTTATGAAACCTTTTATCATTCTCTCTTTGTTGTGAACATTGTATCTTTATTTTGAAGAGCATCAGAAAAACGTATATGGGAAACATTTGAGAAGTTAGAACATTGTTTGAGTTGCAAAGGGTGACAAATTCTCACGGACTTCCTATATACATGGACAGACCATGTAACGTGTACGTCTTAAGCCTAGATTGTTGCCATCGACTGGGACAAAAGAGGTGAACTAAGATGGCCGTCGTGAAGCTATCATTTGTATAATTAACGGAGACTCTGTACTATTTTAAACAAAATTTAAAGTTGAATGGGAAGCAGTATTATATTCCTGCAGTTCATGCAATTATTCTGATCCTACCTTGCATCATTTCGAAAATATTTTAACTTTCTTGCAAAATCTGTTGATTTAAAGTTAACTACTTGAGCAAGTCCAAACTTTAACACACGCAAAACCATAGCAGACAGCCATCTTGCTACGCCTATACTCACACGTACGGTAGCGACCATCTACGCATAGTATGCTCTGTCCATATATATAGGAAGTCCGTGCAAATTCTCTATAAGAGAAAGGTAGTACTTTCAAATATTCGGGAGGGGCGCTGAGTAACTTTTTCAAGAAATTTTTATGTATATTTTCCCGTCCCCAAATGACATACATTTTGCCAGAAATAAAAAAAAGTCTGCCCAGCGAAAGGGCAGATGGATCACCAGGCCCCATCCGCCTTGGTTTGCTAAGATCATATGCGTGATTGAAAGTTGTTTCTCAGAAGAGTAACTTTAGTTAGGGTTCTCGGACAAAATTGGGTTGGGTGCCCACTGACCTTCCCCAACAAAGTATCATTGTGGGTGCCAGACCCGCTGGGTGCCTCCCAGGCCCCGAAGTTCCCCCTCTCAGAGCATAGCAGTCAGACCACCACTGCCGTTTCTTGGTTCACTTTTATCGTCCTAGTATATTTTTTTCTAAAAGCAGCTCATTGAGTTGGTTCTTTAAAGTCAACAAATTTTTCCAAACCTGTTAAGTTTTCTTCACATACCAATGACAAATGGTCAATCTTAGACAATCCCCATATCCTACATACAAATAGCTGTCTTATGAGTGAGTATTTAACGGTTCAATTCGGTTTTCAAAAATTCGTGACCAGACACTTTTTCAAATTATACACAAAACCGTTACAAGTCATGACAACACAAAATTTAAAATTTTAAGTTTTTCCATAACTATTGAGTATGAAATTTGATTCATCTGCTAACTATAAGCAATGTCACGTGGTAGTGACCCTTAAACACTCTCATTAAGTTATCAGTATCAACTCAATGAACCTTTTTAAGTTTTATTAAGAGAATTTAGTACAGTCACGAATGTAAGTTTCAAAGTAAATCTAAGATTTTTTCTTTTTCGAAAAAGTATGAACAAGAGTTATGAAAATGGTGCAGTTATTCAGCGCACATGAAACCATGAAAACGTGCAGCATTCTTATCGGATTCAAACAGCATTCTTTTGGTGGGTGCATAACTATAAAAACAATTTCGATATTAAATTTATTTTTATAAGAAAACAACAATTTTTTTGTCTATTAACCAGGTACCAAATTCGATACTCCGAGGATTACTCCACATGGTAGGCTTATTTAATTTGTCACAATTAAGTTCGTTGTGCAAACGATTCCATCTTTATCTTTCTCGAAACTTTTACTATAGAGTACCTCTAAACGAATAACTGTATATTTATCAACGAAATTTTATCTTTCCGCATAACCATGGAATAAACCTCATACATGTATCAAAACTTGAACGAAGGCAGAGATGATTCTACTGTTTTGTTACGAAGAACTGTCAAAAAGCTTAATTAACCAAACAGGACAAATATTAACAATAAACTCTATTAACTTGTCTGTGATTTTTTTTTTATTTAGTTACTGGTACATTATTTTTAATTGAGATTAACAGTATATTGCCTTTAAAATCATAGCATGAGCGATTGTAAATACCTTTTCGTTTCGCCCTACAACCTTACAACCCAACATTTTTTTCATTTCCAAAACGCAAATTATATATTATCCAAACAAATATAATTAAAACATGATGATTTATGAAAATAACTAAATAATGAAATTGCTTAAAAGGAAACATATATTGTTTTACAAAGATATTGGGATGTGTCCCGGTTGAAAGCTTTAATCAGTTAGCCCTAGTTTTAAGTAGCAGTCACCAGTCTGATTCATACAAATTTACTGCAATCCAAAAACGACACACATTAATTTTTGATCAGTATTATGGCAAAATAAATCTACATGTACCTGTATACCATGACATTATCGCCAAGTATGGCACACCGATTTTAAAAGGCATTCCAACATTTAAAGGGGAATAAACCATTTTAATTTGTAAATGTTGACTTTACTGGCCATATACCAAGTTTTATCGACGTTTGATATTTCAAACGAAATTTACCAGTTTAAATTAATAATTGGTATTTTTAATTAATAAACCAGTTTTAATTTCGACATGTGATGTAATAATTATTTGATGTGATACATGAGGTACTAATTTAAAATCTACACATATCAATTTGTTTTGACTTTTTTATCTTATTTAATAATATTAGTGGTATTCAAATAATATGCATACAGAACAGCAACTGTGGTATAATTTACAACGTACAAAGACTTAAAACGTGACGTCCTTCGTCGAAACAAAGGAAAATATCTAAAATAATATGTGATACAATGCTGCAGTTCTGCTTTTACAAAATACAAAACTAATTGTTTTGAATTATGCCGATCTATGTTGATGCACCGCTTAAAAATTGACGCACGTCAATTCAGATTTAAACTTATTTTATTCATTATACATCAACCTGGATTCATCATTTTCTCCGTTTTTTCTGCAAAAACAAACTTGAAGATACCACAATAACACAATGATTGGTTTACCAAAATTTTGCCCAATTATAAGACACCACAGGGAGACAATCGTCTTTGGGACGAAGAATCACAAGTCTTGACCGTTTTTAAATTTATGTAAATTCAGTAATGGGAGACTTTTCCCGTCAGGAAATCTACCCCCCCCCCCCAAAAAAAAACACCAGCAAAAAGGTAAGGACACCCCAACCAGTCCCTGCTTCAGAAATCCCAGTTTTAGTCCTCTGTTATCATATTGGCAATATAAAATTATGCTTTATTACCAATTATATTGGCACGGACGGTCTCGCTTGATAAGGTCTCTTTGACTTTGTCATTCAAAGTGTAATTCACAACAAGCCCATCAATATAACCAGCTGAATTGAAAGGAAACGTTTTGACGCTGTGGTTTACAAATTGAAGGATATCAATATGAACAATTCAATTAAAAAAAAAATAGAATTTTAAATCTATAGTGATAAAATTGGGATGTCTATCATAAAAAAAGTACCAAGGGTTGTGTAGCAGCTTAAGAGTAAAAAATCATAATTGTATAATGTTACAACATTGAAAAAAAAAGAATGGCAAATGTACGGTAATACACACAAATGGAAGACGCCCTCATTAAAACACGTCATACTCCATTTTGACTTTCTTTAATTTCATTTCCTTGTTTGGAAACGTATTCAGTGTTCAATAAGCTGCAAGCAGACATTTTTTGTGCTCTGAAAAATATATTTCAGACAGGGGTAAGTGGTAAGAGAGACCTAACAGATCCTACCGGAGAGTAGACTATCTGCCAGTGTGCTTGGTGTTCAGCAAAGGCAATAAGCAATGGAGTAGGGAAAACAAACCAGTGATCCACAATTAGAAAAAGGGCCTTGGAAGGCTCGACTTGAACCTATTGGTTGGAAAGTGGTCCGTAAAACTTTATCTAACCTAACCAAGTCCAACATTGTGGAAATTACTGCAAGAAGGCGGACTCTTGATTTGAATTCGAATTTTAAGGTTATTTTGTTCTCATTGACGAGTTACTTTTTTTTTTTTTTTCCGAAAGGAAATTTATTTACATCTTGAACATACATATAGTACAGGACAAGCTGAATAAATATAATATTTACAAGTATGTACAATATGATTTCTTAATTTCATTTACCACTAGTTAGATATTCATTTCAAAGGAAGAAATTTATTTACATCTTGAACATACATGACGAGTTACTTTTTATGCTTGCCTCGACTCAATTGAAAAAAAAAATGGCCAGCTGGTATGGACTTTACGCATTGACGCCTCGTAACGTCAGTCTCTAAGTCTAGGGGAATTCGGCTAGCTGTTTCCAAGACGGAAACTTTCTCTCGAATGAAGCTGACTTATGGTCATGTATCACAACTATACAAATCGGCTGTGTGCGTATTTGTTGGCGTAAGTTTAAATGCTTCATTTATACTTTACCGAGGAGGTTATTTATTTTTATGTGACGTCACAGACATAAGTTCTTTTGAAAACAACGAGGATCATCAAATAGAAAGTGAAGACGATAGAGAGAGGGAAGACTCTCTACACCAAATTAAATTCCCTCTTTGGCTCTTGTCATGGGATAACGAAGCTGTTCCCATGTTTTGACGTTGCAATTGGAAACAATTTTGAGTCCATCATCTCGCATAAGGTGGTACTTTGTAAGCCCGAGAGAGGGGGGAGCCTTTGATCTTTCCACACCCTTCCCTCCATTAGCTCACTGAATTCGAGATTTTTCATGAAAGGAGTAATCTCGCATTTAGTGAAGGATATGTTAACACCCCACCTGAAATTTCATCAAGTGTTTTGTTTCATAAAACCAGCCTGTAGGAACCTTTTTCACACGATGGTTAGACTGTTTGATCGGTAGAGTACATATTAGCATGTACTTATATCTGTATATGTACCTCGTTCTCTAAGTAAAGCAAAGTTAAATTATAGCTGCCATCCGATTTGAAGTACGACCATATAAACTGTAATCATTATTAACATATCTTGGAAAGGGTTATAAAATTTGCATTTATTAATTTATTGATATGAAAATAACCGTGGACCTATACAGTTCATCACATGTCACTCTGTAAAACTTTCAAACTAACGATCTAGCTGTCTAGTAGCTCCCTGTAGCGTCGAGAATTACGTTTAAGCAAAATATCAAAACGACGATATTTTCAACAAATAACCATTCTGCTAAAAAGGGGACATAGGTAGTTGGGTCATGTTTTAGCTACAGACACACTATAAAGTGCACTATATAACGCGTCACACAGCACAGCCAAATTAAAAGTACAGAAAAAGTACAAAAAGTCCTTACACTCTTGAAAAGATGAGTAAAGCTTTACATAACATTTGGTCGTGGTGTAAACTGTTGAGCAAGGAAGTGCAGTAACCGAAGCAAGTTACGAAATAACTCTCAATGAGGGAAATTTCACTTAACTTTGTTATTATTTGACCAACTCTGAGTAGTTTTTTGCCCATAAAATCCCATATTTGAAGAGATAGCATGTGAACTCCACCTTGGATTAGAGATTACAAAAATTATCTTGGCCCCTAGGTCTTACATTCAAAGGGATCAGCACAAGAGCCTGTGTTTTAATCTGTTACAACAAAACCACCCTTAGTCTAAGAATTTACCCCAAGAATAGAAACATTGGTTGTCTTTTAAAGCGGCTCATTGAGTTGGTACCTGAAATTCAGCAATTTTTCCAAACTTGTTAAGTTTTATTCATGACAAATGGTCAAACTTAGCAATCCCTATACCCAACATACAAATGAATGTTTTACGAGTGAGTACTTAACGGTTGAATTTGGGTTTCAAAAATTTGTGACCAGACACTTTTTCAAATTATGCACAAACATATTACAAGTCAGGACATCAAAAAACTCAAAATTTTTAACTTTTTCCACAACTATTGGATATGAAACTTGACTAAAAGTGCAAATTATAAGCATTGTCATGTGGTATTGACCCTTTAACACCCTCATAAAGTTACCAATATCAACTCAATGAGCCCCTTTAACCTGTAAATGCCTCAAAAAACGAAAGTTATATGTGAATTGTAGGTTTTCTGTTAATACTTTCTGTTGATTAACTTAGTTGAATGTCCTGAAATAAACGCATGCCAGTAAAACAATGCCTCCCATAAAACATCCGAATAAAATAATGGATGAAAATGATAAAAGATAGTTATCATTTGCTATGTATATCTGTTTTCAAGGCATTAAAATGCCAAATGGTTCAATACTTGTTCCTGAAACGTAGTAAAGTTTTTAGTAATTTTTGTTTTTGTTTTTTTTGTTATTATTTTGTTCAAGCGTTGACTATGGGAGCTCAAAGCTCACCTCATTGCCTACGCGTCCGTGGCTATGCTCAGTGACAAAATGTACAGTGGGTATGTAGGTGCAGCTGGCATTTCAGTTCCAATAAATTTATTTCACACTTGGTAATAATCCTCAACTTCTATTGGTTCGTAACCATCAGATGACCATGTATTATCCTGCCATAAACACATCTTGGGCTATTCCATTTACTTAGGGGTCTCCTATTATAATATGTTTTTTACAAACAAAACTGTAGGCCTCTTTTCCTTTTTTCCGTCTCTTACATCAAAATCAGTAAACAACACTGGAATGTGCATTAGAACGGACTAATCCACTCTCATGGGTTAATGTTATAGCTGGATGCACCCAGGCTCTGTCTTCGTGCATCACTTGCTTTGAAGCAATATTCCGGAGACAAAATCCATTTATTTCAAAATATGAAGAATTTTTATTTCTTTCGGAGGTGAAAACTGCATCTCAAAAGCATACAGCGTTTGGAAGTTACAAAGTTTTAAAAAAATGCAGTTTTTTCTTTAGATTTGGTGCATCATGGGAAATCTGTGATATCATCCCGGCACATTAATTTGACATTGCATTCAATTTATTTATAATTGTGATGCCGCTGCAGGCACCATGAAGCAAAATTCTTCGTTGTACTCTACATATGGAGAAGGGTAGTGCTGGATCTTTAGGAAAAGATATTCAAACATTTCAACAGTATCAAATTTCAAGGACAGAGAGTAGGGTCAATTATAAAGAAAGACAAAAGGAATCTGAGGCAATGTGCACGCCCACATTACATAACTTTCTGTAGCTTTCTTGAAAAGAAGAGGAAATTTTTAACAAAATTAATCAATCATTAGAGTGAGATAGTTAAGAAAAGGGTACTGAGACGGGGTTATGAAGGACATGGTGTGAAATATTTTTGTTTTTCTTTCAAGACCCAGCTGAAAAGCCACCAGAATATGCCTTTAGTCGCCGATCGTGCATTATCCTGTGGCAATGCACGGTCCATGTTACTTAACCTTTAACTTACTAACTTCTGTCAAGAAAGAAATCCAGACATGGTGCACACAGAAATTTGTTAGCATCGTATCTGTTAGAGGATATGTATTCTAACTTGCGTCTTTCGCATGGTCTGGCTTCCTCCAAAAGCCACTTTTTTATCAAATATATTTTCGTTCATAGCACTTACCACTTACAGCGACCATTTTTTCTTTGTTTTAAATGAGCAGTAGTACCTATCAATTATATTTTCTTATTCACTTACAATTATCTATCACGAAGGTTCGAACCCAAGATATTGCTAAGGACCTACGGTGGCGTCACAATTTCTTCCAGACGCCACTGACTCATTAATGTGTTTGATGAAGAGTGCATCCATTGAGCATGCGCATAAAGTTTCCTTAACCAAACGCACAGTTGTACATTTGATATGAAAATACTAGAACCACTTGGACAAGTCAGCAACGGGATGTGGAGGGGGTTTTATCAATCGAATGGAGTCATCTTTACTTTGACGTCAAAATTACGTCACAATCCACCCAAGAGGAGAAAAAACAATCTTGATATGCATGGCTTTGTTTCTATTTCTCTTAGTTAATTAGTTTATACAACATTCTAAAGCAGTGGAAACGACGGCGCATTTTTACTTTTCTTACAAGATCTTGTACCAGAGTACATTTTATTTCTGTATCGCCTGGTCCCTGAAGATCAAAACGATTGGGTAGCCAAGTTCATACGACAGGCAGACAGAGCTCTGGGGACTGTTGGGTGAATGTGAACTGTGACAAGATAATTCGCAAAAATGAGTAACATAATCGTTTAAATATCGCAATGTATGTGTACACTCTAAAATCAGTGGTTACGGAGTAAAGATTTTCAAAAACTTTACCCATCCTTTGTAAATATGTTGAAATATACTGAGACACTTGAGTATTTCTAACTTTCTGTTCAAAAATTTTTAATTACTAAATAGTAAGTTCTTCATCGCTAAACATTAGCATTAGAAGTTTAACTTGTCCATATTCTGAACACGCTTTTAGAAGGTACAGGAGTAGAATCAAGAGACAATAAAAAACGAAATTATTGTAAAGTCAAGCCACTGAACTGCTGAATTTGGTTTAATTATGTATTTAGTGCCCATAGTGCAAAGACCTTCCGCAAGTATTCTAATAAATATAAGTCCTTGTTTTGGTAGTGGAGACAGACTGTAGGTAAATTATGTAAAGAGATTGTTAGTAATGCAAGGAAAATTCTTAGTTGCACAAAATTATTTTTGTGTCACCGAAGTAAAATACAGAACAATAGGTTATCCCAAAAAGGCACCTTTGTAAATTTTTACTAAGCGTTAATTGTGTCATGTTTTCCAAAATTGAAATCCGCTGCTCCATTCGTTCTGATTTAATCGTACTCTAAAACCTTTTAAAAGTTACAAATAATAATACATTTGTTGCATAAAATTGCAAATAGCTAAAAGTCAGGCTCATTTCAGAAACTGTATGACTTTGATAATAACAGTTTTTTTTAATTTTTTTTTGTTTGGCTGTGATATGTTTACAAAATGAGATCACAATCTGACAATATTATCTTTGTAAAGGTATTATACTAAGGGGACAAATATAGGGGATTATCTTTCTACATTGTCATGTGGGATTTAACTAAAAGTTATCGGCAGTCGCCCCAAATCTATTTTTAAGGAACAGCTAAATTTCACGTTACTTTTAGGAGAAAAATAAGGCATTTTCAAAGTACATCAAAAAGTTACACTGGGAGAACTTAAGCAGTTAAAATATTGTAACATGGTTCTCAAGGCCATTCAAGAAATGTGATACCCGGATTCAATACTCCAGATTGGACCAACTTCATTTGCCTTACTCTTTGCTCAGATGTACAATCTAAATTTGCCTGGTAAACCTTTTACTACATTCAGTGTTTATATGCCACAATCCTTTTCACTTCAACAGGATATCAACAAAGAAACAGGTTAAAAACCTGAATAATAATAATAATTGGTCAAATTCACCAGTGTATTGGTTAAGGTTACCAGTTTTTTCCTTGAAAATTATAACCAGGATTGTGTAGGTAGCATTTAGATACGGACTTCCACCTGTCCACCAGACAGTTTTTAGAGTGTGAACATTTTAATATTTGGGATGGTAAATTTTGAGCAAACTGTCGAAGAAAGTTCTTGCCTATACTACATTGAAGATGTGTATAGGGGCTTCTCGTTCTTGACAATGACAATTCAAATATTTTACCCCTCAACGTATAACCATGGAAGTACTTCCATGGTATAAACCACCTGGCTTAACCTAGCGGTTCCCACGGCCTTTTGTCAGTTGTGTAGCCCGAAAGGGGGGGGGGGGGTTATCGTCCAGCTCATCACTACGAAAAAATTAACGGCAACCTAAAGGGAGCTGAAGCCACAGAGGCGCTACGCAGGCTATCAGTTATGGGTCACTGACTTTTTATCCCTGTTCCATGTTCATTCCTAGTGTCACGAACAACGACAGTGGGTTCCATTTTGAAAATCATTGGTATGACCTGGTCTGGGATTCGAAACCGCGGACCTTCCGAGTGATAGTCTGATGATATACTAACTAAACAACACACTCGATGTGTTCATATCCAGTCACTAATGGGGTAATGTATATTTTGCATTACATACATTTCATGCAAAGGTCTGAGGATCGAGAGGTTAGTCAGTTTTTACTTTGTGTCCTTTCAGCCTTTTGAGGATGTAGCTCCACCAGGAAGCAAAACTCCTTCGGGAGTAATTGTTTGGTTTCGTCCCTCGACTCTTCACTAGAGAGTCGAAGAAACTTTGGAAAAGCAGGTACCATTACAGAAAAATTGAAATATCCAGCTGCTTTTTCAAACAACATATGGGGCTACAGCTTGTCCCCCATTTCAGTTTCCCTGTCGCTCCTTTTTAGTGTACCCCATTTTACTCCTGCAGTATTGTGACGGGTAACCAAAGGGGGAAGGGGGAAATAGACCATGTCACCAACTGTATACTACTTAATAATATACAATATATAATTAACTGAAAAACAAACTTTGTAATGGTACAAAATCCTTTGAAAAAAAATGAAACTAAATGTTACACCAGATTGCCACTAACATGGGCTCCAACATATTCAAACATTTTTCGCCGCAGTAGGAGGACGCATGAACACTTTAAAGAGCTGGGTAAAAATCTCACCAACATTTATATGTGGAAATCCCCAAAAATGACTGCTGGAAAACAGCTTGCCAAATAGTTGTCGTTGACTGGGTTACTCAAGGGGTTTTTTTTACCCAGGCAAGTAAGTGTTAAATAATATCTTGGAGAAACCCATTTGTCCAATTAGTTGACCCAAACCCAATTCTATTATTTCACATATAGGCCTACGTGAAGAGTGTTACTGAGATTTTTACCCAATTACCTTAAAACACGGGAGCTTCAAAAGGGAGGGAAGCAAATTAAGTGCAATATTTGAAATAGGTTCGTTCATAATGGTAAATAGTTTCACCGGGTATCCCAATATTACACAGTAAAACCAATGCTTGGGAATGAAATACTCTCCTAAACATGTCAAGTTTAATTACCCCCACTTTGGAAATAAATTCACACCCTACACACGTTTAGGAATTAAACACTTAATGTTTAGGAATATAGAAATTAAAGATTTGTATTTAGTATAATTGTAAGATGTTTCCAAATTGAGCGTAAAGTGTGCTTAATTCCTGAACGTGTTTTTAGAGCGCGTAACATTTATTCTAAGTTTATTCTAGCAAGTAAACACCGAAACTCTTCTAGTGATACAACCAGGAAGGTGTTATTAGGGAGGTTTCTAGTAGCACCTCCCTGCTATAAAGCAGAAAAGTGAAATTTTTAGGGAACCTCCCATATACTTTCATGAGGGTAGGGGAATTTAGACCCCATCGAGTCGCAACCTCCTGTTCTGGTTTCTAAGAAAAATCTACGGCACCGTTGACTTCCTTTGCAGTTTTGGGACCCAAATGCAATTCAGCATTGTCCTTATCAGGGTGAGGTGGGGTGAGGTGTTTTGGACAGTCGTCGTGGTGGAGAGTAAAATTGGGTGGTGTAACCCCTCCTTTTTGTGAATATCTAGGTGTGGACGCAATTAAGTGAATAACTATTAAGAACTTCGGGAAAACTTACAGTAAGTATTTGTGTTTTTGTTTACAGAAGGGATAAATGAGGGGCTATACTTTTAGAACTGAATGGTTATAAAAGTGTCTGCCGCCCCTCCAAACGTTTGACAACCCCCATCCTCCGGTTCCGACGTCCTTGTTTAGGAACAAATGTTACCACACTTCTTGCCTGCTTTGTAAACTCAATGATCGTAATTGAACAACGGAGTTCATCGTGATCATCATTTGCAGACACAAAGTGCATGTACCCGCCTTGATTTACCTGCACCCGTTGTCCTTCGAAATTTCCAGGTTGCGATATAGCGAATTTATAAAGTTATGTTATTGTGGAAACTTTCTACAGTTTTACATTATAAACCATACAATACGATACCCTTCTATGCGGTTGTTCTGCAGACCTTTTAAATCGTGATTAGACGAACTAGCCTATATTTTGATTGAAGTTGTTCGTTTGTTAAATTTGACTATTTACTAAGTATTTAATTAGAAATGGAAGTATTACGAATCTCAAAGACTTAAATTGTAATTACAGCATATATTTACTCTCTATTGTGAAAGTGTGTTAGAGGTTCCGACCGGATCTTTCTGCGGTTATCACCACGGTTCCTTTTGCGTGTACAACTCCACAAATTACAGCCCTGGGGGGCAAATAGGCCCACTACCATTTTTATCAAAATAACTTTAACGATTATCAATTAGTAGATTGGTTAGTTTGCTTCTCGAAAGTGACAATAATATATTTAATCTGGTGTAATCTATTGAAAACAAATGACTTACACTATAATTCAAACCTGTTGCTGGTGGTATACAGCTCCATACACGTTTACAATACACACGTAAGTGATTAAATGCTGTAAAATGTATGCATAAAATTATTCTTTTCTTTTGTTTTGAGACAATCATAGATATGATCTTTTATTGTATTATGTTGATAAACAAAGAGTTACTGTAGAATGCCTGCCGTACTGCTAGATAAAGATTTTGAAAAATGTAATGGTTTGAATTGTAATCAGTAAATGTTTTATTAAAAAATATAGACGGTTTTAATTGTTAGACCACAATTCGGTTTTGGTCGCCCACGAAAGAGATAAAATCTGATTAACGATATAATACAGCTGTATTTGATTTTCACAGCTATAACGACTGTTTCATTGCATGGTTAACGAAGGTGTTAGACCATAACTGGCTAACAAACCCGTCAAATAATCGCTGCCTAGTCATTCAGTACTGTAATGTATTGATACTTAAAACTCTGTATACAACTTGCGTCTGGCGCGCGGAAAATCATAGCACCTGATTTCTTTCTTTCTTTTCTTTTTACATATAAACATGTTTAGTTTTAAGAGTTTTAAAATGTTTTTGAATTCCGAAAACTGTGGTTTTAAGTTCTTTCTTCAAGGGATTTGTTATGTTAACTATGATTATTATATTTTACATTTTATTTATTTTTGCAAATAAATAAAAATATTGCTACTTCAAACTTCAGAAGGTTTTACGGTATTCATCAAAAGTATAGAGAGAGTACCTTTAAAGACTAAAAGAAAAATCCATAAAAATGAAATGACGTTGCTATAAGCAGCAAACGCAATGGAAAAGTGGTACAATTTTTTTCGTTGTGATATAACAAAGACAAGAATGCACTTTGCAAACGTTGCTTGACCATCCTTACTCAGTGTGTGGTTAAATGGCACGTTAACGATCACATTTTCTTTACTTATTAATAAATAATTCGTCCTCTGCCTCTGTCCGATAAATGCAAACAGGACTTTTAAATGGGCTGATTGAGTTGATATCGATAACTTAATGAAAGAGGTAAAGGCTCCGCTACCACATGACAATGCTTATTAATTAGCACAGCTTCTAAAGTTTCATATCCAACACTTACGGAGAAAGTTTTGAATTTTGAATTTTTGGTATCCTGACTTATAACGGTTTTGTGCATAATTTGAAAAAGTTTCTGGTTACGAATTTTTGAAAACCCGAGTTGAACCGTTACTCACCCGTTACTCACTCGTAAAACAGTTATTTGTATGTAGGATGTGGGGATTGTCTAAGTTTGATCATTTGTCATTGGTATGTGAAGAAAACTTAACAGGTTTGGATAAATTTGTTGAATTTCATGAAGTAACTCAATGAGCCGCTTTGAATAAAGATTACATAAAAAACTCATTTTCCGCAATAGTAGCTGCGAGACTTATTACCGACGGGTGGCCATGTACAAAATTTTGTTGCTGTATTTTTTTAAAACGTCATATAGGCCTAGTTCGTATGAACCTCGGTGAAAAATCTCGTTTTTATATTCCTATACGCCGATTACGTAATTATTTGGTTGAAAAAATCACTTCGTTAAAACATTTAGTAATCGTAACATATCATCGTGACATCTTTTCGAACGACAATCGGACGGACAGTTTGTTTACTTTCCCCTCTTTGTGTCTTGATGTTATTTTAAAAAGGCATCACATAATTAGCACTACATTGGTTCTTATGATTATAATTTCGTTCAATTCTTTCATACTCCAGAAATGAAAAAAAAAACTTAGACTTAGGCTATTTTTGTACACAGGCTTAAAACTATAGGTGAAATTTTAGCATGCCCATGTTTTTATGACACCTACCCAATCCTGGTTTCTATTAATTAATGATCAATAAATGATTAACCAATCAAACGGTGATTGTCACCAAATAATTGATTAATTTTCGAATTTTTAACTATTTTCTTTGTTGATTGTTTAAACCGTAAAAACTTCAGTTGTAAAAACTTTCTCACAACATTTAAAGAAAATTCACCTAATGAAATTCTGCTGGTATATAGTATTTCGTGACCCCTATTGGTCAAGAGCTTCAATCATTTTATCAATATTTCCAGCGAAAACTCCATCCCAGATGAAAATTAATAATGATTAAAATTGAATCCCTTTCTTACCTGTGCTCCGATGAGTAACCATCTCGTAGTCAGCATCCGCCACGTCTTCATAGCGTGTTCTCGCTACCGTACCACGTAAATTAACACAATTGCGATGTTCGTTCGACTTATGTCTAGAGCTAGAACACAGCTGGCTAATTTTTCCCGTAAATTTGGTCGGGCTGAGGATATCGGTGACAAAAAATGCGGTAACTTTATTATTTTGATCGCCTTCAGCGGCTACCTCTGGCTCGTCGTTTTCACATGCATTGTTCAGTGGGATCCTTTCTGCAGATCTTGCTGTTTGTAATGGGTTATGCTGTCCCGGTGAAGTGCTGACTGAATTGTTCGATGATTTGCCATACGGCATTCCCTGGTAAGATTTGTTAGCCATATAAATATCTGCCAATAAGTTTTCCTCAAGTTGTTTTTCCTCGAGATCCGAAGAATTTCCGACTTTAAATGCCATAGCTGCACTTTACTGCATCCCGCAGTTTCGATCTGTAAAATTCCTTGTAACTGAACAGATAGTCATGCAGCAGTCTTTTTGTAACCGATCTATCCACAGTAATTAACTAATTTGATGCAAACGCAAATAGAAATAAAGTGTTGTTATTACCATTGCATTCCAAAGTCATAAAAGATACCGTATGTACCTTCTGCAAACAAAGTATTGCTGCTCTCTCTTCTCGGATCATATTTGAATAAATTCCATGACAAAAACTTTAAAACATGATTGTTTGGGACATGGTAAAGTTGTGTGACCCCCAAATGAAGGAATATTCGTCTCAACTGGCCACTTTTTCCACCATCTCACAAAAAATGACGGAATCGAAAGTATGATCAAATATTTTTTCTCTCAAAATAGTAACGAATTTTGACTAATCACCGTACTTTTTTCAGGCACTTTCGACTTCAGATTCCAGCAGTTCAAAGTTGTACCGGAATTTTGCAGCCAAAAAAATAAATTTTCCTTAAAAAGAAGTGGAGTGGAATCTTGGGCTTATCTCTGACAACTTCGGAGTGACGTTCCAGAAATCTTGGTGTCAGTGACTTTCACTTAAAAATTCAAAACAATTAAACCTCAATAATCCGAACTTAGACGAACACGGTACACGGTATATCTGTGCGACTGTTTGAATGTCGAGCGTGCTTCGGGCACACTATCAGTTCTTGCACATGTTTATTAATATTCAGTTTGTTCCTATTGAGTTGCGCTACGGGATAGTTGGTCTTCTGGGGGAGTTCAGAGTGCATGCGTCGTACACCGCCAGACAGAGTAGCAGTTATACCTGTGACTGCGTAGCAGGACGGTTATAGTTTTAATTGGTTTATTTATTGTAGAGTGCAAGCTATTATTACTACTGAATAGTAACCAATCAGACGTTAGAATGGATGGTACACATTACAAATGAATTCGTACCCTTATTCACAAATCGGTGACTCCTTTGAAGGTTTCTAGGCAAGTCAATTATCTATGAAAGCTTCATTTACAATCTGAACAGCTATTCCAAAAGGCAAACCACACACATACACACCTTTATTGAACTGCAAAAATTTACTCACTTCAATATTATGTCGACAATCATTTCAAGGGATCAAACACAGCACAGTATAGCTATAAGGTAGCGTTCCTGGGTGTCCCGTTGAATTGGGCTATAAAAAGGCATGATAACACAATAAGCCGAGTTCCGTGGCGGCAAGATCAAAGAATACCACTAGAAAACCCCGTCACTGTACTTTTTGAACCCCATTCAATGAAGTTTGTAAACATTGTTCTGAGTAAGCACCGTTGTTCACCTGAGCGCCCACTGGATAAGTCAACATAGAAAGTTGAGGGCGCCATTGTCTTTCTTTTAAGTTCAAAGTCCTCATGTTGAGCTCCATTTTCACCCAAAAGTAGAACAAAGTGTCATCTGACATGACACAACGGAGTCCATATCTTTTGGACTGTTTTCTCTTTAAGCAAAGCGACGCCGAACCATACCAAACAAACCGCATTTTATAAGTATTAATTGTTCAAGAGGTACTACGTGCAAACAAAGTAACCGTGACGAGGGTACACGACCCCCTCCCCACTTAGAGAGGAAGAGAACAGGACAAGTGAAGCACGCCCATGATTGGGTTATAAACTCTGTACTTTCAAGCGGAACCCTGCTTCAGATAATATATTAATTCTTTTTAATTTTCCTTTTAAATAAGAACAACCTTAAGCAAAATATACAAGGGTATACGAAGGAATTAAATAACATAAGTGCAATTAGTGGTAATGGTACTACAATAACTGAACAAAGTTGATATACCTCCCAACGTAATGGCGAAATTTTGCTTGTGCTAGACGAATATAATCCAAAACAAATCCATCTCTAAGCTAGGATACTTAGCTTTGTTATACTGGATAACATAAAGTGATTTTTTAAAGTTTGTTATTTTATCTATATATCTTTATTTGGCGGTGGGAGTGGGGGGTAAAATGAATTGTATATAATTTATTTAATTGGCATAAAGTTTTGAAACGTTTTTTTTTTTGTTTTTTGTTTTGAAAGCGATAACATTTACGCCAAAGGGAACTTTATTTAAAATGGAAATGCTACAGTTTCCGTATCTATAACACAGCTGTCCCATATACCTTTCGTATTTTTGTATGTTAAGTTTTTAAGTTTAGACAACTTAGGCTACAAGTAAACTTCTCTTAAACAAAAATAAAATACTTTCATCGTCCTCAAACAAATTGAGTTTTCATCGGCATCCAACTTAGTTGTCCAAAAAAAATTGTTCATTTTATTAAATTAATGAAAGTTTGAGAGCTAAATTCTCAATCGGCATCTTCATTAATGACTACGGTGATTCGTTGGCTCATGCGCACATTCACCAATTCGACGGGATAATTAAAACATTTTCGCACTTCTTCGAAAGTTGAGGGAACTTGAACATTTCGTCGAATCGCCCTTTTCAAACTTTACCACATGAAGGAATGATTCTTTCATGTGGTTTTGTGCCAGTGGACTGCATATAAAGTGTCTTTCGGTGTACAAATTGCGTTTTAATTTGCCGGAAAGTAGCGTCGAGGCCCTATTTTCGCACAGTTAGACTCAACACACTGAGATGGAGGCTTGGTGTTATATGCCTACACCGTACGTAAATAGGGAACCACATAGCAGCCTACACTGTGTACGGAGATTGGTTTGTTTATCGGGCGTTGCTTCCTACAAATTCACATGTCAACGAATTAACGAACTCGATATTGTGAAGAAAATGAAGTCAATGCTTAAAGGCCCAGTTTTCTCACCCCAAACAGTACCAATTCTCCTAACCTTATTCTGTTATTACTTACGCCTCTCCCATATTTGTTTGCAATTCACCCTCATCCAGGCACAATTTCAGTTTATATTGCTTCTGGGTGAGTGTAGAAAAGCTCAACGTATATAATCAAAACACTCACAGTACAGTTCATTTTGTGTAATATAAGCTTTGGTACCTTGCATTGTTTGAATTAGCATGCCAATCAAAAAGCTGAGCCAATTGAGAGTTTCTGTTACCCCCTACAATAAGTGAAGTTTGGAGTGATAGGATCGGCCCTTTAAATGTTCTCTACATAACTTTGGACAGTGAGAAGTGGAACCTACAACTGGATTACGTCAACCTTTCCTGCTCTTTCTTCTTCCTGTAAAATTAATGGCGTGATAATTGAAGGCTTGGTTAAGGTCTTAGATGAAGTTAAGCAATGTCAGAGGTGGTAGTGAATTTAGGCATTCTGTCAAAATTTGTACATAAAACAAACAATGTGTAGTTCTTTAGATATCAACTGGTGACTCGGAAGCTGTGACACTGAAGCAAGTACAGCGAAAACCTTAACCATACATTCATTCAAGAGGTAATCATTTTCCTTTTTACAATTTTTTTCACTTTTTTTTTTTAATTCTGCATCACATTTGTTCATTGGCTAAAAACTATGATTCGTCATCAAGAACCATGGAGCTACCAACACGCTTTGTTAAGGACTTAACGTCGTAATTGGTTAAATGCTGTCTAGTCTTGTATCAGTGTGGATTTTTTTTTACCCGACAAATATTCAGAAATTTTCATTTAAAGCTACTAATTAACACAAAACAAAAGATTCTTTTACCTCAAAGATCTCTTCAATGTATCTATATTCTGGTATACAACCACTACAGAGGGGGAAACGAAGTGCTGAAATAAAAGATAAATGACATACGACGAAAGTAACTCTACAGACATCCAAATGAATAAAAATAAAAATCTTACCTCCTCAAAGAATTGCACAATAAAAATTTTGGACAGTCTCATCATTGGAAAAAAAGATTAAACAATTATCTTGAGCCTAAGACAAAAATTTCTATCCGTTCAAAACTGAAATCTTGAAAAGGATGGTACCACACTGCTTCGTTTTGAATTATCTTTCATTTTTGTCACTAGAGATTATTTTCAAAGTATGATATTTTTTAACTCTAAACAAGCAGTGTTCTTCCTAAGCTATATAAATCCATACACTCTTACTTACACCCTAAGTACGAGTGAGATTCTCACTGAGTGGAGTGAAGATTAACTTCAAATAGAGCTATATTCCACTCAATATGGAACGAAATATCTATATTATGGGCGAGATTTACTCCTTTAATTTTACAGTGCACGCTCCATATGGTTTTTAATGTAAATGAAGGCACATGATCCTTACAGTGTGCCTCAAGTCAAAACTTTAAAAATATATATTTAAGACCATGAGAAATGAACTCTAACAGTCCAATTCCTATCGTTATGGGACATTACTGAGCTGAGATATAGAATGTTGAAGTTTATTCACTCAACTTAAAATGGTATATTGCGCAGTTATTTTTGATGTCATTGTTGAATGACTCAAATTATTATCTTTGTATTTCTTTGTTTTTCTGAAAAACACTGCACCTAGTACCAAGGTGTAATAGCACTCTTACTCTTATAGGGGAATGAAATTAATTAAGCCCTCTCGGCGCAACATGCTATGCGAGCAAACAGGAAGTGTTCAAGGTCATAAAGACTTTTTTTTTTGTTTTAAAGGGAAACAAAGCAGTTTATGTGAGTTGTACAACAAGAAAGTCACGAATTATTGCCATGTACCAATTTGTTTTAAGTGAATAAACTTCAACATTTTATACCTCAGCTCAGATGTCCAATGAAGTTGGGAGTCAGACCCCTTGAAATCATTTCCATGCTCCTTAGTATGTATTTTGTTTTAATATTTTGACTTTAGGTACACTTTAACAAAACCCACACCCACACACTGTCCGTAAAGGGCAAGAACAGTCATCCAAAACTTATTTTGAAGAAAAAGCTAAACCTCACAAATTTCTACCCTTTTCTCTTCAATATATCTTCTATAATATTTTAGGACTTAAATATTGCACATTCAAAATAGACCAAGTAGTTATTCCAAGTAAATTTCACATTTGAGAAGAAATGTCACATGACCCTGAAGAGCCAGTCATGAAACGGGGCAGTGCACTACACTACTTCAAGCTAGGGAGACTGCTTTTGATCTTTAAGAAGTTAATTATGACACCAAAAGTTAAAAAGACACTTTGGAAAGCAAAGAAAGAAAATTTGACATCGTAAATCAATATGACAGTATGAGAAGATGGCATGATCCTTGCCCAATTTCGATTCCAAATGAAGTAAGTTTATATCTTTTGTTAACCCTACATTAATTATCTCTTAACTACTCATCAGATAGTTAGCAGTTTGGCAAATGGTAGCGATGGGTTTCAACGACACAATTTAAATGTCCAAAATAAAACCCTAATGTTACAACTGTTCTTGGAAAATTAGCAAGATAAGATTTAACGGAACACCAACACGAATGTGTTATATAGTGTAACACTGTTCAAATACTGTTCAAGTCCTTCCATTTAGTCGCCTATTACAACAGACAGGGAATACCGTGGGCATATTCTTCAACCCCCAGTCCACAGGGGGCAACCATTGACGGACTTGCTCGCTTTTGTGGCGCTAACAACCCGCCATTCATGGGATGAGTAATAACGGTCTTATGAGTGCATGTCATAGGCGATAGTCGGGAACAAACTTCTCGCCATACACGACCTCCTCAGCCCACCTGAATGCAGCTTTACGTCAAACCCAGGACCAACTGTTCTTGGAATAAAGGTTGTATAAAAAAGGATAACATTAGCCGTGCCACTGGCATGTTCCTCTCTCAACGTCATAAGATTTGCATAATTAGCTACAAATAAGAAAATAAGAAATCATCCCGTAAAATTTCAGTTTTTGATCGACTTTTTATGAAGATTTGTGACAATTTTCAGCACTTTTAAAGCTTTTTACATGCCCAACTTGGTAATATTCATGTCAGAAGACCATTTACTACATTTGCCTGTTCTGGTAGTTTACTCATAAAAGAACACAACAAGGTATATTTGTGCCAGTATTTTCAGGAAATTTGAAAGAAAAACCTGGACAGAGTTTACAGGTCAGCCCGGGTCGCAGATTATCTAACTACCGGTATTCCAGCCCTGGTTAAAATAAGCAAGGTTATCGTCAAAATAAATATTTTCTTTGTTAAATTTGTGATTTATGGAAAAAAAACTGTTATAAAAAGTAACGATTTCGGAGGTAATCGTGATCAGGTTTCTTGTTGGCATTAACGAGGTTATTGTTGTACCATCCCTCCTAATACCATTCATCTTTCAACAACTGGGTATATGCAGAATGTTTATGGATGGCGCTGTTTAATCGTCTAATTGTAAACGTACTCTTAAAGGGAAATATTGCGTACGCTTTTCAATTTCATGTTTTTAAAGGGAATAGTTATGCACGCAACATATAGATAAGTCAAAATAAGGTATGCAGTAGGCTTCTTTTGAGGAAATAACTTAATTCCGGATAGAAATTTAGTTACGTATTGCTCAAGAAAATTTGTTCACCCAAAGTTTCAAATAAATGCTACATTCACCTCAATTCCCCCTTTTCTCCAATTCTCCTTAATCTAAACACTAACTGTCTAAAGATATTGGAAGTTTTGAGGAAGTGTATTCATTGCTGATGATAATGATTTAATAATGAATGATTTAGCAATGATGAAAGCTACTTTCCTGTTTGCTTGCAATGTTAGTGCATTTGAAATGCATCATTCCGATTTGAAGGGCCGCACAGATTTCACCTCCAAACAGTACCTATGTAAAGTTATCAGTGACAATGCAATCAGTGTCATGCTACGTGAGAATACGGTCACCAATCGTGTTTATAAGCAAGGGGTTATTCCCAAATATGTTTAGAAATTCCACACACTGACAGACCTTTCAAACTGATTTGTACTCGTATACTACCTGTGCATACTTGAAATCTCAAAACCCATATACTCAGTGGCGGGGATTGAGGGAGCGACCGTCACCAGACGGACCAAAATTGCCTGCCGGCGCCATTTTTAGGGTTTTAATAAGCCTGTATTATCGTTCTCTTACAGGCCACCCACGCCCCTCTGACTCAAATTCCTAGCCGCTACTTCTGTCGTCGTATTACAATTTGAATAATCTGTTCGCCCAGACATTTCAAGTTTCAAATAATAGATCCTATTTCTTTTACTTTTGTATGCGTTCCATTTCATTTTTAGGGGATGGGGAATTGAGGCTATTATTGGTAAGATTGGCTGGCTTAATCGTGTTTGCACACCAGGTTCTTTCTTTTATGCCGTCAACATTTCAAGTCGAAATTTAATGTTCTTATGTAAAATTACTGAGAATTGTAGGCTACAGTATCTACTTAATTTGGTGATTCTGCCATTCAACATCGGAAATGTATCTTTCGAGATATTAGCGAATGAAGTTACAACAATTATGGCTCAAAGTGTGCTTGACGCAAGGAATGATTCATATCGCTCACTTACATTTCAATAGACTACTTTTATACTTCATTTTCCAATCTGTTGCGTTGACTTTGCTGTTAATTGGAATGAGAGGTTATGATGTCACATGCGATTGCTCTAAGACTTTTTCAAAAAATGTGACGATTTTACCTGCTCTTTCTGGAGAACCACACAAAGGACTTTTAATGGAAACTTCACCAGATTGCTTGGAATAAGTACCTCTAGACAAAATCAACAAGTTTCGAGCCGCTTTGACCCCTACTTAACCAACCAAAGAAATAACAACAGTAGTTTCATTTTCTGTTTCGCGTGTACAGCTAACCAATTTTTCTTCCTTTTTGACAAGTTAAACGGCAAGAGACAAAAAATTATTTTGGTAGCCAACGTTTATTTCTCCTTTTTTCAAATGTCCCTTCAAAGTATTTTTCATGTATTTTAGGACTTCAGTACTGCATATTCAAGGTTTCCCAAGAAGTTACTACTAGTAAATTTCACAGAAAAAAGTCACATGGTCTTCAACAGCCAATCATAAAACAGGACAGTCTACTTCCCTTATTCATGTTAAAGTGGCCGCATTTCCCCTCAAAATGGCCATCTGTGATAACGGTCTATGGTGAAAACGTATTTAACATTCTGTTATGGATCACGTGTTTAATCTTGTCATATAAAAAGTGACTGTCTTCCTTAAGTTCCTGTTTTACTTGAAACAAATAAATACGAACCATTGATTAATAGTGACGAGACTGGTGTGCACCCTTTATCATTTGATTTTATTCGAATAGCAGAAGTGACTTCTCAGGTGGAAAATCATTAAAGATCAATTAATTTTAACACGTCCGTCTTTCGCTCAACCGGAGGCTTTCTTTATCAATTGATCTGAAATATCCATTTCAGTTACTAACACCCACGGTCGTTATGAACAGGAATTACCTGTCACAGATATAGGGAAATCAACACTTCAAGCTAGCGCACCTACCATTTATCCCGAGTGTGACGGTTTCGGTCTCCTTAGAAGTCACCCAAATAGGTCATTTCAATGAGTTAATGATGAAGTAATATTCATTTAAAACGCTGGGCTGCCAATAAACAGTTCTTTGATAGCCCTGTTTTCAAGGTTTTGGGGAAACCTATGGAAGGAACACATGTCAGACCGCGCTCTCTCCATCTGTCAGCCAACTCTACCGTCGACAAAACCCTCCCGTCTCAATCACTCCTGAACTATTAAAAAGTTATACAGCGCGATCATTAAATTGGACTCAAGAATTTTAATATCTACTCATCTTGCACGCCTCGACACTTTCAACTACAGTTGAAATCAATAGGCTTGTCAATGTACCAGTGCCGCACTGACTTGTGGACTCTCCACCTTTTAATGGTTTTAATAGCCCTCTTAAATACGCTTACGATAAAGGTGTGAGAAGCATTCATTCACGCAAGACCGCGCATTGAAAACTAACTCACGTAGAAAACTGCCTGTGGGCCGATAACGACTAAATTACAGCAAACTATATCAAACAGTCTGGTCGGATCATTCTCTCTAGATTCCATTTCTAATATGTAGATTTTTGTTGTCTATGTTTCTGATTAAAACCGAGATAATGTGTTCCGAAAGCTTAAGATTTAAGTACGTAGCAATTAGGCTGTCATCATTTGGGGGCTGAAAAGAAGAGCGTTTAAAGGCATTTGAGTATTTTCACCAATTCGAAAAGCCTTCAGGGAATTAAGTATGTTCAATCATAAATAACAGAGATTGCACGACACATATGCACGCCAGCAGGTCGGGCTCTTTCTCGTCTTGTAGCGCCGTCCATGTATTAAGCAGGTGCCGCGTAAAGCCTTGAAACGTCTAAAGATTTTATCGGGAGTGGGGCAAACATGCTTGAGATCACCTGAACACAGGGTGTACCTGCCTAGAACTAGAAAAAAGGAAAAACAGACCAATCGATAAAACCAGTGTGTTGATATAAACCCACATATGTACATAGATCGATCATCAATAACACACTTATAGGGGCACATTGAATTGATATCGATAACTGCACTATGGTTTTGGAGGATATTACCACCTGACCACATAAAAATGCTTAATATAAGGGTATTTATTCAAGTTTTACATCCAAAAGTTACCGACAGGTAGTTGATCTTTTTATTTTGTTTTTGTAACGGTTTTTGCATAATTTGTGATCACCAATTTCGAGAAAAAAGAAAAAAAAACCAAATTTATTTGCTAACTACTAAACCAGAAAACATTGTTTTGTATAAAGGATATGGGGATTTTCTAATTTTGGCCACTTGTCATTATTATGTGAAGAAAACTTTACATCAAGTTTGGAGAAAATGATGGTGACTTTCACAAAGTAACTCAATGTGAAATTTGATATACTTTCAGTCATTGACTATGAAAGGTCGTTAATTGGGTAAATTAAGCTCAGGGTGTTCAAATCGACCAGCGATTGAGCCTTCTAAACGAAACTAATCTTGAAACGGTTTTATAAAACTTGGTTCTGCTGTCACTGCAATGATGACAACCATGGTCCTTTGTTTGATGATTGGCTGAGCTCGGACTCGAATCTCGTACTTGAATCCGCTTTTTCGTTGGACTCGGACTTGGTTCGGAACGGGTGGTTTCAGAGTTGACACTGGATCGGAATGGCCTGCATCTGGGCTTGAGCGCGGAGCCCATTCCGTCGTTCCAATCCACTTAAATTAAAGTTTAATAAATGTTGCGTTTGTTTTGCAAGAAAAATTCATCCTTTTTAAACTAATATTAATTGACACAGGTTGATAGATATTCAAAAATAAGGCAGTATGGTAACCTTCTTTTCGAGAAATAAGTTTCCCACAGAAATTTATCAGTAAAACCATTATTATTATTAATTAAATTAATTAAAAATTAAATTGGTTGTTGCTCAAGAATAATTTGTTCATCCAAACTTTCAACATTTCAAATGATGTGACGTCCATGGCACTTCTTGTGCATAGTATTTTATAGAGATGTACTCTATGGTAAAAATGGCTCAAAATCGCTGCAAATTTACAGAACAATAAATAAAGAGAAACATTAAGTTTACAGAAATGTTGTGATAATAAGTTTCCAGACCTTTTCTGTAATCCTTATTTATCTCTTTGTTTTATTGTTCTGTAAATCTATCGAAATCTTTTACAGTGTAGCTGTTGCTGTGTTATTTATAATTAAGACTGAACTGTTGGATAGTGTCCGAGCCATTTTCTTTGTACTCTTTGCTGAATCAAAAGTGAGCTTAAGATTGCACGACGCGGACGTCAGCTACGACGCAATGACGTCAGCTATTGCGTTGCCCCTGCCATTTCTCAACTTGGTGTAGCGTTATTTCCAGTTGCGTTCGAAAACGACATAGACACAGATGACGTCATTACGTTGTAGCTGGCGTCCGCGTCGTGAAATCTAAAGCTCCCTAATGTTTCCCTTTAAAGGGAATGGACAGCCATTCCTATTCGCTTTAGTATAGTAGTCTGCGTTACGTCGTGACTAACCCTTTAAATTCGGGTGGCAATAGTTTTTTTTTTTTTTTGAATTGTGAAACTTATAAGTCACGTACTGCTTTTCTCTAAGTATATTAATAAAATAAAAGGTTAGCTATGCCTGGAAGAAAGATATGAAGGAATTAATGGGAATTCGCTGTTGCTTTAAAATAAGTGCTTTGCGACGACTCTCGTCGTTTAAGGCTGAATCGTTATTGGTGCACACTATGGTCAACCAACACGAAGGTGCAATCCCTGTGTCGACTAAATAATTGATCGAGGCTCGGTATGGTACGAACCCCGAAAATGTCCAACTTTATTTGAATGTAAAGTCCCAGTTAGGCTACATCAAACAACGATAACGCATTCAAAACCGCAATGATTTTAGTATGAATAGTTACTTTATCATTTCATTGCAGTGGTCTTATTTAAATAAGGTGTAACCAATATATTGGAATCGCCCGACAACCATTTCACGCTGAAGTTGTTACTTAAATCGTTGTCGTTATCGTTGCTTCTATCATCTCTTCTGACTGGTTATTTAGAATCCTGCATTTTTTATTTACTAAACACTGATAGGTATGCTCGAACTCACCTGCCACTATAATCATTTGCAGAAAACACTAGCAACCAAGGGGGGGGGGGGGGGACGCGTGTATATTTGCGCTCGTGCATTTTTTGCACGCCCACGCGTGCGTGCTCTTATAATTGGTGCTTTTTGCGGACTTTGCCTTGTTTAGACTGCCATGTTTACAATATGATATGATATGATATGATATGATATGATATGATATGATATGATATGATATGATATGATATGATATGATATGATATGATATGATATGATATGATATGATATGATATGATATGATATGATATGATATGATATGATATGATATGATATGATATGATATGATATGATATGATATGATATGATATGATATGATATGATATGATATGATATGATATGATATGATATGATATGATATGATATGATATGATATGATATGATATGATATGATATGATATGATATGATATGATATGATATGATATGATATGATATGATATGATATGATATGATATGATATGATATGATATGATATGATATGATATGATATGATATGATATGATATGATATGATATGATATGATATGATATGATATGATATGATATGATATGATATGATATGATATGATATGATATGATATGATATGATATGATATGATATGATATGATATGATATGATATGATATGATATGATATGATATGATATGATATGATCTGATGTGATGTGATGTGATGTGATGTGATATGATATATGATATGATATTACTGTCATGTTTACAATATGATATGATATGATGTGATGTGATGTGATGTGATGTGTTGTGATGTGATATGATGATGTGATGTGATGTGATGTGATGTGATATGATATGATATGATGTGATGTGATGTGATAGGAGCGTTCTTTATTTACTAAGTTTATGAGTCGAGAGGCGGGGTGTGAGCACCACACGCGCTAGGTCTACGAGATCTGCAAATCAGGGGCACAAAAGAACATTTTTTCGGTGGAATAAACCACATTTGCCGAGTTATTGTTGGTGAATACACCCCTTCTAAATTTGAAAAATGAACATAACGATATCGGCTTCCGTTATTTTCCCAATTTTTGAGTCTCGACGGTTTAGTCACCATATCGGTATGAAAGGGTGACCGTTGAATGCACCAGCCCGTCGAGTGAGCACCTGCATTAACATAACTTCTAAAAATCTTGACATGACAGAACTCTTGAAGTCTTAGGTGCGCATTCGACGGTACTCTGAGAATACCTTTTCAAAGGCATTCCTTGATTGGTGCAACCGTGTACTTCATTGCAAGATAAAAATCATTTGCACGAGACGCAACATTACCAAATAGCTGGAACCGGAATCGATCAGAAATTGTGGGACTAAAGTTATTTAGAATCATGCATTCCAATTGACTAAAGACCGGACGTTTATTCCCGAACACATTCAGAATAGGTAAGGAATCATCCTTTGGAGCGGGCTCTGCCGATTTTTCAGCTTCTCAGCTACCGGTACTTACTAAAACAACAACAACAAACAAACAAACAAACATTCGGTTTTAGGGAGTTCTGAATAGCTATGTACGCATGACATCTTGCTTCTTTAGCAGACAGCTGAACTATTAGCATTTGTTTGAATTTTAATCATCTAGTTGTTACACTATGAAGGTAAAAACACTTTTTCTAAAGTCCTTTCAACTCTCCGGAAAAGAGCCATTCGACGAAGCCAAACTATAAACTATGGAGTTTAAAAAACATCGGTTTTTAACAAAAAATATTGCTTAGAATTCTACTTAAGTTTCCAACTGAAGATCCACCAACAAGAGTAATTTACAGTTCTTTAGTTGATCTTGAACATGGTGAAAATGATACCATGGTGTAAAAGGAGTAATTGCCTGAACAAAATTTTATCACACTAAATTCTTTGCTAGACTCAAAAGAGGGTTAGGTGGGACTCTTTAAATCCAGTTTGGGTTACGATTTGACCCAAAATGTTGGTGTGGTGTCCCCGTGACAAACGTGTTTTTTGAGATCTGCAAATAGCAACCGAACCATCCCAGAAATTTCAGCAAGGTTTCATGTTATAGCTTCTTAGTTTTCATCTGTATGGGGCTTTTTATGCATTCTATTCTATTAGGTGTTTCAATACGCATTGTCAAAAGAGCAGAGGGTCAAGGGTATTTGCCCTCCCAACCGGGAAATCATAGTGGATCAATTCAAACAGTTATTGAGACAAACAAGAGAATAACTTACTCTAAAACCAAAGAGTGATTTGAGTCACTTTAAACTATAGTGAAAAGTATGAATTTACTTCATCAGAGTGTTCATTCACTCCAAGGACAGTAAAACTCATTCCAAAAAGAGTGGAATTCACTCCAAGAAGGGTGAAAAATCACTCTTTTACGAGTGTCATTGGGGATCACTCTTTTTAAGAGTTTTCCTGAGGGCACTCCATCAAGAGTGAAACTTTGCTCTTTTGGAGTGAATTTTACTCTTCTTGGGGTGAATTTTCGCTCTTTTGGAGTGAACTTATAACTGTCAAAGTGAAATTTCACTCTCCTTATTTTAAGAGATCATTTCCTTTTTGCAAGAAACGTGATTCCAGAAATATGCTTGAAAGCCCAGACACTGGCAGAATTCCAAAAAGACATCAAAAGATGGATCTCATACTCGGTCATAGCAAACATAGTAGTTATAGAAAGGTCATAATAAAATTCCAGTCTCCTTTCGACAAAGCAAAACTATGTAACTCGTACCACGTGTATCATGACCAATGTTAGCAGAATTTTTGTTTCTAAACACTTGCCATGTATTCTATTTTGTCTTCAAAATTTGAAATATCTTGCCACCCTCCTTGAACAATTTAACCAATCTAAGCGACGCATATGTTCAGAGGGTAAAACCTCTTTCTTATGGGTGGTCTAGAGAGGGATCCATGCGCTCCTGGCCCCGGTCTGTCCACGCTTGTGCAACGGGGGTTACGGTAGTGAAATTGACGTACCTTGCTGAACAAGGTTAGAAGCGAGTGAGTATTTTGAAAGAAATACATACAGGGAATTTCCAGTTTAATACTAACGTCTGTTTTTCTTTTCAGGAATGTGTCTCATTTGGTTTTCTTTCCGCGCTATACACCACAGGGTGTTCGTTTTGTAAATTTGTTTTGGCAATACAGCTTATCATTCTGGTGATTGTTGCATCTTGCTATCTTTTCCTTGGATAATATTGTGTGTACCGGAAGTTCTTATGTTTCAGATTTAATATCCTTAATGGAAAGAGGTAGAAAAGCCTTTGGCAGTCTCGGAGAAGAATGATCAATTTTGGTGTCAATTTTAGTAAAAGAAAAGAAAGGCTTTTACACTACCTGACTACTGCCATATGACTTCAACCATAATCGGAGGCTGAAGACTTGAAAAAAATGGAACCTACTGTCATTGTGCTTGAAGTTCAGCATAAGCAATGGAGTAGGGAAAACAAGTCAGTGCTCCACATCTAGAAAAAAGTCGTGGTCGGCCTGCCTTAAAACAATTGGCAGAAACTGATCCGTAAAACTCCATGTAACTTACACCATTATTGTAAAGATACAGGGATGCAGAAAATTGAATACATACGGTAAAGACAGTACATTCTCTGAATTCAAAACAGTAAAATTCAAACTGTAAAATTTAAATTTAAAATAAAATTTAAACTGAAGACCCAGTAATTTTTCATTCCATTTATTTTTGTTTCTTCACAGTGCATCAATGACATGGTAATTACTATAAAAAATAAAATTTTCAATAACAACGTAAAAGGGAGTGCTCTAATTCACTATAACAAAAGTAAAAGTGACTCTTCTGCGATTGACCTTTTCACTTCACATTAAGACTGGTTCCTAATTCACTTTATAAGAGTGATTTTTCACTCGGAAGGGTTTAAGAGTGAAGACTTGCGTCTTGTTGTAATGGTTTTACTGACAATGTCAAAGTGCAGGGTGGCGCATAGACCTGCCCTTCTTTCTTCGACAAGCAAAGAATCTTAAAGTCCCTTGCAGAATCCATAAAAGGCAAATTATGACGTCCTGAAAAGTTTTCTTTCTTTCATTGCTAAAAATTAAAATTAAATCAAACGAAAGAGGAAGGGGAAATTTTGTGGCTTGCACACCGATGTGAGTAATGCAGGCGCTTAGCGTATAAAAATTTAGCCAATCTAGAAAATGGTCTCCATACCAAACCTTAAACGTTTTACCGTTTTTACGTACAAGAGTAACGGTAGAGGTAATCATTTAAAGATTGGGGAAGTCTTAAAGGGCAAGAGCAGTCCCCACAAACTTATTTTGAAACAACCACTGTCTGGTCTCACAAGTTTCTTCTTATTTTGCTCCCAAGTACGATCTATCATGTCATTTCAAGTCGTAAACCTGTAAACATAGCACATTAATGGCAAACCAAAGAGTTACGGGTATATTCGCTTAAATATCTGTTATAATTTAACGAGGAACATATTGCCACTTGACTCTCAAGAGCACATCATGAAACATTTCAGTTTGCATAAATTTTCCCTTTAAAAGACTCATTGAGTTGCCTGCGTAACGCCTCTGTGGCTGCCGCCCTATTAGGCTGCCTCAGTTGGTTTTCCGTAGTGATGAGCTACTTACTTCACTTATTTACTTATACCCCCCCCCCCCCCCTTCAACACTAAAATTCATCCTCATCCAGACACAATCTCAGTTTATTGCTTCAAGGTGAGTATACAAGACCCCAATGTGTACTCAAAACACTTTCAGTACAGTGTATTCTGTGGAATATATGAGCTTTTGTACTCTGCATTTTTGAACTTGTTGTCAATCAAAGAGCTGAGCCAATTGAGAATTTCTGTAGACTACTACAAAAATTGTACCGTACTTAGTTTGTTGTGGTAGGATCAGGCCTTAAAAATCATCTTTTTTATGATATAAAGGTAAAATACAATTAGAACATGCAAATAGCTCAAAATTTTGGCAGACCATTTTGATGGGATTTGTGACTTTCAATATATTTTGCAAAGCATAATCCAACTATGCCATTTTCATATCACGTGGCTTTTATGTTAGACGACAAAACCACACTTTCGTACAAGGTGCAGTTACTTTCAGAAAAACAAAGAAATACTAAGACTGTAATTTGAGAAGTACAATAATTACAACACAAATTATTGCCCAATAATTTTCAATAATTTGATTGAATAAACTTCAACATTTCACATCTTGGCTACATCTAACCTATGGAGATGGTAGTTGGACTGTCAGAATTCATTTTTCAGGCTGTTCAATACATATTTTCGATTTCGATTTTTTTTTTTACCTTAAGTTAAATTTTAACTTCTTTCCCGGAGTGGGTATTCCACGTTTACTGGTGTTACTTTAAAACTTCATATTTTTGAAGAATATTTCAAGTTTAAAACCCCCTTCCATTCCTGAGTGTATAGTTTTCATTCTTTATTCATAAGATGAAAAAGACACTCCTGGTAAAGTCAATTTCCGTGGTTGTGGAAGTAAAGCATGGCAAATAAATGCACTTTATTTCGTATCCATTCAAAAAAGGTTGAGTAATTGCCGAGTGTCACTTTGTTATTACACGGCATCGTCAAATCTACGGAACTCTCAAGTGTCCGACTATTCGACGAACTCGTGTTTACCTTCAAATCCATGTTCTGCCGGTTCGATACACATAGAGAAATCTGGGATTCAAAGAACAACTTAGGCAAATAATGAGCGCTCTATATTTGCATAATACCCGATCATTGTCCCTCCACACAGAGAATAACTTTCCGACTGACTAAACCTTTTAAAACTGACAGTAATTTGCGATCAAGTACTGCCCCGAAGCATTTAGAGAAGCTTCATGAATATAGATAGACGAAGGATTAGGTTCTTGTGATTGCACTAAAGTGGATTTTCAAACGCTGTAGATAAATACGAAGGGGATCAGAAGCAATCATTATCGGTTGAAAGTAATTGATAGGACTGCGTCCACAAGGAAGGCACGCTTTGCGGTGCATGGAAAACAAATAATCGAGGGCGCTGTTGCTATTTAATGGAACATTTGATATCACAGGCTTTTCTTCCATTGTAATGGATATATAGCTACCTTAATAGAGCGGTATTTAGAAAATTGAAAGTCTTAAATGCTGTTAAGCTTACGGTACTTATAGTTGCATCTTAAGTGAGCCGTGTTTATAGGATCCAATATCACTAGAACTCAATCTGCAAATAAATTTTTCCCTTCCTTTTACTGACGAAGTAACCGATGAATAAACATGAGAAGTAAAATGATCTGACAAAACGGTTACCGGCTACTAGGATACCATTCAGAGTTATTAATGATTTGAATAAAACGCGGAATAGTATAGGGACAAAACTGCGTGAATCACATGGATTTAGTTAGTTAGATGAGGCTTTCGGGTTCATTTTCTAACCAAATGGGTCTTCAGTCGGGCCGGCCACCACCCTTTTAACGGTTGTGGCTCACTGACTTGATTTCCCTCCCTACTCCATTACTTATACTGAGCATCATCAAGCGGGAGTCGTACTACAGACCCCCACGGCTTCAAGTCAAATGTTCTAACCACTTAAACCATGCAGTCGGCGAATCAAATGGAATTCACGAGCACTTTTCGACATGAGTGGATTGGTGCAGCCGACTTTGGATTGTGGAATGATTCTTGAAAATTAGGTGACAATATTTTCCTCACTCAGTTGTAAAATTTACAAGGATTCACTGCTTGATCTAAGCTGAATAATGTAATAATT
This sequence comes from Holothuria scabra, assembly GCA_037179385.1. NCBI lineage: Eukaryota > Metazoa > Echinodermata > Holothuroidea > Aspidochirotida > Holothuriidae > Holothuria > Holothuria scabra. Next base: position 12,391,716 of record CM074194.1, read on the forward strand.
TATGTCCTGAAATATCATGGAAGATACTCTATGAGAAGAATTTTGATACGATTGCTCGAGTCATTTTCATCAAAAAGCTAGTGACTCAAGTCATGGCTCGTTACGGCAACGTGGTTATTAGGTGAGCTGACTAGGATACCTATGCTTTACAAAAAAAAAAAAAAAATATTTCAAAATCAAATGGAAACAAAACCATGTAATGTGAGTTTAATGGGCCATATGAATATGATGTCACAACGCCAGAAGTATGCCCTACTTTTTGCCGTAGGATAGAAGGGGAAAAGTTTCATTCATAGCGTGACTGACCAATCAGCGTCTTGGAAATAGACTGCACTATTCATTTCAAAATAGCAACTTTCCGATCCCTGTTTGTAATTCTGTTACCTTGTTACCTTGTATCGGTTCAAACATCACTTGTCCCTGTCACCTGCTCTAACCTTACTTTTAAACCTAAACATGATTTTGAAAAAAATAAATACTTTTGGAAAATCGATTTCCTTTCCTGTCCTCGCTGGTCTACGAAAGAAAAGTAACCAAGTACGCTGGGAACGAAAAGTAGGCATGTATGCTGTGCAGTGCTTTGCACACAATTCTGTTGAACCTGCAATTATTTGATCTGGGTTTTCCATGTTATGTTTTAATTATGTAAATTTTCAACGTTTTTCATGCAATTGAAAGGGCATAGGCTTTTGGACAAGACATAGGTTGTAATATTAAGAACAACAAAACAAGGAAGTATTAATTATGTTTTGGTGATTGTGTTTTTATATGCTACTTTCAAGTCACTTTCTTCGAAAACCTAATGAATACATACACCTGTTTTTATATTATAAACCATAAAAATGCGGTTGAATGTGAATTTTCCAGTAAGAAGATTGAAAAGTTATTCAAGAAACAAACGCAGGTAGGTAACTAGAGAGTACAGTTGCACCTTGAAGTTCGTTAACACAAATTAGTGAAAACGTTGTCTGAATTGCTTAACCGCGTTAGTCATTCATAAATTTGACCAAATGCTGATTATATCTAACTAAATTCGCAGTTATGGACTAGACAATATCAGTTATAACTCAGTCAGGGAGTCTGAAAATAAGTCAGAAAGTAAGTTAATCAGTCCAATATTGGTCAATATCCTTGATTTACGTGGTTAATCGATTCAGTCACTGTTTAGAATAATTTGTGTTTACAGTGGGTATGGGGGGGGGGGGGGGTGGGAGAGTCGCCTGGAAGCTGTAAGAAACTTGTGTTATGAAGGGGCTGTGGCCTTGTAGGAATGTCCTCTTCAGCACGGCAAGTAAAATTTGCATAATACGTTCTTACATAGCCCCACGCGGCCACGTGGTATGTAAAGGGATTCGTATCTATTGTACACAATTCGTCATTGGAGGACAAGTTATTAGCTACCGATACAAGTTTCAGGTCAATGCGCACTTGTCAACAAGAAATTTCCTAACTGGCTTACGGTATGGTTAGTCCCTAACCTAATACCTAAAACAAACAAAGAATACAATTCATACAATACAATGACAATAGCCATTCAATAAATTCCATATTAAGTAGCCTGTGCACCAGCCGGAACTTTTCATGCACTGATATTCCTCACTTCCTCACAACCTCATTTTAATATAATCGTTTGTGATAAACGATGTACCACAGGAGTCACTGTTTGAATTAACTTGAATTTGCAATATATCCTGAAATATTATTAAAGATACTTGGAAGAGCAATAAAAAGGAAGGATTGCGAGCTTTGGCTATTGTTTTGAAATAAACCTGGAACGACTTCCTTTGTCCTTTAAGCTACAAACTAGGTCAGTATGGAAAACATTTTAGAACTTCAAGTTTTGGTCTCATATACGGGGAACTCCCGAAACTTGGACAGAAAATAGGAATTGGATTGCACACTGAATGGCGTAAACTAAATTGCATATACTAGTATGCTTGTTCATGGTTTGAGCTTATCCTTTCTTTTTTTCTCTCTCCATTAATTTTTATGTTTAAGTTTTATTTTGAAGAAATGAGGAAATGAAAGCAAAATTAAAAAAAAAAATATGCGAGTAAAAATAAGATGACAGTTTTGAAACAAAACCTAAAGCGAAATGACGGACATTTTGATTGTAATGGTCGCCCTTTGAGGTAATAGTCGCCCTCTATCCTTTTCAAGTTGTGCAAGAGACATTGTATCCTATATCGTTACAAATGCTATCACAAGTAACAGACAGTTTTCAACAGTGTATTAAAATAAGTTTGACAACCATTTCAAAACAATGCAAAATGAGCTTTTCAACCTTGAAACTGTCACTATAACCTAAAATATTTCAAACGACAAACCATGCGCAACTACTATATACCCCCTACCCACTAAACAAATATTACCCTAGCGAGTTAACTTTCTACAGACATGCACAATATTCGAAAGAATTTTTATGGATCGTTAAAAGATGAGACATATTTGATTCTGATGAACGGCTGGTATCTTACAATTGAATATACACCCAGCATGTGGTTAAACATTCCCTAACTTCAGAAGTGCAAAAGATTTAACCCACCCGTACAAGCTGTAGGAGGCCACCAATATGTACCCTCACGGAAGAGTAATCACCTGCGTAGCTGCCTGCAGTCTTATCTCATTGAAGGTGATACACTCACATCATTGGTGGGACGAGAACATCCTAGTCAGAGGGGGAAGTCAAACGAAATATGTTGCGCAGATAAACCGAACTGGTAGGGGAGACGCATACGTTGGCAAATAGTTGAGTTAGATAAAACGGCTGAATGTTCTTGGCTCCCGTGGATTGGTAAGCATTGTACGATGATCCTATGAAAACATCTTACCTTGTACCAAGATGGGGAATTTATTTAACTAGACAATCCTAATGGATCCCTGGCGAGAGGAGCTAAAAGATCTGAAACTGTTTCCTCCCTCTCTGATGGCGGGAGGACTGGACGGCGGGATGCCAGTCCAGACAGGAGGTCACGAAATCTATTATTTTACATCTTTTTAAATAACTTCTAAGATCTCTTTATCTACTGCTGATTTTAATTGCTCCCTGATGAGGCCAATTCAATGTGTCTGGATCGAGTTTAAGTGCACCCCTAGACAATTTTGATTGGCAGATATCAATGGCAACAATTTTGGAGAGAAAAAATCAAATTTACTTGAAATCGAGTTGGTCTGTCATTACTAAGGCCATGATCCCTAGTTAACTTAAATTTGGCTCAAGAATTTTCTTTCTTCACTCTTTGTGAAATTTAGGTTAAGTTTATGTCGTGTTTACCATTACGGATTGCTTCCCTTGGTATTAGAATTTTTCAAAGAAAGAACAGACCTACTAAGAAAGACCAGGTAAACTATACCTGCAAAATGAGTAAATTGTATACCACTTTTTCACTTATTTCATTGATATCCAGTATAGTATTGTAGATTTCGGCTATCTGCATGACTGTCGTGTAAACCAATATTACAAGATCCAGGTGGAAAAAGGGAAGGACTATCTCTTAGGAAAGCAAAGATCTGACAAAGAAATCGCTCTCAAAAACTAACGAGAGAACCCAAATTTTCTGATCATTCTTTCGCTTTTAAAAACATCTAGAAACAATGATAAACGATGATAATAAATTAGGCTAAGGAACATATCCTGCTCTCTGTGGTCAACTTTCTTTTTTCTGTATGTGTATACGAAACAGTAGACAGTGTATACTCTTTTGCAAACTTTGTCCGTAACATTTCATTTTCCTTATTAAATTTGGTTATGTTTTTTTTTTGTTAAATAGGCCGCGGAGCGTACAAGTTTTTTTCGTTCAGCTCATCGCTACGAAAAACCAATCTGAGAGGCGGCAGCCTAACGGGGCTGCAGCCAAAGAGGGGCTACGCAGGCTACTGAATATACTGCAGACAAAAGATAAACGTAGTAGGATTTCATTGCAGTAAACGGTTACCTCAGGCTGCATAAAAAGTACCAGAATTTCAAGACTCTTTTATTTAATTAATGATAATGATATACCCGCATCGGACATTGAATTATAGAGGGTGTATACAGTCACCTGGCTATGATCGTTTTTCAGACCCCTGTTCTGAGGCAGGGGTCCATGTGAAAGAGTTACCCTACCCTTTGGGATTTTTGTTATAATTTTTAAGAGTTTTTATAGATGTAAATTTGACCTTGAATCGTTTCGGAAGGATGCATACTTCCTGTTACCACCTTTTGATTGGCGAAGGAGGCAGGCTCACTCACTACCCCTGTTACTTGAGGCATATTCATACAACCACTATGGGTAGGGAGTGGCAAAATGCAGTAGCGTGAGCAATGGGGACGATGTCATTCCACCTGTGATAGAAGTGTCAAGAAAATGGGGAAATCACTCCGGGACAGTCCGCGGAAAAATCTAAACGATTCTGACCGAGGAACAGGCCCCCCATTAGTTGTGATTCGAATTCAAAAATAATGTGCACCCAAAATGCTTCAAATATAGACGAATCCGATTAGCGCTTGTTTTTAGTGACTGTATGCCGCCATTAGTGGGGTCCATTAGCCTTGAACAGTCTTTATTTATGGTTTACATGAATTTCAAACCCTCGTATTAAGGGAACTTAGAGAATTTAAGATACAAATTAGTGTACAACCATCCATGATAGAGGTAAGCAAGGAAATCGAAAGATTTAAAGGTAATGGACCCCAGTTATGGCCAACTGAAATCAGACCATCACTTGCTGTCCGGATTCGTGCATAGCTCAATTTTGCATTACAGCCTCTTAAAACCTTTTTTTCACCCTTTGACTCCTACCCACAACAGGGGACAACTACACCCTGTACCTTCTCTATTTTTAAAGGTGGCTATCTTCATACATGTTATTAAGAGGCACCATTTTTCCAACCCCGTCTTCTTCAAAAGGCAAACATTTTGAAAAGGTGAAGGGGTTCCCCCCATGTCAGCCAGAAAATCCTACAGTCTGCCCTACCTCGCAAAATTCATGCAAACGCCACTGACAACATGTTTCTTTTCATGATGTACGTATAATTTTACGATTCTTGCGCAAAGCTGTCAAAATCCAGTTAAGTATTGCATTTGTCATGCGTCATAGTGAATACCAATTTTTGAAGAAACAAAGTGCCAATTTTACATTTCTGTCACAAATCAAGAAATCTCTTAGGGTTTAATCCTAAGTCCTTAATTCCCGATAAAATCTGGAACCAGCCGTCCCGTCGCTTGCAATCTGTATACCACAAATTAGCAAGTAGCCAGCAGGGTGAGGCCTAAAGAAAAGTTTCTCAATTTCTCTTTTTATTTCCTTGCTGAATACGAAGATTGAAACCCCGTCGGTTACTTGCAAAAAATTCGATAAGAATCTTGAATTCTCTGGAGGGTTTGCGGAGATCGATCTTCCAATCGTTTTTATTACTTTATAAACGGTTGCATAAGGATACACTTTTGAGAACAATACAGAGGTAGTACACCTATCACGTGACATGGGTTATATGTAAACTGGGTCACGGGGAAAGGGTCAAATGAGATGATTTTTGTCGCATTGTTCTTAGGTTGAAGAGAAAAGGAAAGAGTTTGCTCAAGTCCGGGAGCAAGGTAAGTAAGGCCAATGCAAATATACCATTGTTCAATTTTGACTTGATTTAGATATAGCTTGCCATGGGCGTTGGAAGCTGTCTTCCCGGAGTAAGGGGCGGGGTTGGAGGATGTTTCGGATCGCCCCACTGGAGAGGTCTCTACACTCTTAAAAAGTTGGTTAAAAAAATTCACCAACACTGGTCACGTATGTCAAATACCTGAAATTGGTTAAATTTTACCCAATAATTGTTGATTAATGGGTTATCCAAGAGGTTTTTTTTACCACTTTATTGGGTAACCAGCCTGTGGGGTAACCAAATAAACAACACATATTGGGTAAAATTGAACCAATTTCAGGTATTTGACATACGTGACCAGTGTTGGTGAATTTTTTTAACCAACTTTTTAAGGCTCTATCCCCTCTCCTTTCAAACTTTTAATATTTTTAGGGTCGGTCTTTCATATACTTTGGTGCAATTCAATTACGTATGGGGCAAGTTATACCGAAGTTACGATGATCTTTGGGCGTATTTTACAGGACGAGTAACAAAAAGGGTTTTTCGTCCCTGAATTTAGACCAGTGGAAGTGTACATTCTAAAAACAAAAGAGTTAATTTAACTCCAAAATGAGGGTGCTGAGCCCCTTGGAAGAGTGAAATTCACTCCAGAGTGAAGTAAAAATTCTCAAAATTCCTAAAAGAGGGACGATAATGTGATTATTTCAAGTATGTTAAATATAAATCTTTTCCAGTGAATTTTCACTCGATCAAAGGTAAATTATTCCACTCTAGTACTAGAAGTGGTCCCTCAGCACACCCTTGTGGAGTGAAGTTCACTCTTTTGTTTTGGAGTTCATACTTAAATGAATCATGATATCAAGCCTACGTTTTTCAAGTATCATACAGAAGTACACTTCCTTTACTATGTGGGGACAATTGCAATGGATGTAACATTTTGATCCTAAATGGGGCCAACAGTGTAGGCCACAGCTTGTTAACAGTGAGCCTGAGTTCTAAGTACAATGTTATAATCCGTTCAATTACTCCCTCACATTGCTTCTATCGTTTCTTTACCAGTGGGTATTGTTTGTTAGGAGTTTGGAGAACATAAAACTCATTACGCAACTTTTTATTTTTATGCTAGACTTGCCGTGTGTATTAAATGATTTTCATCTTCAAGGCAGTGTCTTCAGACAAATCAAGGGGATCAAAAAAGAAAAATCGATGTATTAAAAAAAAAGAACAAAAAAAAAAAAAAAGTGTAGTAGACTGTCTTATTAATTGATGATTAGGATCATTTAACAATATTTTTTCTCCTCAATTTTTGAAAATTACTAGGAAAATTGCTTCGTTTTAAAATTTGGTTGTTTGGTTTGAATATGCAATATTGAAGCCCTTGTAAAAGAAGAATTTTTTACGATTTAGCTGTTGCGTCAAAGTAAATTAAGGACAACTAAACCACTCTTCTCTTTTCCTTTGCGAAAACGGGTGTTGGAGCGCAATTATAATACGACAAAAAAGCAGTCAAATTTTACGTCCAATACTCAAACAAAAAGTTTAAAGTTTTTATGATGCTTAGTTATAACTATATATCTGGAACTCTGGCATATAACGGATTCGTGTTCAATTTGAAGCAGTATCACAAATTTATGTAAGTTACTCGTTAATGAATTGTTTTTGTATGTTTGTCTAAAGGTCAACAATTTGTTGGTAAGAAATCTGCACAGATTTGGAGAGTAATGGGAGAATATCGCAACCCAACCCAATGAACCGCCTTGAAATACATCATTAACTGTTTTCCTCTAAAAATTTATGAACTTCAGGTCGAAATGTTAGGAGAGAAAAAAATACAACTCAAAAGTTAATTGAGTAAAATATGTTTGAATTATTTTGTTAATGACGCAAACTTAGGCAGTTTCATTAAGTGTCAAATTTTATTAATTTTGTATCTCCCTTTGAAAAACATTTGCGCAATTAAGTACACCCTCAGATGCAGTCTGGTACAAAACTTAACATGATCATTTGAAGTCCATTTTTTGCACATTTTTCAGGGTTTACGTGAACAACGAAAATAAGTGTATTTTGTCAAAGTTCATTCTGGGATGGGTTCATTGAGACAGTAGTATGGCTACCACATTTATTTATGGGAAGGATACACATGGATCACCGTCCTGAGGAGTGGTGCCCCCCCCCCTCCTTTTCAGTTTTCACAGGTATCTAAATCCAAAGTCATGTAATATTTGATGGAATAACCGGAGTTTCTTCAAGTCTACCCCTGCAAAGTCCTACAGCAGTGTCATCAACTATTGATCCGCTCAAGGATTTGTAGAGTTCCTATACGTTGAGGAGTTTATCCTCAAAATTCATGTGCCTTTTCTTTAAAAGGAATTGGCTGGTAGGCCGTTTTGGGCATTTGTAAATAAAGGTTATAATATTTAAGAGACATGGAAAAAATTAGGAGCATTTAAACTGTCCATGTTAGAAGGACAGAATTTTTGAATTCAGCGCCGATAATTTCTAAAACACTTTGAACAGTTGCCACGATGAAGATTTATTCTATTTCCGTTATGAAATCCTCAACAGTATTATCAAAATTTGATAACAACATTTTGCCAAACAACATTTTCATTATGAATTTAACATAATCGTTAAATTACTAGCTACGTACAGATTTATAAACTGAATTAAAACTCGGTCGATATTCTGAAGGTTTTACAACTGAAATACCAGACATTAATTGACTAAAGCCATTTAGTGCAAGGCAAGTCACGAATAGCATAATCGATGACCTTTGACCCGCCGGAAGAGTAAGCTTTTTATAGAGTATGTATACATCGGCACATTAGCACCTGACCCAGCGACTAACGAGCGCCCCAGCGAGGCAAAGTGCAGAATACATTGAGTTAATGAGGGGACCCTCTTAGGAGAAGAGAGAAAAACATGTTATTTGGATAACTCGAAATGGTTTTTGTCACAATTCATTAGTTACTCAGAGGAACTGCTAATGTAAATACACGTAGGTATAACCGGTCTATACCAAGGTTGCAACTGGGGAAGGAATTCAAACAATGCTTATAACAATTGAGCAAGATAGGTGCCCGTCATGTTGACTTCATTCAGTCTGACGTTGGATTCTATGAGCAGGGATAGGTTGTAGCCAAGACGGCTGGGCGTTAACCGTGCATTGTTGTTCCCTTACTAATTAACCGCACTGACCGCGTTCCATGGGGTGTTGAACCTCGAACTCTCTCTGAATGTTTAATTTTGGAGATGTAATTATGAGAAAACTGATCAGACTAATTGTTTAATTTGTGTGTGGGTGTGGGTTGGGGGTAGCAGTGCTATATATGAATCCTTCCCATTGGATCAGGGAGTTACTACTAAAAAGTGAATACCGAACTATGGAGGTTTCATTAAGTGTGATATTTTAAATCAAACCCATGAGAAAAATTAGGACGTTTATTCATAGTAAATATCCTTGCCAATTAATATTTCTCTATAAAATCAATTTTTCCTCTGTCCTACCCCGTCCTCCCCTCCCGAAAAGCGGGTTGGGCTTTTGATGATGCTCTTTGCTCTTTATAAGACTAGACTGTCTTGTGTATACTACTGCACTTACCTGCTTACGGGCAGTGAACTTGGTGGAGTATGTACGTTCGTCAAACAGTTTGGGAGATAACCTCTCTCGGGGGAAATCAATTTTCACCCGATCGGGGGATTATTTTGCCGTGGGTGGTGCCATTTTCAAATATCTCCCACGATGCATTGCGATCCTTCCGCGCAAATTTAACGGAGATAACTTGAACGTTCAAAAAAGCCTTGCAATTTTTATCGACTGCAGGAAAGAGAAATTCGGCATTTTACAAAATTCTGTTGATAGGGGAATAAAAAAGCTTCGTCATGTTTGGTTGTTCACCACGCCGATTTTAAGAAATCGAGCGATTTTGCTACGTTCTTTGTTCCAAGCTTAATTTATAGACTCCACGCAGTCGCAAGTTTTGTACACCATTTTTCACTTAAAGGTGTGCAAGTTGGTCGTGCTAGCAGATGTGTTTGTAAATACGTAGTTGGAGGTCCATGGTAATTTCGGTTTTTTTTTCTAAACTATTACCTCACAATTGAATATACGCACATGTATTAAACAATTCGACGACTTTGAAGAGGTATACACTAAGTGCTCATAAATATTTATACCGTTGAGAGAGGCAAATTTTCCCCCAATCGGGGTAATACTCAGTTTCTCCCGAAAGCGGTTATCTCCCAACTGTCAAAAGAGGGGTATATTTGACAATTGCTATGAAGGTTATACTAAACCCCACTCTCCTTCCACTTGTATAAATATAAGCGTACACTTACTCTTCAATCTAAAATATTTCCTCCTTTTTAAAATATAAAAAAATATCATCTTTACTGAAAAGTTCCATAAATGCAAATAATATGTTTTGTTTACCTGATTTAATTGGCTATTTTCTGTAGTTATGTAATGCTATTGTTTTTGTTCTCACAATAATGCACAAAGATTGTTTGTTTTACCAATTAAGTGAAAAACGCATGTCTTAGATAAGTGTGTCTTTGGCAAATATGTATCAAAGAATGGTTATACTTTCCACGATCACACTGGATTGTGAGAAATCTCGAGTGGCATGTACGCATTACTGTAACCTTTGTGGGGACATACCACGTGACCGAATGTTTACGAGACCGATAGTCCACGAGACCGAAACTTTAAACGAGAAAGGATACGCCAGATCGAAAGTGCTATAATATGTTCCCAAGACCGAAAATGTGAAAGGGTTCGCACTGAGCGAAATGGTGAAAAGGTCCGCCAGACCGAAAATGAGAATAAATCGGCGAGACCGAAAATAAGTACAGGTCAGCGGGTTTTTAATGTCTTTCTCGAAAACGTTTTCTTATTTAAGGTTCCGTGGACCCTATTTTATTTTCGGACTTGCAAAACGTCTGTCTCGTGAACCCTATTGCCTCGCGGACCTCAGTTCTGTCTCGCGGTCTAACCAGATTTGTTATAGGCTTATTGTTACACTCTAAAATCAAAAGAGTGAACTAAGTCACTCTTTGATCGAGGGAAAAGTGTAAATTCACTCCATTAGAGTGATAATTCACTCCAAGAGGAGTGAAGTTCCCTTCAAAAAGAGTGAAGTTCCCTCCAAAAAGAGTGAAATTCACTAGAGGAAGAGGGAAAATTCACTCTTCCACGAGTGCCTGCAATGAAGAGCGATCACTGTGGGCACTCCATCAAGAGTGAAACTTCGCTCGTTTTAAGGGAATTTCACTCTTTTTGGAGGGAACTTCGCTCCTCTTGGAGTGAATTATCACTCTAATGGAGTGAATTTACACTTTTCACTCGATCAAAGAGTGACTTAGTTCACTCTTTTGATTTTAGAGTGTATGATGAATTGTAGGAAGCCTGTTCTGCACGTTGAAGTTACATGCATGTTGTAGTCAACAACACGTGTAAGAAAAGAAGAAAACATTCCAAAAATATCAAACTTGAATGACAATCAAAATATTACATTTTATGTATACTAGCAAGAAGACCGAGAAAATGACAGTCCATAATTTGTCTCACATTCGGTAAACTTGAGAAAATCTACGAGAGTTTCTTGAGGAAAGGAAGCGATCCCTGTTTCTCCCTTTAACAATTTTAAGGGCAAGAGCAGTCATTCCAAACTTACTTTGAAGCAACAGCTAATTCTCACAATTTTCTTCTCACTTCTCTTCAAAGTATCTTTTATAATATTTTAACACTTCAGTATTGCATAATCAAGGTAAACCAAGTAGTGGCTCCCAGTAAATTTCACATTTGAGAAGAAAAATTACTGTCACGTGACTCTGCAGAGCCAACCATGAATCAAGATAGAGTACTGCAGAACTTCAAGTTGGGGGAGACTGCTTCTGCCCTTTTGATGATTAACTTTGAGTTCGAATGGGACATAATTGCTCTATAACTTGAAAAAAGAGTTATTATTTTTTTACATGTTCACATTATGTGACCGAAATGTCATATTTGGGGCTCATTGAGTTCATATCAATAACTTAATGAAAGTGTTACTCACTACTAAATGACAATGTTAACAGTTAGCATAATGAATCAGATTTCATATCCAATAGTTTCGGAAAAAGTTAAAATTTTGAATTTTGTGGTGTCCTGACTTATTACGGTTTTGTAGACATAATTTGTGCATTATTTTTACAGTGTAGTTTGTTCTCGAAAGGAAGAATGAGTAAGCAAAGTACTTCTGCTCCGCACGGTACCGTAATTCTTCAAATTGAAATGTCAATACTACATCCCTTCAAGTATTTCAAGGGTGGAGAATGACTTCATTAACATCTGTTTGAAGTTACTTTAAAGAAAACATGTTACCCCTTACAATTCAAGTCTTACTTGTTACTACTCGCTTACAAAACTGACCAGAAATCAACCTTTGGTGTGAACCAATAGACTGTGACCTTTAACCACGGACTTAGATACATGACAGAGCATGTAACACGTACGTCCTATCCGTAGATGCATGGCCACCACCGACTGGGGCAAAAAAGGGGCACCAAGATGCCCGCCGTGAAACTATAAATCGTCTAATTTAATGACGACTCTGTAATATTTTAAACAAAAGTTAACCTTGAATGGGGAAGAATATCATATTCCTGCAATACGTTAAGTAATTTTGACCTTAGCTTGCCATATTTCGAAAATATTTCAACTGTCTTGCAAAATATGGCGATATACTTATTGAGAAAGTCCAAACTTTCACACAAAACCATAGCAGACGGTCCTCTTGGTGAGCTTTTTCTCACTCGTACCGTAGCGACAATCTAAAGTGCAGTGTGTTCTGTCCATGTTTAGAAAGTCCGTACTTTTAACCCACAGACGAAGTAATGATTGCCATCTATTATTATATGGAACGCACACTCTAACAACTGCTTGGTTCACGAGGGAGCCAAACGAAAATTTTGAGTAAATTCCAAGCCCATTTAGGACCAAATATTTCAGCCGGTTTTCTCGTGACCCACTTTGGGGGTTAAATTGACCCAACCGTTTTTCGGTGTAGTAAATCATATGAAAGTAGAACGACGATCACTTTAAAAAATTAGTGAACTTTTCTTGACCTGGTTGAAGTAACGTAATCCGCCAGCCAGTGTTATCAAATAATAATTCCAGGGCATCAGCGAACATTGCATGAAACTGTCACTTCAATATGTTACAACAGATAACCAATCCTTCTTCATATAAAACCATTTAACCCTATTGTATGGTATCCTAGTGGCACTCTAGAGGTGGCAAAATAGAATATAATTTGATCTAGTCTTCTAAGAGCACGAAAAATTCCCCCGTTGAGAATTTTGAAAAAAAGAAATGAAAGAAACTGTGTTATTTGGTCAAATTTTTCTTTCCTTTTTAACTTTCCTTCTTGTATTCAATTGAAGTTAGACATTGCCCCGCAAAATACGCGAGACAGATGGAGGAGATGTATTCACCGTAAGACTTTCACAAAGATATAGCGAAAAGATATTAGATCGAGTCTCTGATCAAATGATAAAACTTTCACGAAGAAGTACGAAAAAGATCTTATCCAGAGATAGTTTGAGAGATTTTCTGCAACTACACGCGTATAATAGCACCTCTCAATTTCATACCGGCCTACAGGAAACTACCCCGCCGGCAAAAATAATGCCATGCCGTAGATTCTTCGACGATAGAAAAAATAGATAACACGAACCTGTGTTCGACGATTTTGGAAGACTTCATGGGACTAGACAAAGCTAATAGGCTCCAAATTGTCACAAAGTAAGGAATGTATTCAAATAATCTATTTGGACTAAGTGTACTTTATTATTTGATTGATTAGACTCGGGCTACCAGCCATTTTTAATTTATCATAAAAGGAAAAGTCTTCCAGTCGTTTCTTTTACTCTTGTCTCGGTTTACCTCCCGTTGAAGCAAAACGCGAATGACTCGCGACGTTTTGGGAAAAATGATCTTAATAGGTTTCAATTACCTATGTCGATGAACATGAATTTGAGGAGAAAGCAGATCGGCCCATCGGTAATACGAAGGTGAGTCGACATTAGGCTTGGAAAATTCCAGGTGTCTTTTTCGATTAAAAACACAAAAACCCTGCCCAGGGAAAATAGAACAAGTTTATCCATAAAGATATGAGATATACATCTCGCCAAAACGAATATGAAAAATTGTCCATTGAAACTAAAATTAGGACTCACGCCTTGAGGAGTTTTTGAAATCAATCAAATTTGATGAACAAAACATTCTTTCCACAAAGAAAAGCTCAATTTCATACTGATAGTTTTTCTTTTTTTTAAATTCCTTTATATGAGTTTATTTCGCGGTTGGGTGAATCGTTTTGAGGATTGATGTCACCGAGCGCAGGCTCATAGGCGATTAGAGATTTCTTTGGAAAACATTTCTTTCTGTTGTTGTGTCTACAACCCACGTTATTCTTTGATGAGCACAATAGTTAGATATATCACCCCAAAATGACCTAATTACTTTTGTTACTTTTTTTCTTACAAGAGCTTAAAGTAGAAAACCTTTTCAATTTTTCTTTCATTCTCAAACCAAGTTTGTCGAGTTAACAAATGATGACGGGTCGTTACATATTATAGTAGATACGGTACCACACTTAACGTAATTAGGACAACTTTCGGCAAAGTTCACATAAAATAAATAGGTGTGCCGTCAAAATATATTTTGAATGTCATGCGTGTGGTCAATATTTTGATTATCGCTTAGAAATTCTCAAACATTTTCAATGAAAATCATGTCAGCCAAAACGACCACCAGTCCCCGCGTTAACCTTTTTACGTCCATCCTACTCAGTTGGCCGTTTTAATTACAGCCTATACCGGGCCGTAAAACTCTATCTAACTACTGCCTATACATAAGCATATATATTTCAGATGTATAGATCTCATTTTTCTGAGAAGAGGAAAGAGGCTTTAGCGATTTTCATTTACCATGATTGTTTTTTTTTTCTTTCATTTTTCATAGTTTTGAATAAATATATCTTTATTTTTCGTGAAAATGTTATTTCTCCGTGTTCCTTCCAAAAGCTAACTACAACTTTCAGATATTTTTCCCGGCATGTTCCCCAACCAATGCGATCATTTCATAAGGACCATCGGTATAACATAATGAAGCAATCATGCACGCAGTGTATACTTAAATGGCGTTAAGATTAAATTACCACTTGAATCAGGGAGTTGTACAACTCCCTGTTTGAATTTAGGGGAGGTACATATTGTTATAGAAAGAAACAATTGAATTAATGAAAGGCCTCCGAGATTGTTTCATTAAACCTTTATTTTAGCTCAATTTAAACTAAATTGTTGTCAATTAGATAAATATTATAAAGATCTTGTAATCAACGGGGAGCAAATGCTGAGGCATAACTTAGTTTCCTTATGGTGCTCAAAATAATTATGGTGAAATATATCTTTTTCTTTAACAGCTAAACGCAGCTTATAACATTTACCACAAATTGTCTGTTGATTACGTGTAAAGTCATTACACGGTTCATTAAAGGGGAGGTTTTAGCAAAAAATTAATTTTAACAGGTGAAAGAAGAACTAAATTTACTCAGTGTGGTGAAATTTCCATTTAAATCGGACAAGTATTTCTCGAGATATCAGCCAATGAGGTTACTAGATTTGTGTTTAAAAGTGATATTGAGGGCAGCATAGATTATATCACTTCCTGAGATTGACACGACGGTCTGAATAGCTGTAGTGGGACAAAGGCGGTCTGAATAGCTGTAGTGGGACAAAGACGCTGAAGTTTCACCCTACTCCTTCCCCTTCTCCCTTCATTAGAGTGACCATTTTGCAAACCTTTTCAGAAAAATATGCACTAAAATAACATTTTAGTATGGGCCTGCTCACTGTTGGCGAAACTTATGTGGTATATCCGTCCACAGCATTGTCTGCGTAGCAGAATGTGGAACGTATGCCTTGTCAAGTCATATTTGTGAAGCCTTTAAGGGGGACTGAACAAACCGTTCCACTCCGTGTGGTATTCACATTATTGTTAATTCAAATTTAGAATCGAAATTGTTTCTTGTGCCTAGCAGAAAGAGGCCCCGGAACGTACGTTACAAACCCGTACTTTTAGACTTTCCTAAGTCCAAGATATAGACCTATACATCTGGAAATATTCCTCTGAAGGCCAGGGGACATTTACCTTTCACACATATCTGTCTGATGTAACTAAAACCTTAAATAAGTGGTTCAAGGTGGCTAAGCTGTTCTCAAAAACCAGTAATAGGCGTAACAGGCAATTTATTCCAACTTGAGGAATAATTATGCTTATATACATGCGTAACAATTAAACAAGCAAATTGGTAAACGTGGACCGTCAGTCATTTTGACAAGCGCACTCACTTTGTAAAATATGAGGAATACTCTATGTGAAGCAGTGGCGGAGCTAGGGATTTCGGTCAGAGGGGGCGAAAATGGTCTACAGGGGCACTTCGAAGGAGTTAATACCCCGAGCCTCAGCATGATCGAAGCCACAGCTTTTCAGACTTTCCATTTGATTTTCCGCACCTGGTAGAAGACTACTTTGCCATTTCTCCTCAGCAAGTTTTTCTATTAAAACATGTTTAAATTTTCTATTCATGGACCTCCGCAGAAGAAAATTCGGGGGGGGGGGGGGAGGCAAAATTCTTTTAGGGGGAAAGCTCTTACCGCATATAAATAGGGAAAATACTGAGTAAACTGTTAAGAAATGTTGATGTTAATTTTCTTCGTGATTTTCTTTTTGTTTTCTTCGTTTTTTCAGGTTTTTTATTTTCCAGGGGAGGGCAAGTTTCCCCCTTGCCCCTACCTGCGGACGCCCATGTTTCTATGCCTCTCTGTCACATTCTTGTAAGAAGGCGGTCAGCATATTTTGTGTTATTGTCAGGTTTCGAAGTAAGATTTAAATGTAATAATGGGCTACTTTATGAAGATAACGATTAAACCTGCAACAGCCAAATAGTAAGAAAACTTACTGGGGAAAAAGTTATGGAAATTAATCCCGGTAGGTGTACATTTTTGGTATCTGGAAATCAAGATAAGTACTGGAAGAAACATTAATTGCCGTAATTTTCATCATGTGAGCACAGAAATAGCCATTGATTTAAGTATACACATTGCAAGAAATAACTAAGACAAAACGTCTGCTTGGCTCTCTAGATACCGAATTCATAATAAATATAGGTAGCCTAAACCTAAGCTTATTAGATATAATTTCCTGGCTTTTGAGACCACGAAAGTGCAGAAATAAGCACTTTCATGGGATTACCGTGCAGTGTCAGAAACAGCCAATTAACATGAGAATGGTCACTTGACTGTTGAAGAAAAGCTAAATGGAAATTGCTCACTAAAACTCTTGAACCATTACCACTATGATAACAGTTTTATTTTAACCTGAATGTTCTCTTCAAATGATTTTGAAAATTGTTGTGGAAGCTATTTTGGTATCTTTATAAACTCTTTTTATTGTCTCTGTTGACGATTATCCCCGACGAAAAGACGGCTATTTGCGGTAAAATTATTGTCGCGCCCTTTGCAACATCTTGTATTGGCTGTGAGGGTGAATTAAATGTCAGTCTGTGTATTTTGTAAGCTTATAATCACGCTTGGTGTTGAAGCAATTAACTTAGCACAGCGACAAAAATGAAGATACGTTTCGGCAAAACCTCTACCTTTATTACAGAAGATGACCCTTTTCATCAGAATAAAGTGCAGATAGTACAGTAACTGGTGGTTGTTTGGGCATTTTGTTACCTGGGCCTTAAAACAACGCTTTTAAATTATGTCTTTTGTCAATAATGGTGCAAGAGTAAAGTATGTTAAAAACCTAAAAAGGGCGCCTACAGACGATTTTGGTCCGTCGGGGGGGGGGGGAGGGGGGTGGGGCGACCGCCCCATGACCATATGACAGCTCCGCCACTGATGTGAAGGCGCTTACAACTAGACTTAAGGGTGTTGGCTATGATTTAAAGGGGCTCATTGAGTTGGTTCGGGAAATTCAACAACTTTTTTGCAACTTCTCAAGTTTTTCTCATAGCAATGACAAATGGTCCAATTTAGACAACTGGTTAGCACTTCAATAGAAAGTATACTTAATGCTGTACATTAAGCTGTATCTTGTAATCCACCGGTTTTCAAATCACTTATAGGCCTTAGCTTTCTGGGCACACTACTGTACTTGTAATAAATGGTTATATTTAGACAACCCATAACGCTAAAAAAAAAATAAGCGTGTCATATGATTGAGTAATTAACAATTCACCTCAGTTTTCGAAAATTCTTGACACAGACACTTTTCAAATTATGCAGATTAAAATTTTAAAATCTTGCGTAATTACTGCCTGTGAAAATCGACCAACTCTACTAGTAGGCGCAATAAGGATCGACGCCGTTTGTGGTACACACTTTAAACTCTCTTTATCCTATTGATATCAACTCAGTACATTGCCCCTTTAAGTGGAATTGAATTTCAATTGGGTGAAATCGAATTTAATGCAAATAAAAATTGAGTCAATTCCCTTTTATTTACATGTATTGAATTTCACTGAAAATGTGTACTTAGTAGTCTAGGAGCACAAGGAGTTGATGAGGGTCGGAAATAATTGAATGCAACAGTTATACCCGTTTGATGATATATAAATTTTTAATTTTGTTCATTGTGTTTGAAAAAGCACATTACGCAATTATTTTTGATGTCCTTTTCATGTAAACTGCTATGTTTCCTTTTGAAATAAAAATGATCATATGACCTTTTAAAGACTACTTTTTTAAGTTGAGCATGTTTGTGGACAGGACATGAAGGGTCAAGTCACCCTGTTTCAATAAGATCAGGGACTTCATTTGGTGGGACTTGATGGGTGTGGAGTGGGGTTGCCGTCTAAAGTGTAATGGAGCGGAAGTATTTAAGATTGGTTGAAAATCCCTTACCCTGCTTTTTTGTATAACATGTCAACCGTTGCAATATTTCCCTTTCAATGTACCCATTTATTATAAATTGAGTCTAAGGCCTCAAATAATCATTTTTCCACAGGGACCGTTCTTTAGTTCCCTACTTTGTAGTATATATGGAATTTTTGTGGCATTTCCCTAAGAAACTGTTCAGGTACAGTGGCTCCGGAATTAGGGTGCAGTTTGGGGCTCAGGCTCCATTAGTTCCCAATATTTGCCAATTGAGCGCAATGCACATACAGCTTTGAATACTGCGCCATTCGGACCATCGAAGTGGGGCGGTAAAGGCAAAATTTTCTTGTACCCTTGCTCCAACTTATGGCGGCGCTTCGCTTCGATAGTTTTGCCGGCACTAACCCTTAATATTTTTTAGTTATCGCTGGGTCTGCCCAGATATTCTATTGGTATGCATTTAAAAACCTCAAATGTTTAAAATTCATGTTATTAACATGAATTTAATGAACATACAATAAATGTTCTCATCTATTTGCTAAAAGACTGATCTAAATTGCGAGCTCTAAGGTCCTCTAAATATTTGAAGAGATTTAAAAGGGTGGGCGGGATGAGGTAAGAGCCACTCTCAGCTTTAAAAACTTCTCACTTCACCACGGTCGTTCAGTAACGTTCAACCCCATTTTGTCGAAGAGACAAGCAAAAAGCCCCTGTGAAAAACATAAAAAATCGCAATTTAACAAAGTGTTTAGGAATTAAACTTTTTTCCTAATTTCTTTTTGAATTTTTAGTTCATAAATATTTAGTGTTAAGTAACTTAACTGCTTTAAGCGTTTAAACGTTTACAAAGCGGGTAAAAGAATTGGTTACATGCTAAACAGGCATTTTTTTAGTGTAAATTTTCTTCAAAAAAATAGTATAGGCTTACATATTTCTTTCATCAAGTACACCCAAACCTACCTACGTAGCAGAATGTTCGGCATATTCCTTGTTTAGCCGTATCCTTGGTTTCGGCAGCTCAGAAGCTGACAAAACATTGGCCGCTCTGCAGGGTTTATCTCTTCTATTTACTGTCAGGTAACATTGAACATACCTCAAAATTTAAAATAAATTAATAAAAAAAAACATAAAAAGCTTCAATCGCGAAATTACAATCGCCATTTAATCTTTTGATAAAATTCGTAACATCTTTCGATATATTCAGCGAATACACGGAAGAAAGTAGATCTTCCAAAAAGTTATATCCTTAATGGCCCCCTTGTGGGAATACTCGAAATTACTTTGATAGTGAACAATTAAATCGCATCACGAGTAGTGTCTTGCTATAGAGATGACTCCGCTCCTATATGCCCATCGGGGGCCATAAAATCATTCCATACGAATTAGACGTTCATTTAAACCTGCTGCGTAGGAAGTACATTGATGTAATGTAACCATAATGCGGGTCGCCCGTTTCTTTTCACCCTGAGGAGTATACATTGTTTATTGACACATTCCTCATTCCTCGAACTAACATTGATTTAGATGGAGTGATACAGTCAGCTTTGCAGGCTATTAAAGGCCTGATACTCTTAGCCCAAACAGTCATAATTTCCCAAACCTACTTACTTAAGCCCCTCCCACAACTGTCTAAAACTCATCCTCATCCAGACACAATCTCAGTTTATTGCCTCAGGGTGAGTATACAATGTCCCAATGCATAATTAAAACACACTCTCAGCGCAGTACAGACTATGAAATATGAGCTATGGTACTTTGCATTTTTTGAAATAGCTGTCAGTCAAAGAGCTGAGCCAATTGAGAATTTGTGTATGTCCCAACAAAAATTGTAGTCTGAGGTGAAAAGATTGGGCCTTTATGACTAGTTATTGTGTGATCGTGTTGTATATTTCACCTTGCGTTTGCATTCATTGCATGAGTGAAACAGTCGAGAACGAGAAGAGGGCATGTTCCTCACTCTAAAGGTGGAGGGGACTGCTCTTCCCCTTTCATAGTCGAGTGAAATAAAGTTGGTTCATTTTTTATTCAAGAAAAAACAGGCCAGTGTGTCACAACTGTCAATAAAGGTCGTGGCTGGCCCAACTTAAACCAGTTGGTTAGAGACTGGATCCGTAAAACTCCATGTATATAACCAACTCTTTTGGATAAATCATTACACTTGAGGTAACTTGCCAAATGACTGTTGTCTTCGACTATGCTTTTTTATAAGAAGGATTTAAAGTCAGGGAGCTATAGCAGAAAGCTCCCCGGTGAAGTGAACTGAAAAACGCCCAGGCATTTAGTTTCCTCATTTGCATAAGTAATAATAGTTGTCTTCCTTTCCCCAACTGACCCAAGTCCCGTAACCAACGGACTAAGTTTGCCATTGACCTAACATATATTTACATATTTGCCCCCCTCCAGTAATTTTGGACCCCCCACCTAGTAGACGTTTCGTTCACTCCCTTTTTAATACCTTGTCTGAATATGGACATAAATGGTCCCTTTTTTGTGATATATTTAGTTTCTTCTAAAAATTTACGTCACTAGGGTTTTTGTGATTTTTTGTGATGTGCTTTTGTATTCATTGTGTAAGCTTATCAGTTTGATAACAGAGTTCTTCTTTCCTTAGCGTCATTCACTCGTGTTTTTGCTTCCACGTATGCTGTTTCAACTTGTTATTTTGCAAAAACGTGGAAAACAAGTTTATACTGTATTAAATTAAAATGTTGCCAGACAACGCAAGTTTCATGGAAAACCTCATTTCTGTCGGACCTCATATTTCAGATCTGTGAAATACATACGCCTTTTTAAAGTCCTCCCGACCCTCTGGCATGTCTGACAAAGGGCCGTTCGGCGAAACCAAACTTTGAACTGCTTCACGTCCACTGAAGGACCACACTTGATCAACCTCATGGCCATTCAGGTCATTAACATAATCGGTCTGTCATTTGTGAAATACATACGGCTTTACTTTTTCCTAAAGTCCTTCCAACTAGGCTCTGGTTAACAGGAAAAGGGCCGTTCGGCGAAACCAAACTATGTGCTGCTTCCAGAAGAAGCATGCATGAACTATGGAGCATTTTCAAGGGGTTTTTTGAAAGGCAATTATTCTACTTTTAATTAATATGAATAATATTGAATAACACATTTCAATATGAAATAGCACATTTTCAGGAAAGTTAAAAATGATTGCAATTAAGCTAAATTTCCAAGAAACATTTTAACAATAATAATATTATATTATATTGCTCCTTTGTAGTTGCCCCCACCCAATTGAGGGCTTTTATCCCACACTTCTTGGAGTTCTCTGCAAACCTATTAAAAAAAAAGTGTAAGGTCACATCAATATTTGATAATTAGAGGGATGCTTATTCTAAGCATTTTGGTGAAATTTGCGTTGAAATCCGACGTGGGGTACTCAAGATATGAGCAAGTAAAGTTGGCACATTTTCAACAAAAAGTGAACCTGAAGCAAACACAAGTAACTGTATAACATCATATCCTCACATTAATGAGCAGTCTTTTGTTTTTCTTTAAACTTTACAACCAATTTTCTCCTCGACAATCCCACATTATCAAAATGTGATTGCATAAGTGACATGAGAACTTTACAAACATTGCTCTCCCCACGGGACTGAGGTCCTATCCCTATTTACTTCAAAGTCAATAAAACAGTCTGAAAAATCATAAGGAAGCAAAGTATTCATTTCCAATGTCAGGAAGTGATATAACCTCTGCTGCCCTCAACAGTCAACTAACTTTGGAACAAAAATCTAGTAACTTCATTTGCTGATCGGATATCTCGAGAAATACATGTCCCATTTGAATGGAAATTTCACTACACTGTGTAGATTCTGCTGTTTATACTGTTTTTATCGATCTATTCACTTCGCATGTAATATTCAGGTTTTGTGAGGTTGTTTTTTGAAGGTATTTCTGTCGTCAATTGAAAACACAAATTAATTATACTCTCCCACTTTTCAAAATATGGAACATTGCAGAAAGTTAATATTTGGCCTCAAAATGATGCAAGTTAGATTCAAATGGCGTAAACAGACTACATTTCCCC
Organism: Holothuria scabra; assembly: GCA_037179385.1. Lineage (NCBI taxonomy): Eukaryota > Metazoa > Echinodermata > Holothuroidea > Aspidochirotida > Holothuriidae > Holothuria > Holothuria scabra. Next base: position 12,414,272 of record CM074194.1, read on the forward strand.
ACATTTTTTTTATCTGCTCACAATTCATTATTCGTGGCGCTGAAAGTTTTTGCTGTTGGGGTTCGTGCAAGATCTGTATGCAACTGGTAAACGCCGGTGGAGTCAATTGTATATTCCTTGGGGACATTTTGGGTTGAATTTTGAGACAATTATCCTCTGATTGTGAGAACACAACAACTAGTCGTTCATACTTTACGACAAGTAAGAATAATAATTAAGTTTTAATGTTTATTTTATTCGAAATATCTTCCATATACTGTTTCATATTCAGAAATGCTACCGCAAATGTTCACTGAGCTATATTATTCTTATCGCATCCCAATCAAGATTTTAAATGAAAGTTTATTATATTAAATGTCTCCACAATTTATCTTATTAATTGATAACAAGTGAATTAATTTAATAGAAACATGACCAGCTTGTAATACCTTAATTTGGTCGATCGTCAAAGCCTCATTGAAAATGGGTTTCTTGCGGAAGGCACGAACTGCCAAGAATTCTCAGTGGGAATCTTAAATACAAAAATCATTTCAGAACGGCTCCATTATCAAAAATCCTTTCCATGTGGTGCGTATTAAAATAAAAATATGAATTTGATTTCAGCCTTATTACTGGGATTTATTGTCAGTAATATTCCCTTTGAATTAGACAGTAATAAAAGTTAATGTTTGCTCATGGGTACAATACAGTCCTACATACAATACTCAAGGGGACAACTTCCAACATACGCCGAAATTTTTCTACTGTGAGGAAAATATTACACCAATGACAACGAAGATAAATATTTCTACGGAACAGATGACTTTCAAAAACTTTCCAAATATTGATACACTTTGAATAAATGTTCTTAGAGCAGTAATAATCACGTGGTGTTTCCTCGGTGGCTGCATGTGGTTGTGGTTTTAAAATATTACAAATTAAAATAATTGGTGTCAGATCTGGAAATTCAATCAACTACCATAAATTTGAATCGTTTGAAATGCATAAGCATTTTACGTCTTTTCGTTTCAAAAATATGACCATTACTCACATTTTTACATCAGTCAAACCAGGTTTCGTCTTTGATAAAAGTAAAGTCACGTGGGAACAGTCACGCTGAACAGTTAGATGCACTGTTTTAAACCTCTACAATCTCGGTTATCAAAGTTTTGTGGGAGAAATTCTAAAATAATTCAATGGAGCTACTAGCGAAAAGGTGAACATGTTCCGTCTCTTTTTTAATAATATGTCGGCTTCAGAAATTAAAATTTTCAAATAAAGAAACCAGAATGTTATAGAAACTAATTGTAAATATTGTTGGTACCATTGTCAATTTCAGAGCTTCACTAGTAAGACGTCAAGTTTTTTCGCCATGTAAACTTAAAGTAAACAGTAATGTTGGAATACCGGTGTTTAGCAACCGATACAAAAGATGCATGCGCACCACTGATTGGCCAACAAATGTGCATAAGATTTTTCACACGTGGGACTAATTGTACGAGCTGCCCATCGAACAAAAGATATATGTCCTACACATCGATCAGTGCTGCAACCACGTGTTTGTTATTCCTCCAAAATGACGAAAGTGGTGACGTCAGTGCATAAGGTCTCATAAAAATCCTACACTTTGGATTTTTTCGTCAGGTCTATTTTTTCATATGACGTCATTAATATTCCCCAGCGGAAAAGTTGGAGTACATGTAACTACCTACCTGGTGTTACCAGCTTCTCGTGTAGATGAAACTCGACATGCTTGCTTACCTGACGTGTACCCACTGCGTATACCACAGTGCACACTGTGCAGTGCGCTCATCACAGAACCTACCCGCGAGCGGACTCTGTTTTTCATCCTCTCAGCCGCCAAAATATACTACCACCTGCTACGCAGGTAACACAGAACCATGTTTACTTGTCCTCCACCATGGCGGGTGTGTGACGTAATTGAAAAGTCTCTATTGATGAGGTGTGCTTACATATTCGTTACAATGAAATGTAGATTCTAATTCGTCTACATTCTGCACGCAATCTCAAGATCGCTCCACGCGCAAAACCTTTCATGCACGGATTTGTTCCTGCGCAAGCTCCATGCAAACCGACCAACCATTGAGGTGCCGTGAATTAGTCTATTGTGATTTCATTAGAGGTCGTGGGGGGGGGGGGGGTAAGTGGTGTTACCAGCTGTAGGCGTGTGGGATGCATGTTAGTGGGGTTGACTAACACCAGGTTGAAGCAGCAGAACGTAGGTGCAAAGCCCGCTTCAGGGCACCTGAAAATTTAAAATTCAAACGCGATTTGATGTCAACAGAAACATTTACAAACATTTGCATCCATTTCAGTCCATGCTTCTCCATAGCTAATTAATATTTCACCCTCTTTGACACTTGAGTTAGCTTTCGCCAGCTGTGAAATTATTATGACTATTTCTAAATGTTTTATTGGGGTACCGAAAAAGTATGAGGGAAAAAGCGAAATTTTACCCACCACTTTAAAAAGTGCAGGGCTGCTGGCATAAATCGCGGGAGTACCTAAAGGGGATTACGGGAAATTTATCGTCCCAACTTTCTCTTGTCCGATTCCAAAGTAGATTTAAATTTGCATTAGAAAGGCTAGTTATGTTGAAGGGAGGCCAATTATTAAAAAAATACATTTTATCCGGTTTTAACCCCTACACCCTAAGTTATATCCATATATAACCCTTGCTAACCCCCTCGTACCTGGATTGTTGATACCCGCGGTTACAGGAAAAAATCTTTAAACTTAAGTTTCTTTCGCGTAAAACCATTGCCTCATCTACTCTGTCAAAATCCATTAATACAGCTGTCAAAATGTGAGGATTAAACATTGCTCGACCTACTTGGGTATATTGGAAGTTTTTAGTCTATGAAAGTAAAAATGAGATATTTTAAAATTTCAACAGCCTTCAGAAGACAGACAGTGGACATTCGATACAAATTGCACTTGATTATTTTGATTAAGCTTCTCTCCACCCGTCAAAAGTGAGTACTAGAATTATAGGCACGATTTTTCAATCCGTTGCGATTTTATATATCTAACACTGCGCACCGCCCACCCCAAAAACAAAGTTTTTTGAACGACGACCTGGTTTGACTGACAACAATTACTAAAAGTGTAATGAACCCTTTCCTTAAAGGGGCTCATTTAGTTGATATTGATAACTTAATGAGAGTGTTTTAGGGTTACCACCACATGACAATGCTTACAGTTAGCATAATGAGTCAAATTTCAAGTCCAATAGTCATGGAAAAGTGGAAATTTTGAATTTGGTGGTGTCCTGACTTGTAACGGTTTGGTGTATAATTTGAAAAAGTGTCTGGTCACGAATTTTTAAAAACTGGACTGAACCGTTCAGTACTCCCCGATGAAGCAGTTATTTATATGCAAGGTATGGGGACTAAGTTTGACCATTTGTATTTGGTATGTGGAGAAAACTAAAGAGCTTTGGAAAAATTTGTTGTTTTTCATGAACCAACTCAATGAGCCGCTTTAAAAGCAATTCCAAGGGTTTGGGGATATAGTTTCATTGTGCGTCGTTGTTTTTTTTTTTTTATTTTATTTTTTTAGCCACAGTGAAATATCATTGATAAAACGAAACGTAATAGAACTCTATCCTACAATAGTTTTCCATTGTTCTTGCAACAAGTCACTTTTGAAATGCCCGCTACAACAGAGACTATTAACACTATAACATAGTTTCTATGCAGGACCGGACTAGTTGACAAGTTTTACTTGCTTTTTGGGTAAGACACGTGAATTTTAAGTCAGGTGGGCTAAATCATTTAAAACAATTAAAGCTCCTAAAGACAGTCCCTGAACCGAAAATGAAATTTTACCTGACATAATTCTTCATTGGTAAGCGCTTTGATTAATATTAAGTTAAAAATATGCAGAGCAGCTCCTTTTACAAAGCATGCATTGAGCTTGTTTTTGATTACATATTTGGTGTCATTGAGTATTCTATTGATAACCGGAACTGTCTGGAATGTTTGTAAGCAGGAATTTCCAAAAGGAGTTGTCGATCGTGAGCGACTGAAAAAAAATGAGCTTAAATTTAAATCAGGAATAGACAAGATGCCTGAACTTCCAAACAATTTATAAAATGATAAATTTTAGTCAACAAGTAGAGTACGATTACATTCTCTCCTTAAGGGGAACAACAAAGTTTGTTTCTTACTTGCCTTAATTGCCAGATGCTATAGAATTCGTATTTAACAATGTTTGAAACACGTAATGTTAGGGCATTGAAACGCCCATCAGGGAATGAGTGTGAAAACTTTTCCCGCCAATTTAAGCCCGAATTCGTTTTGTTAATGAGAACACATTATGACAAAAATTACATCTGGAGATTTTGTTCCGTTGTTTTGCCGCTTAGTTGAAGTGAAATGAAAGAAAATGTTAATATCTTAACTTTGGCGGTCTTTTTTGGTCTTGCACATCATTAGTACCTACCGTGTGTACCAACCCTATACCCAAAGTTTAGCAAGTGACCGTACGTTGCATGAAATCTGAACTAATCAAAGTGTGATATTTGTAATCTGTTTAGACCATAATAAAATGTGCTAAATAATATGAAAAGAGTCAAGTCATTCTTAAGCCAAGAATTTCTTTAAAATCCCAAAATTCCACCCTCTTCTCATGATGGATCCCACCGTCGTGGTCCGCAGCACGCGACCCTATACCAGGGTCTTAGGGAGGCCCATTGACCTGTTGACTCTTTGGGATTAGTTAAAGGCTTCATATTCCATCGGGGCGCAGGCATATTTCCCACTAACTACCTTCGATCAGCATTTGAAAGTTTCCTTAAAAGTCACAAGTTCCAATGGACCTCTAGATGGAAACCCATGCTTTGAGAAAAGTACTTTTTCCAAAGTCCTCCAGACCCTCTGGCAAAGGGTCGTTTGACAAAACCAAACTTTAAAGGGCCAAACCTCTCACCCTAAACTTCAAGTTTGGTACGGGGGTACCAAAATTCTCAATTGGCTCAGCTCTTTGATTGACAGCTAATTCAAACAATGCAGAGTACAAAAGCTTATATTACACAGCATGAATGGTACTGAGAGTGTTTTGATTATAAAAATTGAGTTTTTCTATATACTCACCTTGAAGCAATAAACTGATTGACAAACTGATCGAGATTGTGCGGGAGGGGCTTCAGTAAGAAGGTTAGGAGAATTGGTACTGTTTGGAGTGAGAGAACTGGGCCTTTAAACTGCTAACCGAAGAAGCTATGCGTCTACTTAAGGAAACACTTGACCACCCTCAAGGCCTTCAGAAACAGAACATTATTGGTCTGTCATGCATGGAAAAAATACTCGCTCGGGCCTACCGGTTTCGTGAAGTTATTCTGCAGATTCACGCTACACTGTTAAAAATTTCTGTAGATTTACGGAACAAAAATAAAGAAACACATGAAGAAAACGGAAATTTCTGTTTGTTGAAAAAAAATTGACCGCATTTTTTCCATATCCGCTTTGAATTTCTTTCTTTTTTTTGTTCTGTTAATCTACAACATGTCTGTGACATTTTTTACAGTGTACAGCTGTAGTATAAATGGAGGCGTTAACCAAACTTTATCCAGTGAAAGGGGGCGATCAGCTAAAAAAGCTTAGAAACAACTCTTCTAAAGGGTTCCATTGGTGTCCCTATAGCGTTATGTTGCGAAAAGCTAACTCATGGAAACTCGACTATGTTAGTGAGAAAGTTTTATAAGCAAACAGGAGCAAGCTAGATCACTCCCGCGGTAAGAATCATATCAAATTTTATCAGCTCGTAACTTCCCTATTAACACTGCGTTAACCCTGTTTACAAAAAACTGAAAAGAAGATAGGTTATGAATGATTTTGAAATTATGAATTGATCATGAATGCCTTAGCAAATAAAACTCATCTTTTATGTTCCCTTGGATTCAGTTTTCTGGGTTTTATCTAATTACTTCATAGACTTTCAATTTGTCAACGATCAATTACGTGCAGGAGTCAAAATATGCCCATACAAATAATATTATTTAAAAGTTCAACAATCATGGAATGTTAAGTATGCAGACGAGTACTAGTCACTTCGGTTTTTGTCGGTATATCGTGGAAACGTTTTCATGAAAAAGGATAATATAGAGACAGAAAAAAAAAATGGTGATATGTTCCAATATAATGAGATAATAATCGTTCTTTTGTGAACATTCATTTAAGTGACAGTTTAATAGAGCGTGACGTCTGCTAGTCGAATTAGCGGTGATAGAAATATTAGGTCACTTCTAAGACAATCTGGAGTATATTATTTTAATGTCGTAAATGGGGCGTGAGTTCTAATTCGTAAGCTGGCCATACCACACACGTAGAAAATCGTGAAATATTAGAAAATCTTACCTCCGCAAATTGATAATCATTACAAAATCATTTGGGTCACCAAGGATAAGAGGTTTAGAAGAGGATCGGATACTGTAACCTAAGCTAATGGTTAACTTTCCAAAGGAGCCACTTCGTGACCTTTCAACTCCCGTCTTGAAGAGTGTCCTGGATATACTTTTACTGCAGTGCACCCGCCGGCGTCTGTATCGCTAACATCAAAAGCATAGCGCATTGACAAGCAGAAACAATTTAATATTTTTGCCCAATTATCACGATAGATCTGAAACCGAATCTTTTGGCCCCTTTTTCACTTTTTGCCCCGAGATGTAACCTCTCTAATAGATTTTTCATTGATATTTTGTTGTGAACGGGCAGGCAAATTTTGATAAGCCCATCCGTGGGTGAAGATTGCCTCTAGATATCCTTGCACACGTGCAGGTTTGGAAGAACTGGCTTCAAAAGAGGTTTACTTTCTAAGTTAAAACATGCACCCCACAAAGGTGTTTATTTTGGTCCTCGGGTTGCTATTAAAAATGAAAAAATTTCTGCAAATGCTGCCCTAAAAAGTTACAGACAGGTATAAACTTGAATGAAAGTGACACTTTTGTTTTTGTTTTCGTAATTTCGTAGCAAGTCGTTTCAGAAAGAAATGCGTTTCAAAAATGTCCGGTTTAAAATGAACCGATAAAGGATCAAGTGGGCACTTAACCGAAAAGCATTATAACATATGTCTCGGTTCAGAATTTTCTGTTCAGATTGAACCGCATCTAGTCAAATTTTTGATCCGTTTTCTGTTCAGTGCCCATTTGAAAAGAATCAGCTAGTGTGAAATCAGTTTTTCTTTTTTTCGAAGCACTGAATATCTTTCGTGTTTATTTTGGATGAAAATCATAGCAAAAATAAGAAGGACACAATGGTTGATTAATGAAGAGGGGCTTGTCTGATCACCTGGCATGCTGAACAGGGTTTCAGAGCAGTGACGGCGTCAGAATGCCCAAGGGGGGGGGGGGTGCTAAGGGTGAAGGAAAACTTTGGAACATAAAACTCCTCACGAAAGCAAAATCAAATTGGAAATCAAACGTGATGCCGCTGTTACTGTGGGTGAGGTCCAGTGGTGAAGTCTCGTTGGGGGTCCAACTGGTGACACCCCCGGAGGCGGTGAGGCTCAGCGTCCCTCTGTGAAAAGTTAAGTCGCAGGAGAGGTACATGGTTTATTTTTTTCGATTGACCTAACTCCTAACTGACCAAAGCGCGAGGAGGGGGCAAATGCGCCCTGACGTCCCAACAGTAGCGTTGTCGGTCTTTAAGAGGCTTCAAAGCCTGAGAAAAAACAATTCTTGTCTAAACGCAAGTCGTTAAAGATTGCATCACATACATATATGGAGAAACAACCAGGGATGGGGATATCGACGTCAATCGTAAATTCTAAGACTGAATATTCACAAAAACCTGTTGTCTTCCCAAATTTGCAGTCGACACCGTTTATTTACAACCAGTGTGACAGATGAGTGATGAAGGGTGAAGAGTGTTTGTCTGTAAGCCAAGTTTCTTTTGATTTGTGGACAAAATGCTGTGTAGGAGAACCAGCGGTGGAACTAAAATTTGAACGACAGGGGAGAGGCAAGTCCCTGACGCGGGGACAATATATCTCGAAGGCCTGCCAAGAAGATGAGTGGCCAAAGAGATTAGGAAAAACTTTGGGGTTATATTACATAGACTGAAAATTTGAGAATTCATTGAAGATAATTAAAAAATTAGGAATTTTATGTGAGGACATCTTAGAAATTCGTTTTATTCTTTCAAAGGAAAATTTGGGTATTATAAGAACCTGCTCTCTCTATAAGTAACACCAAGCACTTTGTCATGGCGACAGGTGGTTGTTGTGATCACATGTTATCCTATTGTTTAAAGTGTACCCCAAATCTAAAATTTCAAAACTGTATTACAGAGCATGAAAATGAATCCAGACAGTTCATGTCCATCTTCCCGAGGCATTTCTGAGCAGAGATATGAAATGTTGAATTTTATTTACTCAATTTAAAATGGAACCGTGCAAAATTTGTAATGTCATTGTTGTACTACTCAGAAAACGGTCTTTGTGTTTCTTTGTTTTTCTAAAAGTTACTTCACTCTGTACCAATATATAATAGCAATCGTACCATTATTGCGTGATTTAATTAATTAAACCCTCTCTATACAACACTACTATGCAAGTAAACAGGAAACGTTCAAGGTCATAAAAACATTTTTAATTGTAAAGGGAAACAAAGCAGGTAATATGAGTTGTTCAATAAAAAAGTCACAAATTATTGCGCAATGGATTTATTTGTTTAAAGTGAATAAACACAAAATACCTCAACAAAGGAATGAGCTATGGCAATGGAAGTTGGATGGATAATATTTATTTTGGAACCTCGTAAATGTACATTTTTTGAAGTTCTAAACTTGAGATTCACTTTAAGGCTCCCTGATGAAATCGAAAAAATTCAACAAGTGCCCCCTCCCCTCTCACTTGAGGCCACCCTGATAAGATTTAAAACGAGGCGTTTAGGTACACGGATGCAATCGAAGTAAAGTAACATAGGTCTTCATGGTTTGCGTACAGCCTATTGTGCTTAGGCTTTTCATATGTCTTTAATGCATTAAACTAACTCTTCCAAAAGGCAGTTACAAAGGATTATGGGATAAAATTTTGAGGTGAGTCGTTTTCATCAAAGCTATTTCACTGCAGCGAAAGTACCAAACCAAAAGGTAACTCTTTTCAATCATCCATTTAATTGCTACTTCAAAGCGAAATATTGTGTTAAAATGCTCCAACATAGCATTAAAAGTAAATAGCTCCAGTCATTTTCAAATCATTCGGTCGCAACAATAAACCCCAGCAATAGCTTTATCTCCTCAAAATATTAAGAACAAGTGGGAAACTTATTTCTTGAAAAACTACCATACTGTCTTTTTTGTAAATGTTTCTACCCCCTCCGCCAATAAATATTGGTTTTTAAAATGATGAAATGTCTTTGTAAAACAAATGCAATATTTCTCTTTAAAAGGGGGGCGATGCGCACTGTTTAACAAGAAATTTCCTTACTGGCTAATGATAGCCTAATCCCTAACCTAATCCCTAACCCTAACAAAGAATACAATCGATACAAAACAATGGCAACAACCAATCAAGAAACGCCTTCCTAAACAGTGCGCATCTAATCTTAAATGCAGAAAGGGGTGGTGCATGTCTAAGCAAACATGTCTGTAGGTAAGATGTGTTCATATATAATGTACACATTTTGAAACGCAGATCATCTCGACACGCTACACGGAGTATTTGTGTGTAATCAATACACTTCCAAATAATTACAAACCATAAAACGTCCATTACCTAACTCCTTCCTAACTGAATAAAAAATGGACTACAAAGGGAAATGAAAAGGAGTCAATTTAGATTACCGTAGCCAAAGGCACGAACTTGAAATCCCTGTACATTTCTGACTGTTTCCATTTTTAACGCACCCACTATCAGATGGAAAACCGGCAAAAAATAACTAAGATTCAAAACAACCTGAAGCAACACAAGTGACCCTGCGTCTCCCCTTAGCCACCTTATCATCCAGAAATGAGGTCAATCTTTTGTTTCCAAAGTCACTGGCCTCCTCCCGTCTCGATCAGCTTCTCTAATTTGAGCAAATTACTTGTTTCTCTCTCATCGACTTGGTTCTTTTCTTTGATCACGTCAATGTTTCGTCTTTGATTGAAAATGATCTAATAACTAAAAACGACTAATGAGTATTTAAGAGGTCGTTGTACTCGACAAATTTGATTTTCAATTTTTCACTTTGTGACATACTTTGAAAGAAATTATTGCCGTCATTTCAAAATAGGGAGATACCGAAGCGCTCAAGGTTCCTTCGTGGTAATAATCATGCTAAAACGCATTTTGAGACATGTATTCAAATGTTGCTTATGAAAGGGTACCTCAAGTCAAAAAATTCAAAAATATATATATCAAACAGCATAAAAAAAAAAAAGAATTCTAACAGCGAAACTGCCATCTTCATTCCTAAGCTGAGATATAAAATGTCGAAATTCACTTAAAACAAATTGGTCCATTACGCAATAATTAGTGACTTTTTTGTTGTACTACTTACAATACCTGTTTTGTTTTTCTTTAAAATTAAAAATGGTTTTATGACCTTGAACATTTCGTGTTTGCTTACACAGCATGTTGCACAGGCAGGACTTAATTAATTACATCACCCCATAAGAGTAAGAGTGCTATCACACCTTGGTACAAGGTGCAGTACCGTAACTTCAGAAAAAGAAAGAAATACAAAAAATTGGAATTTGCGTAGTACAACAATGACATCGCAAATTATAGCGAAATATACCATTTTAATTTGAGTGAATAAATTTCAACATTTTACATCTCGGCTCAAGAATGTCCTATGAAGATGGGAATAAGACTGTTAGAGTTCTTTTTTTCATGCTGTTTCATGTATATTTTGGAATCTTTTGACTTCAGGTACACTTGAGCATTCCTCTTCTTTACAAATTGTCCTTCCGAGGACCATTTTCAGCATCCGTAGGTTTTGCTGCAGGTTTGATCCGATTCAGTGTTTCTGTATTCTTTTAAATGTTAAAGGACACATGAAGTAAACGTCTCATATCATTATTTTACATCACAAAACCAGTTCAGAGACGGTGGCTGGCGAATATTCCAATATCGTCTGGACAACGCCCAAATTTTTTCTCCAGGTTCGCAAAGTATAAAAGACGTTGCCATTGCTCTATTGTATGGCATGGTTTTGTTTTGCAACCTCACTCTACTGCAGGGCACAGATGTGGTTTTTGGAGGATGTGTGGTTTCCTCTCATAGCAGGAAAGTAGGCCACCACTCACCCGTGTTCTGCTTTGCATTCTATGGTGTGCCTTTTAATACCTAGATGTCACCCAGGAACTTGTACGTAGAAGGTAGAATTTAAGAAATTGATTGAGGTACATTACCACCGATTATATTCAACTGGTTATACCATTTTTACAAATTTCTGCAAAGTGGATACAAAATATTTTTATCTTCACTAACCTTTAATCAATTATTTTGCTCATATGACGAAACACATTAAGTGTCCTAACAAATATACCACACTGAGATTGATTACAAGCAAAGGTAGGTAAAATTTCGATTTTGGGAAGGTCTGGTTTGAGAGATCAGGACCGTAGCCTAGCAAAATCCGTAGGTGAAGGGACAGTTCAAACACTGGAAAAGGAAGAGCGACATCATTACTAAATACGTGGTGTATGTACGATTATGAAATCTAAGGAGAAGGTTGTTAGTTGTGTGCTCCCAATCAGCTGTTTTGTTGTCATGTGATTGTCTCAAAGTAAATACGGATCAGAACAAAATAAATACGGATCAGAACAAGAAGTACTGATTCCTCCATTATTATCTCTCTAAATTCTCACGAATCCTCCGTAAAGAATGACAATTTCTACAGATTGCCCCCTTCCCGATCTACCTGGCAGGCTACAGCCCTGGAGGATGATCCTTTCCACCCTTTCTCAACATATCCTGCTCAAGAGCTCAAGGATGGGTTTGTGTTCATATCGATAAAGTTATATCAGTTGATGGTAAAATGCAGTCATTCGGCTTTGAATTAGTATAGACGAATCCGAATAGCGCTTGTTTTTAGTGACTGTAGGCAGCCATTAGTGGGGTCCATTAGTATTAAATCGTCTTTATTTATCTGTTTATTGTTTACATGAATTTCAAACCCTCATATTTAGTGAAATTGGAGAATTTAAGATACAAATTAGTGTACAACCATCAATGATATAGGCAAGCAAAGAAATTGAAAGATTTAAAGGTGATGGACCCCAGTTATGGCCGACTGAAATCAGACCATCTGTTGCTGTCCGGATTCGTGTATAGAACTCTGCCCTTTTTCATGAATAGTTCTTGAGAACTACAAGACAATACTCGTCTTACTGAATTGTGGATTTTTTACTCGTTGCTTCACCTTTAGCTGTTGCTTTTAAATCTGAATTAAGTTTGAGAAGACTGCTCTTACCCTTTCAGTGAAATGGTGAAGCTATGTACATTTCAAAAAGTCTTTTCGAATTCTTCCACTGATCATTCTTTAATGAAGAAAAAGAAAACTTGCCTGTCACGGAAAAAAATGACATTTTTTCCTCCAGTTTCTCTTTTAGAAAAATTTACTTGTGATTTTATTTAAATATTCTACCAGGTGCTTTGTAAAAACTCTTAAGCATGATGAAACATTTCCCCTTACTTTTTGCTACATCCTCCTTCTTTGCCTGATTACCTCTAATCGCTTCACGGAGAAATGAAGCTCACTTCACGTACACTTGTGTAGTCACGTTTCACATCTGATTAACTGTTTGACAGTGCCAGATATATCAAAATACTTAAAAAGTTACGTAACACTTGGTGTTAGCTCACAGGTCAGTCAAGTATGAATTAATTGCTTTTCACGCAGTGTTAACACAATGAAAGCATAGCTCATTTGAGAACACAGATCATATAACAAACTCAGATATCAGTTACACTCCACACCGCCTTTGATTTAGTGGGGTGTCTATGTTGCTTTCTCAAGAAGCAACTTCACGGCATGGACAGTGTCACATTCTCGATGTTTCTGCAATGCACTGTTACATTAAAAACAATAAAATTGGTTGCAGGCTAAAAGAGGAAGCTGAAAGGAAACGCATCCTTGTATTATCTACTGTCGTCTGCTTCTGAGAAAGCCGTTATTTCTCCTGAGGTATAAACTGTACTCAACGAGAAAACATTAAAACATTCCCTACTTTGTTCTTTCTTCAGAACTGGTTGCTTCTTATTTTAGGTTAGATATTAACGAAAACAATTCCGTCGGCACTGTTTCAAATCTAATCCAAGGATTCAATTGATCAACCTGCTTAATTGCATCATTGGACTTGAAACATTGCTTTATGGGCTTGCTTTCACTTTCTGGTCTATTGGTCTCTGAATTACCTAAGACAAAGTGGTAGTAAGACTAATTGTCATTGGTCGATTAAACATAGTTTACGTCACAGTCTATTTGCCACATAATTAGATAAGAATGAAACTTTATAGCTCTTAAATTTTGATTCCTTGCAGGGATTTATTACTCTGAATTTCCCACGTTTTGCAGTAAATATTACCTACCAATGCTAAACCGAATGTAGCCTACCACATGAGATACTAAACTGGGTACGCAGATCACACTAAATGTTAATATGGCTATCGCTTCCTTAATTTCAATTCGCAGTGATAGATTACTGTCATCTTTATCCCTATTTAGTATCCAAATTTAGTTCGTTAATTAGTTAGTAAGTTTGTTAGTTAGTTAGTTTGTTAATAAGTTAATTAGTGAGTTAGCTAGTTAGCTAGTTAGTTGGTCAGTCAGTCAGTTAGTCAGTCAGTCCAGTCAGTCAGTCAGCCAGTCAGTCTAGTCAGTCAGTCAGTCAGTCAGTCAGTCAGTCAGTCAGTCAGCCAGTCAGCCAGTCAGCCAGTTTAGCCAGTCAGTCAGTCAGTCAGACAGTCAGCCAGACAGTTAGTCAGTCGGTTTGTCGGTTAGTCAGTCGGTTAGTTAGTTAGTTAGTCAGTTAATAAGTCATTTAGTCAGTTAGTTAGTTAGTTACTTAGTTTGTTAGCTAGTAAGTTAGTTAGTTTGTTAGTTAGTTAGTTAGTTAGTCAGCTAGTTAGTTAGTTAGTTAGTTGGTAAGTTAGTTAGTTAGTTAGTTAGTTAGTTAGTTAGTTAGTTAGTTAGTTGGTTAGTTGGTTAGTTGGTTAGTTGGTTAGTTGGTTAGTTGGTTAGTTGGTTAGTTGGTTAGTTGGTTAGTTGGTTAGTTGGTTAGTTGGTTAGTTGGTTAGTTGGTTAGTTAGTTAGTTAACTAGGGCGTTCGTTCGTTAATTGCTTTCTTTGGTTGGTTGGTTTGGTGGGTCGGTCGGTCCATCGATCGGCCGTTGGTATGACCCGATTAAGGTCGAACTCCATATCTCCCTACAGCACAAGTCGGATGCTCTGACCGCTTCACTTTGATTTTGGCGGTAACAGGTAACGCACATCTTGCGGTGTCTTAATTATTGCTGGTTGTGTAGATCAATCCGATAGCATTTTCGGAGACTGCTGAGCTAAAATAAAAAAGCGGAAGCTTATCATGGCTCATTACGCAATAATTTATCAAGTCTTCATATTCCTTTATCTCTACGATAACTGTTGCAACTTGCGCCAAAATGTGATCGCGTTTTACAGCTAAGTTGTGATTGGAATATACAAGTCCTCTGTGTCAAACATTCAATGCTAGCAAACATAAGCGATCAAAATACCGTATGCATTTTCAATTTCTAAGGAAAAAGAGAAGGTGTATGAGTTGTAAACATGACGCTATTTCGAGCACTATTAAAAAAAGGAAAAAAAAAAAAACAAGTTTAGCAGTGAAACACTTACTCCCCCACTTTGTAAACACCTTTAAACTCTAAACATGTTTAGCTATTAAACTCTAAATGTTTATCATTTTGGTGTGTTTAAAAGGGAAATGTACAAGAATTAAAGACGCGTGTTTAGCATCTAAACGTGTTAACAAAGTGGGGGCATAAGTTTTCAAAAGAGATGTCTAATTCATAAACACCCTGTTAGAGTGTGGTAGCTGTATGGTTTTTCCAAAAGGAAGAACGTCACAAATTGCTTGCGCAAAGGATTGTCTCTATATTTAAGGGGATAAATTTGGTTAATTTAATAACCCAAGAATGGAACTTGCCGACAATGGGAGTTGTATGTATTAGGTTCATTTAGTTTCAAGCTTTAAAGTATAAAATTTTGAGTTTCTAGACTTGTGTATGCTTTAACTTGGCTACAATACTCATGTCTCCTCGGAAACCTCCGACCGCGTGTTTGGTCTAACGGTAGATCATTCGCCTCACATGCGGAAGGCCGGAGTTCTATTCCCAGGTCGAGTAATACCACAGACTCTAAAAGTGGAACCTACTGCCGTTGTGCGTGATGCTCCGCATAAGCAATGGGGTAGGGAAAACAAGCCAGTGAGCCACAACTGGGAAACAGGAGATGGCCGGCTCGACTTGAACCAATAGTTGGAAACTGGGTCTGTCTGTCTGTCTGTCTGTCTGCCTGTCTGTCTGTCTGTGTGTCTGTCTGTCTGTCCAACTAAGAGGACCCCTCCGTAAGAGAAGTTAAAGAGAAAATACAGTCCTCTTAATTTGAATTAATGAATTAGACTATCCTATTTCATGAAATGGCTCTTGGGAATGATGTGTCAAAATTTTTCGTCCAGATTTCCTAGAATTAATTAGTTGGTTTACCTGCCTACTTTGAATAAACAATGTCCAAGTCCTCAAATGTCATTTGTATTTTGGAGAGAAATAATTGAGAAATTTGTGAGATAAAAGTGCTGTTTTAAAATAAGTTAAGGGCGACTGTTTACTTACTTGCTTGCGTTGTTTAAATAAATCTTAAGAGCGATTGTCTCAACCTGTTGAGAATGTTCCATTTAGATAATCATCTGCAGTTTGCTTAATCACCCGAAGGACGGTATAGTTTGAAACGCAAGCCATCGACGGGAGAAGTTTTTTCTACATTTTATTTTAAACAATTCTAAGAAACGACGTCCCCGAAGAAAGTAATGGGATTAAATAGGTAAAACCCCTAAAATTTTAGCAAAAATTCCTTTTTAAGTGGAATGAAGTTCTACCTGCATGTCGCTACTTTCTGTTTCCTCAATATGTGAGGTTTCTTGCTTGAAGGCAACAGAATTATCTGTCTGGATATCTAACGCATATGCAGACTTGTCACCTAGAAAGGGAACATGGCATGTTTCTTGCAAAGTTTTTTTTTATGTTTTTAAACAGGACTCTGAGTCTGTAAGTTGAATTTGATAAAAGACTGAGGTATTAATCCTGTACCCACAAAAAAACGTTAACCTTCAGTCGCTACTCTGATAACTACAGGCAGGGTCATGGGGTACCTCCCAAGATACCCCTGGCTCTCGGAACAGGCCGGCGAAGTTTTCCCGTCCAGGTCATCGCTGACTCAAAAATAAAACACAAAAACAAAACAAAGCAAAAAAACTGGCAGCAGCCATAGAAACGCTAAGATTCCTGCTCACACCTTCTTAATACAAAAGAGTGAACTTAGTCACACTGTAATAGAGTGAAAAGTGTTGACCCACTCTACTGGAGTGTTGATTCACTCCAGGAATAGTTACATTCACCCCCAGGATAAATCCCCTCCAAGAAGAGAAAAAATCACTCTTAAAGGAGTGTCTCCGGGAATCACTCTTTTTTAAAGAGTGGTCCTGTAGACACTCTATTAAAAGTGAAACTTCTCTCTTTTGAGGTGAATTTCACTCTTCTTCTGAAGATTTTTCGCTCTATTGGAGTGAAATTTATAACTTTCACTCTTGTAGCGAATGAAACTTTAATCTTTTTGTTTTAAATAAGAAGTTTAAGCAAAAAATTAATTTTTTATATGTGAAAGAGTAATTTAATCTACACAGGGTGGTGAAATTTCCATTCAAATCGGATATATGTTTCTTGAGAAATCAGTAAGTGAATTTACTAAATTTGTGTTCAAAGGTGATTTGAGGGCAGCACATGTTACTTCACTTCCTCACATTGACAAGGAATGCTTTATTTCCCTTTGTTTTTCACACTGTTGTGTTGACCTTGAAGTTAATAGGAATAAGACTTCCCTGTGGGGAATGCAAAGTTTGTAAAATTTTCAAACCACGTATGTAATCACATTATTATAATATGGGGTTGTTTAGGAGAAAATCTACTCTAAAGTTCAAAGAAAACAAAAGACTGTCCATTAATGTGGGGATATGATGTCATATGTGTTTGCTCCAAGTTCACTTCTGGAGGAAAATGAGACAACTTTACTTGCTCATATCTTTAACACTTCACATCGGATTTCTTGAATGCAAATTTCACCAAAATGCTTAGAATAAGTACCCCTCTATAACATATCATCACTTGATGTGACCTTAAATCCTTCTTTTAAGAGTGCAAGGAGGCTTGCGATAATTCACAAAATCTTAGACATAAGAAGAAGAGTTGTTGACTACCAGCATTTTAAATTTACAGATAGAATTAAATATTCGACAGCTGACTAACAGAGAAGGTAACCATCTCGTTTGCCTGTGTGAAGTATTTATTTTAGAAGTACGCCACTCCCCTTCTTCTTTAACTATGACATATTGTAAACGCCTTCCCTATAGAAAAAAGAAAGACTGAAGAAACGACCGAGCGGTTTGCGACGATGTAACTTCATCAACCATGAAGTGCCGCTTCATTTCTAGAAAGAATTAGAGGCAATTATGGTTCTAAACTACACTTTCCACATGCACATCGAGCCCCCCCCCCCCCCCCTTCCAGAAATCCCTTGACAATGAGCCTGCACGGAAAATCACATGTCAGGAAACCCAGAAAATTTACACCTTAACAAAATTCTTTTTCTTTTTTAGAAGAGGAATTGGGAAATTCTTTAAGATGGCGACTGTCCGAATGAGTTTTATGTTGAACGATGCATTTTAAGACCACAGCTTCAGTTCTTCACAACACATTATATGTATCTTCGTATGTATGATAGCTTATGTTCATGATATTGTCTCCAAAACGGCAGAATAGGTTGCCCCGGTGCCGTAGCTACCGTATAGTACTCTGTGAGCTGAGGGGGGGGGGGGGGGGGGTTACAACCTCTTCCTGGAGTACATATTGGCTTATCATAGTGAACTGGCCACAGTAAAAACTGTACATTCTATATTTCTCCAAGGGAGGAACTGGGAACACCGGTTTGCCGTGGGGGCACATATGCTTCTAAGTTCTAGCCTTGCCAATATTTGTTCCGGCTTTGAGCCATGTTGCCTGACCGGAGTTATATAAATTTGTTTGTAATACAATCCGGCAATGGAGTGGTGTAAATAGAATTGTTTGCAAGAAAGTACATCGGGAATTGAAGAAAGACCAGAATAATTTTTTCAGGAGTCCCCCGACTCTCTGGCAAAGAGCCAGGGGCGAAAACAAAACAATACTCCCGAAGGAGTTCTGCCCCCAAAAGGACCTACGTCCCCAAGGGACAACTCATCTCAACTCGACCAACTGAACGACCTGACGTGCAGAGTCTCGTTCTAAACTGTTTGGCCTCCTACCAATACAATCTGGCAAAGGGCAGAATGACCAGAATCATGCGCAATTACGTAAAACAATGTTAGGATTATAAAAAAAAGTATAGTCAACGGATTGACATGCCATTAACGGAGCAGATAAAACTGTATGTGAATGTGTGTGGGTTTTGGGGTGGGACGAAGGTTGGGTTCTGACGGTTGTGGTACAATTATGAGCCCCGTAGAATTTTAAACATCCATTTAACTTCCAGTTTCACTCCTCTCGTAACTTTTATTTATCCTTTCTTCATCAATGACTTCTAGCTTCCTGTTTATGAGATGAACCCTTCCTATAAAATGTACACCGTTGTGCCTCTATAGAGGGCGGTATATCTAAATATGGCTGTTTGCCTGCTACGCCTCATAACAAATCGCACATGCGATCGTGCTAAGGTTGTCACAAGCAATTTATTTTGATGCTAATCTTAAATAAGAATGATGGATTTCCAAAGATGGCGACGCCTCATACCGGGAGACAGATCATTCTTCGATTGGCTTCACAGCGTCCCACGTATCATCGATGCAAAATTGCAACATTGTATCAAAGTTGGCGTCCGATGGGTCTAATTGACCAATTTCTCGACGGAAATTGTTGGATATGTAACAGTGATACCTCGTGTCAGACAAATTCGGTTTCTGACCCAGAAAACCGATCATATGGAACCACTTTACGGAAGAACCACACACAATGGCTAATTAAAAAGTCATATCTTTTCAGTGAATGTCAATGTGAGAGGTTATTCAGTAAATGGCCCCAAAACAAAAACAACAGGTAGTCAGATCTGGTTTAGTTTTGAAGCCAAATGTTTTTTTCCTTAGGAACTTCATAACAATAGTCTGCGATTTTCAAGACCATAGAAGGACAAAAACTCAACAATTGGACAAAAGCCGCCGTTTTAACATTCTCACCGATTTTCAAGGCAGATACATAGTAAATGATGATGTAGTGTTCGGTTGGGACCGAGAAGGGATGGCTTGGTTTAGGAGAAGAGGTCTATAGTGCAAAGTGACCCAATTTTTGTCAAGTATAGTTTATCATTAATACAAAAATTGAAAGGAAAACCGCAGAAAAGGATATTCAAGAGCCCCAAAATTTTATCACGACACCCTGATTGTTTGGGGGAAATGTGAGTAGGTTTTCAAAGGGAAATGCAGCAAAATCACTGAACACAGTGCCCACCGTAAGGTTCTAATTTATTAACGACTCCCAAAAATTGTATGAAAAAAATTATCTTATAATATACCCATAAATGTAATTGTCACTGTTAGTTATAACTACCAGTCTGCCCGCCATCTTAAATTTCCAAAATCGTATTTTTGTCACTTCGTAGGCCTATAGATGAATCATTTTGCGTTCTGTTTGGTACATCATGTTGTGTTGTGTTACGATTGTTACAAGATAATCCCAATTTCAAAGCACACGGTTTCTTATTTTAGATAAAAGAGCAGCAGTTGCAGTAGAACCCCCCTCACTCCCAAACTTGCAATACATAAAAACATTTAAAAAAAAGGTTTTTTCTCTCTATCCTTAGACTTTTCCCTCGTGTCGTGCCCCAGCCCCCCTCCCCATGACCCCAACCCTCCTCACACAGTTCTGGCTACGCGCCTGAAGGGCAGTAGGGTAATATCAAACGTCTGAACCATAGGCGTACAAGAAATGGGTATAGGAGAAAAACTGCTCCCCAAACCTCAAAACAAATTTTTGATAATTTACCTTGTCACGTAACACCGACAGACGGAGGGACGTAGTGGTGTGTTTAGTGACCAATATCTTGACAGGAAAAAAGATTGAGGTACATCTTTTCTGGTAATTTTGTGATCACTTTGTAATAATGGAAAAGAACATACTTTATGACACAACGACAGCTTAAGATGATATTTATTGATCGCAATCAATTTTTCTAAAATTCCTGTAGGCTGACCGATCATGCTGGCTCTCCGCTCAGACAGTCGACCGGTTTGTGTGACATGTATACCCCTTACATTTCAAAACGGAATGACACCCATGGTTAACTCCAAGTAGAAAAAAAATACTTAAACGTATTTATGCGACATTTATTTTCAGAGGTGGTGTAAGTTGTGCATCACTGAAATAATTTATTCAAACTGGTTACTGGAAGTGTCATTTCAGGTAATCGGAGGGGGAGGGGGAGGAGTTTTGGTAAAAAAGGGAAAATAACGCTGCGCTCCGCCCCATCTGATATTGTCCAGCCGGTTCGATAAATATATGTCAAATTAAAGATTTAGGGCAATATGCGATCTAGACGCCTTGCGGCACCCCACAGTATAGCCCAAAGTTTGCCCCCAAATGGAATGGTTCATTTTGTGTGGGTAATTTTCTGATCATTTTGCAATTTGCTTATGTTTAATTGAGGTGAATTGTTTCTTGCAACAAAAGCTTAGAGTAACGATTATTTGATTCTACTTACAAGCCATGGGAAATACCGTTTCCAACTGTTTGAGGGTTCGCGATTTTCGAAAATTTCAACTGATGGTGGCGCTCGGCTTAGACTGTTAGATATTCGTCTTTCACGCAGCATACTAGTTACATTTCCTTAAGGGAAAAAAGGCGCCCCCTTTTCAGACTGAACATGAGCTATTTACAAGAACCTTCCTTAATCTGACTATTAAACACTGGGAAAATCGATCTCAGTCCAAACACATGCTGATCAACTTGGACTCCCCAAACAATAAATCTTAGATCTGTCCTAGAGTGGGGTAGCTAGATGTTTCCACAAGGGAAGGCACCCGATTTTTCCATTTTTATAAGTGTGAACACCACTTCATCAGGGCCGACATTTTGGCCTTTATTGTAAGAAAATATTTGAAAGCATGAAAATTGTATTGCAAAATATTTCGGATTTGGGGTTTGTTGTAAAGAAATTCAAAAAGTTTGGACGATGCGCACAGTTTAACAAGAAATTTTCCAAATGGAAAAAGGCTGTGGCCGGCTCGATCTGTACTAATCGGTTGCTTGGAAACTTGGTGGTAATCCTCCACCTTACCTTACCTTACCTTACCTTACCTTACCTTACCTAACCTTACCTTACCTTACCTTACCTTACCTTACCTTACCTTACCTTACCTTACCTTACCTTACCTTACCTTACCTTACCTTACCTTACCTTACCTTACCTTACCTTACCTTACCTTACCTAACCCAACTGGCTAACAATAACCCTAAATCCCACCCTAATTCCTAACCCTAACAAAGAATACAATAGATACAATACAATAGCAACCGCCAATTAAGAAACACTTTGTTAAACAGTGCGCACCCACCCAAAGTTTTGAGGATTTATGAACTTAAGACTTTCTAGTAGCAAATTGAGACTGCACCGCAACGACTGAATATCGTTGTTGTTAAGTAATGTTATGAACTACCCCCGGACTGAATCGCTCCGACCTCATTTAAAAAAATTTCAGAAGCTTTCTTGCCTTTTTTATTCAATACCTTTTACAAATGAAAAGCTTAGATTAAAAACAAAATGGAATTTAGTGAAAGTAAACAAGGATAAGGGCACTTTGCTATCTTATATGGCAAATTGGCGACCCGTCCCCCTGAAGCTGCCCTTCCGCATTTTACATATTTTCTTCTCCCGCAGTTGAGAATTATGTTAACTTTGTTTGTTATGGGTTGTTGGTGGGTACCAGGTTAATGTATAGTTATAAACATTGAAATTCTGAACTAAACATAACGAAACTGTTTGGTGGGAAAGTAAGTTTCTCAAAACTGGTTGGTGACGTTAATGAGAGGGTGTCGGTTTGTGGTAGTACTTCAAGATGCGGTACAACAATTATCATCTTCTCTTTATTCTTCTTTTTTTAAACGTGTTACAAAACAAGCTAAATAGGTTAGAAAATTTATCCCTTCTGGTTGGGGGCTAACGTTTGGATTTGCCCTTAGGTATATAACTTATTGGAAAAAATTTGCATATACATTTTCAAACACCTCAAACACCCAATTATTTTTCCAAATGTTCCAAAGTCGAGTCATATGAGTTTGAACATTTTAACAAGGGCGGATCCATGCCCCCTTTTGGCCACCAAAAAAAAGAAAACATCTATGAAATGCCATTTTGAGGAATGTACTCAACAAATGGCGGTTATCCTTACAAGTCAAGTGTGTCTTTTCATCCGACCAGTACTATACCGGGTATGCGATCTCAAATGTGCCCCAAAATGTTATTTTGTAAGTTTGAATCAAGTTATCGTGTATATATAATTATATAATCTTGTTTGAGATATGCGCCGACGAATTGTCCATGAGAACGAATACTTTCGAACTGCTGCAAAGGTGTATAACGCCATCACTTTTTCATATGCTAGGTATGGGAGCTTAATGTCGAGGTTTGCCTATTAACAATACCACTTTGCGGGCTGAACAACCAAAACCTCCTTAGACCAGGGAGTTGTCAGGGCAGGGAGATGTGCACAACTCCCTGCTAAGACCAAAGGTGGCCTAATATACTCACCTTTTTGTTATTTATAGCGTAGAAAAGATACGAATAAAATAGGTGTAGGTGGTACACTATCAGGCGTTACACCAAGGAGCTGCTACCGGTTACACGCAGTGAACTACGAACATTTCAAAACTTCATTGTTGGTTCTAGTTCCAGCGTGAAAATTATGAGGGTGGAAGCATAAACCAGAAAGTTCTATCTTTTCATATGCTGAAGTGAATCAGCTGCATTTCAGCATTTCAAACCTATGAAGGGGGAGGGGACATTCCCTCATACCTCAGAACACCTGGAAAACATCCTGGATCCGCCCAGGTATAATTGCTTTCGAAATTAATGTTAAACAGCTAAGGATAATAAAAGAAACATATGATCGTGCCCTTTTATGTGAATTTGCATGTTCAATTACTTGAAGTTAAACAAGAATGTTTTATAAGTTTTGCCTCTTGCAGGTAGCGGACCACTAACTCCAATAATCGTACCAGGGAAAATGTTTACTGACAGATGAAGTGCCTCAAAAATATGAGATGTTGTTTCTGACTGTTTTTTTCATTAAGTATGATCAATTTCTCATTTGAATTTTGTAGACAACGATTTGAAATAAGACTTCAAATTTCAATCCTAGGCAATTTGACCAATTTTAGTGCAATTTTTAATGCATTTCTCCGCTCTTTGAAATGGCGTCTCTGAGTAGCTATTATGCGGGAAGCACATACTTATCATTCGAGGCTCTCTACCTCAAAATTTCAATGATCAGGTATAGAAATTTGGAAGTGTCATGAAAGCCCTATTGTGAGCTTCGATCAGAGGGGAAGCACGTCTAGGAAGGAAACTTCAACTACGAGCTAGGGGGCAGGGAAGTAGCCTAATTTTGTGTGTAAGCCAATGGGACTTATAATTAGTGGTTCGCCACCTGAAGCCTGAGTGAAAAAGGTGACGTACTTTCAACATCCACCTGTTTTCTTAACCCAAAAAGGCGACTCGTCATCCGAACTTCGGTTTTCCAGATTTTACAATGAGACTTGATCACTGGGTGGTGCTTCTTCGGGGAGCAGTTTGAAGTTTGGATTCGCCGAACGGCTCTTTACCAGAGGGTTGGGAGGACTTAGGAAAAAATATCTTTACCTGATTCCCGTGTTGTCCTTCAATGGACGGACGTAATATCTTCTTCGGGAAGCAGTTAAAGTTTTGTTTCGCCCAACGGTCCTTTGTCAGAGGGTCGGGAGAACTTTAGAAAAAGTATATGAAACAAGTTACCTTTACACTTACATGGATCAGCGGTGTCCGTGAACTCGGAGGCCTTTTGACTAAGACCGCCTCTCGTCCTTGTGGCTAAGATCATGTGTAGTGTCTGTTCTTTTCATCCAGTCGAGAATGGAGCCATACATTACAGACCAGTGATGTGAATGGTCTGAAGGCCGTACAGCCGTACAGCTTCTTTAGGAAGCAGTTTAAAAGTAAAGTTTGGTTTCGCCAAACGGTCCCTTGCCAGAGGGTCGAGAGGACTTTGCAAAAAGTAACATTCATAAAGTTTCTAATCTCATGGCTTGAAATAAGTGGTTAGACTTGCTTTGGTGGATTTTTCCTGGATGCACTTGAAGTCAAACTCTTGAAAAGCTGACTGCTGACGGGAGTTCTAGACGCATCGAACACTTTTTTAAAACTGTGTAAACACGGTAAGTGCTTTAACACCATACTGTTTAGCAGCCAAATAAAAAAAATAAATAAAAAAAAAAATAAATAAATAAACATTAAAAAACAACTTCATGTCGCCTTTTGTTTATCGTATATACATTTCTGACGCATCCTGTGGAGGTTCTAACTACCCTTTCTTTACTTACTTGACTACGCCGTTATCAAGATGAGAGAACCGCAATCACCCGCTGAAGTAATTTTCATTCAGCCCCTAAACGTGTGCGGTGATAGTCTGTATCTTTTGAAGCGAGACTATGCCCTCTATAAAACGAGTTCAGGAAGAGCGCCACACCCTGAAAAAGTGCTTAGGAACTACAGTATCTCACAGAGGTCCATAGAAAATTTCAATTTAGACGAGTCACTTTACGCTCAAAATGGCCAGTACGAAAAATGGCTAGTGGCCAAAAATTGCAACAAAAGCTTTTTTACGCTCTCTTCTTATTCTCTGAGGTGTACTTAATAACAGAAAAACATCTATCAACATTTTACATCTGTGGAAGGGGTAAAATTAAAATTACGCTACGAAAGTGCCGCAGAGAGTTAGACCATGGGGTTCAGGTGTGGCGGATAGGCTATGGTAGTCGCGGAGCGTCCTTGCGGTCAGGGAAGCACCCGCCCCCCCCCCCCCCTCACGGATCAAAATTGCTTCTCGGCACCCTTTTCAGGTTTTGAACATTATGCTTTAAACGCACCCGTGCAGGGCATTCACGACCCTTTTGACCAAACTCCCTAGCTCCGCCACTAGTGGGCACGGGTCAGTTGAAGGGGTAAGGGGCAATTCACGGGTTAGGGATAGGGTCAGGGTTGCGGAGCAGGGGTAGATTAGGGATAAGGTTAGGTTTGCCTAACCTTTATCCAGAAACGTAGTCCCATTACCAGTGGTGTCACTAGAATTTCAATAAATGGGAGAGGGAGAACTAGGGGAAACGAAACGTTGGGAGGCAAATGTGTCTTCGTGCGTAGAGAAAATTGAATGCATGCAATACTCTCCTGCTGGTGTGAACAAGAAGAAAAGTCCCCATGGGGTCCAGGGAAGAAAGACCCGTAGCCCTGGGACTTTAGCATATCCCTAGGTGAAAATTAAGTCTCAGAAGAGCTAAATGACCAGTATGTATTTTGGGGGTTAACTAAGTCCTAACTGACCTAACTCAAGGGGCACCTAGGGAAAGGGAAAATCTGAAGGGGAAAGTACCCCCTCATCTCTCCCCGTAGCACTATCACTGTCCATCACTCAGTGTTGCCCAACATCGTGCGGCAACGTTTAAGTACAACGATTGTTTGAAATCTACCAAAGGGTCATGTAGATGGTATTTACTCGCTAAGTTTTTTCGAACTGCAGTTAGTTAATAGACCAGCAGTTGATCATCATTGGTCAACGTAAGACCAGGGTAAGCAAGTGCCCCTTTGTCATATTAGACCCAGTCGTTGAAGCTAGCACGTATTCTGGGAAAGACACAAAATAATCAACATCCGTGATTTCCTGCAAAAGATTTAATTGTTTTAATTTGTTGGGTATTAATTTTTTGAATGGTTGTTAATGGCCAAACTTGCAGTTCATAAGCCACGGGCTTCTAGCTTATGGACTCATGGTCACTGAGCGAAGAAAAATAACTGCCGTTCAACGAAGACCTACATACAACGTAATGTCAGGGAGCTGTTTGAACAGCTCCTACACTCTTCAACAGTTCAAACAACGGGGTTAAATTTATTGGACCAGGACTGGTGTTCTATCTACTCCAACTTAAACCTAAATCTTCCATAAAATCCTGTTTAAGATAATGGGTATCCTGGTAAAGCTAACACATCTTCTGATTGAAGTAACCATGATTTGATTTAGTTTAACTAAAAAGCTTTACCAGGATTGTGTAGAAATATATAGACACCGATCCTGGTTAAATTTTACCCCGGTATTGAAAGAGTGTAACAGTTCATTGGTAATATAAAGGGGGTTTCGGCAGAAGAAGATTGGTTATATTACTGATGTCTTCAAGTTTCAAAAATTTGCACATCCCGTTAACTATTGACTAATGATTATCAGACTCGGAACAACCTGGGTTGGATTTTCCCTCGCCCCCCCCCCCTTCATCACCACGTCATCATTGAGACGATCTCTAGTTATTCAATATTCATTCGTATAAACATATATACAGTGTCCATGTCAATTACTTAAAAGCGAGTTATATTTTCCATTAGGAACGTCGTATATAATAGCTGTTGGCTATATACATTCGCGAGAGAGAGAGAGAGAGCGGATTATTTACAAAATATACATATACGCCTAGGTAAAAATGTGTATGAATAAATATATATACAATATATACAATTTTGTCAATAAATATACAGAACTATCCCCAAAGATCCATTTTATAGATACGTACAGTTCTCAATTCTAAATTTGTCAGTAACATGCAACTAGGGACACCCGTCGCCATGTCGCCATGGGGACCATCGCTTATAATAATTGCAGGTTACGTCCTTCACAATAGGAGTACTGGCTCGAAACAAATCAGAGTGCATCGGTAAATACCCATTACTTATATACAGTTTTAAAATAAGTGTGTAAGATAACTGCAATAGTTGCATTGAAATTCATGATTCCATTTACTTCTTAATTGCAACACAATTAACACAATTAAGTAAATAGTTGAGTAAGGCGTCCCTTAACGTATCTTTCACAATAAATCATAGGGAATTGGAGTAGAAGTAAAATAATTGATATATACATGCAATACTTATTTATGAACACATGATCAACAAATGAATTTGATCAAGATAATAAAGCAAAATCCCCTGCATGCCACAGGAATCTAAAAGTGCGATAGATCATATAGTGGAATCCAAATTATAACTGAAGTCTTATAATACATGACAGACAAAGAGCTCAAAAAGTACGGACCAAAAGCGGGAACACTTCTTTCAGATCTCCGAAGTTAATAGTTTTCTAAATTTTAATTTGACCATAGTTATAAATATGTTGATCTGCTTTGAGAACGAACTGGAATTCATGCAGAAACTCCGTGCAGTTCAGATTCTTTTCTTGTCGTTTTATACTAAAAATGTAGTATTTTAGATGTAAAATAAAAAAGTTAATGGGGTGACGCATTTCCTTCTGGAATCCGAAGAGTGTATCTAATTGAGAGAGCTCAGTGTGGGGCCTAGTACCAAAGTTTTAACATCGTTAGTAAAAGCATGCAGCTACTATATTACAATCACAGAAAAGATGACTCAAAGTTTCAACTTCAGAATGGCAAAAGAAACAGGGATCGATATCACTAATACCCATTGAAGGTAGGGTGACACCAAAATGACAAAGTCGGGAATTCGATGTGAAAAGCATTAAAAACCAAGAATTTTGCCGCAATTCCTTCAAAATCGGTTAAAAATTGGCCATTTTACAGGTTTGTTTGTGTTTTGCACTTAATCATGTATAAATAATATATGTATAAACATAATAATAGCCAAATATGTAAATCTTGTGATGTCATGAAAGGGTCGTACCATACATGGCTAATGGTATCCTCTGTTTTTGCAATCTTCATTTCAAGGGCAGTCGTAACAATAGTGTTTCCTGAAGGGTTTATTTTGAAAGTTGAAATTGTGTCCTTGAAAGTCATCAGTATCAATCACCAAACTATACACTATCTGATGAGTGATTAAGAGATAATTAATGTAGGATTAACAAAAGAAATGTCAACACTGTGCAACACTCAACATCACTATTTTTCCATAACCAACAAGTTGCTTCAGAAACAATCAAACTTTGAAGAGGTATATCTTGAGAACGGTAAAAGATATTGACATAATTGCAACCGATTCTTCCTTAAGAGACCTTGCTCCTTAACTACCAAGTGAATTCAGGGCTTTTTGGTGACATGTCACACAACCTTTAAGTAAAGTAAACGGTTTCTAGGGATAATTCTATGTAAAAAACGGAACTGGAAATAGGATAATCTGGTCTCGGAGACAGAGTACCAAGGCATACTAAAAATATGGTCCCAGTCGTCATCACTAAAACCGGGAAAATTAATCTTAAATTTTGCATAGGAAGGTGACTCCGCCCCAGCTTATTTTAGATACCATTGAGACGATCAAAAAGCTAAAAGATAATTCCTATTTGGGTTGGTTGTCAATTGTTAAAAATTACATTTAAACCGCGGTATTTGAAACCACATTTCACTGGCGTCACCGTCTCACTTGGATCTCGCAAAGAGATGTTAAAACATGCCACACTGTGTCCTCTAGGCCATGTCAAAACACCATTTCTAACCTTAGATATCTCACTTTAAAGATTTTTTTATTTTATGGAAAAATGCCTCCACTTTTCAACAAAGCTAAATTATGTTTTGTTATTTGGGCACATTGTATCAGACTCCTTTGTTTTTTCTGTATATAATTGCACGTCCGGCTTGTCCTTGAAATTTGTTACAATGTTTGAATGTTTCAGCATGCAGCTTTTCAGATTTTAGATCTAGCATTACCCTGCACCATATTCTAGGGTATAGCAAAAAATGAGTTACCCTTCACTATATTGTAGGGTACAGGGAAAAATGTTGCTTTACATTTCCTGCGACGGCATAAATAATTAAAATAAATTGAAAGAAAAGTCAAACAAATGCGCCCCAATGACATGACAGGTTTCCCATAGATTCACTTAATCCCAAGAAAATTTTGCATTTCTTTGAAAAGGACTTTCTTCCGAACCCAATACGCTGTTAAAGTTCAGTTTTCACCTTCAACGAGAGAAACATTTTCTTCATATTTTGAGGCCAACAAATTGTGACTCGGAAAATCGTTTTAATTTTAAATCACCCCTCCACTAAATGGTTTCATTAACTCTTCATCTTCGTTGGTTGTAATAATTTGCCTTGAGATGTAAGTAGTCGTTGAATATGATACAAAATCAATAGACAAGAGAATCATGTGCACATTTTTAAACATGACAAGAATTAATAAATATCATTCAATGTTCATTTATTGTCAGAAGTTTTATCGAGGTCTTGCAGAAATACACAACATTAACCTTGAAGTCATTGACAAGACCTATAGACGAAGTGAACAAGTTCATTACCAGGGTAAGCAAACCCTTCTTCCTTATTTAAAGTGTCATAGTCGTAAAGACGACATCACAGACAAAATTCATAAAAATTGGCATTCGCTTCAAAGATGATCATAGGAATGCCACTTTCAACTTTGTCTATGCCTTGAATAAGAATCACGTTTACAACATTTTTGTGATCATTACTTGGTATATTCAAGACGGCCTATAGAGGCTTTTCACATGACGTCATAATACTCACCGGCGACCATGTTGGAGTACATGTAACTACGTAGTAAACCATACGGGACGCGCTTGCTCGTTGAATTTGTACACACCGTGCATACCACAGTGCACTCTGTGCAGTGCGTTCGGCATAAAAGCTACGTGTGTTTAGGAATGAATGTCCTCCAGCATGGCGGTTCCGTGACGTAATTGCAAGGCCTCTATAGACTTCTTAGTTTACTTTCAGTTTGAAATGTATTTAATATGTAAATATCATACAAGATACGTACAAGGGAGACCAGCATCAATTGGGTTTGAAATGAAATTAATTGATGGCAACCCTCTCAACAGTGCCGCACCGATTCGACAGAATGCACCGAACGTTGTATTTGCAAATTTTGCAGTGGAATTTCACAGGAAACGGCGTCGTAATGTAAAGAAAAAGACAAGCTTTTGTCTTAGCCTACTACAAATAGGGTAGACCTTTGGAAATTTCCTGTGTAAGAAATTTTTCCTATTAACCATAAAATAATAAAAAGATAAAAAATGAGTACCGCGATTGCAAACCGCAACAGAATCCCCCGAGTATGAACACACACTCGCCCTAAAAAGTGTTTAGTAATTAAACACTTATTTTGCACCCACTTTGTAAACGCGTGTTAATTCTAAACATCTTTAGCTATTAATCACTCAATTTTTAACAATCAAACGTGCTTAAAAGCGAAATGTTTAGGAATTAAACGCGTGTGTTAACATCTAAACCTGTTTACAAAGTGGATGCAAAAAGTGTTTAGAAAACGTTTTATTCCTAAACACCTTTTTTGTAAGAGTGTTGAGTTGGTTTTCTGACTTTCTAATCTATGAGTAACCAAAGATATGCTCTGGAGTGATGTTTAGTATGTTGCATCATATCCCACTCCTTCAATAACGTGAGAGAAATCGTAGAACCATCTTACAATACCTTCTCAACTATTTATTTTATACCAATCCGCTTATGTTTTATTTTATACCGTAGTTTTCCTCATATGTATTACATAAACTGTACTACTTTGGGGTGACTGCATCTCCCCTTTAAGTCAATCTGACTGTTGCCTTTGGCTTTTTACGTGCTGAACCGGACACGGCCACACCGGCGAAAGGATCAATCCAGTATGGCCAACAACCGAAAAACCGAACATGAACACCCGTAAAAACAAAACAAGACTACTTACCCAACCCAGAACCCCAGATTGAATCTCTCGACCAGCGAGGCCATTCCAGCTCGGCTTTTCTAGACCGTTACCACGAACAGAAACCACCCTCACACCCACCACCAATACCACACCCGGGCGCGGGGGTACATGGGGAGTGGGCACTAGCTCCATTAAAACCATTATTTACAGTCGCCTGTTGCCTTTTCATAAGATCAGTAGACTTCACATCCAAGTAAACCGGATGTATGTCGTGATATAACGCGGGAATTATATGGAGTTTATCCACTAATTCGGAGGTCTTCGACTCTACTACTAGTTCTGAAATGCGGTGAGGTTATGTTAGGTTATGTTAGGTTAAATGAAGTTTTATGGCCAAGCTTCCAAACAAATGGTGAGATTCAGAAATCGCGTTTAACGTTCGTCACTCGAGTGACGAACATTAAACGTGATTCCTGAGTCTATAGCCACGTCAATATTTTATAAACATTTACATTGGTTTTTAAGTACAAGGGGGCCGCCAAAACCACACTGATATTATTTCCACGAACACCATCTAATTTTAAATGCAAATGGCTATATAACACTATCCTTATTTGACACACGGATATGCGTTTGAAGCGCCTCAGATAAAGTTAAACATACAAGTACTAAGAAAAAAGACTTATTGAAGGATCAATGGCTATATTTTAAGAAACGATGTTTGCAAGTTCCTTCATAGAAGGTCATTACAAAGGTGATTGCAAAGATTTCCCAATGGGAAATGCATACCTATAGTATGCATGTTTTCAGCTTGCGGTGACATATGCCTGAGTTCTCCACATTTGACATCGCGCAGTCATTAAATTTGGCCCAATTCCTGGTTAAAGGATCCATGAGGCCCCTAAGATAAAAATATCATTGCTTGAAATTAATGCACTTTTGTACGTTTCGTCCCTTCTCGCCATGGATAAAGACGAATCCGGACAGCAAGTGACGGTCTTATTTCAGTCGGCCATAACTGGGGTCTATCACCTTTTAATCTTTCAATTTCCTTGCTTTCCTGTATTATGGATGGTTTTGCACTAAATGGTGTCTTGATTCCTTCAATTTTGCTGAATATGAATCGTTAAAACTCATGTGGACAATAAATGGAGAGAATTTAAGGCTGATTGGCCCCAGAAATGGCTGCCCGCAGTTACCAAACACTAGCGCTGACCGGATTAGTCTATACCTTGCCTGTCTGTGGGGTATGTAGGTTACCGACTGCATAGTCAAGTGGTTAGAACATCCGACTTGCAGTACACTCTAAAATCAAACAAGTGAACTTAGTCACTCTTTGATCGAGTGAAAAGTGTAAATTCACTGCATTATCGTGTAGAGTGATAATTCACTCCAAGAGGAGTGAATTTCACTCCAAAAAAGTGAAGTTCCCTCCGAAAAGAGTGAAATTCACTAGAGGAAGAGGGAAAATTCACTCTTCCACGAGTGCCTGCAATGATCGCTCTTTTTTAAGAGCGATCATTGTGGACACTCCATCAAGAGTGAAACTTCGCTCGTTTTAAGGGAATTTCACTCTTTTTGGAGTGAACTTCACTCTTTTTGGAGGGAACTTCGCTCCTCTTGGAGTGAATTATCACTCTAAATGGAGTGAATTTACACTTTTCACTCGATCAAAGAGTGACTTCGTTCACTCTTTTGATTTTAGAGTGTAGGGAGGTCTAGAAGTCTACTCTTGGTCGGGTCATACTAAAGACTTTAAAAACGGAACCTACTGCTATTGTGCTTGGTGCCCAGCACAAGCGATGCAATATAGGGAAAACAAGTCAGTCAGCCACAACCGGAAAAAGGGCCATGGCCGACCCGAGTTTGACCAGTTGGTTAGAAACCGGACAGTAAAACTCCATCTAACCTAACCTTCATGTCTCTGGGCTGAGGGTTGCAGGAATATATATATTTCCCGTGTTTGGTCTAACGGTAGAGCATTAGCCTCTCAAGCGGAAGGCACGGGTTTGATTCCAGGTCGAGTCATACCAAAGACTCTGAAATGGAACCTTCTGCCGTTGTGCGTGATGCTCCGCATGAACAATGGAGTAGGGAAAACAAGCCAGTGAGCCACAACTGATGAAGGGGCCGCGTCGGGCCCGACCTGAACCAACAGGTTGGAAACTGTCTTGTACGAGGAGACTAAAGTGAAGGACTTGGACACTATACTAGAACTGATTTTATATCGAACTTGAGTTGAAATTGATCGTACCGTATTTACTCTATTAAACGCCCGGGGGTGAAATTTTCGTTAAGGGGGCGTTTATTAGAGTCAAATTTACGTGACTTTTCTCTAGGCAAGTGCCCCACAACTTGTTTCTTATCTGAGCCCTTCTGATAAACTGCTATGGCATATTTGTCCATTTGGTTGTCAGCTTCACAATCAGCTGTGAGCTCCTCCCCAATGATCGGTAACCAAACTTCCCTATAAATATGGTAGCCACGAACAGCACTCTGAACTTAGCAAGTGTGATCAACTTTCGCCGACATCTTGATATGTAACGTTACACACAGAAGTGACTTTTTTACGTGCCCGCGGCATGCATGCATGCATGCTGTGAACAGTATACAGCCAGGCCTCACGGTACTATCCTGACCGGCCGGCTATACCATAGTCTATAGAGGGCGGATGGTCTGGCAAGCTATTGACAGTATCGAAGTGATGTTATTGTTCTCGAAAAACGAAGGTCACGTGGTATTCAGAGTGCACAGCTTTCGTTCAGTGTACACACGTCTACGCAGTCCTGTACACTTTCAATGAAAGAAACTGACGAAAATAGTGTTCTTGCAATATTTAATGATAAAATTTTAGTTTTGCCTTTCCCTTAAAACATATAAAATCCATGCTAGGCGATGATTTTGCAATAAACTAATGTGAAAATAGAAGACATCTCCATATACTGTAAGCTACGAAGTAACTACAACTATACCCACGTATGCACGTATGTAGTGTATCTTGAGTCGGTCAGTACATTGAGTCGGTCATTGCATAAAAATGTATGGCACGTGCACAGAGTACAACGCTTATTGATTGACCGACTCATGGTATCACAATGCTATAGACAAATCCGATTAGCGCTTGTTTTTAGGGACTGTAAGCCGCCATTATTGGGGTCCATCAGCCTAAAATCGTCTTTATTTATTATTTACATGAATTTCAAACCCCCATATTTAGTGAAATTGGAGAATTCAAGATACAAATTCGTGTACAACCATCCATGATAGAGGTAAGCAAGGAAATCGAAAGATTTAAAGGTGACGGACCCCAGTTATGGCCGACTGAAATCAGACCATCACTTGCTGTCCGGATTTGTGTATACGCTCACATAGCCTGGGTAAGTGTACCAGGCGAACGGTGGCCAGTTAGCTTCAAGTTCAACGGCGCCGATACTGCAAGTTAGCCGAGAACTACAACCACAGTGAAAAATATATATCTACCGTGACCCTCTACAACAAACCGTCTTCGAATATTTAATTCCATCGGAGGCATTTTTTCTATAAAAAAATAACTGACAGACGATTGGCGAACATTCAGAATTCAGTGGGTCGTTCAACAGCGTAGGCTCGCATGCTGCACAGTGATCATCACCGACCGACCACGGTAAGTCGATCCAACCGGACCTTTACGGCTTGATCCACGTTGCCTATCGCGCCTAAACGTGAACTTTTAGTAAACAAGTTTCTCGCTCTACGCAGCTTCGATCTCGTCATTTTTCACAATTCCGTCACTCGACCATTTCAGTGGACATCTTTTGGGCCTATTAGGGAATATACCTCTAATTATAATTTCTCTTGATCTTCGTCAGGCCTCAACAATTTATGAAGTCTAATTAGCTTTTTCGAGTGATGAACTTCAAACACGATCCAGTATGCCTACATGTTTGTTTAGCCAGCTTTAGATTTTATGAATGCACAGTACACTGAGCGAATGAAAGTTCACAACAGCACGGGCTACATTTAGGCTATAGACCTAGAAATGTAAAAATAAACATGATTTCACAACCAATTTCAGAGTGAAGAAGAAGAAGATTACATTAAAAAAATGCCCTTCCTTCAAGGATCGTCGAAGGGACGATCGAGGCAGGGCTTTGTGGGCTCACTGTATGATACGTTATGTACATACAGTAAGCTACTCTAGAACTACGGGGTGTTTTTGTCAGTTCTCGCCAGATTCAAGTAGAATTATAAGTGATACGAGGCGGCATATCGACTTACAACTCTTGTGAAACGTAAAATTATTGATTTGGTCTCTTACAAGCTCATATTTTAGTTGCATTTTTGGAAAAAGTCCCCTTTCAACATGTCAAGCCCTGAGGTTATCGTGCAGTCGTAGTCACTTCTCAGCGAAAGCTGTGCACCCTGAATACCACGTGACCACGGAAAACGTACTGCCTCAACATAAAACCATTAGCTTTTGTTACAGTACAATAGCTTGCCAAACCATCCGCCTATATTGACTATGGCTATACGCACGTACATACGGTAATTGCATAATAGTTACCGTGAGTAGCACAATGCACGTACGTATTAGCAGTACATACGCGTTCACAGCATTTCACCGTTAAACAGTTTTCCTGTGTTGAATTTGGATTTGTTAGGCTGTTCGGGTAGGCTAGCGAATATTTGTATAGGCCTTCCTACGGTATGTACAGTACCACTTTCGAACCGCAAACGAAGCAGTATATACAGGTTCGCGGTACGTGATAGCGTGATGGATTCGTGGCTTCAAGGTAGGACTATTTCATTTTCCTTTTACCATATTGTCTTTGGAATTAACAATTTCACTTTATGCAATGTGACAAAAAAGTTGGGGGTGTTTATTAGAGAGGGGGCGTTTAATAGAGTAAATACGGTATTTGAAACCGTATTAGAAACTTATTTTTTTTAGCTAGCTGACACTGTATATATTCGTGTTGATGCATGTGTCGTTAAATTCCATACAGCTTATAAACTACAAGCCACGGGCTATCGACGTTCCCAATGTCTGTCAAAATTGAGGTCTCCGGAATCGACTTTCAATTTGCTGAAGACCGTCAATGAACTCAAATATCATTTACAGGTAGTGCGACATATCAGCAAAATGTCCTGAATTCACTTGGCAGGTAGGAAGTGAACTTTGCAAAGTAAATTCCCTTAGAATTATGTAAATATCTCTTACAGTTCTCAAGATGTACCTCTTTAAACCTTGAATGTTTCTGAAGAAACTTTTCGCTTATGCTTAAATAATGAAACAATTTTAAATTCCAAAATAAAACCATCAGGACAAACTAGTGTTACAACTGTCCTTGAACTGAGGATTGTATAAACAGAGGATAAATTTAGTCATATGTAGCATGTCCCTCTCATGACATCACAAATATTGCATATGTAACTCATGTTTATCAATGATGAAGGGCAAAGCAGAAATGGCCTCGTAAAATGGTCAGTTATTGATGGATCTTGACGGGAATTGCTTCCATTTTCTTGATTTCCAGTGTTTTTTACATCAAATACCCCATTTTGTCATTTTCATGTCCCCCTTTAAGTTGTAGATTTTGTTAGCGAACAGGGTACGATGTGCTTGTCCGAGGGACAGACCCAATGTAATAATTTTCTGTAACAAATCGTTCACAAACTTCCAACATTTTCATAAATTCTTCCCAATATATTACCATTGTGAGCACTTCAACCTTCGGATGTTTACACCCTGAGAAAATTACTTTTTTCAAAGGTTCCAGAGAGAACATTTCATAGAAAGATTGTAATGCAATTTTTGGGCCCCACCGTTTCGGCCGGATAATCATTGTTAGGACCAGAGTTTAGTCCAGGCATCATTTGCATTAAGAGAGGATTATTTGGTAAGTTCATATTGTAGGTAACATTTGCATTTTTATCGCCACAGGTCTCCATGTAGATCATTTGCATAGATTATATCTTACGTCAGATACTTATTAGCCCTCTACCTTTTTGCTGTAACTTAACTCCTAACCTCACAAGTTTAAAGTGTTTAACTGGATTCTCTTTCATTTAATTTGCATAACTTATTTAGATCATGTTTATGCATGATAATTGGAAAACATAAAATATCCTGGATTTTTTGTTTTGAATCTTGATGTGAATTGTGGCTTTTTCTAGGTTTCAAGGCTTTTTACATCAATTTCCCAACTTTGTCTTTGTCACGTGACCAGACCTTTAATCTTGCTAAATCTTTTGGTTATCTGGATTACGGTTGGTTGGTTGATCCACCATCCCCACGCCCCCTTCCAGCCCACCACGTAAATCCACTAAATATACTGGTTAAGAATTACATGTACTAGACGGATAACATGTAAGAAAATTTAGGGCGACGGCCTCTCTGCTCGGATTCGTGGCACAAATGACATGACAAACTGAGCAAATTGAAAATTGAAACTGTATTATGCTTACACTCAAAGATATTATAAATGTAGATTCCAAACTCCTATCCCTACACTGTTAGAAGAGCTGACTCCTCACGGAGGCTCAATCGGAGGGGCGGAAGTTTTTATTTGACATCCGCACAGCTCTATTCGGTTATTTGCGCGCACAATTGTGCATGCGTATCAGAAAATTCAATTGTGACGAGTGTCAGCGTGCGTGAATTTTCAAAGCGATTTCTGTACGCGCACAATGTATTTCTCCGTGAGCAGTCCGGAGTAATTGACGCGTACTTCCGCGTGGTTGGGAAAAGAACGCAGTAGTTGATTTTGTGTTTTAAGCGCGTAAAAAGTGTAAACGCGTACATGGCTGTGCGCTTGTGAAGATACCATAAAAACTGACCAATCAGCAAGTCAATGAACTCCAAACCGGTCGTTGTGCGTTCATGTTCAAATATTCTTAAGCCTCGTAAAAGCCTAAAACTAATTCATGGAATGTTTTTAAAATCACACGTTTTTACACTCCCGGAAGACATCAATTGACTGTTAGCTTCAAAAACGACTGAACAGTGATCAGCACTTCCGCCCCTCTGTTTCGGCCTCCGTGAGGAGTCATCGCGCCATTTTAAGTTTGGTATCTATTTATAATATCTTTGCTTATGTTCAAAGATATGTCAAAGCATTTCGAATGAACACTTCCGCCCCTCCGCCTGAGCCCCCATGAGGATTCAGCGCATCTAATAGTGTAGGGATAGGAGTTTGGTATCAACGTTTATAATATCTTTGCTTATATTACTATAGAGCCCCCTCAGTATATGTCACAACCCTTGCAACATTTTTGCGTTATCATTCTTGTTTCTTTACTTCGTGTTTACACTGTTGACCTATTGATACATATACAAGGTCGTCAAAATTCGAATTGTATAGCTTTCAGTCACGTCACTTATTGCGTTGTTTAGGATATTTTTATATCATCCCACAAAGCATCTGCAACCAATTTGATAGCTCAAGTGTGGTGATTTATTAAATGGCCCAGTAACTTTCTCACCGCTATATGAACCTCAGATCGTCAATATTGGTAACACCTATATATTATGTAGCGGTACCATTTTTTATCCATAAAGATTTTACAAATATTTTTCTAAACTACAAGCATGCTTATAAACATTTAAATTAAAATGTACGTCTTTTTATCAGAGAGCTCTATCTTTTCTTTTACTCTCCTTTTGTAGGCCTGGAAGACAAGGAAGCTAAAAGAAACATCTTTTTGAATAAATGTTAGTCTTTCCCTAAAATAAACAAGCTCCATACCCCTTTGACGCCATTCATTAAAGAGAGAAAAAAAGGTCCGTCCTTGAATGTGTTTGTTTTTCTTTATAACAAACAAAGGAAAAGACTTCCCAGTGAACATCATGCTTAATCTGAAAATTCAAAGATGAAGCAGGGAAGAGATATAAGGACAAAATGAAATCTACTTAATTTTTAGAGGAGTTTCAATTAAGCCTTAGGAATGCAAAAGCAAGCAGAGGAGTTTGAATGTAGAAGACTCAAGCAAACTTATAAGAGAAAATATCCTCCGGCAATTGTCAGCTTTAATTACATAAGCAGAACCCGCCTTTAATTAGTTTTGAAATTAATTATGAAATTAACTCGAGGAGTTCTTAAAATGAAGTTCACCAAATGCGTATTTTTTTCTTGGAAAGAAATAATACAAGGGTAGCGTTATTTCCTTGTTTTAGATTTTTTTCAAAATAAATAATTGTATTAGCTGATAACATTCAAACTTTTATTTTTTCATTCTTTTAATTTTGTTACATGTTCACAAGTTTAAGCAAATAATACCAGCTATACTTCTGTCATTGATGGAAACACGCGCTTGGAGGAAAGGAAATAATCATTAAATATTCAATCGAAATTATAAGGCCTTGCAAGTGATACTGTTGTGTATCTATCTTTGTGATTAGTGGATATCTTGAAAGTTTGAAAATAACGATTGAATATTCAATTCTGATCTAACAAAAAGTTACACAATTACAGTAAAGGAGTATTGTCATCTTAGAACGATAGTACTTCGTTTCGTCCTTACAGACCAGTGGTTCCCAAACTTTTTTAGACTAGTGACCACTCCCTTTGATCATACTGGACGGTCCCAGTGACCCATTCCCCAGCTCTTCTCCCCTCGTCCGTTCCTATCTATAGCTGGATGCTGAGGCGAGCAATCAAATTGTCAGAAGGTATGCAGCCTTCACATGAATTAGAAAACAGTTGTAACAAGATATATCTTCGCTTGAATATAAATTGAGTAGACATTGGATCAAGAGCGAAAATATTAAACTTATGTCATTTAAAGATTATTTTGGATTCCGAAATTAATTTTTGTCTATTCTCAGATATCTTGAACTGCTGAAAGCTATATTATGACCTAAATGGCTAAAGTCAAGGTTATGTTTTGTAACCGTCGGGGACCCCCGCCCCCAAATTGATCCCAACAGCGTCGCCCTGTCTTCATGTACTCCGTAGCACTTACTTCTACGGACTTCTCAATAACTCGGAAAAGGTGGGTAGGGTACTTTGAGAAACAATACTGTAGAGTTTGACCAACATGTTCATTGTGTACTCATTTCAGTCAGTATCTGATACCATTAAGTTGGTGTAATGAGTGCCAGATTGATAGGTACCATGAAGCAGTGTCTCTTGCATGTGTATAGACACGATTAAGGGAGCACATGTCATTTCTCCTGGGAACAAATCTTGGCATCGTTACAGAGCCGATCACATTGCGTGGTTTATTATAACGAGCACAAATTTATTCTCGCCGGTATAAGAACAGTTAAAGGCCTAATTCCCTCATTACAAACAGTACCAATTCTCCTAACCTTCTTTAACCTTCTTACTGAAGTCCCTCCCAAAATTGCCTGAATTCATCCTCACCCAGACACAATCTCAGTTTATTGCTTCAGGGTGAATATAGAAAGACTCAATGTGTATAATCACAACACCCTCAGTGCAGTTCATGCTGTTTAACATAAGCTTTGATACTTTGCACTGTTGGAACTAGCTGTCATTCAAAGAACTGAGCCTATTGAGAATTTTGGTTAACCCATACAAGAATTGTTTTTGGTGTGAGAAGATTACCCTTATAAGTACGGAGACGCCCAGCCAGATGTTCTTGTCTTAATGAGGGGACGAAACATGTAAGTCTAACAGCACTTCGAATGGCTGACGCCAAGGGTATAGCACATTTCGGTCCGACAAAAAATTATCTCCGGAAATGACATTTTCCCTATTTACTGCAGACATAAACGGGAAATACTAACAATAGACTGGCAGAGTAATACACATTACACAAATAAAGGAAATTGTATGATCAAGTAAAGGGCGACTGCCCCATTTAGACCAAAATCTGTCCTGCTTTTTCGTGTTACTTCGTGACGCACTTCGGAGGGTCTGATTGAAAAAATTACGAATCGATGGAAAAAGATGAAATAATAACCCATGCAATTACCACAAGCGATCCGTTTGGCCTATGAATCAAGAAAAAATAAGTAAAAATATCCCTTTAAATTCAAAATCTGGCGAAGGTGAATTAGACACACAACTTCCACGTTTTAAGTAAACTTTTCCTCGAACAGCACTAAAACTACAGCTGCAGCCTCTAATCGTGTTCCAAAGGCACTTTAATTATCTGAAATGCGCTGCAATGTTAAATTTATGAAAAATTAAACAAATTTAAATGTTATTTTGGGTACGTGGGATTAAAATTGGTAAAAAGATGTGGAAAGAAAAAGGACACTTTTTCGCGAACGAGGAACTGTTTATGGGAGCACACCACCATCCAAAGTACACCGTCAATTTTAGGTCCTCTTTAAGTGTGAATTGCTCAAGTTAAGCTAATCAGATGTGGTTGTTTTGTTTTGGATATGAAAGAGGACGTGTAAATGTGTGACTGTTGCCAAATTGGGAAGAATTGAAGGTGATTTAGACTGTTTAAAAATTTGGTGTGAAAAAGACGCTATTTCCGTTACCTTGCGGATTAATAGGGTAGGGTGTACAGACCCAAAACTTCATCCCCTTTTATCTCAAAATCTAAACGGTCATGCTATGGTGAATTTGTGATGCCATGATTGGCCAACTCACTGGCTTTCATGTGAGGGGTAGCTTTAGTGGGGTGTGAACTTTGACTGGGCTGTGGGGGGCATTTAATGAAGGCAAAATAGTGTGTAAGTCAATGGAGAAATTAATGGTGGTGTGCTCCCTTAAGACCCTGCTACGTCGGTTTCGCGCGTAACGTTAACTGCGAATGAGTAACTCGAGCTGGATACCGATCCAAATTGTATAATCTGGGTCACTCCGATCTCTGAAAAAAAATAATACCCTTCAACCCATCTAGTATCATTTTTGTATCGAGGAACGTCGAAATCTGGAAGATTAACAATACGAATACGGGCGAGAATGTCACCAAGCTTTATTTCGTGTAATAGGTTCTAATAGGCACTGGTATCTGGGGGTGTGTTGGTTCTCAAGTTATATGGAATAGTTGTAGCTTTAATTCGGCTTAGCAGTAACTTACATGCTATCTAAAATCCTAAACCGCTACAAGCTTACTTAAAATTTGGTGGTCGAGCTGTTACTAGCGACTGGGAACGGTTTCCCTTCCGAAAAAATATCGGAATTCGTGTACTAAATTTTCTGGTCCCAATATGAGCCTCTGAGCTCAGTACTAGTGCCAAACTGAAAACGGTACGCTGACCACATTTTGTAAAAGCCATCAGCCCTTTCCCGATGAAATGCTTGTTGTGACACTCGACAAAGTAGCCATGCATTAAAATTTTGATCTTTCTGGCACAAAATCTCATCAAAAATTCCTGCCCCTGGAGACCGGGTGTCATGACATGGCCGATAGCTTTAGACAGGGGCAGGTTTTTCAATAGAAAATCGCAATTCAGACCTGGCATCTTTGCTACTAGGCGTAGACCTTTCAGGTGGGGGTAGGGGGCTGCACTTCTCCCAGAGCAGGGGAAGTGCTTATTTCAGGGCACTGACATTAACATATATTTATGGGCAAGGGGTAGCATGCAGGTAGTCAGTTCGGCCTGCAGCGGACCGTGTTGACATACGGCCGGGCAAAATAGGACTTGAACTTATATTCAGTTCACGGCAAACAGGATCCGCCTCTCCCCGTAGGCTACGCC
Organism: Holothuria scabra; assembly: GCA_037179385.1. Classification (NCBI taxonomy): domain Eukaryota; kingdom Metazoa; phylum Echinodermata; class Holothuroidea; order Aspidochirotida; family Holothuriidae; genus Holothuria; species Holothuria scabra. The sequence continues at coordinate 12,457,003 of CM074194.1, forward strand.
TTTGTGGATTTTTTGAAATGACGGTACCCGATATGTTTTTTTAAATATATCAACTTGAAAATTTTTTACCTTCTATTTCCGCATTTTTAATCTTAGTTTCAGTCGGTTGAGCATAACTTTACTAAAGCTGGACCGACTTCCTTGGTTCAAGATCATTTGGTGTCTAATTATGACTGAATTCGATTCCGTCAAAAGTCAGATACAAATTCAATCCTTGAAACTCGTTTGAACTTGGTGCGGGTGCGGCAAAGATATACGGAAGGTCACTGCAAGCGCTACTTTGGATTCGATGTCCCGCATGCGGTGTGTATGAGAACATTTGACTACGGTAAGCCAAAGCTTCCCTGCCTGGAACGGTCTTTCTCGAGAGACTATCTTCAATTGGCGCGGAGCGCATACAAAATTTTGAAAAATCGCGACCCCTCAGACCCGCAGACCCCGATGACATTTCAAAAGTTTCCCAAATTTTGTTGTCCTTTTAGACAAAATATTTCAAAATAAAGAACTTTAATTGTAGAAAAATTGGAATGTTATGAAAGACAGGTCACAAAAATAGCAACATAGCTGCCGGTGTCCCTTCATGATGTGGTGTCACAATGGTAATTTAAATATATATATATTTTGTTCAAGTTATGTCCAGAGCTCAGAAAAGTTTAATGAGAACTAGCGCACTTTATGTTGCATATTGCGGCGAGCAAAGCGCGCCGGAAATTTCGCTGTTTTTTGAGATTTGGAAAATAAAAAAAGGGGTTTCTGACTCACGGGAAGTGGGGGAGCGGAAGCATGCTACCGGCCCTCATTTTTCACGGGGGGGGGGGAACTTTCTCCCCCAGCCCCCGCTTCCTACTCCTATGCTTGAAAAAGTTTTTTTTTCCTTTTTACTTTTCGAAAGGTATGCCTACCATTTCAAACCAATTGTGTCAAAGGGTTCCAAATGAAATGTTTACCTATAAAATACATGCAAAATCAAGCGTTATGAATAAGTGCATGGCAGGTTCGAACCACTGGTTGTTGTGATTATATCTCTAGGAATCTTGGGCCCCTCTCCATCTGAAAGAAGATTATTTATTGATACAGTACAGCTCTCACCCCGGTCTTTTCACATTTTGTAAACTTTACCCCACGATCGGTTCCCTTTTTTCCTGGCAGACAGAGATGCTGGCGATCAGTTCTACTACATGATGCTAAGTTTCTCGCAGGAAATTTGAGATTGGTTCTTTGATGATAGATCATATAGTTTGAACTTATACTTGGAGTGAACGGCCAAGGCTTCATGGAGTTTCGACGCTGGTTCAAAATCATGCAGGCGTGCTCACTAGAAGAGATTATACTTTACAGCTTAAGGTATAGTCAAAGTTTTTTGGCAGCCCAGCTGAAAATTGGAACCCTTTTGGGTTAAACCCTTTGAACCCAAAGGGTTTCAAGTAATACCTTTTGTAAATACCCTTTTCATTTAAAGGGCAGTCCCTTTGGTAGATGATGGAAATTGGTCAAAACTCAAAGGGAATTATAAAATTACCCTTTTTATAAACCAAACCCTTTTGAAAACCCGTTACCATTTGGAAACTGTTGAAACCTTTTGGTTAATTTGGACAAAAGATCTCAATGGGAATTAAGTTCTGCTTGGCCGTAAGGAGTGTCCATTGAGGCCTTTCCTCTAAAGTCGGTTAGATGGACGGAGTTTTACATAACGGCCCATATGGCCAGCTTCTAACCAATTGGTTTATGTCGAGCCGCCACATATCGAAAAGTTTTGATCATAAACCTCCAAAATGCGTTACAGTGTGCGGGCGCATTTTGCATTTTTAGGTTTTTCGCTTCATGTAGTATTCGGGGTTGTGTCTTAAGGTCTGGCTAAACTGGATTTGTGATGTTCATACTATTGCAAACTCTAGTGAATGCTTTTTTGACTGGACACCCCTCTTACATTTGTCGAAAACCATTAATTTATGGGATTTGATGTCTATGGGCTAAAAAACGTTTTTCATCCCAATTTTACATAATTTAGAGGATTAACACTTCTTTCCACAAATATATTGACACAGCTAAACGCGTTTCTGGGAGCTGCATGTCACAGGTAACAGGAGGAGAAGAATTGCTTTTATTTGGATCTATATTTTTTGTCGTAAAACGCTTGTAGTAAAGGCATAAAATGGCCCATTAATTTGGGGAAATTCCCCAAATTATGACGTCACAAAATTTTGAAATCGTCAAAAATCAAGTATTTTGAATGAAAACCGGCATTTCATGAGTTCCTCTCACCTTGACATATCATTCCAAAGCATAACCGATTTAGCTTACCTTAATTAGAACATTTGAAAAATTTTGATATAGAATGAGCAAATGATCGTTTTTGTATAAAACTTTTCGATATGCGGACTAGCTTTTCCAGTTGTGGCTAACTGGCTTGTTTTTCCTACTCAATTGCTTTACGCTGTGTTTTTTACAGTCTTCAGTATGACCAGGACAATACTCGAACTCCTGACCTCCCAACTGCAGTCCAGGCGCGGATTCGCACATTCAAAAAGGGGGGGGGGGGAACTGACCTAGAGAAAACAGGGGTGAGAGGGAACTGTACTGCTAATTTTCCATATGTTTTATTGTTCATGTGGCGAAAAAGAGAGGGCTGGGGCGTAAGCCCCACCCTATGTACTCGCGCCTGAAGTCGGATGCTTTTACCACTTGACCATATGCCCTACGTTATTTACTCTCTCATAACTCTGCTGCAAACCAGACTTGATTGAACAGTATCATGTGAATCATCTATTGGTATCCTTACTGAACGCATCTCTTTTCTCTGTTTCTTGTTTTTCATGTCAAGTGTGTTTATTTCCTTCCTCTTTTCTATTCCAAATTCTTATTCTTGTTTTGTCCTATAGGCCTATTTCATTTTCCTTCTTCGCTATCCTTTCGCTATCCTTTCTCGTTCCAGTTCCTGATTTATTCAGCCTTTAGCTAGATGAGGAGAAAGTTGTCATACTCCCCCCCCCCCCCGGTCAATTAATTGACATAAAAGTTTATCCCTATTGCCTGGCGCATATTGTACAAATTTTGTACGTGTCAGAAAATTCGTGGAACTAGTATCTAGAATGAACGATTCACCCTCAAATTTCTCTTCGTAGGCCAACTCGTTCGCTTGTGGTAATTGATATGATGTTGAAAAGGTTAAAATTGACCTTCGTGGGTAATTTTTATGCCGACCCTCAGATGTGCGTCACGAAAGTTAAAAACGAAAGGACTTTTTCGTGCACGGCCCGCTGCCTAATTGGTCCTTCTTTGCTCCGTGCCTGCGGCATACTCACGAATACGAACAAATATTCATCTCAACTCCGTACTAGAGGCCCAATCTTAGTACTGTATGGGTGGGGGGTTCTGAGGTCATGATTATAGTCAATTTACTCGGCATGCGATACTAAAATAATTATCACATTTTCTCTCCAAAATATAATGTAAAGACTCTCTTAACCATACAACACGAGCGTATTCTAGAATCAGTGGCGTAGCCAGGAATTTCCCAAGGGAAGCACATTTGTGACTAATATGGGGAAGGGTCTAAGGCGAGGAGTTCCCCCTCCCTTTTGAGAAATTTTAACCAATTGAAGGTTCTCAGATCGATCCAGTCTTGTGCAAAGTTTCAAAATTATCATACATCATATTATTTTTTCTTGTTTGAATTAAGAACGCGTTAAAAAATTTAAAAAGCAGGAAAAAAATCGACACTGCAAATGGGGTCTGTCCCTCCTCTCCTCCCCATAGAAACAGAAAATTTTACAAGCCTAGGAAACCTTTTCTTTAGCTGATATTACAACGAGGCGAAATTTCTGTTATCGTTTCTCTTTGGAACGGTGTTTTTTGTCTGATCACCTTTCATCAAGCCGATGTTTTACAACATTGGCCATGCATTAAGCTCGACGATTTCTGAACATAAGTAACCGAAACGATACCTAGGAGAATATCGTAAATCAACTATATTGGCAATATCGACGGTCAAAAGAAAACTTGTACTAATTTGAAATATAAATGTTTGCAGAGTAACATCTGACCCAGCAAGGAAAAAATACGACGTTTGTATCTTATCGTAAACATTTTTAGTACGTTTTCTACATTAAAAGCAATAATATGTTACATGATTTACAAGTCCAATAGTCCCTCAAGAGTTTTATAAAACCTGAAGATTGTAATGAACTATAGCTAGTTGTATGTACTTGCCATGTTTCTAGGAAATATTTTAGGACGATACGATGGGTGGTCGTATCCGCCAGGTAGGTTCGGTTATCGATGGAGTGTGGATTTTTAGCTTTCATTGACGAATCCGAGCAGCTACTGAAGGTGGCCATTGGTGGGGTCTTTCACTCTTAAATCGCCTTACTTTTATTGTCTATATACAATTCTTAACTCTTAGATTCAGTGAAATTAATTTGGAATCAGGAGGTTTTGTAGTGCACAACCATTCATAATACAGGAAAGAAATGGATTTGAAAGATTGAAGGTGCTGGACCCGAGGAATGTTCGAATGTGTGACTGTTGGGATTGGTCTGTGGCAAGGAAAACGCCCCTTTGTTAGATAATTATGATTTGTTTTCTTAGTAAAAGAGAAAGATTTGTGTACGATATGTAGGTAGGCCATTCGTCACAAATAGATAAATTGAGTAGGCCTAAATGAAAAGAAAATGTTTTACATCTGGAACAGGAATTTTTTTAATCTTTTGGCCACAAGTCCCCTTAATACGGAAACATTAAGGTGCGGTCAAATGACAAATTTAGCCACTACATTATCGTATCATTTTGCGACAGAATGACGAAATGATCGCCTATTTTACCCTAACATTTTTTAGGAAATTGATGAATTACTTACTTGTCGGATCTCAGCAATTCAACGATTCGTAAAAATTGATGAATTACATACTTTTCACAAGTGATGAATTTGACAATTATCGCAAGATTATAATTTACTCACTTACATAATGTCACCAATTCTATATTTTGCAGAAAAATGATGAATAATCGTATCTCAGAATTTTAACAATTTGCAGAAAAAATGACAAATAACGAACCTCAATTTCTACATTTAAAGCGGTTAGATAAAAAGTGTTTACATTGTAACCAGTCACGTAAATAGGTCTACCCTTTGTATACCGAACATTGCGTTAACGGTAATCCGAACTTAAAAATAAGACTGGGGTTTGGAATTACAGTTGCAGAGACTCCCTAAAATTCGAAGGTGTGGTTGTGGTAATATGCATCAGCTCAGTGGTGTACCGGGGGGAGGGGGGGGGGGATTGAGCCATGTCTCCCCACACGAATGCCATTTTTTCATAGATCCTAAACGTTCGTACTTCAATAACATAATTTTAATTTCAAAAGTCAGCGTATGTGACACAAGCTTGCGTGAAAGGACACTTGTAGACCTTTTCAACAGTTCTCAAAGGAGAGGGGTCCATCCCTTACATTCCTTCCCCTGCCGGCATACACCCTTATTGAAAAGTTTGGATAGCTGTCATCCCACAGTCAAAGAACATGGTTCGGTAGGAAAACACCATCATTTAGTGGTTATAATTGAAGCACACTTTACCATACTTAATGTTTCCGTACATTCCTTTAAAACGTGGAAATTTTAACTTTTAACATGTTGATAATTTGTCATTTTAATTTAAATTTAAATTGTTATATTGTTGACATACAATCATTCAGCAATTTTCTGCAAAGTGTAGAATTGATGACATTTTGTTAATGAGTAATTCGTCATTTTTCTTCAAAATGCTAAACTGTTGAGAACCCGATAAATGTGCGACTCATCATTTTTCTGCAAAATGTTGAATTGATCACATATGTTAAATGAGTAATTTCATCAGTTTTCTGAAAAATGTAAAACTGTGAAGATACGACATTTAAGACATTAATCAATTCTGTACAAATTGTTAAATTGTTGAGATCCGACAAATGGTTAATTCATAAATTTCCTGTCCAAAATGTCAGGGACAGTAACTGAACATTTCATCAGTTTGTTATAAAATGTTGAGATAAAGTAGTGACTAAGTTTGTAATTTGACGGCACTTAAACGTTTCCGTACCTCGAAGATACTTAAAGGCCCAGTTCTCTCACCCCAAAGAGTACCAATTCTCTTAACCCTCTCACTGAAGCCCCTCCCACAATTGTCTGAAATTCATCCTCATCCAGATAAAATCTCATTTTATTGCTTCAAGGTGAGTACAGAAAAACTCAATTTATATAATCAAAACACTCTCAGTACGGTTCATACTGTGTAGTAAAAGCTTTGGTACTCTGCATTGTTTGAATTAGCTGTCAATCAAAGAGCTGAGCCAATTGAGAATTTCGGTACCTGGGTACCAAAATTGTAGTTTGGAGTGAGAGGTTTGGCCCTTTAATCAGCCATACTCTTAACTGGTGAGTGCGCAGGAATTGTGAATTGAGGAATGGGGCAAAATGGTGAATACCGCCCTTCCGCAACTAACAACCGTACAGGTCTACACGGAAAGTAGTTTCTCCTCATGACCACCTAGAAGGTAGGCGGTTTACCAGATATGCCTTGTTGGCTACCAATTCATTGTAAACTGGTAAAGGAGGTAACAAAAACATTCAAGAAGGGTTCGCAGATTTCAGTTATTACTATCTTGAGGGAGAGGCCTAAGGGGAGGGGAGATTCCGTCCCCTTTGAAAAAGTTTACTTTTAAGGAGTGTTGAGATGCTAAATGGTGTTATTTTTGAAACATTTTGAAGCACGTTCCAACACAAATGACGCCAAATAGGGGGCATGCTCCTGTTGTTACGTCAGACTCGGTGAGGTTACTCCTTAATGATTTCCTACAGGCTAGTGGCTATTTTTCCCGCAACTACTTTTAGAGGTGTGACATGCACCCCTTGGCTCTTGGAACCACGCAGACAAATTCACTGACTAGTTTGTGGCCTTCGAACTAATTCACTAACTAGTCTATGACCATAGACGTGTCAAACGACTCATGTACACCCTAGTCACTCAAATTAGTCAGTAAAGGCATCATCCTGACTGGTTTTTGTTTTGTTTTTGTTTTCAATTCTCCAGATATGCTATTTTCAAAATGTATGTTGATTATTTCTGAAAATGATCCATTCTTCCTAGGCGAAAATTTGAGTCATGCACGCCAGAATTGTATAAAATTCCACACACTTGCAAGTTTTCAAGCAATAATGATTTAGGCCTATACATTTATTTGAAACAGCACGAGACAAACTCAGTATCATTTTCAAACTTTCCGATGCATAACTCCAATCTCAAATAGCTGTTCAATTGCCATTTTAAGAACTCCCGACGTGAAATGCAAGATTCGAAGAGTCCAATATTTAATATGAAAAATAAGCTTTTCAATGAGTACTAGGGAATTAAAGGGGAAGTGTAGTCACCTCAACCTGAAGTAGAGCAGTACATTGTCCTGTTTTTCATGATTTGCTCTTGAGAGTCACATGAGAGTATTTTTACCCACTTAAAAGTAAACTTTACCAGCAGTAACTGCCTGGGTTTGCCTTAAATATGCATTATTTAAGTCCTTAAATATTATGAAAGATACTTTGAACAGAAATAAGATGCAGATAGAGGCTTTTCACATGACGTCATAATACTCTCCGGCGGCCATGTTGGAGTACATGTAACTACGTAGCAAACCCTATGGGACGCGCCTGCTCGTTGAATTTGTACACGCCGTGCATATCACAGTGCACATTGTGCAGTGCGTTCGTCACAAAACCACGTGTATTTGGCATGAATGTCCTCCAGCATGGCGGTTCCATGACGCAATTGCAAAGCCTCTATTGTTAGATTTAGTACATGCTTGAAAGTACGTTTGAGCGACTGCTCTTGCCTTTTAAAGGGAAATATTGCGTGTTTTACAAGGAAATTTCATCCTTTTAAAACCAATATTTATTGGCAAAGAGTGATAAACAATTGCAAATAAGGCAGTATGGTAGCTTTCTTTCAGGAAATAAGTTTTTCTAAAGTAGAAATGAAGCTGTTGGTTGCTCAAGAATAATTTGTCCACCCAAACTTTCAACATTTCAAAAGATGCAACTTCCATTACTCTTCTAGTGCATAAAATTTTGAGGAGATGAAGCTATTGCTGGGGTTTATTATTGAGACCGAATGATTTGAAAATGACTACTGCTATTTACTTTTAATGCTATGTTGGAAAATTTTAAAAGCAATATTTCCTTTAAGTAAATTTGGTCCTTGACTGAAATGGTTAAGTAAGACCAGACTAAGATTAATGTTTAAAACAAGTGTATTTAATTGAAGCTCTGTGTTGCATGGCGTATGACAGTTACTTAGTTACAGAAATATTCCATCATTACTGACAGGAGGTAAGAGCTGCTCGGAGCAGAGGAAGAAAGGATGATCCAAGACCCTCAAACTCTGATGCTTAAAACCACTTGAGTTAGATGAAGTTCTTCATCACCCAGACAGCTTTAATTATTTCAATGTACTTACCTCCAGTCCTCACGTAATTGTCTTAATTTGATCATTCTTTAGACATAATCCTATGCTTATCGCCATTAGTGACGTAAAATTATACAGGCACATGACAAATGGGGTGAAAGAGGGCAGCCTCTCCTTGAAAGAACGTGTGACAAACTGAACAGTGGCAGATAGTTAATTCACTGAAAACAAAAACTAGTCAGGATGATGCCTCTACCTAATATTTTGACTGACTATAGGGTGTAAATTAGTTGACAGTTCCCTGGCCATAAACTAGTCAGTGAATTAGTTTGGTGGTCACAAACTAGTCGGTTGATAAGTCTGTGTGGTTACGACTCTTCAACTGATTAATCCCCAGACTAATGTATATTTTAACTAGTCAAATTATTCAGTAGAGGCACCATCTTGACTAGTTTTTTCAGTGAATTCTGGTTTAATTATACCCTGGAAACTTCGACACACTTTTCACACTGTTTAATTTAAATGACCTGCGTATAAACTGCGGTTCTACATCATATACTCATACTGCGTGTTATTACTGTAGACTTCTTTGCATACTAATAGCTACCACCCCCTGCTTCCCTGCAAATATGCATCCTCTGTACGTCTTTAATCTTTAAAGTGTACCTCAAGTAAAAATATTCAAAAATTGACAACGAAACATGAATTCTAACAGTCCAACTCCCATCTTCATAGGACATTCCTTAGCTGAGATATAAAATGTTGAAGTTTATTCACTCAACTTAAAATGGTAACTGGCACAATAAATTTGTGATGTCATTCTTGTACTACTCAAATTACAATATTTGTAATCGGTTGTTTTTCTAAACGTCACTGCACCTTGTACCGCGATGTTATAGGACTCTTACTCTTATGCGGGATGTAATTAAGCCCTCTCTGTTGAACATGCTAAGCAAGCAAATAGGAAATGTTCAAGGTCATAAAACATTTTTAATTTTAGAGTGAAACAAAGCCGGTAATGTGAGTTGAACAACAACAACAATATCACAAATGATTGCCCAGTCTATACAGCAATTTGTTTTGTAGTGAATAAACTTCAACATTTTATACGTCAGCTTAGAAATGTCCAATGACGATGGGAGTTGGACTGTAGAATTCATTTTTCATGGTCTTTAATTCATATTATTAAACGTTTTGACTTGAGGTATACTTCAACCGAAGATTGCATCAAATTTTTGAGTAAAGCCTCCTGCAGACATTCATATCATAGGCTAAAATCCTTTCTCCCGAAAATATTCGGTTGCATAAAATATTTTTTAATCCGGCTGATGCACACTGTTTAACAAAGAGTTTCTTGATTATCTGTTACCACTGTATTGCATCGATTGTGGTTTCGCAGGGTTCTAGGCGTTAGGTTACAAGTAAGGGATATCATTAACCACTTAGGAAGTTTCTCGTTAAAAGTGAACCTTTCTATCAAGCTTAATTACAAGACTACTACGTACCAGTGATACATTCGAGTACGGAGGCTTCGAGTGACGAGTCGAGGAATTTTCAACTTTCAAGGACTCGAGCCACAACATATTCCTCAATTGGGAAAGGTAAAACAACCCATATGGCCGAGTGCTTCAAATTCTGAAATCACAAGTCCGAGTCCGGCCACAGAAATGCTACGTACATGTAGCTAGAGTGTAAAAAATGTCACAGAAAAATTATAGAATTACAGAACAAAAAACAAAGAAATACAAAGCGGATATGGAAAAAAGTGTCGACAATTTTTCAAAACAAATTGAAGGCACTTCTTACGTTTTCTTCATGTATTTCATTACTTTTGGTTCTGATAATTTAATTTGTTACTATGTATAAGCGACTGGGGTACGCAGTCTACATGAAACAACACCACAGAGACAAATGTGATAAGCTAAAACGAGACTGTTTGAAATGAATATCAAATAATGCGTGGTTTGAATCCAAGAAAAACAGTATTTGCAAATGTCCAAGTGCATATTGCTTCCCCATGATTTCAATTAAAGATTACATTAATTAGTAAGTTAATTGACATCTTCGTTGGAAAATTTGAATTAAATTGATAAAAGATTTAATTAATAAAGATCTAAGTCGTTACAGAGTATGTAGGTACAACCCGCTGTTTGAGATGGCTTCCCATATGGAGATACCTGGATTTACTTAAAAAGGCAGAAATACTTTCCAAATTTCGAATCCTACGGTAGATATGCAGCAGTGATTACTTATACGCAAGAAAACGTAGTTAGATATACACGAGAATTGATAATCGAATTGCAAGTGTTTTGATAAAGTACGGGAAACTAGTTCAATGTGTTCTTTTTCAAAAACAAGGGCACTTTAAATTGATTAACTGATGGAGATTAAAGGGCGAATACAATCGCCCAAAACTTATTTTGAAGGAACAGCTAAATTTTAAAATAATTTTGTTTTTCATTTCTTTTCGAGGAATATTTCACAATGTTTCAGGATCTAAAAATTTCATATTCAAGGTAAACCAAGTAGTGAATATCTTGTAAGTCCCACGATTGAGGAGGAAAAATATTGTCACATGATTCCCAAGAGCCATTCATAAAATACGATAGTGTTATACACTAATTCAAGCTGGGGTGAATGCATTTTCCCTTTAATGATATATACATCAGATCTCAACTGATGGTCAAAACTTCCAAAATTTTGTCACAAAACTTTTTAATTGAAGACTTGGCAGACAGTGAAACAACAATTCCATTCGGGTGTACGGTGTTCATACTAATGGTTACGTTTATGATCATATCGCCTTTATCTATTCATAAACTGCCTTCGAATAAAACCAGGCACATAACGAATCAGTTTTCCCGTTACCGTCCTTGGTGTATGAGGCGGGGGCTGAGGGTTACACCTCCCAAACCCCTTGCAAATGCGTACATTTTAGGGTAAACTTTTTTTCCAAACCAATTAATGGTCATTTTCTTATTATGTATAACGGGATGTCAGATCAAACCCAGTGTTTGAGGTGTACTTGTGGTCTTTCCTCATATCTTCGTACGTAGTGAGTAGCAAATCACAATTGTTCGCCGTATGCTACAATTGCACTGCAGTCAGGTTTCTGTTCTACAAGGCTCACGATTCAAATAATTTTTTTTTATTTAAAATGTATTGTATTCATATCAAAATAGCACATTCAGGTAAATACATAAGCATATGTATTATCATGACATGATGTAACATAAATATTTTTTCTCCTTTTATATTTATTTTCTCTTGGCCATCGAGGCATATTTTAGGAATGGCTTTGAACCAGGGGGGAATCCAGAAAATTAACTTTAGCAAATCAACGAGTTGCAGCAGTACCCTGCGGCTTATCCCAAAAAGTATACCATGACAACTGGTATATGGAGTTTGGGAAAAATACTGATAACGTAAATGAAAGGACGGTAAAACATTTTTAGCAGCCGGACATTCACTACTGGTGATCACTTGACACCACGCAAAGTTGTGATAGACTTCATATGTTTGATGCGGCTTAACGCTAAGGGGTGGGGGTGGGTCACTTTGGGACTAGGCACTCCGCAGTGTTCCAATGTATTTGAACAGTGTTAACGTAACTCCTTTGAAAGGTCAAGGATGCATTCAATTAGGATTGAGCGGTATACGTTCATTTCCTCAACTAAAATCTTCTCTTTTGATTAGCTATACTTCATAAAAAATATTGTTAGCTTTAAATCAATTAAGCTCGCATGTTCATTTCATTTATTTTGTTTTTCACAATATGTGATGGTTATTGATACAGTATACATAAACAGAAACAGAACATTACATAATATCAAAATACTGTAAAAAAGGCACTCTGAAAAATCCAGAGTGCTTGAGGGTACTCCCAGAGAAAAGGATAGAGCAAAAAGGTACATAAAACAAATTGTATGTCAAATTGTTAAACTGCCTACCTTCGACCTTAAATACCTGTCCGATTCAACACCCATGATCCACAATAATCTTCACTCATCCTACATCACCCTTGTTTCACTTTACCCTACCTTAACCCCACTAAACCCTGCTCCCACATTACATTACCCCACCTTGACCCACCAATTAAAACGCTTTAAAAAAGAACCTATTCAACTGAAGTTCAATGAATTGCATATTTTCAAGTGGGAGATTCTTTGCCTAAGTTCACGATACAATAAAATTTTGTCACATGATTTTCAAGAGTCATTCATCAAATGGGATATTCAAATACAGTTCTTAAAATCGGGATGACTATATTTTCTTTTTAAAGTCAGTTATTGATCACCCCTTACAATTAGATTTCTCCCAACCATTTTATTCTTGTACCTCATACAACTGCTTTACGACAACCAATCCCAATGTATCGCTTCGAGCCATACTTTATTGCAAAATTTCCCCATAATGTGCAATCAAAACACTCTCAGTACAAGCTGTGTAAAATGAACTACTCTGCATATTTAATGGACATGACAACATGTCCATTATTGTGGTTGGTCGCATTTTCCGATGATCACGTGACCACAATTTTTTTTCATTCAGTTTATCGGACGACTCCAATCAAGAAACAAACCGATCTTTTGGGAAAAGACTTGTACAGCAAAGGAGACGGGTATGTGAAAACATTGTGTGAAAAATGTCGCTAATTACGAAATGCGGTACATTTTTCCTCAAATACTCTACATTTAAACATTAAGTAGGCTAATGACAATATTAAGTAGGCTAATTACAATATTAAATAGGTTACTACGCCTGGTACTTTTACATACGACGCAGTCATGAACGAGGGATGCTGTTCTACCTGGACTGGGTTTCTTACTCTCTTTCCAGATCGTTGGTGTTTACTACCGTTTTATATATACTTTCAAAATCAATTTATTTAGAACCGTCCGGTTACCAAATATATTTTATAATCGATTAATGAAGTGGTTATGAAGACAACTGTATTAATGTGAAAAAAGGTAAAATTCCTTTTGGCAATTTCCTGGAATTTCGGCATAGTGGTATACTACGATGTGCCCATTCGTCGTTTGAACTGCATATTGTAGTAGTAGTATTGTAATATGAGTACAGAAGTATCCGGGCCGCAGGCACGGAGCAGCGTTCATTAGAAAGATTTTATGTAAACGGTCCATTGCAGTCAGTTTACAAACGATGTGACCAATTGCACGAAGTTTTCTAACGTGTTTAACGTAAATTTTTGAAATAAACAAAAGGAATTTCTCATAATGTCATACGGAAGGCAAGTGCAATCAAACCTCAAGTCCGAATTTTCGATGAAAATCTCGTATTTCACCATATGTACAAGTTTGAGCTGAAGTCAAACGTGAAACGGAGTAAATTAACTGTACGTACATTTGCAGGTTCATTTCATTCCAGACACTAATATTCTGAATATGAGAGCCAGTCTTTTTAAAAACTTGCTGCAGTCCTGTCTTGTCGGACAGGGGCGTTGCAATCCGGGGCATGGCGGAGGTGGGCAATTGCCATCCCATTGGAAATACTGGGGAAGCAAACATACTGTTTTGCCCACGCTCTAATAATAAGCAGATATAAAATAAAAAACATGCAAAATAAACAAAATATAATAACATTTCGGGATACGGAGGGCTTCCAAAACAGTCACTTGGAGTGTTTGTGCTTGTCTATGTGAGAGTGTGTTTATGTTTGCTGTGTGCGTGTACGTGTGCGTTCGCTGTCGCAGGGTGGATTGGCTACACATGATTCCGGAATTTCCGGTCCTGGAGACGATCCAGGGTTCGACAGGATGTTGGATTTTGGAAAATATTTGCCCCCTCCAGTCCACATCCCAGTTATATGTATCTGTTGTCGGATTAACCAGGCAGTCCATCTCCGTACTACATAGGCAACCAGAGATTGGTACATGGTCATGTCCATTGTGGTTACGGTACGTAACCACATTTTCTAGTTCGAATTTGATATCAATCAAAGAGCTGTGCTAACTGAGAATTGCTGTAGACTTGTGGTAAAAATGTATATTTTGGTGACGAATGCCTGCCTTTAAAGGGCAAAGTCAGTCACCCGAGGCTTGTTTTGGAGCCTTGGCAACAGCAAAATCTAACAAATTGCCTCTCATCTCTCTTCAAAGTATCTTTTCTTTAAGTATATTGCGAACCCAAGGTAAATTACGCAGATATTCCTAGTATTTTTCACTTATATGGAGAAAACATGTCACATGACTCTCAAGAGCCAATCATAAGACAGTTCAGTCTACTACACGACTTCAAGTTGGCCGGCCATGGGGGAACTGCTCTTGCGATTTCATCTAAAATCACTATGAAACCGAGTGGACATCCGTACACTCTAAAATCAAAAGAGTGAACTTAGTCACTCTTTGATCGAGTGAAAAGTGTAAATTCACTCCATTAGAGTGATAATTCATTCCAAGGGGAGGGAAGTTCCCTCCAAAAAGAGTGAAATTCCCTTAAAACGAGCGAAGTTTCACTCTTGATGGAGTGCCCATAGTGATCGCTCTTAAAAAAAGAGCGATCATTGCAGGCACTCGCGGAAGAGTGAATTTTCCCTCTTCCTCTAGTGAATTTCACTCTTTTTGGAGCGAACTTCACTTTTTTGGAGTGAAATTCACTCCTCTTGGAGTGAATTATCACTCTAATGGAGTGAATTTACACTTTTCACTCGATCAAAGAGCGACTAAGTTCACTCTTTTGATTTTAGAGTGTATGTTGTCAATTACATCGATATTAAAAATCGTTTTTGAGAAGAGAACGTGCAAATTTGACGATTTTCTTAACACCAATCGATTCCGGGAAGAGGGCAAGACGATAGGGTTTAATATGTTGCTCTTCCAGATAATTGTCTAGTCTCATACAACCCATTGACTGTCTCCCTTCGACACTTCCAATATTGACGTCGTCAATAAGGAAGACCCAAGAGAGCTTCTAGAGGGTTTCTGCAGCAGTCCGTTACCCATGAGTGCACTCGTGTATTACCTTACCAATTCCACAGATCCTCTAAATTTGAATTCCGGATTTTTCAGAATTTGACGTTGTCCACTCATCAACTCATTCTGCCTGGTCTAGCGGCCTCTTCAATACGTCAAAATTCACACTTTCCTTTCTGCAAATGTATATGCTAACACGTGTTTTGCTGAGGTTGTTTGAAATATTTAGGGTATTGCAACACATTCTTCCGTTGGCGTACCATGCAGCTTGAAAAATGTAATGTAAATAAAATCACAAAGAATGTTAATGGGTAAAATCCCAAACTTTGAAATGAAACTTTTGAGCTGGAAATGCTGAAAGGTACATAGGTTACGGACACAACTTTGACTATACGTGATAAACGAGGTTTTTTGTAATGTATTGTACCTTAACTTAAAATGAATATAAAAAGTTGACACCTGCTCATTTTTCATCTTTTGATTTTTTTGCCTAAAGAATGAAGCCAAAATATGATAGGCCAATGCAGTTATCAAAAGGTGATTAACGGATATCATAAATGTAAGCAGCGGTTCCCTGATATAAGTATGCCGTTAAAGCTGGCCCAGCGGAGAATCAAAACAAGAGTGTTAGAGTGTTTCATCTGAAATGGGGGGGGGATAAATAACTGTTGGGGCGTGTTACAACCGATTATGTAAAAATTCTTTGAACTAATAATGTAAAAAAAATCTTGGAACCGATAATAAAAAACAATTAACTGATAACTCAAAAACTACTGTAACAAGGGTTTCATATGGTCCTACCCACAGGTTTGTGTTCGAGTTTATGTAGGTAGGCGTGTAAGATTTTTTTAAATTATCGGTTAAATTGTTTTACACTATCGGTTCAAAGAATTTTTACATTATAGGTTGTTTTAACATTACGGCAATTTTTTTAACATTATCGGTCGTTCTTACATTATCAGTTAATTTTTACATTATCGGTTTTAACAGGGAGCGAGCGGTAATGATGCTAAGAGAAAGTGTCACTGTCGGGTGACGGCCTATGGAAACCTGTCTCCCTTTTGACGAATCCGAGCAGCGAGGAAAGTCGGCCATTTTTGGGGTCCATCCGTCTTATATCGTCTTTGTTGTTTGGTCATCATGCAATTCTAAGCTTTCATATTCGATGAAACTGAGAAAATCGAGAGGTATTTTAATAAACAACCATCCATGATTCATTTAAGCAAAGCATTTAAAAGATTACAGATGATGGACCCTATTTAGACCTGACCAAATCAGACCATCGCTTGACAATTCAGATTCGTCTACTGTAAAATACTCCCGTTATTGCCCCTTTCCTGCCTTTTCTGCATTTCAGCGTGAACAGGTGGATCATTGTGCTCGATAGAAAGTAATTGATGCAACTATTTTCATTTGAAAAAATGCTGTCACAACTAACTCAGAAGCCTGGGTGTAATATAATGTACTCCACTTGTACGATAGAATGGTGGGGTTTCGAAATTACTTTTTAGCGTATCGGAACTCAATGTTTAATGCATAGTTGAATAACGATTTTCATCTGTTCCTGCTGTGGTGTGAATTCAAGTTTCTATTTGTCACGTACGTTGAGATTGCTATTTGATGAGGATGGAAACTTATCATATTTCAATTTTTTATCTCATGCATAGTATGCTAGTTCGCACGCATGCAATTTTTATGTCACGAAAATTTATGAAATTGTAAAAAACTGCTAGAATAGTGCCCTGTATATCACACATTGATTTACTTTTAGTCTTTGAAATTAATTCAGTGCATCCTATGCCTGATACTGATAGAACTCTGACATTTAGCTCTGCTATTGAGACGGTTGTCGTTGGGTGACTGCCAATTGAATATGTTAATTATATAAGACGAAAAAGGCTGTCGTCTCGATCTTTCGACAGGCTGCTGCTTTGATGTGACAAAATATGACTGAATAAATATCGACAAATGTCGGTCCCAGATAAAAAGTACTTGTTGTTTCTTACCTTATTAGAATCCACTTTTTAGTTTTGAGATTCAGGAACGTCGTTGCCTTCATAGCTAGAGTTGATTATGTATTTTTTTGAAGAACATAGACTTCCCCCTAATACTTGGTGTTACGAGTGCAGCCAGGCATGCAGGTGCAGGAGTACGGTTATACCTACTGCCAGGTGTGCTTGGTGCTCAGCTAATGGACAAGGAAAACAAGCCAGTGAAAAACAATTGTGAAGAAGGCCGTAACCGGCAGGACTTAACGGGAAATATTGCGTTTGTTGCACAAGGAAAATTCATCCTTTTAAAACCAATATTTATTGACAAAGAGTGATAAATATAATTACAAATAAGGCAGTATGGTAGCCTTCTTTTCAAGAAACAAGTTTCCCTCAGATAGATATTTAGTTGTTTGTTGCTAGCATATATTGTTCACCCAAACTTTCAACATTTCAAAAGATGCAACTTCCATAGCTCTTCTTGTGCTAATATATTGAGGACTCGAGATGAAGCTATTGCTGGGGTTTGTTGTTGAGACCAAATGATTTGAAAATGACTAGAAATATTTACTTTTAATGCTTTGTTGAAGCATTTTAACGCAATATTTCCCTTTAATCCAATTGGTTAGAAACTAAGCCGTAAAACTCGATCTGACTCTAGTAGCTAACTATGTTAGTAGAAGTCCACCGAAAGGAACAGGGAGTGCTCATAATGTGGCCAAAGATCGGGTTATAAGAACGACATCCATTTTAATAAATCAAAACTTTACGTATACAGGAATTATACACCGTTTGCCTCAAGCATAAATTTGCAAATAGAGGACACTGAGATAAACTGAGAGGTTAAAATCGACTGTAAAATATGGACTACGGAAGCTTTCAGTCGTTTCTCAGCCTTTTGGCAAAGGTTGTGAGTAGTATCCCGAAAGGACATTTCAAAAAAAAAAAAAAAAAAAAAATACAAAAGTGTCGCACTCAATCATTAAACACAATGTGATCAATACAATAGAATGAGAAGCTAAATGCCAAAATGATTTCATATCACAGCCTATAAAATTATATCTCTGAATGCAGTCATCACAGGAACGCCTAGGAATCAGCACACTGATATATTGTATCATCTTAGTACTCGTTGAACAGTTTTGATTCCATAGAAAATAAGCAATAAACAGCTGCGTAGCCAGCAGGGGGGGGGGCAGGGGGAAGAGTGCCCCCACAGAAATTTTGAAGACGTGATGGATGATGTTGAAAAAAAATAGAGGAGAGCAAAAAAAAGAAAAAAAAAAAAGGGAAAAGAGAAAAAAAAAACGACGATAGGAGGGAGGTACGATAAGTTGACGGAGTTGGGGATGGGGGGGGGGGGGGATTGTAACAGGGATACATGGCTTCACAAGTGTGATGTTGTTATGTTTTAATTAAAGACTTCTCATGTTCTAATCTACTGCATGCTATTTGTTCAATTCAATTGTGTAGTGGCTTTGAGAAACACTTAGTGTGCTGATGTAACCTATTTGTACAAATGGGTTTTCATCACAAAGTTTTCCAAGTCTGATACAATTCGAAACGCTGCACCTCTGCTCCTACCTCCAGTCATATGCTGACTGGGACATGCGAGGTCTAAAATATTCAGGAAACGGTATTTTGATGATGTTTGTGAATTATTTGTATTTAAAAAGCTATATGGAAGGAACGAAAATCAGTTTCCATTTAGTGATAGGCCATCATCGTTTGTACACTTGCACTCTCATACTGATATACTTTAGAAATATTCATTTTCGATACTGTTTTGTTTTACTTCCAATTCTTCATTTTATGTGCTAATCCAGGGGCGTCGATTTGGGGGGACAGGGGAGACACAGTGTCCTCCCTACTTTTTTGAGTGGAGGGGACAATAACGTAAAAGTCCCCCCCCCCCTCACACACGCACTTTTTGTGACTTTAAACTTAAAAACTAGGTACTAACAAAAAGACTATAGGCCTACATGTAAGTTATGAAAGGTGTCCTCTCCCGATAACGATCGACTAGCTTTCTGTACGAATAATTCCACATGTTTACTTTGCAAATCCTAAAATTGTCGCGCGCTCCGCGCGCTCCGCGCGCTTGCAGTCTCATTGATGTTCTTTTCTAACTTGCATTTCAAACATACATTATTCATCAGTCTCTATGATTATGTCGATTGTTCGTGTGAATAGGGCAGCAGGTGTGGTTATGAAGGAGCACAATATTTAGGGATAGGAAGAAGATGAATCGTCCCCTACTATGTTTAATGGAATCTGTGGTCTTCAGTGATTGACCAGCCTCGCAGGCTGAAATTGGCAAACACATTTTGGGAAACTGGAAATGTCTAGGTGCACAGTCTGCATGAAACTTTTTTAGCAAAATGTATGATTACTAATGCAGAATTTCGACACGCTCTTTTGTATAGCAGTTCGACCATTTTATATTTAGAACATTATCAGATATGTAAAATCACATTGACGTTGGCTACATAAAGGACTTCAATCAGGAATTAGAAGTACACCTCCATTCTCTGTGTGCAGATAATGTATGATGAGATGTCGTTCGAAATATCATATTTTAATGATTTTGGTATCAACAATATTGCACCAGAAGGCCTATGCAATGGTGTCTCGGTGGCACCGTACAAGTGGGTGCCATTCCCCCACCCAGAAGCCAGAAGTTTGAAGTGCGATTTTGATTAAGTCTTTCTCAAACTTTGACAATTTTTGTTGTGATTCTAATTACTTCTAGAGTACAACTCGTATTTAAATTGACCGAATAGTCCGTTGAAGTAATTACCAACACTTTCAAGTTCATATTCTGAAAACTTTGAAGTTTTTTAGTAACTCAAAATATTGAAACATTTAGCACCATTTTGCATCAGGGTCCCCTTTTCTCAGACACCCTTTGGCATAACCACAGGGGGAGAGCGCCTCTAAAAAATAAAGAATTCGGAAATTTGCTCTTTGTGAAACCAGTCTGCTGTGTGCTTTTGACAACTCATGAAATCCCGAAAGTTCCCCATTAAAAGCTCCACATTCGTTATTGTTTGTCTCAAAGGAGAAAAATTTTCCTCACGCTTCGCGCGCCACAAATTGCGATTCCTAAGCAGAAGTGCTTTCTATTACCTTGAGTAAAAGTTTCCGAGCTCTGGTCTTTGTAAGTGAAAAAACAGAAATTTGCTATATGTGATACCAGATCATCAAGTGACATCAATAACCACAGTGCTATTCTTCATGAATTTTCTTTCATAAAATTCAAAATTTTCTCCAATATAAGCTCTTGACTCAAAGAAATTCGTCAGAGAGCCTCAATTCGGAGGGGTTGGATAACATTATGTAGCAACAACGATCTTTGGTCGCCGTTCGATCTCATATTTGGCAATAAGAAATGCAAAGTCTTCAGTAGAAAAATCCTCGCTACGTCCCTGGCAATAAATGACAAATCTCCCTTACAGAATGTTTTGGGTAATGTTTAGATTGGTTTGTTAACCTATTGTTAGTATGATTTATCATAAAACATTATAAAAAATGTATCAGTATTCCATAACAAAGAAGAACCCTTTCAAGCTTTTCATAAGTACCATAAGTTTGGGGTCACCCCTTAAGCCCTTAACAGCTAACTTTTCTATTTTCGATGAATCAATTTCGCTTAAATTCCGTAGTTTTTAGTAAATATGGTGTTCGATAATAGAAAAAAAAAACATTTCTTTTTTATCAACAGTCAAATATCCTTCACCAGAACAGATGTATTATAAAACTGACAAGGATATTTTATAAAACAGACATTTTATAAAGACACAGATATTCCACCAAATACAAAATTTTCCAACCCTCAAGAGTCGTGTGTTTGGTGTTTCGGGTGATTATTTTGTTCATTATGAGTTTCGACTCGTTCCTATACATAATTAAAACTCAATTTGTCACAAATTACGAAGGAACCTCTTACACTAGTTTTGACCTAGGTGATTTCCTGATAACAAATTGAAATTAAATTCAGTATATAAGGCGTTTCAATATATCGAGCTGTAAATTGTAACGACAGTGAAGTCAAAATCGGAGAGTAATTAACGTATTGCATATTTTCGCATGCATATAAATGTATGCGATTAACACGAAATCTCCACAGGATGCACTTCTTGTTGGAAAAGTGAAATTTATCTGAAGTGTAGAGCTGCATGATTCCTGAAGATATTTTCAGTGTTACCTTATTCCTTTGAATACCCTCAAACATTCAGACACGAATAGTTTATCAAAATTCCTAATTTCAAATTAAGTCAAATAAAATTTAATTTCTCAGAAAGGTGGGATTTCTTTCACGTAAAGAGTTGTTGAAAAATCCCATGCGTATGGCATATCTACTTCAACTTGAGTTGACTTTCGAGAGTTCTTGAATAGGAACACGATCCGAAACCGACTAAAAAAGAAACGAACGAGATTCTTGATACTAGACCAGTCTACTTTGATACATACCACCAAATCTGAAGCTTCAAAAACGACATCATATGAGCATCAAGTATGTAAACAAACCGGAACAAATTAAGAGACAGAGGTGGTTTACTTAGCAAGTAAGTGTGTGACTTCGCATGCACATTGATTATATATTAATTTTCAATTTCGGTTGTTGGGAAGAGCCAAGCTGAATTATGATGATTTATGCTTTTGCTGTAAGCACAACAACAGCAAACAGGCGAATAGCCAGGGATTTGTCAGGTAGGGGAGAAATCTGTAAATAGACTAACTTAGCCAAAGATATGATTAGTCGTCGGTGCTCTTTAATAGAGGTTTTAAAGCCCTACGTGCTGTTATCCATTCCGTTGATTATTTTTATCGCTCATCTCCTACGTGTTTGTTTTCTTACAAAGCTCATATGTGAAACAATCATTTCAGTAAAGTGCGAGACCATCAAGATATAGACAGTTCGGGAGATAACCGTTTTCGGGTGAAAATGAGAATTCACCCGATCGGGAGAAAATTTGCAGCATGAATATTCATGAGCACTTAGTGTGTACCTCTTCACAGTCGTCGCTTTGTTTTATAAATGTGGATATGTTCAAATACAAGGTAATTGTTCACCACCACAGGCAGAAATCTTAAGAAACTTTCAAGAACGTACTAATGGGCTCAATTGCTAGCACGGATAACTTACACAACTTTCTGCAGAAAAAATTGAACAAATCTTGCGGCTGTGTCGAGTCTATAATTTAAGCTTAGGACACAGAACGTGGGCAAAATTGCTCGATATCTCAAAATTTGCGCGGTGAACTACCAAACATGATCCGGCTTTTTTTTTTGTTCCCCTAGCAACAAAGTTTCTAAATATTCCAAATTTTTTCTTTCCTAAGACCGATCAAATTTTCCAGGTGTTTTGAACTTTTGTTTCCGTTTAAATTGCGCGGTAGGATGGCAAAGCATCAGGGGAGAAATTTGAAAATGGCGCCACCCATGGCCGTATTTTCCCCCGATCGGGTGAAAAACCATTTTCCCCCGAAAGAGGTTATCTCCCGAACTGATAGAGGTCTTGCACTGATGCCATAATTATGACGTCAGACCGATATTCCTGCGCCAAGATGGATGGTAATCCATCGTCATAGGCAAATAATTGGGCTTTGTTTGTAATTCTCGATAATTTAGTCCATCAAGATGTCTACTGTATGTCACCAAAAGTACTAGAACTTGCAAAGACACATATTATAATAACATTAAATGTAACAAAGCTCATCCTTATTGAATACAGACAACATAAAAATCATTCTCTGTGCTTTACGCATGGTCGTATTGAAAAATTGATTGATGAGGCAGCTACAACGCGCTTAGCTCGCAAACTGCTGTGTTCTTTCGTGTTACTACGTGACGCACTTCGGAGGATATGATTGTAAGAAAAATAATAAAGACCGATGTAAAAAAGATGAAACAACTACCAATACAACTTCTACCACAAGCTATCCATTTGACCTATGGGGAAGGAGAAAACAAGTAAATGTAACTCCTAAAATGATGTGGTAGAGACAGCACTTCCACTTTGAATGGCATTTTATGAAAGGATAACATCATGTGGATGTGGCTGACCAACATGTGCCAACCAAAATCTATATATATTGTTCGTACTGCTTGCGTCATTGTTTACCTCCAAAATTTCACTGCGTGACATCAATACATAAGGTCTACGTGACAATACTGAAAAATAACTGTTTTTCGTACCCCACTATTCAATGTCCTGTGTGGGGTATAGCACACAAACCACATAAAACAAGAATTTTTGACATGAAATGAGCTTTGAAACTCATGTGTACTGTTTTTGCAGTTTTTCATTTTTTTTTACTGATTTGCATATTATAGAGGTTATAGAGCTTTTGTACAGAGATTTTCGAGAAAACCGAAGGAGTGAGAACTCACTTGCGAAGTTTCAAACGGCACATTTCAAGCCTTCAGTTAAAAGGCAAACTATTGAAATTTCATTTTAAAGAGGAAGAACACAATATTTCCAAAATACAATGGCACTTTTTTGTTATTATTCTATATCTTCTCTCAAAGCAACACATTAGACATAGTGTTTATTCTGCTTATGTAAGCATTATGCTGTATAGTGACCGAACCTTGAGTCGGCCAGTATCTTGAGTCGGTCTCCGCGTACAAAACGTATGGCACGTGCACGATGTACAACACCTATTAATTGACTGACTCATGGTGCCACAAGGAAACATACTTACATATCACTTTCATACGAATGTGTAAGTCCAATCGCATTGTACTGGATCTTGTGTCGCGGTTGCGTTTCAAAACAGCTGCCTGAATACAGGTGTACCGTAGACAGATTCGTAGCGTAAACAATGTTGGGTTGACCGTCTTCAGGAAAATTGGAATAATTTATCAGCAAAGTTTGGTGGTTATTTTGAGACTAAATATTGTGCTTTTTGTGCAACTTTGGTGATGAATTCGGGACGAATTTGTGACCATTCGCTACAAAATTCAGCCCAGAGTGACCTAAGATCTCCCCACGATTTGGGGGTCTTACGGTCCAAAATTTTTCCTGAAGTTGTGTTATCTGGTAGCTTGCGAAATTATTCTGATAAGTTTTAAAGTTTTCTTGATCGTTATTGGAATCATACAGAAGGAAAAAATCCATTTTTGCAAGTGTACATTTCCATATGCAGATAAAATTCAAAATTCTGTGATGTCATCAAAGCTTAGTATATTTCGGTGACCCCGAGGTCAGATTCCCTACTAAACTAATGAGGACAACAAAATTTTCCATAATGCAATAAACTTCACGAAAAAATGAGTATTTTGCGGGCGGTATACGGTAACTATTTAGATGCAGTTTTCACCTCTTGAAAAAAAAAATTTTTGCATATTTTGAAGTCAATGAAGCCGGAAAATCCCTGTAAGATGTTTTTCCTAGGTACAGATTTCCCTACTCAAACAATCTTTCAAATGTTTTCGGGTTAGCTCAGCTTATATGATTGAAAACGTACGGCCAGTTACAGAGGTCACGTGACATCCGATTGAATGTAATTGAGAACCAATGGAATTTCTTGAAATTATGTTAAACAGCTGGTTTTCCTATATGTAACATGCTGCAATTGAATGTAACTTTAACCAAGATGATTTTTGCTGAAGCAAACTCTTCTCACTACGCGACATAGACATTAAATGTGATACTTGCCATATATACAGTATCAATGGTTCATCATGCCATCTCGATTAGGACACACCAAAAGAAATAAATCACTCCTTGAAAACCCACTAGACTGTAAGTGTGTACGTAGGTTGTAGGTCCTTGTCTCTCTCAACGCTTATTTTTTACCTCTTAAAGGAGGAAAATCAAATTAACAAGCTCAACCGAAATTCACAAGAGAGTGTGATTCAGATTTTTTACCTAAAAATAAATATGCTAAGCCTTCGGCAGAATTCGTTTTCCTCTTATACATCGGCATCGCTATCATCAGATCATTTCTTCATCTTCTGTTTTCCGAGCTATCATAATCGTAGTATAATTGGGCGAAGCATCGAGCGCAATATACGAGAGTAATATATCTCGCGCAGTTTGATTTTCCCCTTGTCACCCTCTTGTCTCGCCCTCGGCTAGTTCAAATTCATACTATGTGCTGGGAAGGAGGAGGCAGATATTGTGGGGATAAGAATTGGTTGGTAATCTTACATTTTAAGACTACCTACCTCCGGCTATCATGTGTACATATTACTAAGCTCTTAAATAGGTCGTGCCACCTGCAAAGTGTGATGGTTCGTTGCGGATAAGACTGATTCGAGTTGCTCGGAAGAAATTCTTCTTCATCACCTGATGTATGACAAAGCACTAAAAGATATGGATGAATCTGTTTTATTCACACAGATGAAAGATAATGGTAGAAGTTACATAGAATGTAATTTTTAGACTGCCATGCATGGCGATGTGAGTAAATACTTCTTTTTGCTCTTTTGGGCAAAGGAAAAAGTTCAAAAGCTCGCAATCATTCATGTAACGTATCTATCAGTTATCAGAGTTCATCTGGTAATGAAATATTATAGCTTTTGCATAAGGTTACGCTTCATTATTTCATAATATGTGTTTATATATTGACTAAAACGACAGCTTTAACAGATTTATATTGTGGTGGCGTTTGTAGATGTGCCTCCGATTTGAAGAGCCATTATTTCGTGGAAACTTGATACACTATAACTCCAAAGGAATCACTCGCTGTGGCGATATCACAACACTTTTGCCACTTACCTTGCAATTTCACAGAAGTAAAATTGAATTCGACTCAAGTGAAATTGAATTCCCGTACAGGGGAATACATTTAACTTACGTGAAATACGTTTGACTTAAGTGGACTAATTCCGAAGTAAAATTCAATTCCACTTTAGTCGAATGCTATTCCACTTAAGTGGAATTCAGTTCTACCTAAATATTATTGAATTCCACTGAAGTGGAATGACATGGTCCGCTACGGAATTTCACATAAGCTAAATTCTGTTTCACTAAAGTCCAATTGAATTCCACTTGAGCGAAACAAATTTCACTTAAATGAAATTTCATTCCACTTAAGTGATGCATTTCACTTAAATAAAATGCATTTCACCTAGGTGAAATGCATGTCACTCAAGTGGAATACAATTCCACGTCAGTGAAATGCATGTCACTTAAGTGAAATTTAATTTTACTAAAGTGAAATTACGATGTAAATGATAAAACGGTTTGCCATACCCCCGGGCCTATTAGGTAACCATGCACATAATATTAATGTTTCTCCTGTACTAAGGTGAACCAACTGGGGAGGGGGTTACCATATCATGGGGCAGGATGTGAAATGATGGCAATTAACGTTCCATCTTCTGATACTACGCAGAGGATCGTTCATTTAGATTAATTTTTTCTGTGTGACTCCAACTCTGCACAAAAGAATACAACCATTTTGCTTGACTACAAATGTAAAATTTTCCTTAAATTGGAATTCCCTAAATAGACGAGATGAATTTTTTTTAGGGACAGTATTGCACATTATTTCAAAGGTCAAAGCGTTACACTTGTCTGTGTGTTTACAGCTGAAAGCGGGATGTAAACACACATTGAACTGTATGCTATACGCTGCCAGGGCAGCTCACAGATTTTTTTTACCAGTTGACTTTACCAGACTTCGAACTCTCATAGCGCTAAATATCAAAGGTAAATCTTCAGCACTTTCCGGCTCGATGCACAATTAATGGTGCTTCATTAATTGGAAAGAATATTATTGAGGAATTAACAGTGATGCATATGGGTGATTAGGAGCGACATCTGGTACATTGAAATTTCGCTATCTGTGTATGATTTCACTACATTATAAAGTAGACACTGTATGTGCTTATCCGGTAGGGATGCTTAGACGAGTGTAGAGGTGTGAGGGTATAATAGCGAGCGGTGAAGTCTACTCACAATCTTTGATTTTGAAAATTATTAGGAATGATAGAAAGTGCAATTATGCCAATCGCAATCGTCGTGATCGAACGTTAGATTACCAAGTACGAGCAAGACAGTTGGAATAAAAAGGGTTCGTTTTGACCAGGCGTGTACAATTTTGAGCTCTTTGCGACATGCATTGTAATTCCTAAGAATGATTTTCCTAGACTACATGAAAGTAAATACCCGTCCGTAAAAGGTTAAATATATACCTGCATCACGGACTTCCTATTCATGGACAGAGCATACTGTACAGCAAATTTTCGCTACCGTAGTGTGAGAAAAAGCGCAGCAAAATGGCCCTCTGCTATGCTTTTGTGTGAAAGCTTGGACTTGCTCAAGTATATCCCCATATTTTGCAAGAAAGTTGAAATATTTTTGATATATGGCAAGTTAAGGTCAAAATCACTTCACCTATTGCAGAAATATGATATTGTTTCCCATTAAAGTTTATTTTTTACTTGAAATATCACGGAGTCGTCTTCAAATCAGACGATTTATACTGGTTCACGGCGGCCATCTTGGTGCGCCTTTTTTGTCCCAGTCGGTGGCGACCAGCTACGGATAGGACGTACACGTTACATGACATGTCCATGTATATAAGTCCGTGACCTGCATGCACCTGTCCATTTCATATCCTATTATTTTCTCCTATTCCTTTCCTCATACACCTGTTGCACAGTTAAACTCTAAAACAGTCCTGTAGTACATTTGGATGGAATCTAATCAATTGCGGCACGAACAGGAAACTCGTCAAAACTTTGACTGGATTCGGCCCATAAGGGGAACGAAAAGTTTCATTATTGAACCATTTCCAGTCATTTGAAACCGACCTTGTCAGATATTTGTCAAGATTTCGGTTCGTGCCTTCTTTTGACTAGATGTTTTTCAGAGTGAATACTCTCAGAAAGTTACTGCTGCAAGAGCTTATGGATGTTAACTACGGACTTCCTACATACATGGACAGAATATTTACGTGTGCGTCCTATTCGTCAATTGTCGACACCGCCTGGGACAAAAATGGCGAACCAAGATGGCCGCCCTAAAGCTGTAATTTGGATGCGATTTGACGATGAATCTGTAATATTTTCACCAATCTTTAAACTTGAACGGAAAGGAATATCATATTCCTGCAATACGAGCAGTGAATTTGACCGTACCTTGCATTCTTTTCAAAATATTTCAACTTTCTTGCAAAATCTGTCGATTTGAACTACTAGAACAAGTCCAAATTTTCCCACACAAAACCAGTGCAGAGAGCCAACTTGCTACGCATATATTCACAGGTATACAGTAGCAACAGTCTACGGATAGTATACTGTTTCCATGTAGTCCGTGATGCTAACTCATCTTCGGCTAATTTTGACCCTTCTTGTATCGAGCAGTCAGCACACAACTTCTTTCAAACAAACACGTTCTTGTGTGGTGATAAATGGGTTTGGAAAAGTATGCAACACTATATGAACAACGATCCGTACACAGAAAGCAACTTCATTTCCTATTTCAACTTCTGGAAGTTGGTTAACGCCCTGAAGGCCATACCCCAGACAGTATGGGCCTCTCAATGCTCTTCGTACATAAGCCTCTTTATGGATGTTCTAAAATATGAATCCATCTTTCGTTTGGTCAAATAAGATTTCACCTACCAGTTTACATGACACCATTGCCTTTGATCAGATCAGTTTATGTCCATGTCTCCCGGGGAATACATTTTCCTGCAACGAACTGTATATTCTAAAAGCCTTTCCATTCGTAGCAAATGGTGGTGAGAATAGAGGGTTTAAAGGCACATAAGTTTTCATATTTTAGAGAAGCACTTATTCTAAGCATTTCGGTGAATTTTGCATTGGAATCCGATGTGTGGTTTTCAATATATGAGCAGCAAAGATTGTCACACTTTCAAAGAAAAGTAAACTTGCAGCAAGCACATATAACATAACATCTTCATATTGATGGGCAGTCTTTTGTTTTTCTTTAAACTTACAACCAATTTTTTTCCTCAGCATTCCCATATTTTGGGAATGTGATTTCATAAGTGACATGATAAACTATAAACAAACCTTACTCCCTCCACACAGAAGTCTTGTCCCTATTAACTCCAAGGTCAAACACAACCGTCTGAATAAAAAACAAAGGGGAAAAAAGCATTCCTCATCAATGTCAAGAAGTGATATAAATTCTGCTTCCCTCGAGAGGTAAATGTCGGATTTGAAGCAAATTTTCACCATACTGTGTAGATTTGGTTCCTCTTTCACATACGAAAATTAAAGTTTTGCTTAAACTTACCCTTTCAAACTTATTTGTGTGGGCGTGTTTTTCTTCTTTCAAAGTCATATGTGCTAATAAAGAGATTTACGATCAAGCATTTGATAGGTAGAAGGAATTTAGAATGAAGATCTATTATGTTTTTATACAGAAGAAGTAAGTCATAACGTGAGTTACTCTGCCAACGACCTAGATACGTCAATGGGGCGGTGAATATTAGTTTAGATGCTAACGGCACCTCGTTATTAGATAGCTGTGATGCTCCCTAACAGCTGAAATAAGTGTTAAACATTCTTTCCGTCATCTTTCATGGAATCAAGATTTCATTTGTTCGTTCTCATTTTTCATGCTACTGAGGTCGTTGCCATGATTTTAATTAAACACAATCATAAAGGCATACATTGCGCCCACGTGACTTTATCAATCTGAAGACATTTGAATAAAAACAGGCTGGTTTACTAAAAAGGATATATGTTCTTACAGTTTGGGAGTAGTAGTTACTAAATTGAAATCACTAGTTAGTAGACATTAGTTTTTCACATTATTGCATAATTGTGAATGATGTGCGACTTTAAAAAATAAAAAAGGGGTGAATTACTCCTAGGGAACAAGAATTATTATTATATACACATCGTGCATTTAAAAAACTGCGTTTAACATTCGTTTCGATATTGTGATCTTAAAATATTGCATAACCTAACCATCTGTTAAGGTTAGGTTCAGGAACCAAGATGACGGAAAACTTAACAAAATGGCCTTTTCTCTAGTTGTGTTTCACTGGCTTGTTTTCCCTAATCCATTGCTTATGCGGAGCATCATATCAAGGGAGATACAACTGATTAAAATACCATGCAAGATATACACATAAACTCTTACATGGCCGAATTAATATTTTTTGGTTTAATGGTTTAGTTTGTGTACCTGCCCCACACAAAGGCCTTCTTTGGACGATGAATAAGTATCAGCAAACCAAAATTGCAACATTTCAACAATTTTTCTAATATTCAGCTTTATTATACTTATACGGGGGTTTTCAGGAATTTAGAGCCCGGATTCTCTTTTTCATGACGAAGGCAGTAAAATGTGAAAACCTTCAGCAGATATTATGTTGGAATATTGTCCCATACTGTAATTTAAACCATAAATGCAGCGTAAACATTTAAGTAGGAATTTCAATTTTCAAAGAAGTTTGGCACTTCACTGTTAAGTAATGTAACAACCTAAAATAATTAAGTCAATGTTATAATATGGACATTAAACTTTGTTCAAGATGCTCAGATAGTCCTTATATTATGCTGCTCTCTTAACGGGGTTGGTGTGAGGTTGATGTCGGGCGGTGGCTGGTCTCGGGCGGTGTTGGGTGGATTGGTGGGTTGTTTGGGTGTTGGAGTGGAGATGGTGTGTCTTTTTCGTTTATGCGAGACTCTTTTCTGCCGCGTTTTGTGTGTGGGTAGTTGGTGGATTGCGTTTGTGTTTTTGTCCGGCCGGTTTTGGTTGTCTGTTTGTTTCAAAATGCCTGTTTCTGTGAACGTTTAAAAAAGAACTAGCTATCTTATCACTTCTCGGCCTTTTGGCTAAGATCATGTGAAGTATTCTGTTCTTTTCATCCAGTCTAGAATGAAGCCATACGTGACAGATCAATGATGTAAATGGTCTGAGGGCCGTGAGGTCGGTCACGTATTGTCCGTCAGAGCGGTGGATGTAATAGCTTCTTCGGGAAACAGTGAAAGTTTTGGTTTCTCCCAACGGTCCTTTGCCAGAGGGTCGGGAAGACTTAAGAAAAAGTAAACTGGCTAAGCAAGGCTTCTGATATGCTTAACACAAAGTTAGTGCACTAATTACTCTTGGCGCAGACATATATCGTCCAGATATGGCCTGAATATAAAATCCCTAGTATGGGTCATGTGTACCACATGTGTCCCAAATAAAATTAGAGCCATATCAAATTTCAATATGGGCTATACATTCCCTTATATCATATCATTTTAAATACGTTAATTTTTTTTTAAAGCCAGATACAAATTTCACATCTGGACCAGATATGGATTTCCATGTATGGCTCATACATGGATTTGCCATTTATAGATCATATCTGTCCCATACGAAATTTTATAGGGACCATATATTTATTTATGTTATATCAAGTTTAATGAGTTATTTGTGCCCAATTTTCGTTAAAGCCAGATACAAATTCCATATCTGGACCAGAAATGGGCCGGATAAAAATTTCCATAAATGACCCATATATATGGATTTTGAGTAAGAAACGCTCCAAGTAAATAGAAATTAATTTGAAGGGCCAGTGACTTAACTTCCAATTTAATTTGTAGCATTGCATGAAACACATTGTTTTCGAATTTCCTTTATTTTCAAGTGGAAATACCATTCGATGTGTCCCGTGGTCCTACTTATCTGCCCAACGATTATTTTAGAGACTTCTTCTTCGACGTGTTTTTGTTATCACCTTCCTAAAACTGGGGGTAAACCTTCATCCCTTAACCCCCCCCACCCCCCGCCAAAAAAAAAAAAAAGAAAAAAAAAACAACAACAACGAGCAGTCTCACTTTGTTCCCACTCTCTATTTAGTGGTGACTACCTTTATATTGGTAATGATTCCGCAATATTTTATATCTCGACCCTGTTAAAAAACCAAAAAGTAAAACACCCACACCCAATATCAGTCGGGGATATCAGTCTGCCCACACCTATGATTCCTGCCCACCACGCTTTCACGTTGGGTTGTATTCCATGTGGCAAAGAAGTGCTTCCCATAACTTCATGCTCAAAAAAGGGCAGATTTACCTCTGACTTGAATAATCCCTCACACAGGTTTAGTCTTTCCGATTCTCTTTCAAGCCTGTGCATAATGTATCTGAAAGATTGAGTCATTTCCATTTAAAATGTTCATAATTTTTAAGAAATGTGAGCCATTCAACTTTACACTTAAGTGCCAAAAATTGTTCGTTCAAATTTACGGCCTGTATTCATTTCTATCGCAGGTTCTCTTTCATAAGAGAGAAAGGTTTAATGCCCGCAGCAGGTCGATGTAAAATTATCTTTTCGTTAAACACATCGTAATACATAAAAAGTAGCAGAGCTTACTTGGTTTTGTTGTTTATTAACAACAACGAATCCAGACCCAAGTAATAGACTGCGGTACCGATAACTAAAAGATCACACGAGGAGGGAGTGTGTGTCGCTAAGTGGTTGTTTTCGTGAACAACAAGTCTTCCAACCACGCTGATGTGCTCATGTACACATTGCGACAGATATTTGATGAACATAGTAGCTTATTTCTTGGTATGAAACAAAATGATTGATACCGTACTTAAGTTTACACAGTAGCAAGTAAGAAAAAGGGGTGAAGTTTATCTAAAGTCTACAATTTTAAAAATACATATTTTAGAGGTTGAAAGGTGAATAGTATTCATTCAAGTCCTTTTGTCAAAGTTTGTTACTCTGTTGAGATATTAAATGTTAAAATTTATTTACTTAACATCAATTCGTCCATTGCGCAACTACAACGCAACTTGCGCAACTTGTACAACTCATATTGTCTGCTTTTTTTCCTTTGAGACTTAGAATGTTTTTATGACGTTGAACGCTTACTGTACAGAGTGGACTTCATTGCACCACCTAATTAAACGTGTGAGTTTGTAACGCTTACGGAAATCTACACTTGGTAAAAGTACTGGTTTATTTATTCTGTGGCAAAATTGTCTACCAAAAGACCCAAGAATCATCGGGAGATTTCAGGTCACCCTTTCCCAACGTTGGGTGACTGGTCACAAATTTGTCCCGGATCATCCTGAACTCATCTGTGTAACAATTACCAAAGACACACTGTATGACAGGAAATATACTTTCTCACATAGGTTCGTTGATAAATTATTCCAATCATCCCGAAGACGGTTAATTCAGCTTTGTTTATGTTACGATTATGTTTTCAGTACACCTGTAGTCAGTCAGCCATCTTGAAACGCAATGCATGATGCTAGCTGGCGTAGAGCACTGCTACACAAGATCCAACACAATGCCATACTGGGGTGTGCACATACGTAAAGTAGTGCGAAAATATGTACATATGATGCATAAATAAGCAGAACAAAGACACCAGGCTTCCGTACAACATTTTTTACTGAAGATACAAGGATAACAAGAAAGGTACCACCATATTTTGGAAATATTATTTGTTCTTTCTGTTTCATTTTAATATATTCTCACGTTGAAGACGGAAAATGTGCAGTTCGAAACTTCGCAAGTGAACTCTCACTCCTTCGGTTTTCTCGAAAAGCTTATGACGAAGACTCTAGCCAAAGTTCACTCCCTTACAATCGTTGTCTACTAAAACGAGTTTCATTTGGATATTTCACGTTCTATTTTTCTTTAATTGTCCAAAAAGTACTTAATTTTGTAACACTGTGAATAAGAATTGTTGACATTTTTAGCGGGTGTCTGTTTTCGCTCTGCGTAAGCTTAGCTACCTCCAACACGGCCTCCCAAAATGCATTTCACCGCTAGTGCTAATGACGTAAAGAGTGCTCAGTAAGGGGTCAGAAATGTGAGGTCTGCTTCCCAACTGATATATTGTCACAAGGTGCATTAGCTTTCAAAAAACGAAGAAATTAAAAAGACTGTAATTTCAGTAGTACGACAATAACATTACAAATTATTGCGCAATGTACCATTGTAAACTGAACGAATAAACTTACAAATTTTATACCTCAGCTGAGGAGTATCCTATATAGATGATAGTGGACCATTTAAAACAATGCTCTTTAATATTTATTCACGGAATTTGGCACTTGAGGTACGGTACAAACTAGGACAGAGAGAAATGCTAAGGCATCTTCTAGTTGCTATATATGCATCAAATCTCCAGTCATTCTCTCACCCCCACCACGCTGCCTTGTCAGACATTCCTTATTAACTTATCCAATGGCTAATACCCAAATGCCCACATATATTGTCCTCAGATAAAACACCGAGCAATACCATGCATTTCCTGGGTCAATTCCCATCACTTGATGGCAGACTTGTCATTCTTACAAAACGTCAGATTTCCATGTGGAGACACTTCAGCTCGTGACAAATTCCCTGTTGCGCCTGTTACAGTCTTTAGAACTAATAATGAAATGTCCAATCGTTTGGGAGGGGCTTTCTACCCTCAAAACCTTATGTGGTAAACCACAGGTACCTTTTCCTTTAATCACGGGAGATGCAACACATACTTAGTACGTAGTTGACCCTCTCATCAAGATATTAGACCCGAAATACTTGTTCACAGTAAATGAACATTACATTGCATCAGTGGCGTAGCCACGGGGAGGGTTTCGGGGGTTAGAACCCCCGCCCCAATGACCCAACCTTTCAATGCAAAAAACACCTGAAATTACGGATTTTTCTCCTTAACCTTGGACTTTTCCCTCTTATTGTGACACATGGCACCACAATCCTCCCCACGACATAACCCTGGCTACGCTTCTGCATTGCATGCATCTCAGTTTGATGGGCATTGCATGCAATTCAGTTTGATGGGCTTTAACCTCACTGAATGCGGAAGACTTGCATCGCAGACCTGGTCACCGAATACCAGAGATTTATCATATAAAATCTTTAATGCAAACCATTGCCCGTAGTTTCCAACACCTTCACCTTGTTCAAGACAGACGATAGCAGTTACTGTATAGTAAGGTGTTACTCGTGGTCGCATAAATGGCGAAAACCGGCTTATCTTTACGCTTGAAACCCCTCCCACATGACATTTAAGCAGAGATGGGGCTAACACGGAAATTTTCTTTAGAGTTCTATAAAAAAAAAAAAATCCATAGAAACTGTATGAGATTTTTAAAGAACCCCCGTAGAAAATCCTATGGACTTTCTTTAAAGACGAATCCGATCAGCTCTTAAGTAAAGTGGTTGTAGGCAGCCTTCGGTCGGGTCTATCAGCCTCAGTTCGTCTTTATTTAATGTCTACATGAATTCCAAACCCCTATATTCAGCTGGCGAAATTGAGCGAATCAAGATACAATCCGGTGTACAACCATACATGATACATGTGAGCAAGGAAATTGAAAGACTAAAGGTAATGGTCCCCAGTTATGTTCAACTTAAATTCGACCGTCATCTGACTGTCCGGATTCGTCTATACTTTCTACAGAACCTCAATGGGTTTTCTTTGGAGTCTCTTTAGATATTCTTCAGAGCTGTTCTAAAGAACAGCTCTGAAGAATATCTAAAGAGACTCTAAAGAAAATCCATTGAGGTTTTGTAGAAAAACGCGCCACTTTTTCTTTTCAAAGAAACCCTATAGGTTTCTTCTTAGAAAAAAGGACAGATTTTTTAAGAGATTCGTGCGGCTTTACAAGAATTCTGTAGAGGTTCTATGAAAAGATTACAGATGTTGTAGAGATAAGTGGAGGGTTTATAGGAAAAGGACAGATTTATATAGAGGATGAAAGGAGGTTCTACTAGATTTTTATCCGTATTATGAAACATGTGTAAAAGCTGGTAGAAATTGTTGATCCAACACCACAGTGTGCATGAGGTTCATGCATGCAACCAACCGTTGGCTGTTACGGTACTCTTTCAATATCAGCTCGTGCTGTCGTATCTCGGGCAAGACCTAAAGAGACTATAAGCTAACTTGTTTATTTCGCCCATGGGTAACAATACGAGCTATGTGTACTCCATGTGGGGTACGTTGAATAAAGTGAAAAATGTTATAATTATTTTTGTTTAAGAAGTACATTTCAAACATCAATATTCTTTACCTATTTTGGTGGACAACTTCTTCATTGTGCAAAAATATTTCTTTCTACAAATATGATTGACTTTGACCTGCCCTAAGCATAAATTTACAATTTCAATGTCTAAATTTTGGCCATGCCTACTTTACCTTATACCACAAGTAATTTGGGGCGATGCGCACAGTTTAACAAGAAATTTCCTAACTGGCTAAGGATAACCCTAACCCTAACCCGAACCATAAAATACAGTCGATACAATGCAATGGCAACAGCCAATCTAGAAACACCTTTTTAAACAGTGCGCATCTACCCGCGGAGTTAAGAAGGAACTCAAGGAATGAATTGCTAAATTAAAAGGAATATTAATAAGATGAGGGTTCCATTAGACAAAGTAAAGGTAAAAGAAAGGACCTGAATACCATTCGTTTTTCAATTAATTAATGTGCAAGTTGGGTGCTCTCTAGGAAATGTATAAAATTCTAAAGAACTTTTAAGAAAATTACATAGAAATGTATAAATATGTTTCTATAGAATTTCTATAGGGAGTTTCATGTAGGAACAATCTCTTTATAGAGATTGTTCGTTTAAACACTGATCCATGGAAACTTCTAAAGAAATTGTTTAGGGACTGCAAATTTTTATAAACGACCATGAGCATTTTTGTAGAAATGTGCAAACTTTTGTATGGGCCTTTTATAACTTTTCTTTTAATTTGTTACAGTTTTAATTTGTACAGCGCAGGTGTTTCATTTTCGGTTTGTTAGGTCACAGTTTTTTGTCTTTCGTTAGTAGGAGGTTGCTTTTGTGGTTTACACATTGGAAAAGGATTAATTAGATTTGATTCTTCCGATGTGTCGTCACTCTATTGTATAATTTTCTTAAAACAAAAGTTTTCCGTTCAAAGAAAAGAGAAAAGCTTTAAAATGATGAATTTTGAGGGTAAACAGAATTGTTTCAAATCTGGTCTGACCTTCGTTGTGGTTGAGATTGTTATTGATTTCTATGAGTGTATGTATCTCTAAATTATGTCTTGCTTAATTTGTGAGTACAGAACATAATAAGGTGAAATAAAGTGCTTCTTATAAGCTGACTAAGCAGTTAGTCAAATACATGTCCCTTTAAACAGAAGGAACTTTTGTTATTTTTCCTGAAGGTTTGCGTGAGTAAATTAACGTCAATGTTTTATTTTATGCAATGCACAGATATATTGATAGGTTCACCAGATGCAGACTGACCATAAAATAATTTCCTCGAAACGAAGACAAAAAAAAAACATAAGGTCAACATGCAATTGTTCTCGGAATCAATGTGTTGAATTATTCCGTTCAAAGGTGATCAAAGATAGATTTTTATGTTGTGTCAATACCTAAAGTAGATAGCAAAGAGATTACAGAGACCATGACTTGTGGCCTCTGAGAATGCCTGATTCTTCACATCATCAAAAAGCTTGAGGGGAAAGACAAAATTAATTTATAACAACAGACAAACGTAGAGGTGCTCACCCTTTTTCCCTGTAGAAGATTGAAAGCTTGATATATACACGAAGTCTAAACGAGGAAGCATTCGGTGCGTGACAAGTTTAATTAAGATTTTCGCTCTTACCCTAAACACAATGTGACATTGGTGGTGTTCGGAAACGAAGAAATAGTTCTGTGATTTTATTAGGTTTGATTTTATTGGAGACATCAAAACACTATCAGTTAGCTCGCAGTGAATCCGTTGTTTAGTTTCGTCTTACATCCGCTGTCTTAATTCGAAGGTGTTTTATAATCGCTTTCTCTTCAACTTACAAAATTATTCGTGCGTGACACAAAAGATAAGCTAGCAATTTCCATACAAGTTCTTTCAGATGTTGTCATCGTTGAACGTCGGACATATGCTACGTAGGGCATTATTTATTGTCAATTATGTTCCTGATCGTGATTTCGAAACACCATGATATAGTTTGGATTGGTCTTAAGAATGTTATTCTTCTTTGTGGTATTGAGAGGGAAGGGAAGCGGGACTCTTTTTTTCACCTCTCTTATAGATGTTTATCACACAGTACAGACATAAAAAAGAATAGAACATTTGATCGGACAAGTAAAATTAATGAAGAGATGGCTACTGATACTTAAATATCAGTCCTAAGTTGTATTTTTTACAAAAGTTACATAAAGGAATCCATAAGTTTTTCGAATTAGCTGCATCTTTGATATATTTTGTTCTCTGAATCAAATATACATTTTGATCCCTTCCATTTTTCTTCTTAAGTTTTCATTTA
This sequence comes from Holothuria scabra, assembly GCA_037179385.1. Classification (NCBI taxonomy): domain Eukaryota; kingdom Metazoa; phylum Echinodermata; class Holothuroidea; order Aspidochirotida; family Holothuriidae; genus Holothuria; species Holothuria scabra. The sequence goes on from CM074194.1 coordinate 12,495,568, forward strand.
GGAACACCACCTTTTTCAGTTCCTTGAAGTCTTCAAATAAATATCTTTGGTGTTAAATTATACGTATCCTTATCTGCTTAACAGTGTTTGATTTAATATATGTGACAGTGCCGTATGCTTGTAGTGTTGAACTAAATACTCTACTATTTTTCTCCTTTATCTCCGTTTCCTTTCCATTCTTTGTAAGAACTCTTCTGTCCCTCTATTTTCTTTTGTACTCTTTATGGTACTTTTAACAAGGAGGTCGACGCTTTCAGCTTCCTTCACACCTCCCACATAGAATAAGTGTGACTATTTTAAAACAAGAATGAACAAACTGTGGAAAATATATATACATTATATAATACAATATAGATAAACAAAGAAAATGCAGGACTCACAAATAACGAAACGAACTGAAGAACTCCATAACAGGAAGTCAGAAGAAACAAGAGAAGTTCAATGTCGATTATCCCACATATAATAAATAAAACAATTCTAGACGTTTCGGGCAGGTCTAATGACCTTGGTCACTTTTGTAACAATGAAATATAACTGCCAGAGGAGAACAGAAGAACCTGTACGTGAAAAGGATATAGGAAAAAAAATAAAATAGAAAAAAGGGAATAGAACCCACTAAACAAATTATTGGCACATGTCCCTAACATTGATACCTAATGGGTCGTAAGTATTTTATTCTGCTTGTTCCATTTTGTGTTTGGTGCTGTTGGGAAGGGATTTCAAACCGACTTATTCGTAGTGTTGACAAATTTGGAAATGGAAACCTCATTGAGTGTGACGCTTACGGAATTCTTGCCTACGGCCTCTGTGACGAACTTTCAGTTGTAACCAGGTTTCCTCCAACATATTTTTCCCGCAATCAAGACAATTGATAAGGTATATAACTTCGTTTCTTTTGCATGTGATTGAGGTGTTCAAATGCAAACGTTACCTTGTTGTGTTACTGACAACATGGGCCGTTTCTTCAAGGGCTGAACACTTGACGCAGTTACGAATACGGGTCTTGATGGTTCCTTTATGTGCTACAACTGGATCCCGACTACTGACTTTGGCCTTCACAATAAGAGATGGCAAGATTGCTTGGCTGTCTAAAGATGACCTAAGGGGGCGTAGGCAAAACATTAAGAAAAATTCGGGATATCTGAAGAATGTGGTACTAATTCGTAGGACGCCGTTAAGATCGTGGAGCTTTGGGTTCCTGGTAGCCATTAGTGGGGCTTTGATAACGGGATGGGGCTTAACACTCTTTCTTGATAATCACTTGAAACCAACATCCTGGAGTGAACAGTAGACTTTGATTTAAGCTCAATTTCTAATAACCCCATGCCCAGACATGCATTGCCAGGAGCCATTTTGGGACCAATGGAGGGTCCGCGAATTTGACTGTAATAATTATCACTAAACTTTAAATAATTTTCTTTGCGGCAAATGTCTAAACATTTAAGTAGATTTTCAGTTGATGGAATACGTACCTCTTTTTGATTTAGGGCGCTTCACAGCTTAATTTCTATGCTCGTGGGCATGCTGGAATACATTGACTTAACGTCGATAGTGGATAAAGTCACACAATACGACACGACACGACACGATACGATACGATACAATACTTATTAACCCCTACTTCTGTTTCGCCAGTGGTATTCTGCCGTAAAGAACCCATTCTTCATGTTCCCACAAAAGTAAGCGCAGAGTGAGCTGAATTGTTTAAAGAGTTATTCCGCTCCTGAAATTATTTTTTTGCCCGTGGACCCAGCTACCAGTCATATTCCCTATGCATATTCTTTGCCAACGTACCATTCACTTTTTTTCAGTTGGCCATACTGCCTACTCACTTCGCAATGTCGTTATCGTCACTTCGAGCACATATATTAATTAAACACAATCCACTTGGGGAAATAGCTATCGATGATCTATTTGATTCATACATACTGTTTTATTTTTTAAGCAATGTGTACTCTCAACGCTTAAACTAAATATATATGAAAATTTCAGCTACTCTCTTTACCGTACCTCCTTCCAGTTGAACAAAGCTGGCACAATTAAGATCACTCCTGTCTCTGTAACTGCCTTTTATAACTAGATCCATTGCCCCACAATTGGAAAAGGCCGCTTAAACCAGAAATTGAGACTTGAAATCATTTTAAACAAACTAGCTCTGTCGCTAGAACCTCACGTTTCGTTTATTAGGGTTTCATATTCGTTTCTCGAGACTTGGATACTGTATCTGGTACCATGTTACAAGATTATGTTAGGTGCGTCTGTCTCGAGACCAGTTATCTTGTATGATACCATTGAACTGGATGTAACTGTTCTATGTCACGTGAGTTGAATGGTCAATGTATGTATTTTATTTTCTTTTTTTTTTTAATACGAAAACAACACTCATGCTTAAACGTTCCAACTTGGAGATAAAATTTTAGAAATATTTTGCTTTTGAGAGAGTTGATACTAAATATCCCTGCATGGGTGCTTTTAATAAAGCCTCCTTATTCCATTAATTCTTCTTTTGGTCCAACATTCCTCTACCACCGATATGTTATATGAGAATGGTTTGCTTAGCACCGTGTAAAACTACATGTTTCTTAGTTAGTATAAAAAGGATACAATTGAAGACATAGGAAAGCAACAATTTAACCAACATATGTTAAACAACGATGAGAAGTGCGTTAGCACAAGATGATGCGCAAGGGGTTAACGCAAGCAATGCACAAGCGTGCAGTCCTAGTTCATCCGTCGAAAGTATCAACCCCCGAGATTTATCCTTGAGAAGGGGCAGAGGGAAAAACTAACCCCTTTCATTTCAAAATTTTATTTCACTGGTGTTGCTGGTGCTCCACGTAAGAAGTTTTGAACTGCCCCTGAAGGGACTTTGTCCAGCCTACGACCATTCTGTTCTAATAAACTGAAGTCTAGAGTTGTTTAACCTTCGTCATTCTGTAACATTCTGATTTTAAACATGTTGAAAAATCTGTAAAATTATCAATAAGAACATTACAACACTATTACTCCGAGTTACACTCTAAAATCAAAAGGGTGAACTAAGTCACTCTTTGATCGAGTGAAAAGTGTACTTTCATTCCATTGGAGTGATAATTCACTCCAAGAGGAGTGAAGTTCACTCCAAAAAAGAGTGAAATTCGCTCCATAAAGAGTGAAATTCACAAGAGGAAGAGGGAAAATTCACTCTTCCACGAGTGCCTGCAATGATCGCTCTTTTTTTAAGAGCGATCACTGTGGGCACTCCATCAAGAGTGAAACTTCGCTCGTTTTAAGGGAATTTCGATCTTTTTGGACTGAACTTCACTCTTTTTGGAGGGAACTTCATTCCTCTTTGAGTGAATTTCCACTCTAATGGAGTGAATTTACACTTTTCACTCGATCAAAGAGTGACTAAGTTCACTCTTTTGATTTTAGAGTGTAAATGAAGTACCCAGAGATAAGTGTCTTGAATTATCGGCTGCCTTGCATTTATTCTAAAAACGTCCCGTTCAAATTGAACTAAAAAAAGGATCAAATGAGCACTGAACCTAAAAGGTTAAAAGATTTTTCTAGTAGTTTCGGCTCGAAATGGACCACTTTTGGTTCAAAATGAACAAAATCTAGTCAAATAGTTGACTTTTTTAGAAAGTTTATCTCGGGGTAACGCACGGTCACCTGTTTGAAATGAACCATTGGCTCATTAATAATGATTAAAGAACTTCAACTTAACCTTAAGAATACTCGCAGCTGTAATGCGTAGATTGCATTTTTTCTTAAAGAGTGTAGTAACCACATCATAAGGTTGGATGTAATTGCACTGAAGTAAACCCCAGTGTAAAGCACTAACAGGATAAAGAATTAATTTGTTGGTGATACGTTTCAAAAATCGTCTTGAAGAAAATGCTGACGCTGAAATAATGTTTCTTGTAAATTAGGATGATTGTTATAATTTATGACCACATTTGTATTGTTTTCGTCATTGATGGGGCCTTGTAAAATGTAAAATTCTTTGAATGGCTTACAAGAAGATCAATTTTCAATCTGTTTTGCTTGTGAGGCTTGTGAGATGAGTTTGCGTTATGGCTTTGAAGTCTTTACATATTGTCTATGTTTTCACAAAAGCATAGACAATTTGATAATTTATGACAAACATTTGAAAATTTATTCCATTGCGCTCTTCAACTTTCGATAAGTATCCAATTCTTCATAAGAAAATGACAATTGATGGCTGTTACAGTTTTTTACGGAAAGAACCTACTGAATTGCTAATTTCAACTCGATCGTAAAAGAATTGGAGAACGACTTGCCTGAATAAAATGAACTGACTTGACAAACATCTTATAATTAAAAATGGCATTTTCCCTTTCGTCCATGTCCTAATTTCTTATTCGCTCCTGAGTCTTTTCCCATGGTCCAAGAATTAACTCATCTTTACAACAGAATATTTCGAAAAGTGAATATTTTTATTGTTGACATAAAATAGAAGTGCAAGTTTAATTTTCACATTCAAATTTGCAAATACAGATACTGTAACAACATAGGACCTTCAAGATTGCAGGAAAAGTAGATTTGTACATCAAAAATTTTGGCAACCAAAGTAGCTTAGTACGCGTTGATCACGCGCTTTTTTGTAGTTGGTTGGTTGGTTGTTTGGTTGGTTGGTTGGTTGGTTTCTGTTCCAATTTAGTGTAGTGTACGTGTCATAATATTAATTAAAATTCCTTTTGGATGAGACCCTGATTTATTTATTACGTAAGTCAAGACTATTTTCATCCCCATATACTGAACGTCTTAGCCAGAGGTATGATTATAGAAGACGTAGGCAACTATTCATTTTCAACCGGATTGTGAGCCTAGCCTTATTGTCATATATTTTTGAAGTGCAACATCTTTGAAGCGTTAGGCCTAAATATTTAGGTTGCTTATCTGAGCCCCATTTACATTTCTAACAAAATATTAGAACATGAAGTTGTGAAAAATGTAAAATGCAAGTACGTTACTTTACGTGTCAACTGCACTCCTTCAAATTATTTTCAAATTTGAACCAAATCTGATCTATGGAGAAAATCGGATTTGTTTAACTTCTGACCATATACCTGTTCACTCTCCCTTTAATCATGATTTTTTTAATCTTGCAAAACGTCTCCTGTGTGCACGTTGTGCCAAGTATCCCCTAAAGAACAACCCTTCTTGAAATTTCCTGTTTCTTGTCTTTCAGCTATCCCTGATTTTATTGTAAAACTACTATTGTGAGTTGTATCGTTTAATATTATTTGTGCTTTGAACCATTGAGCTGCTTAAATAAAAAAAATAATTCTCAGAGTCCCGCGTCTACATTTCATTACTTTAGGTATGTTCGTAAGTAATTACAAAACCCAAGACAAAGTTCCGAGTATAAATCATGTATTTTCAGAAAGACTTTCTGGTGATCAACATTTACATAAGAAGTATCGAACATCTAATATTAAATATTGTGACCCTGCCGACATGAAAAGGAATTTTTCTTTACAAAATTACATATCATTGGACAACGTGCAATACGCTCTCTTATGCAGTAATTTAATCTTTCGTAAATATGAAATTGCCGGCTTTACCAGCCCCGCATCGTTATAGTGAAATCAGATATAACAGTAGCGCCCCCACAGCTGTCGCCGTAGAAAGTCGTTCGAGAACCAAACCTTTCAGAATTTCAAAGCTAGTGCCACAGAACGAAGGGAATGTAGTCGCGTGATCGTTGAACTTACATTGTGTTACATTATATTACATGATCTCGGCCAGGAGCAGTGAAACTATCTTCTCCTGATAGGAGGATAAGTTATTTTCTATTCTTCCTTTGGACAAAAAAGTATATACCAAGAAAGGATATTTTCTTTCGAGAAAAATTGTTGCCATTAAGTTGAGATAAATATCCTTGATCCCTTTGAGAGTGAAGTCAATATCTGTGGAAGAATTAGCAGTGTCAAAAAATAAATGAAAAAACTGTTTAAAATTCAAAAGGAAATATATTCTTCTATGAAAAATTGACAACTTGAGTCTCTTGAAACACCAGACGACGGGGTGATTAATAGATTACCGAAAAATTTGCAAATGTCTGGATGCATTACGTAGTGATGAAAAACAGAGTTCTTATAGACTGATGACATTTTAATCGTAATGGATAATATCAATGTGTAATTCAAAGCGTGCATGTCATATTTTAAGCGTTTTATAAAAACAATGTGTCAGTGTGGAGGGTTCGATGATTTGTCGTCATTCATTTAAGTTTTCTTTTCATATGCAAAACGAACATTAGATGTATAAAGTACTTTTCTTCTACCACGCCCGACGTGACTCGAAGTGCTTGTGTCTCTATTGGGCAATATTGCCCACCTCATGGTAAAAAAAGAACGAAGTAACTACTTAGCTATTATAACGAACAGGAAAACCATTTCATCGCAAAACTTTTTGTTTTGGAGTATATAGAAGGATTTTATTCTACGTACACCATGGATATCATAAAGGTTTTAGCAACCCTTCTCATAGTATTAGGTAAGTACCATTGCACCTAGTTTTTACTCTTTTCAAATCTTTCATACCACTCTCGAAGCTTGTGCAAGCCAAGTGACGGACTTGTCAGTCAATTACTGCACTTTACCTGCAGCTGTAGATTGAATCAATTCCTTGCACCGAATAAAAGATTCCTTCACGCACAATCAGAAACTTCTGTCCATTTTTAGTTGACATAAACAAGATAAAGGTTGAAAGTGCTTACATGAAGTAAGAGAAGTCAAACTCATGCGATAGTTATTTACCTTAAGGAAAAAATGCCCAAACACCTTTCCTCTATCTTTGCTGTATTAGTGTGTCACACCGGTGGAGATTTGTAAATGCATTCCCGGATCTAATTTATTGATTATTTGCCAGGACGAAAGACTTGGTTGTTAAAGTCTTTATTTAACAAAACTGTTGCAAAGAAAAAGGGGGAATTTCATTCAACAATCTTTTATACGCAAGTTCAAGATTTTTTGCAAACTGAAAAATTCCACTTTTTTACTTAGTTTGCAATCATTCATTGGTAAACTGATTGTGTTCATGTCTTCCACAAAGTATTTTCTTAGTACATTTTAGTCATTCTGAATTTATTGAAAAGTTCATTCCTTGAAAATGATCGCAACCAATCTGCCTAGGGAACAAATTAACTATTTTTGTATAACGAATGCCTATCTACGGTATGAAGCTGCTGTTGGAAATCGTGCTTCAATGCAACTCTTAGAAGCCGTCATCTCCTGGAATTACTCTCTGTGAGATAATTCTTTTTGTGATGAAATGACCTTAGTTGAGACACTTTCAAAGGAGAGATATATCACTTGAATGAATAAAGAGAGGAAAGCACATCCGTATTATGTTAGAAGTAGATCGTTTTGTTGTGTATTGACATTTTTATATAAGCAGGTTTCGCAGACTCGTTGAGCTATGACGATAAATACGGTGCTGAAAGCCTCAAATGAAAATACTCATAATTTTAATTCATTGTTTACACTGTAACTTGAAACAAGTTTTGAAAAAGTGCCAAAGTGAGAAACTTTGGATACAATTAACAACACAAAGGTACAAATTTATGAACAAGTGATAACCGTCAACAATATTTCATAATGTTGAACTACTTAACTCTACGAACATTAACTTTATTTCCAAAGGAGTAAACGAAACGCATGCACAGCGACAGTCTAAAAATTGATATCATAAACATACCTTTAAAAATGATATTTCAACCCACATGGGATGTACAGTTGTACATTTCTGTGGTAATTCGTACAAATGTACTCCAGATGTTGGTTTAAAAACCATTTCTACTTTTATCAAAACCCATTCAATAGTGTCTCTGTGTAGGCGTTACGTTAACCATTTAGGTTAACATATTTATAAACATATTTTTAAAGTGTTCAAGGTGATGCACAAAGAAGAGTTTTTTCTAAGAGGAAACTTATTCACACTCGTAGGGATTGTTTTACTCTTCCTGGGAGATTTCTCATAGTTTCAGGTCTATTGTAATGTTTAATGTTTGAATATTTGCCTCATCTGTGCTTGTAATGGTTCCACATTGAAGCAAAGGAGGAATCGCATCCTTAAAATCCTTTCTCCAATTTGTATAAGAAAAAGGTGTTCTCCAAATTATTTTTCATAGTTAATAGTATGTTGTCGGGGTAGTTTATATAAGTGATTATCTTGCTTGTATATAAGACTGCAACGTGTAAGACTGGTCTAAGACCCGGGTTCGATTCCGGAATTAAGTTTTCATTGAACTCGGAGCTGGCTTAAAACTAAATTCCTGAAATCGAACAAAAAAAAAACATAAAAAAAATGAATGAAGTGTCTCATGTGGTTCAATTATTTATGCAAATCGGTACCTTGAATATTCACAATTAAGTGAAGTAATTTACTAGCCGGACCGCTGTAATTAGTCTCATTCGAAGTGGCTGGCTGAATGGCTTTATGAGTGAAAAATGATAGAATCACGTCTACGAATGAAACATTTTCTACTTAACCAGACTAGGAAAAATATGGTTCGGGTGCATCTTCTAAAAGAGTGCGTTCGGAAACATTCTTCCATACATCCTATTAAAAATCAACATCTCTTTTGTGAGTCATGATCGATCCTGATAAATTTACTTCGGTATATGAATTTAAATTGAGTTGACTTGGGAAGATGGGATACCCATAAACATAAACAGGAATCTCCAAGAGACAACAGGGATTTCTTTCAATTGCTTGAGACTCTTTTGTCCGATATGTTGATGTATAAATGTCCAAAACCAGAATGGATATTTCAGGAGAACGACCAGCATTCAAAATCTATGAGGATACTCGAAGTGTTATATAAGTTTGAATTGAGCTTGTAATATCATGTACAATGTTCAATGCCTTAATGTAGGGGTGAGGTGCATAAGCTACGAAAGATAAAAAGTTACCTTCCGGAACCTAAATGCTTTGCCAATTGTGAGAAAGGTCCACAGGACTCACGAGAGTACCGACTAATATGAAGAACTGAAAAAAAAGGGGTTGTAAAAAGAGTGAAACTTAAATCTGGCGGAACAGAATCGATGAAACTAAGTTAACCTCAGACATGAAAATATTTCCGATGGGTAAAATCTTTGTCAAAATGTGTAAAAGAAGGCTTGGGAGCACAGTAAAAAACCAAAATGAACAAAATGAAGTAGTTTTACTTTCACCTGCCTTTAGCGGTCAGCTAGTTCAAGGACACCGTGGAAAACAACAAAGCACGGCATAAAATCCTACAGGGGCCCAAATTAGGGGGCGAAACGACCAATCGGCATCCTGTCGTCTTGCTTGTTTACCTGTCCCTTCTGATCACCTTCAAAGGTATTTCTACATTAGGAACAGAATAAAGCCCATCGTAGGTGTCAAATTTCTGCTGCCTCGGAGGAACGTCATGGTGATGATGGCCATGGGTGTTGTCTCACTAAAATAATAACGAAAACTGATCAAAACTTTGCACTGAATCGATTGGAATGCTTCCCGTCGAAAGGAGACATTACGTCTGGAGGGAGTTTAATTATGACTTCACCGATAAGAACAAGAGCGAAAGACACAATGGTAGTATTCCTCTTGGTTGCTTACGTCAGCGACGCTCTCTAATAGTAGTTTGGTTGGTAATTACGTAGCTGATTTTAGCTCGTGATACAGGTTTTGCTTGAAGCTATCATAGAATTGCATTAACCTTATGTTTCCTTTAAGTAAATCGATAGGTTACTTTAGATTTATTAAATGACCACGTCTACGACACTATTTGCATTTGACTCGCTGAAATTTTACTTACCTTTGTAGAAAATGTGTTCTATTATTTAGGACTTAATTCCTACTTGAACTGAGGATTGTACAAGAACGGAACGAAAACCTCTCAATTCTTCTTGACAGAATGGTATGATACATTCAGAGGAAAAAGAAATGTTCCATTTGTACTCATGGACGTCGAATTGATTTTCAAAGTGAGGGGGGAAGACATCTGGCCTTAAGTTGTTCTCCTGTCTTGGTAAGGTGTCTAAGGGATCGAGCCCAGGTGCAAAATGGTGCCAAAAGCTTCAATATTTGTAGTTTTTTGGAAAATTCCACAGTTTTCAAAACGTGGTTTTGAAAGTGTGGGTAATTACTTCAACTGACTGCTTTCATTTTGAATTTAGGTGCCGGGTGTTCGCTTTAAGTGATTAGACTCACATCAAAATTTGTCACAGCGAAGGATTAAGGCAAAAGTATCGATAGTGTGGAAACTATTTGTAATGAACATGATTAAAATTTATTCATGAATTGAACAAAAACACAGTCTACTGGAAGAAAATCTCATATCGCATGGGGAGTGGTTCCTTAAGTTGCTACTGAGATACCGTTTCATATCGGTGTAAGGTTGTTGCCACAAAAATATTAAAATATATTCATTATCTTTGCGAACGAAATCTCATCATTCACCATCTGCAGACAGAGGATGGAGGTGTGATGCCATATTGAAGCCGGTTACCGCAAAATGTTCTCTTTCTTTCTTAAACGAGCGTGTAGAAATTTGCATAAGAAATCATTTCCTGAAAAAGTGGCATAAAGACTGTGTACCGAGATATTCTCAGCTCCCTTAACATGTGCTTGCCAATTTCATCTTGCTGCCTTGTCATTCACTAAAGATAACAGGTTTCATTGAACATAGTTAGGGAAGATTCTATTTCTTTTAATTCTTGAATGCTATGCTTCTCCATAACCACACCACGTAAAATCGGCCTATAACCATACCGATGAATAATTTGATTATGTTTGAGGTGCAACTGGTAAGAACATCAATGTTACTGCAAGCGCGGAGCGCGCGAAACTTTTGGTAATTTGCAAAGTAAATATGCTGGAATGAATACCAGCCACAAGTATCGACCGGTACCATTATTGACACTGAAGATCGGTGGAAGATCCCTTACATAACCTACATGAATAGTTTATTTTGGTAGAACTTAACTCTGAAGTATCAGATCAGGTGTATTGGAGACTGTTACTCTAGTGTCCCCTCCAATCAAAAAGTTAAGGGGACATGTCCCCCGCCCCCTCTCATCAACGCCCATGTTTGTATTTGAGGTTTTCCGTAATTCTACCTCACTAATGACCCTCCTGTCAAACGATTTACAAGCGGTTGTTATATTTATCTTTTTACTAGACGGTTCATGCAGAAATGTGATTAAATTAAACATAGTGATTAAATTAAATATGACAAGAGCAACTCCTTACTCATGAAATTCGCTATTCGTTTTGGAATGCGTAAAGGTAATTGTATAAAGAGGTCATGACCTTCGGGGAAAATATCTAGTGAGTAAACGTTTTAAGTGTACGGTGGATAAAGAGGAAAAGGTGTGTATCGGAAGAGGTTCAGGCTGCTCATGGACAAGATTAATCACATAATTAACAGCTTAATTTACTGTAAGTCGATCTAATTTGTCGTTTTGTGAGACATCTATGAACTTGAGTTGAAATGAAGGTCAACACTCTAAGTTCAAGGAAGGTTCACCAATGGGGCAATACAATTTGGTTGTGCCAACGAATATATATATAAGTCATGCAGTATAAATATATTGGTATGCAGAATGAAGGACAGTCGTAGACGTTAACAGTAACTATCTTCTGCTAGCCACATTGATGTGTCCAATAAACAATTTATTCCTTAGAAGTTGCAAATTTAACTTCTGAAAGAATCTTTTATTCGATAAAGTCTTTCTCGTTTGCCTTTGATGTCCGAAGAATGGTGTTCTACATACCAAAATTACGCTTTGAGTACCAAATCAGTAATATTGCATGCGCAATCTGTGGATGTTGAGGTTCACTTTTCTTTCCAACATGTCAACCTGAGCACTGCTTTTCACGAAATAAATTTGGAACTTTAAATGAAAAATAAGTCTAAAGTTCAGATAGGAGACTACAGGAAAAATATTTCTGGAAGAAGGAATCCCTCTATTGTCCCTCCTCATCAAGATATATAATCCGAAAGGTCTTGGTAGAATGGTTACTAAAATGTCGAAATTTTCCAATGGAATGTATAGATAGCACAGAAAAATTGAAAGTTACTTAAATGAACAACAAAACCAACTTAAAATTGTGAAAGAAATAAAGTAACTCGGATGTCAACTTTTCTTGTAATAAGATAACTCTTCAAATGCAGTAATTGTCAAAACTGAATATAGTTCGCAAATGTGCACTTTGAAAACAGGCTTCTGGCATTCACCGTATCAAGTCTAAAATAATAATACATTTGACATGACGTTATAATGGTAACGCACGGTTGATTTTTTCCGACTTTTGTTTATTTTCAGTCATTTTCTTGTGGACTTCATTTCACATGGAAAGATTGGAGGGACAAGTCCTCGACATGTTGTGTTAATTAAGAGTGTTTAATATGTTCTGAAGAGCTTTTTGTAAGCTTTGCATCAAAATTTTACCATTTTCTTGAATCGGCTTCAAACAATTTTCGCTTCCATAAAACTGTTAAATGTGCGTGAAATTTATCTTTTGAGAAATAAGTGCAATTGAGACTGTGGTCTTTGGTTTGTCACTTTTCTCTTGTTATGCTATTAGGGTGACTGTCATCAGTGTGACTGTACCGTTATACCCGGATTAAATTATGGAAATACTTCCCATTAGGCTGTTCATAAAAGTAGCTTTTCGATGGACATTAGGGCAAAAACGCTGTGACAGAAGAACCATTTTAACAAATACAAAGCTAAACGAATCCAATCATACAGCTACCGCGGTCATTGGCTTATACATGTCAAATGAGAAGGGTCAGTATGTGTGTGTGTAGATATCTGAAAAATAAACGTTGCAAAAAAATAGTGAAGGAAGATTTAGTATTGGGGTAGTCAATTGTTCATTCCTATTGTGTACATGAAGCCAAGCCTGAAATCCAAACTCCTACCATACAAAATCATTTGAGACCAGAGTACTTTTGAGGGGACAATATTTTGCTTGACATCCCTACAATTCTCGGCATCACCTTCCTCCTTTATATAAGTAAATGATATTATCGTGACCGCTTGCACTAAACTTATTTACGATCTCATAACTGTATGCAAAAACCAATAAAAATCTGATAATTTATGATCCAATTTGAGAAAAATCGATACCATTAGTCAGAGAATATCGGCTCTTAATACTTTCAATCAATTATAATATAGTTGATTATTCCCTTTGCAAATCTTTGCGAAACGCAAGATTTTCTATGCATTTGCTTGCAACTTACGCTTTTGAAGACACACTTGCCTGGAACGCAATACACTGGTCCGAACAGAACCCGCCAATCATATGCCACCTTGGCAACATACTCATCTAATTGTAAACACCCCATTAGAAATTTGGCAACACCACTTAAAAAAAATATTTGGCGGGATGGAAATGAAAGATTTGGAACATGTAGAAAATTAATACTGCAGAGATGGCTGTAAATGATCTGCAGGGATATGGTTTGCTCTTCAGGCTGGAACTGTTCATCTTGTACTCAAATCGAAAAATGTGGACTACTGTGATAAAACAGTGTGAGCAATCACATGTTGATGGGTGTTGAAAGATTTCACACGTCAGCACTAATATTTGAGTATACGTAAGCCGCATACTCACTACACGGTACAACCAGCTCCCGGTATACGTACATACGTACCAGGTAACTACATAAAGCAGATAACTTACTATACCTACAGCAGCATAGTTCATATAGACTGAGTCTATGGAAGCAAAACACGGAAATCATATGGAATACGTACACACACACTCGTACGTCATATGCCCAGCGACAGATGCTCGAATATAGGCAGTGCAGTTCCAGCCATCCTAGAAATTCCTTCATTGCGTAGGGAGAGTGTAACACAGAAGAGCGATTGGGTAACCAATAGGGCTGATATTGTTGACAAAAGTATATGTTTTGAATAGTCTAAATATGTTTTGCATCTTAGAACATGAAATCAGCTTGGCGACTTTGTAAGACGCACATTGACTTCGCCGCAGCATTACCGTAGCATTTTCAATGACCGTAAGCTTTGCATGGAACTTGGACTGCATGAACATTAAAAAGCTTTTTCTTTTACACGTTGCATGACTTCAAGAAACACGTTGTGAATCCAGTTTGGAAAATACGACATTTTTGTTATTTGCGGCCGAAAGGGACGACACTTAAAGATAGTTTTGAAATTATCTGCTGCAGTCGTAAACTCAAACACCCTTCATGACCCAATGATCTAGTTGTGCGTCTCGCAAAGTCGTGTAGTGCACGGTTAGCTTGGGTCTGCGACTTACAGTTTAACGACCAGTTTTAAATCGCGTCCCTTCATCTGAAAAAAAGGAACAAAAAACAAAACAAAACAAAGCAAACATGGTGATTTTACTTGATTGGGGTCTGAGATATTTGTAAGGTTGTGGAAATTTGACCAGTATTCTTGAAACACTGTTTATCATCAATTTGACAAATGATTTAGTCACCTATGAGCTGAATCAAAGTATGGTCAAACAGTTTAAAAAAAACATGTTTAAGAGTTTATGATCAAATGTAGTCATTAATTGGTAACGTTTATTGGCCATAGTTCATGTAAACAATTGAAGCATAGTTGACCACATTCTTTTTCAACCGAGGGAATCAGATACTGGTCGATTCTTCAAAAAGAGGGAAAGGGGAATACCAAATATCATTGTGGTACCTCTTCACACGACATGATCAGTCGAGAGGTGTGATCTGCTGCGAAAGAAAGTTATACCACATTTAACCAGGTCGTGACTGTTAAATCAAGTGAAGTGTGTCACTGGTTAGTTAAAAAATACTTTCAGTAGCTACAATTCTCTCTGCATTTGTTTATGGAATTTTAAGCTTTGTCTTTTTTGTTATTTTCAACCTCAACCTCTGGCAGAATCTACTAGTCATTTACCTTATCGTCATCTACGAACGTAGACCCGAGTAAAACCCATTCATTTGTGCGTTAATAGATTTACGGTAAAGCACAAGGATTATGAAGAGATAATATCATTATTAGAGCTGAAGGTTCGAATAACAGTGTACAGCAATCCATTTTCATTATTATTGTATGACGTAAGACGTGTTGACATTATGTCTACCTCCGACATGAAGCTCTTGTTAGTACAGTATAGAGCCATGTAGTGAAATCATAAACATTCATGTAATCATATTAGAAAGATTTACATCAATCATAGGAAAAACGCATAAAGCGCAAACCATTTGTAAAGAAAACACAAGACTTGGGAATTCTTCGATAGAGGCTGCAATTTTGCCAAGGTGCACTAAAGTTTGTGTTTGGGCAGATTTTTTTGGAAAGATTGCATCTTTTTCTAATTCTGTTCTCAAACTCTCCTATCTTGATACACTCTAAAAAACGCATTGATTAAATTTAACTAATATCGTGGTCCCAGATTAACCGACCTTTCACTGGTTTAAATAAACAGGAAATACGGGTCCAAATAAACAATAAATTGGTAAAATTGGTGGATTATTTCAAATTGAAGTCAAATATTAACATTTTCGTGCAAAATTTTAACACGTATTTATCGGTTACTTAAATGGTTGGTTAATCCAGAAAATGGTTGGTTAATCTGTCACTAAAATACTGGTTAAATCTAGTCAATGTATTTTAAGATTTTTTATCGGTCAATTCTGCAATCTTTGTTGCTAATGTGTGTACCAATGAAAGCACATAGGAAAAAACACATAGGAAATGACCAAAAGAATTTAAAGATTGGTAAATATTTCTACATTTTATGTTATTGATCAATTTAAACCGATGAAACCAACATATCTCTTCCTCGGTTCTTTCATCGACATTTTAACAAGTTTTGACTTAAGAGCCCTCAACAGTATGACAAAACCAATTAGGTAAAACGACGACTCTGGTTGGCTGAATAATAAGTACATGCTACTACAAGGCCCCTCACAAAAAGACACATTTCGAAAAACTCGATATATGGGCTTGTGATCGGGTTTTCAGCACAATGTATCTTTGGAGCTACCATCTTCAGCACTTATTGCAGAGATGTTTATAAGACTTGTGGAAACAAGCCTTGTAGTCAAGCACTGCTTTTCTGTGTAAAGTACTTTTTGGAAAAAGATAATCAGCTAATGAGATAAGAATCACTGACAGGAAAGCGAGGCACAAAGACATTAGGAAGAAACCATTTTAGCATGGCTACACAATTCCTGTCAAAATCCCTAAGGGACAGTGATCGACATGTAAGAAAACATTTCAAACTATGCTAACGACCAAAATGACATGAATGGCAACGAGATTTCTTTACGTTGATTATATGTATTTTCGTTCTAATATTACGGTGCTGCATATGTGACTAGTGGAATGTGATGTGAACGGGATGGGGAACTTATTGTGTTTTCTCATTACGATCGTAAGGTTAAAACGACAAAGTTTTCGTTAATTTAAAAGACTCGACCATCACAATCAGTGGCGTTTTTATTGACTCATTCTACTGTGGTAATTGCGCTTATGTGTAATCTTAGGTCCCCTATGCAAGAAAATTAGGCATGACGTAATTTCACATTAACTTTATGTCTTATAAAGAGCTGTAGTTAGATGGGTAGATGGAGGTTCATGGCCCAGTTTCCAACCCATTGGTTCAAATCGAGCCGGCCACGGCCTTTTTTGGTTTCCCGAAAGGGAAATCCTTTGGACTCATGCAGACTACACTTTTGCAAAACATGTGTAGGATCGTGCATTTTAGTGTTGGCTGAAGCTATGGTTTGTAAGCTCAACGATTGAGAATTATTTCTTTGTTTTGTTTTGTTTTCAGAAGAATAGTACCAAGCCAAAGACTGTCTTCATTTTGGATGATTGAGGTTGTTGTTGCTAGGGTAGATCATTTTCAAGAGGGACATCTAGGTGAATGGTATTGCTGGACACTTAATTCACCAAATATATATTGAAATAATTGCTTGTTTGTTTCTTTTTGAAAAAATACAGTGACTTTCTTCGGGTATATTTGTAATTTCTGATTGCATGATTGCATAAACATCAAATTTCGTCTAGAAAATATGTCCACATGAGGCCGTCAGAAATATTTAAACCTTCTGTAAAATGTAGCAATCTTGAAGAAGCTGTGTTTTACTAAGTGGTTGTACATTACTTGATAGCAGGGCATAGTCAAATATTTCCATGTTTTCACAAAGTGACTGACATTTAAACATCACTACTTTGTCAACATTTTTGCTTAGAATTATAATTTTACTACTTGTTATGCATGGTAAAAGGTACTTCGATGCCCTCGCAAAGAATTGTGAGGTTTTTTTAGTTCAAGATACAGCTTTACTCCCTATTATTTAAGTGAAAGGCATTGTACCGTCTGAAAGGTCACACGTCCGGCTGGATTTTCGACCGCAGTTACGTAATAGCATGCACAATACATGCATTCGGGTCAGTTAGTGGTTGTGACCTTATATCAACAGAGAGCAAAGTAAAATATTACAGCGTTTCTTGCATGGAGGGCTAACATTTATTTTGATTTATACATCAATACTTCCACAAAATATTGTTTTAAACCATTTTTAAAGATTTGTCTCCCACTTGCAAACTTTTTAAAAATACCTTTGGTACAAATTGTTAGGAACTTTTTAGCCAAGATACACTCTTTACTCCCTATGATTTAAGTAGAAGACACCTGGACCTCCTTAAAGGTCACTTATCAGGTCGACCTTTCTATTCGTTATCGCAGTGACAACACATGCGTGACTTTCGTTGAATCATTTCGTCGCTTCACTTCAGCCGGATCGTAGTAGTGTATAGGTTAATACTGAGTCTCGCGTGCTATTTTCACAGCCTGAAATTAAACCCAAAGAAAAACTTTGCAATTAGGCTACTGAAGGTTGTTTTGGACTGCTCACATCTAAAGAAATATTTCTCCCTTCTTTCGGGAAACTTTTCATACTTAGGTTTTGATTCCTGTTGTGGCTCACTGGCCTGTTTTCCCTACTCCAGTGCTTGCGGAGCATCACGCGCGTCAGAACTGTAATATGCAGGAACAATATTAGGTGCATTATGGAGTATCGGCATTGCTTATACAGTTATAAGCGCCATCAAATTGATTAAACTATCCGCTGACTGCAGTAATTGGAAGGTATATTGTATCGGTATACACATTCTGATACCTCTTAATGTTTATAATATGGCGTCTTTTGGTGGAGCACTCTAAAAGCAATACCTCTTCACGACAAATGCAAAGAAGCACAAACTGTCGTCGATGGAACAGTCTGTAGACTTAAATAAAGTTGATAAAAATTTTAGCAAAGCGAGTTGAAGGAACTCAACAAATGGAAGTTTGAATGGTTTATCCTTCTTTTTTCAAGTTGTCTTATTATTTACTATAACTCAGTCGTGTATGACGCAAATCGAAAATTAATGCCGTTTTGGTGACATTCATCCATTTCATATGACATCGCATGACATTTTAATTTTTATAGCATTCTCTAAATTTAGTCAACTTGAGTAGGAAAATAACATACGTTTCGTAAACGTCAGGGAAGATAACTAATAAATTTGATCACAATGTTAGAGAGATCATGAGTACGTTGGAATTACCATGGTGGTGCCATTGCACTTATTCTTTTTTCTCTCAAAATTGTCATGGTATTATTATGTTAATACCTCAAGTATCATGCTATTTATATGGTTATAGTATTGGTTCTATGGTTTTAAAATGTTAATACCATGAGTTTCATGTTTTACTATGGGCAATACAATGGCCACAATGGTTTTACCGTAGTATTAACATGGTATTTTCCTAAGATGAATTTCATGATCAATTTAGCCTTTGCTAAAACATTTTCAAGTCTGAAGACTTTAAGGTTGAGATACATGGCTAATGAGGAATGTATGCGTTTATTAATAGTTCAAATGGATAGCAGTCCTGAAATTTGTCAAAATATCAAATTTTTTATTAACACGCAAGTTATTTTTCCGTATACAGTGTGTATACTTTATTGTGTTTGTTTTTCTAATTTGAGGCAATCATGTTATATGGAATATGTATATTTACATCTTCAACAGGAAATCAGAATATATTTTCTAATAATAAGGGAAATAGCAATGCCATTACATGATAATAAAAGCAATACTTTGTCATACATAATTCATCCAATGTACATATTCATGACTTGTAAGGCAATTTTTATGAGGATTGTAGTGAAATCGATTTTGCACGTATACTTACACTCCCAAGAACTACACCAAGTTTCAAATGAAGCAATGAACCTACGGTATTTTAAAGGCATATTTTCATCATCCCAAACAGTTCCAATTCTCCAAACCTACTTACTTCTAGCCCCTCCCACATTTATCTAAAACTCATCTTTATCCAGACACAATCCTAGTTTATTGCTTCATGGCTTGTCCCAGTGGCCATACAAGTCAATAATGTGTAATCAAGACACTCTCAGTGCCCATGCTGTGTAATTTAGCAATGATGCATTGTGTGAATGTAATGCCAATCAAAGAGCTGTACCAATTGAGAGTTTTGATATATGCATACTGAAACTGTAGTTTAGGATGACGAATGACTGCCTTTAAGACTTAGGCGACCGTTTTACTGAGCCATCAATCATTCAACATAAGTTAATCACAACGTGCAGAGCGAGATTTGCTTAATATTCTTTCCAGCAGCATAGCTATTCTTTTTCCGGGAGAACAAACATTTTTCTACATTTTGTTTAACTTATAAGCATACTCCACTAAGTACGCAATTTTTAATGTCATAATATGGAGCTTGTTTTGCAGTAAATTTGATATTCTTGGGGATCCGTGATTATTATTCTTTCCTTCCTACTAGCAAATCCGAAACTGCAAGGCAGATGAGGATCGTTGTGTTGCGGCATATTATCTTTTACCTGAAAATTAAGACTCCCTTAACAGCTTTGAACAGTTTCGGAAACTCTTTTTACAATCAAAGGAATTTGTCTTCGAGAAAATTAGAGATTATATGAAAAATAATCAAACAGCCCTGTAGTAACGGGTAAAACTTGATGATCCGCTGTCACATAGGCAATATATTGCGTGTGTATTATGCAATTTTGCCCTTTTAAGACGACACATCACACAATATGTAACTTGTATTAAAGAGAAATATCAACTTTTAAATATGAAAGGGAAGTTTGGAAAACCGGACTGCAGTTGATTGGTGTTAGTTAATGAACTGGTATCACATACGGCAAATTTACGAGTCTTCCTTTTACAGAGACAGGGAATTTGAATGCATATACCTATTACGCCAAACGTAATGCAGCTTGGTACGTTACCGTTATCTCCACTGTGCCTACACGTACCGTACAGAGTACAGTATGAGTTTCAAGCGTGGTTATCGTCTTGCACGATATGCAGTCAAAACAAGATGTAGCCTACGTACGTGGCGTGGTATTTAAGGAACGATATCACTTTATTGTCTTGCATGACACATTGAACTCCCACCTAAATAATTAGGGATCGGAATACCGGTCAGATTTTTGCGAACAAGACTCATCCATCTGTTAAGGGGGAAAACGGCATATATGTGTAACAGATCTTTTGGCAGTTTTTCAAGTAAATGCAAATATTGAATAAAGGCATGCAAATCAATGAAGGGGGGGGTTGTGTCTTGAGCACATTTGGGGGTGCTATTTGTTCTCCATGCGGCTTCGGCAGAAGTGAATTTAGAAATGAAATTTCTCTCATTGTTCGAGAATCCTTTCATCAAGCATATAAAGCAAAAGTTTGAAGACAGTGGATCGACCGGGAAGCTTCCTAGGAGTTTCTGTCAAGATATTGGTCTGTTGGTATGGTTTCTGTAGGCTCTGTTTAGACTTTTACATTCAGCCGCCCGTGAGATTCAAAGTCTTTGCCTTTGAAATTTGTGATGGTCAAGGTAAGTGAGCTTCGTATAGATATGTAAGTATTGTAGTGTGTTGCCTTTGTGGAACAAAAAATGCCATCACGATAACGAAGGCAACAAATGATTATCAGCTCAGACTGCATGATACCTTTTTCAAATATATATATAACAAAGTTACATGGCTCTGTCGAACGTGACTGCTCATTAGACAACATATTTGTCACACATAAAATTTTCCGTTAAGCTCACATCAAATTTCCTCAAGGACGAGTTTCAGTAGGTTGATGATTGAGGCAGTTGAGAATATGTTTCGTAGATAAACTTTTCCTTTTAACTCAAAGCAAAGCAATTGCCTTCTGAGATGAGTTTAAGTAGCTAAGGCTACTGAGTGAGGCAGTTAAGATATTGCTATTTCCGTCTTGATTCACATACTATTTTCGAGTAGGGCCCAACCTAGTTTTTTTTTAATTTCTTGTGCTATGAAATGGACTAGACGCCCCGAATTCAATTGCGGATTGATTTTGTTTACATAATCGGAGCGGTTTAGTATGGCATTACCTTGTCTCTTGCCAAACGGTTCTAACACCACTGACCAGTCTTTTCTGAGCGACTGTATGGTCTTTTCCTTTCTTAGAAATGTTGCTTGGCAAGTTGGCACACCATATATAGGCATAGCCAGCCCACTCTTGTGAGTTCGATATAATCTTCCCGTTTTTGTTGTAAGTTACGGAAGAAAAAAAAATTGACTTTAAACGGGACTTGTTCCCACTGAGAGCTACGTTTCTTAGATGACAGAAAGAGATCCATCGGAAAGGTTTTTAAACAGGTTCGGATTGTTTCACCTTCCCAATAATTGGCGTGTTTTTCATTCGGCTTTTAATGGTTGAACACTTACTTCGGGACTTATGAAATTTTACACAAAATTTTTTCTTTGAAATCCTTTGGGAAAATTTCCTACTTTTTGAAAACGAGGAAATTTTCATTCCAATATTGTGCTGTCCATTTTTGGTTCCCCGAAAGGTTAAACCTATGGACTCATGCAGACAAGACTTTTGCAAAACATGTGTAGGTACGTGCATTTTTGTGCTGACGTATACTATGGCTCACCGACTTTTTAACATTGGTGCACAAGGACTATGCGACTACATAATTGTTCACTGTCTGAAGCCAATGACCGGCTTTATCGAAAAATTGTTTTGATGACTCAGCCAGAAGAGACCATTTATAACGTGGGCTATTGTGTGCTCTGTTCTTACAACAATAGTATTGTTTGCAATTGAAGAAAAAACCTGAACACTTTTTGTTCTGTTTGATTCATAAACATTTTATGATAACAGAATTTTACTTCATAATTCAAACTTTGAGGAACAGCAACTTTTGACGGGAGAAATATTTTCATCGCCTTTAAAATGTTTTTAACCTTCATTGAGCCCTGAGTTACGTAAAAAGTATCTATCGAGTTTAAAACAAGATTTAAAACGTATGGAAGCCGAGAAAAAGCTTACAGAAGAAAGGTATATGCATTGGCAATTTGGTTGATGACATTCCCATAGCAGTTATTTAAAGGGCGGTGGGTGGCTTTTTCACCGGAGTTCTGTTCAAAAAGTCCACACCGTGTCCTTCAAACCCTGTCGGCTCATTGTCTCTGATTCCTTTCGTTTTTCTTAATAAGTTAAGACCCTTCTGTCCTTGAAATTCTATATATGTTTCTAACCTGTGGGAATGTTTAAATATCTTTGCCTGTAGATCAGGCATTACCTTCTACCTTCCGTAGAGTACAACCACCACTGTTGGTTAACATTTCCTTCAACCGCATCAAAATTATAAATTAATTGAATATAATGTCAAATTAATGAGCCGCGAGGACATCTCAGATTTACATAATGCACCAAATCAAAAGAAAAAAGTTGCATCACCTTGTAAATTTGTATCTTCAGAACGCTATATGCTACTGAGATGTTTTTCGCCTCCTTAAAAAGAAAAAATTTTCTGCATTTCTTGAAGTTAATGAATTTTGCCTCCAGATTATGCCTTTCATTATCCTGTTGGGAAACTTTTCACAATTCAATTTTGATTAAGACGAGACGTTTACAATGGATCTTTTAACAAGTTTGGAACCGGATATATTCAGAAACTTCTGCACACAGAGTGTTGAATATTGTTTTATTGTCTTAAGGATATTCTGTTTGAAGAGTTTAAGTCTCAAGAGTGGTGGAGGGATCCTTTCCATGAAGGCTTGCTTAGTACTGATTTAATTAACTGTATTATTTCATCTATGTGACTGCGACACATTGTACATGTAAACTCATGTCGTTCTGTACAACACAATGTCTGCATCACCTTCCATACATATTTTACAAAGGTTGCGCCCTTCTAGTTTCTCCAATTCTTCGATTGAAGTATCTTTGGGTATTCGGAAAACGACAGTTTCCTTACAAAGGTAGAGACAGCAAAACAAAAACTTGAGCATAACAAGTCATGGCATTCGATTGACATAAGACGGACCCATTTTTTCCTTGCTTTTATGTTGCTTTAAAATTCATTTAACTTTAAAGCAACAACACAAACAAACAGTTTCTTGGTTTCATCAAGGAGGTGTCAATGATACGGGGCTTATGTATAATATCATAACACATTTCCCTAGGTAAGTGCTATGTTTGTTCTGGAAATAATTTTTTTTCTAACTAGGCCTTCCCCTACATAAAAAAGGTATGGGATTAAGAAATCCCCATTTTGCTGGACCGTAACGAAAGTTCCCTCCCAGTTCCCTCTGATGGTCTGCTAAGGAATAGGGCATATGACTCACCGCGATGTTCTAATAAAAGAATGTCATCCCCAGAACAGAGGAGTCAAGGTTGAGTATTCTATCGTAAGAACTATTTTGGAATGGCTGGTTCACTACGTGAACATGGTTCCAGAGTCATTTAAGTAAGACAGTAAATGCATGTAATGTCCAGTGCAAGACAGTACTCATCGTTGAACAGACTATCATGAGTGAAGGGGGTTCTACATTTTGTGAAACAAAATTTCCTAGAATGTGTTTGGAACTTTGAAGAACCGTATAAATGCTTGTTAATCTACTTCAAGCGGGGTTAAGCATTTAAAAAAAAAGACAACCAAGAACGTGCCATACCTGAAAACAACGCAGTGAACCACAGATTAAGACTTAGATTTCCAGTTGCTTTGACAAAACATTTGCTAAATTTGCATATAAATCCATCACATTTCACCGATGATCTATGAAAACGTTTCCAAAATCAAACTAAAGCCAAAATTCCAGGAAATGTGGTAAACTAACAAAAATGACAGCCTTTTTAAAACATCAGTCGGGTCGAAAGTGGACTATGCCTAAAGGGAGAATCAGAATCTACCAACAAGTTAGGGCTGATTGAGTTCAAGGTATTCTTTAAGCCTTTGTTATCTTGAAAGTAGGAATGGGTATACATTCCAATATCAGAAGCTCCCATTTGATGTAATCTTGATGTCATCATTTCTTCGTGTACAGCCTGATCCTTTTAAGAAGGAAAAACACAATGTAAAAGTGCAGTAGTTAAATGGAACAAGGATGAAACATTTAGTCTTTTAATAAGATGTATCAATTCTTTCTTTTTAAGCAAGAAGTATTTGCCGCTCTCTTCCCAAATTGTTTCAAACTTATGGCAATAGTAGTCTCTGCATACCCAATCCTCTGCTACTCCAGTTAATTGTTTCTTATGAGTTTAATCAATGCAGGTATCTAAAAACCTGCACCTTTATTTCAGTTTTTCTTTTCCATTTTGCAAAAAATAGAAGTAGGTTAGTTTATGTCCACATCAAACTGGAAATGCCTTCTTTCTACAAAGTTACCTTTTCAACATCTCGTCGATTGATACGCTTTAACGCCCATTTGCACGTCGGTTAGAATGTTGCATGTTCTACCAAGGGAATGTCTTGGGGTTCCCATTCAGCAAGCTTCCCACCGCAGTAAAAGCATTGAACCTCATCGTTTTTGCCTACAAAATTATTTCAGTAGTAAGTAGTCAAATGTCTTT
The DNA here is from genome assembly GCA_037179385.1 of Holothuria scabra. NCBI lineage: Eukaryota > Metazoa > Echinodermata > Holothuroidea > Aspidochirotida > Holothuriidae > Holothuria > Holothuria scabra. Next base: position 12,520,449 of record CM074194.1, read on the forward strand.
TGATGTTGGCAAAGAAAGGTGAACTATGATATGATGAGCATCTCATTAGGCAGTTAAAATAAAGAGGAAGTTATGATAAAGGTGCAAAAAAAGGAACTAATTGAGCAATAATAACACTTTTAATATACCAAATAAAACTCACTTGCGCATATAGATATCAGCAACTTTGATTAAAAAAAATTACATGTGGTATATCATGAACTGTGCGGCTCCGTTACTTGCCGTTTGGTCACCCCCCGGAAAATAAAACGATGTTCCAGGTGTTACATGATCAATCAAGACACCAAATCACGTGATTTTGTATTTTCAGAGATAGCGAAGGCACATTTGGTGTCTTTGTTGATCACGTGACACCCGGAATATCGTTTCATTTTCCGGGGGTAGACCAAACGGCAAGTAATCGAGCCGCACGCGTAATGATTAAAAGGAGTATTTGCATCAAAATAAAATGTAGGTCATTATGCAACTAGATCAGAAATGCAGATTCTTTTCTGAAAGGATAGACGAGACCTACAGTTGAAAGAGATTGACTGCGCTTTATTATTCAGTGACTGGTTCCCTTTGTAGTTCAAGTTTCTGTACATTTTGTGAAAAGTTATGTCTCGGCGACTCTCTGTTCATTCAAACCCTACCAAAGTTGGCCTAGAAATTAGTTTAGATACACCTTACATCTTAAATAAAATTGTTTACTTATTCACTGTATTTAAAAAGACCACGGGGAATGCAAACCTGTACTATAAAATCCTGCTGCAGCCAGCCATTGTGGTGGTTTCTGACAGTAGTCACGTGTCCATTCCTCGAAAGACCGCAACCTTTTACTCCCGTGGTAGTATCTTGGGTGACAAGCATTTACAAAGATGGGGTCGTTCTCTGAAATTTCCGACAATGACGGATTCCTATCTGAACTCGCTTCTTCATCTTTACGATAAGAGAGGTTGGTCGAAATTTAGAAATAAACAGGCAATCTGTATCTTCTCAGCATCCGTCAGCTTTTGTTTCCCAGTGCAAACATTTTTCACAAATGGACACGATGGACTTAGGGCAGCATGTTTTCTCTTTGGAGAAATCTCCTAACTTCTAGTTCTTAATTACGACATGGCAAGCAAAACACCAAACGGCATCAGATACTCCATGCTCCCGAATAAGATAAACCCCAGTCGAAGCTAAGCCGTAGTGATCGACAGGGATACTTAACGGCCAATCTCTGTACGATAAGAGACAATTGAACTCGTTCCTATAAAATTCCTCAGGGTAAAAAAGATCGTGCCTTCCGTTGTCGATGTCCTGGGAGGCGAAATCAGATGACGATATTTTGGTATCTAATGTAACGTTCCCTGACTTTCCATGGTGCTTAATAAATTCACATTCTTAGACTGTTCCTTATGTATTTTCTTGGGTACATCGCCTCACTTCCAGTCAAGTATTTCAAGAGATCGCATTTGAAACAAACTGTGCCACCTGTTTCTTTGTGAAAATGAAACCCAGCATCAGCGAGATGTTCCATCGATACTTTTCCAAGCCAAACTTCCTCCATAAAAGTCTCCAATCTATCATCTTTGTCTTTCATGTGATTCATTCCTTGGGATTTTATCTTTGAAATTTTTGGTGGTAATTTCAGCCTTGACTGTGACTGGTTTACCTTCAAATTAGAATATGTAAAAAATTCATGTTAGATGAAATTCAATGTGATGAATAAATTATACACTATTTGAACTTCAACACAACACAACACAACACACATTCACTCGTAGCTTGACGTTTATGCACACCTTACACTTTTTTCTTTTAATAAAAAAAAGACAGAAAATGCTTTAGTTGGTTTGGAACTTATTGAAATGATTTTTTCTTTGAATGATTACAAGTAACCTTTTTTGCAGATACCTATTCTTCCCTAAGCAAAGCCTTATTTTCATTGCGGGTAATACCAGAATCTGTTGAATATGTCAAACCACTGGTACTTGACTACGAAGTTTCTGATGGACACGATTCATCCTTCCCAGAATCGTAAGAACTTTCTCTCTTGCTATTTTCAATATTTCCGTCGTAGTACATAGCTTTGTGTATAGTCTAATCGCTCCGAGGAGCATAATAGCCTCTCGAACAATTTTAACTTCATTTCATTAAACGCAACGACGGTTTCCCTTTCCCTTTAAACTCCTCTGACGACCCTCCCATGATTGACCCGCTTTCTAACGACATTTGCATCTGTATGGGGGAAAAGTGTTCCGTTAAGGTATGATGTCACTTCCACCAGGTTCTCTTTTCAAAACTTAAACCAAAACGCCTTTCTAATGTTATTCAGTTTAGGACCAATCAATGTTCAATCAACGCGTTACGGTCATTACTTGACAAGAGGCATATCACGATGAATATGTTTTAATTGTTCCATACTCGAATACCTTAGAAGACTTAGATTACTGCATACTTTATATAAATCTCCTGATTCTTTCTAATTAACCACAAACGTATTTTTTGTTGAATATGCATGTGGCAAAATGACAGGTGTCATGACGTTGTGCACCTTTAATGACTTTCCAATGTAACTCCGCAATCCTATCGCTGTAGTGGGTTGCCTCGTAGTGAATAGTACTTCACGTGTAGTGCTGTGTTGTGTTGTAGTGTGAAGTATATGCAACCGAGTATGCTTATAAACGTGGGATAGATATATACTGGGACTTTGATATTTCGATGTTACATAAAACATCTGTTTAATTGGGAAACTACACAACGCTTCTAAAGAAATAATCAAGAGGTATCTTGCAATGTCACGATCACTGTAATATTGGACTTTGACTTCATTACTCTAGCGACTCCTCTAAAGGAGTCCCGTAACATTATTCTTTATAGGATATATCTCCTTCCCTGTGACATTATTTGTCTATCCGATGGGAATTACATGATTCGTGTTACGTAGATGCTTTTTTCAATTTTTGATTCCAGCCTGTGGGTTTTGACCCAGGGTGTGACTTCGTGTTACACACGCTGGCATTAGTCAGGTGAGCATGCAACAGTAATGGAGAATGGACTATGGAAACTTGGAAGGGGTGTTGAACATTAAAATTTCAAACAAGTTCGTAATACCTCCCTTAACAGAAAATTTGTGTTGTAAACTACCTTTATAATACATGGTCTTTGTATCAGTTTCGTATCAAAGTTTGAATTTTGTTTATAAAACCGATGATGCAACCAAATCCCCTGAAAAGTAACCCAAGTAGGCACTTTTCCCTTTTGAAAGAATGACCATGGAAGAACTACCTTGGAGGTAGTACTTCCATGGTATGGCAGTGACACTTTCAACTACTTCTTCAAAAAATAGCTTTCTTAAATAAAACTTCCCAAAAAAGTAGATATTTCAAGTTTAGAAAGCATCCTGTTCTAGTTTCACTTGCATTTTTTGCAAACTTGTGAGCAGGGAGCTCCGTAACAGCTCCCTAGTGTGAGACGTCTATTTCCATCTTCCTATGTAAACCCGTTTGATGTCTTGGTCGATACTGAACGTGGTGCTGACGAGATCTCTAGTAAATATCATGAAATTTCAAACCCTTCACAAATGTTTGGTTTGAAAAGAGTAGTTGGAAACCAAGGATAGTAACTAGGGAAAGTTAATATAGGCTCTTATTTCATTTCAGTTCCGTGGTAATTTTTGTAAAACGTTTTTATTTTAAATTATGTTTAACGTTGATAAGCACAAGAACTGCAATCCGAAGAATTTTGAGAAGGTCTGTCAAGTTCCAAAATGTTGAGAAGAATTAATTGTATTCAAGGTGCATATGCCGCTCTGAAGACACTCGTTTTCTGGTGAAAATGAGAGCTCTCCTCATTCGTGGAAAATAAATATTTATCAGGACTTTATGTGTACATCTGTACAGTTGTCCCTTTGCTTTATAAATGTGTAGGTATTCAAATACGAAGTAATTGTTCACCACCACAGTAAAAATCAAAGTTACACCAAGCGTTTAACAACTTGTTAATGAAAAACAAGTGCAGGCAACATTTATTGGCACACCTTTCTGCAGAAAACACTGCACACATCTTGAGATCGAGTCTATAATTTAAGCTTAGAACACAGTTTGAGGCAAAATCGCTCGGTATCACACAAAATGCTCGTTGAACTACCACCAAAAATGAAAAAAAGTTTACCAGAGCTACTTACCGCTAACTATCAATATGAATTGAGTCGAATTTGTGAAATATTAGATATTCACCACTTCACAACCTTTTAAGAAAAACATTTCAAATCATCTTGGTCAAAAAACCTTCCTAGACAGCCACGGCCATGGACGGGTGTGTGAGTTCCAAAAGGTGTTTTATTTCAGTAATGGGCCTTATTGCAGCATGGTTTATGTATGAAATGTTAACTTGTACAAAGGGAGAATAAACCCAGCTTGAATATCGTAGGCAACAGTGCATAGTAAGTATATTGAATCAGCCACTTGAACGTATCCAGTGTCTGCTTGACCAATAATGAATTTCTAAACGACAAACATTCAAATATATAAGTAACGTTTAAGACTATTTCACAAAACATTTAAGATTTGTCGCACAGAACGAATAGTTTCGAAAAAAATGTTTCTAGACTGTCGTAGACATTTGTAGACATTCCTGTTAAATAGGGGTTATATAGAATGGTCGATTATCACGATACCCGAATATTTTACAAGAATCTCAAGACCTAAGGAATATAAGATTGATGAATTGAACATCTTATGATGCACATGCATGTGTGAGTATCTTAGAGGGAGACTCCGGAGGGCCGAAAAGGGTAAGGAGTTAGAATAAATTATTGAACTTTAGACGACTTTTCTTCTTGTTCACTGAGTCCTTCAGAAAATTTCCTTTTTTGTACCCAGCGTTAGTTTGACATTTTGTTGAAGTTAAAGTGAAAAGGAGACAATCCGTTCGTCAAAGATGAACGGTGGGCCTCTTCCTTCTTTCTAGAGAATTTCTACACCACCCTCTGTTTATTATAAGGTCACAACAATCTTGTGGAATTGACTTTTATTGCATTTTTAAACTGCTGTAACGTTATTAAATGTCGAGCTCTTACTTATCCTGTTTTGAATTATAAAATTTAACTGATTAAGGAAATAGGTTATGAGAAAGAAATGAAGAGGGTATCTCCATTCAGACTTTGAAAAATATATTAGCGGTTGCGTGGACTATGGCAAAGATCATCTCTTGTGTTGAATATTTCGCACAATCCATCCATTTATCTCCATTGCAACAAAATAAGTGCTGTTCGAATGCTATCTTATATAAGAAAAAGTTAAAAATCACAAGACATTTAAGAACAGTGTTACTTCTTGACTTGACGTTAAAAAATCGCGGAAAGGGATAACGTTCTCGATGGAAAGTGGTTAGCAACCAGATTTCTCCACTAGAGAAGCTCGTTGAGGTCAAAGGGTAGAAGCAAGTTCCATTTTCAAAATGGATTTTCTAACTCTATATGGACAGCTCCTTTTGCATAACTTTTCCTCTTTTTTAACTATATTGTAACCCAATTCGAGATTCTCATACGTTATTCCATATGAATAGGACCGGCCTCTTGTCCCACATTCGACAAGGAGCCGAGGACTGTTTCCAAAAATGACATTCCCAGTGACAACGACGGACTCCTTGTCGCACGTGTGACAAATAGTGACGGGTTATTGCCACAAGCGGCACTTTTTCTGGGTATTGTCAACACGAATCCCAAAGAAAACTGACGTATTTGATAAAAATTGTGAGAGGGCATGGATTTTGGAAATCCACTATGAATTTGGAACATGTTAAGAAAGGGTAACGTGAGAAGAAGACTCGAAGACCACTCAATTGAAAGTATCTATTTAATGAATGTAGATAGGTGATGGTTTGATATTTTTAGGAATAAGGGCCAAGAGGCACCAACCCGGAATCCGAGACCATTTAGGTATTGATACGAAATTATTTCATGATCACTGAAAATTTGTATACGAATCTGATTTCTGAAAATGACGCTAGTTTTGCCTGGTCCCTCCGACCCTTATTTTTACTGTATGCGGTCATTTTAAAGTGTTTTAGAGTGTACTTAAATTTTTTTACTTAAAAATTTATCTTGTAGACCCCTTTTATTCCTGACCAGATGTAAATTAATATTCACAACTGTACCGTGTGAAAAAAAGGCGATTAAAGAATACATTATCCAAAGTTTAGAGAAAATTGTGGCTTCAGTAAGCGCAAAAAAAAAATTGCAATAATTTTTATATATAAGGCAGCAGAGTTGGATTCAATGAACTATATTCGGTGAGAAAAGCGTACAAAGTTTGGAAACAGTTGACGAAACTGCTCTCCTTGCTAGCAATCATTGTAACCGTCTTGCGTCTATATAGTTGCCGTCCGGGATTATAAACAGAGGTGTAAATAACTGAGATTTACTGAAGAAATAGACCAAATGCTTCACAAATGGACACACTCTCTACAATGGGGTCTAAGTTAACCCACGGACTCTCATTTTTGGAATCGGTTGTTAAGTGCTTTGAACGTTGTCTTCAAAAGTTTCCCCCACCTTTAATGGCCCCAGTTCCATCAGAGCGTGGATTTAGGGATATTGAGCCCTAAATCCTTTTTATTGCCTCAAGTAAAATTTTCCTCTGCTGCATTTTAAATCTTAGGGGATTATATCCACTAGCAGTACGTGACATATCATCGTCAAACGAATCGATCAGGAGCGTGAAATAAATAGAGGGCGCTCTTCTATGTTTCTGTTATCAACAAGTAGCTTTCATTCTTTACTCTCATTTCTTCCAATTCTTAAGTACCTTGCCTGTAATAGTCACGTGTCGCTGTCATGTGACAGGAATATCACTTGAGACCAGTTGAACTCTGTTAGTTTTCACGAAAGCAGCAGAGGTGAAAATCTGAGTTTGTTGTATCAGTCGTCCACATACTTCTACTTCTTTAAAATACTTCACTATTCCTCATGCTATTAAAAAACGTGGAGTGTGGAACACTCATGTTGGCCAGGTAGTTTAAACTTATCTTACAATCTTAAAATTTGGAAAATTTAAAATCTGAAAAGTTTATGATGCAGACATAATATATGTCCGGTGAGGAATCTATGTGGAAATTATGATATCACAATGTTAGGGTTTTTTGTCATTAACACACTTGATCAGCATCAATATTGCAGTGCTAGCAATGTTTGACAGCATTTCCAAATGCGTGAAATAAAAAGTGTGAAAGACAATACAAACATGAGTTACCTAGACATACCCTCCATCTCAACAAAAACTGTTCCCTTTCTACAATAAAATACAATTCCTTTTATCATTGTGTTCAACACTAAGCACTACGATAAATCTCTTCCAATATTATATTCATACAAATATCTCCAGTGAAATTTGCTATACTGTTTCGAATTTCATGTTGTAGTTTTCGAATTTGTAAAGTGAACGTGTCAGTCTGTTTTATTGCTCGAATATTAGGGCAGTATCAGTGTTTCGAATTTGACTAGCGACAGGTGAACAAATAGTGATAAGGTATTAAGCACAGTGACAAAGAGTATTTGCAGTATGATTTCATTTTGAAAAAACCACTAACCTAGATTTGAGTAAAAGGTCTTCGTAAAATCTATGTGGGTGATATGTAGGATAGATTGGAAGCATCTGAAGTCATTTTGGATGATGAAAAAGGAGATGACTTCGCATATTTAAATCGAGATTCTAACAAAATTTCACTGAAAAGTTACCGCACACATTTTGAACGAATATGTCACGTATTTAACATGTTAAATAACCAATAACTTGTCCAGATTCAATGCCTTCCAGTTGCCATTTTCCCCATACTTCTCTATCTACCAGGTGTCGTTTAATCTCTAACGCGTAAAGATGGTAATAGTTTCACTGCCAGTAACGAACCCAAATATTAAAAAAAAAAAAAGAAGATCTAAAATGGGATAAAATATGGAAAGCTTTGCCTGTGGTTAACCACTGGGCTTTACTTTGTACGAATCCATCAATATGACAATTGCCATTATTTTTTAAGAAATTCTTCAAAGTTTTTTCAAGATTTTATCGTACGAATTGTGCCGTTTTCCATTTATTTTGCCCTATTGTTTAACGTTCTAACGTTGCACAGACTGACAGAACGCCCCGAGAAACTATTTAAAATTAAATCGGTGGCAGGTCTGGTGGCAAATTGTTTCAAGGGTTAATGTAATTTATAGAATTGTTGCAGCTTTGACGGTGGGCTTACCAAAGGGAAAACGTTCGAGAATCGTCAAAAACAACTTCCCGTGGTTTAGCAAAAGACATTTGTAGGACAGGCCATTCTACTGTTTAAACTTTCCCTTTTCAGCTTTTTCCATTAAAATATTTACTTTTGAAATTACAGTTACCAAACCAAGAATCCGTCTTTGAATGTTTATCTACATTGACCTATGACTGATTACCATTCTCTTTTCTATCAAAAGTCTGATTTAAACGTTACTTGTTGCATGAACCATCTCCCTGCATGAAATCGTTGATCATATTTAAAACGCACTAAATAATTTGAGTCAACTACATCCAGGCGTCAATCACGGGGAAACTTTGTAAAAATTTACTACAACAAAATTGTCTGTTAACAATTGAGTTGAAATTAACCTAGTCAAGGCTCTCCCGTGCCTTATGTATGCGCAGGTGTATGTAGAGTTCCGTGTGTCCACAAGGCTGATTGAAATAGATATTCATTTTAACAATCAATTTTCTAAACTGGCGATTTCATGTCTGCTTCTTTTCCTAATGTGACAAACCAGGTGTTTTCTTTAATATGTCCATTTATACCCGGTAATAATCCTCATTTCTCTTCATAGGTCTATGATGTTCTGATGACCTGCCATATACTCTCAGTGATGAACACTGCCCGTACATTGGACCACTTCACTTCAGGGTGTTGTACTGTTTAAATGTGAAATTAACAAAAAGACGTTCAACTTCTTTTTCATCTTTTTAAATCAAATTATTGTTGTGTATAAATGAACGCAGTGAAACAACTCTGGACCGGTGCATTAAAATAGGAGTAAAATTATTGGTGCACTCGGACTGCGCCCTTGTGCACCCATCAATTCCTCTCTTGTATTGTTCGGTTCCGTTGCACGGTCCACCACTGTTTAACCATTAATTAAATGTTACCAGATGCGACTGGATTTTGGATAGTTTTCTTTACTGGGTAATTTGTATGTAATATTTTAGTATAAGCATTATATGAAAAGAGCATCTGTCTCTATAATTTCCCGGTCTTAAGCTGATATCTCTGTCACAACTTAAACGGGAGTACGTAGCAGATGAAAACGCGTTAAGGTTTGTAGCCTAATATATTCTGTAGGACATGAAAGTTGTACTTTAGAACGTGAAAGTTAAAGAATCGTGTATATTCCGAACAGGAGTGCAACGACTCTGATGATTGCATCAAATTATGCCCTTAATTTCAAATTAATACATCTTATGCAACCTTGGAAAGTAATAAGCAATGTACTTCAAGTCGTCTAACCAAATGAAACAGTTTACGTTATCTATGATGAGACCCATACAATGTTAACCAACTGACTAACATACAATGTTAATTCACTGGGTTATATTCATGGACTTCCTATACATGAACAGAACGTAGTCTGCTGTGCCTAAATCTTAGGTTTCATCGCCACAAGTATTCGTAAAGGCTTTCACAGGCGTACCGACTGATGGTCGATGCGATGTTCTTGTGCGTGGAAGTTGGACCTCGCTCAAGTGGGTCGTTAGAACAGATTGCTCAAGAAATGGGTTTATTATTAGCGGTAAAATGGAAGTTAATATTAAGTTGACCAAATAGAACTGAAGACTGCCGTGTTGTTTTCCTTCCATGTTATAATCTGTATCAACTATTGCACATAGTCATGTTTCTGAAATTACAGTAATAAGTCTTAGTAAATCTAATCTAACGATAAAATTGAAAGATGAGTGGCTGAGACTCATATTTTAGAGAAGTGAATAGAGTTGCAATATACCATCTCCAACTTTTTGGGAAAAATCAATTAAAAGAAAACACATGAACAAGAGGAAGCGGTGTAGAGAGAAACATTTTATCACAATATGTGAAATACCCTTGTATTAAACATCTGAAAAGTTAACAAATCTGCATTCACAATTGTTGATGGTCGATTGGGATCAGCGTAAATACTGACAAAGGTTAAATAGTAGCCCAGTTGCTTACCCAGTATATTTGTTTGTGTTAGCTAGTTGGAGTTTAACGGCTCAGCTCCCAACCTATTTGTGCAAGTCGAGCCGGCCACGGCATTTTTTTAAGTTGCACCAAACGAGCTTGTTTTACCTACTCCATTGCTTATGCGGAACATCACGCACAACGCAAGTAGGTTTCATTCTTAGAGTCTTTGGTATGGCTGGGAATCGAACCAGGGCCTTCCGCGTGAGAGACGGGTGTTCTACCGCCGTATATTTGTTTGGAACTTTCTTCCATTTTGTTGTGTGGCGTCATCATCACCACGAGCATTATAGAAAACTCTGACACGCACTGGTACTTAGTTAAGCTTTTACTTTTCTCACAATGAACGGATACATGAACTTGTCATCTAACTCAGGGAAGAGGTACCATAGTTTACCATGGCTCATAATCATGGTTAACCACATCTAGCTGTAAGGTTGTCATGTTAGGGTCTGGTAATCATGCAAAGTGTTTTCAGTGAAATGATGAAGTTATTAGATGATAAGATGAGATTTCACCTCTCAGTGTCACGGTGATGACGTAAAGTATACTTCTATTCGTATAAGCGACTAATAAGACCGTTCTTTTCAAAAACATATTTGGATGCTCTCACTAATTATCCATAAATGTAAAGAAACAATGCAGATTATTCACACCCAGTACGACCTAATGACGAAAGAAATGACCATAGATATAAAGAGCCATTAAACGCCGTTGTACATGACCTGCCTTTACCCTCATCTTAAAACAAATTGTGTTCTTTTTGGAACTCCCCGTAATATAAATCGGCGCCACCCCAGTCTCCGGAGTTACAGGTTGCCACCCCTACACAAGTCTCAAAATGACTAAAAAATGACTTTGACTGGCCTGACTATTAGCATTTGGTAAGAATTCGGCATATAAAATCTAAAATTACTTATTTAGCCCTCCCTGAGAATATATAATGTGCTTTGACAAACTTAGATGAACTTGATTGACTGGTTTCAATAAATTAAGAAAATCAATCACATAAGAATGAAGGTATCATAAATTTTATTTCGTAGCAAAGGTTCAAAAGTTTGGGTTCTTTTTCAAACCTCCCATATGAGTTATCTGTTAGTCCTCCTTTTGATTTAAGACAGTATTAACCTGGTTGTATGTGAAAGAAAACGGAAACAAAACCATCTGCAAATGAAATATTTAATTCCTCAATAGACCAATTGGCAAAACATGGTGCAATAATTAATTAGAGTCCATGTAATGTATTTCTTTAATTTATAATGTGTAACCGAATGCTTATTTTAAGTTTATGGATAAGTATTGTCAACTGAAAAAAATCGTAAACAAATCAAACTGCTTCTATACATATCCTAATTGCCTGAATGAAACTTGAGGTAAACTTGGTTTCTTAATTGAAGCCATGAAGAAGAACTCTAAAGGGATTGAATACCAGATACAATATGTAACACTGATGCTTTCATTCAGCAATAATGACAATCATGGGCTCGTCACAGCACATGAGCCAATATTTGTTAAAAAACAAAATTCAATGAAAATAAAGAAACACAATAAAAACATTAGATCAGGTCGCATAATTCACTTTTACGCAAAGGCATAAAAGAGTCTATATAGGTACAGCTTACCTACAAGATGTAGTATAAAGGAAGCAATTTTTCACACCACATAAGTTACTTAGCAGTGTGAGAAAAGGGAAGCTTCCTTTCCAACCGAAAGAGTTAGTAATACAACTACCAATTAAGCTATGAATAGTGTTTCTATTGTTGCATGCGAAAAGTGACTTGGTTTTCTCCACTTACCCTGATTCGATTCCAATTCTGGACTCGAGCTTGTCTGAAGTCGAAAGTAGTCTGGATGGAACATCCTGGGTATGGAATTGACGGTTACTAATCGGCAATCGGAATTGGACTGAGAAAACTCCAATAGCCACAGTTATAAAATTTTAATAAGTTAATAGAGCTCTTGCCTTATTGTACCAGAAGTGGAGGGCACGTTGAGAAGTAAATGGTCACACCAAATCTACTGTTGCAAAAAAGTTAGCCTTAGCTATTAAATAACTTTCGATAATAGCGTATAAAAGGGTCTCGAATTTAAAACACTTCAATCTTTTTATTTGTCAGATATCTTAAATTTTTAATCTGTTTATTTGTGTTTGATTCTCGACACCAAAATATTTTCATATTTTCGAATTGTAAGCCAGTATTCCTTTTCATGATTTGCAAGTCGAATATGAATTAGCCAAAAGACTACCCACGCAGAACAACATGACGTCCATGATAAAGATATTGCAGTATTGAATTGGATTGTTTTGGGGGAACAGTTTTTGTGACATGTAAGAGCTCATGCGAATGCAAAAAGATCAAAACTAATAAGTGCGTGTTCTAATATTCCATAAATCACAAAATCAAATTTCTTCTCTTGTTGCTTTTTAATGCAACATAAAATTGCAACTGCATGTATCGTATGCCTTGTCGAGTTCTCCTGACCTGTTTTGCTGAAATGAAAATTCACAACTCGTTTCCACTTCTTAATTTATGTGTTTGCTCTTGGCAGTAAACAGCAACCACGAAGCACATGATTATGTTACAGCCTACAGATCTCCTTAGGCAGACCATCATGTCTACAGATCTCCGATTCCTTATTATTAAGTAAGCTTCAATTAAAATGAAGATGACATTAAATGCATGAAACATTATTTCAGAGAAATTCATTTTCCCTTCCACACTTTATACATGTTGCATCCAATTAAGTTTGTTCGGAAATGTTGTGTCATCTTGTACAACATTAGTTAATTGAACAGTATAAGCAGGTAGACAAATTAAGTTCTTTGTGTAGAAATAGATAATACATGATCCTTGTGCCTCTTTCGGACGATGTGATCCACGGTATCATTACAAAGGTTTTCAGACAAAACAGGGTAGATTTTGATGTAATATCGGGTCATGTTTTTGTAGACGAAAGACGGGCTAAGATACGTGACTCTGAATGTTTGAAACTTGAAATTTTCCACCCGCAAGAGACAGATCATATCACCAGAGGAGTAGGTGATTTGTTTACTGCGTCCTATGTGAGTTTGACAAAACATCAATGAATCTTTCGTGTAAACACATTTGTTGCAAAATAATATGCAAACCGCTATCAATAAACGACTCGTCTTCAATTAAACGTGATATTTTTATGTTTGAAAAGTCTCATTCTAAATATCTTGCCTTCCCATTAAGCAACACTTTCCGAAATAATTTGTTTGTACAACGTCCTCTAATGAACGAGTCGCCACATGCATTGCTTTTACAAAGTGGCATCTTTCATTCTTAAGCCATTTCTTTGTTTCTAAGGCTTATTTAACATTGAGGCATCTTATATGAAAGGAAAACAGTTGAAAAGTGGTAGTAATTCATTTTAGAATAGCAAAATCATCATTAAAATAATACACAAAAATCATTACAAGTAATTAATGCATCTCAATTGAAGTGTTAACATAAATAGCCCGTGGGTTGTATATTCTATCGCTAAGTTTTCCATGTTTTCGAATGCTAATAGAATAGGGGACATGCACGTGAAGACCTTACCGAACATTCTGTAAGAGAGTAAAACGGGGTGATAACTTCTCCAACAACACAGGTAGAAGCACAGAAACCGTCCATTAGTGATAGCTAAAGCAACAAACAGGGGGAATGAGGCGAAGGCCTAATTGGAATGGGGGTTCATTGACGAACTTACATTCTTAAAATAAAACCTGAAAACGTAATTAGTAATAAAACAATAAAACACGATTTTTGTCCCAGCTTAGTAAACACTTTTTACATTTTTAACATATTAAGTAGCTATTAAACAATGAAAGTTTAGCAATTGAATGTGTTTTTAAAACAGAAATGTTTACGGATTTGAAATGTGTTCTTAGCATCTAAACGTGTTTACAAATTGGAGACAAAAAATGTTTAGAAAAATGTTTTATTCCTTAACACCTTTAAAGAGTGCACGTTGACCGTATCTTACCAGAGGAGTTCCTGTTTTGAGCGTATGTGATGACCTCACTCGGCATTATGGCAGCCTGAATTTGGACTGTTTTAATCACAACTTCATGTTTTCTTATCAGGTACATTTGTAATGTTGGATGGTATTTAGAAACTTCTTGCAAAGTCTGACCTCAGCGTTCTTTCTTAAAAAAGTACTGAACGGTACGGTTTTGAAAAAAAAAACAACACACAAAACAAATTCTTGAGACTGAGGTTTCTTCCTTTGCTTACCACCATCCAATTTGGGCTAGAATTCATACATGCCGAAAAACCCCCTTAGCTACTTAGCAAATTTGGTACCAGTCATAGCAGGCACATGACAGGAACCTTGGATTAAGTCAAGTTCAGTGGAGTATTGTGTGAGTGCATTTATCCATGAAACTATTCAGGAAATGTTCAATGACCGGCACAGAGAGGCATTGTGTATGACACTGAACACAACAGCAGCAGTGGCTGTCAGGATTTATCTCTTTCCTGCTTGGGTACTTTAAATATTTTCAAATGAGTTTGGGAAAGGTTTCCAAATGTTCCAAATGTTCCAAATTTTTAATGTATACTCTGTTACTTGTTTTCCACATTTGCTAACACCTTGACACAATCCCAAACGGGAGGATATCCAGAAGTTTCAAATTTCATGTTTTAATCACTGCAATAATGTTTGATGAAATTGTAAAAAAAAAACTAATTATTTATGTAGTACAAACGTTTTCTTATGTTTCGTTTTCTTTTACTTCATTCAAAACTAAATATACAAAATATGTCAAAATGTAGGACTACGATAACAATTACGATGCTAGATTTAAAGTCTCCATCTATCCAGAACTTACGATCCATAGAGCATGATAAGAATCTACTACATAGAAGCAGGTTATGAAAGGATTATGTAATTTTTCAGCTTTTCCAACACTTTAATATTTAGCTAATGGCAAGGGAATGAATATCATAATTTAGATAAGCAAACGAAGAAAAACAGATCAATTCTGAAATCTCAGAAGTATGAAACGCACCTTGTTAGTAATTTTTCCAACTCTTAACGCTTAAAGCGTTGTGTATTAATTACAGGCTTTAAGAATAAATTTTTATCTACGGAACATGTTATGACGTGTACTTGCAGTGACCTGCGGACTCGTTGAGATATATAATTCTAGGTTTCCCTAAGGCTACCATACATACAAGTTTTGTTTTAAAGTATCAACCATATTCTGTCCATGATTAATTCATAATTTTTTGTGTATTTGTTGTTTGTTTTTGTTGAAATAATGTATGTAGTACACCTTTCTTTCAATGAACGGAGGTGACCGAAAACCTTTTGCAATTGGTGTTAATAATATTGAATCGTTGCATTAATCATAAGTCAGTATAATTGGTATATTGTTAAGATGATACTTTCTTGAGGTACTTGTTTGCATTTTGAGTGTAAAGAATGGTGTATGTTACGGCAGTAGGTATGTCTTTGAATTCAACACTCAAACGTTCGCATTTAAATTAAGTCCGTTTATCTCAAATTTCACACGGTACACAGAAAGCCTCAAATTTATCGGTGTCAGAGATAAGAGCTGTGGACACGGAAACCACTCGAGAATGTACTTACATTTATGTATTGGTTTTCCTCTTTGACTAATAAAAACTGGCGCACATGTACTCTAAAGGATAAAATTTCCTATAAGGCCTTGCAAAATAAAATATCCTCTAATTCGTATCGGTACTAAACTGTAGGCAATCATTACACGGAACGCGCGGTTGGGAAAAAACTGCATTACTTGGTGACTTGTTGAAAGGTGATGGGACACTTGGCAATAAGTCTGGGCCACATGTGTGGTTATTGAACACAAGCTGTATTTTTGAAAGTGAGCTTAATTTTGTAAAGTAAAGAGTAAGTAAAGAGTAAAACTCTCCAATCGGTCCATGTTAATGTAAGGAGTTCTTGTATGTTGCTCTTAACCTGCGAAAATATCCAGGACACATCACATATATCACATACATGCTTTTAACATATTTTACGAAGTATTTCACGTTAAAAAGTATTACCCTCATTTGTTGAAACTAGCCCAACAAAAGTCAGGTACTCTACTTTTAATACCGTTTCTCTTGCTGGATAAAGAATCCATCGTTTTTGTTTCATTTTAAACTTGACGTGGACCAATGTTCTTGTCCTAATTTCAAAAACTATCTGATCTACGCACTTGCCTCAGGGATCCAAGTACAATCGATTTTATTTTGGGTCAAGGCTAGTGTAAGACTCTTTTCCAGTTCTTGTGCCAATTTTTAAGGCTATCGTTTTTATTGAAATGTCTTATAGCGAGGGAGTTAGAAACATACTCTCCCGCAACTCTCCGGCACTGAGCGTTATTGGAAAGCTGGTCTTGCTATTTTGAACGGTGAGGACCTCCCATGCGAAAAGCTACACAGAAAGTCATATTTCGGAGGAAGAAACAGCATCAATACCCGAATTTTGTCCTCTTAGGAAAAACGTTGAAATCTCTTTTCCCTTACTCGTAGCTTTAGAAAAATTTTAAACATGCCGATATACAGTCATGAATTTATTTCCCAGGCCGTTATGGGAGATAAAGTCTATGTACTTACATTTTTGAAATCAAAGAGCTTGTGAGTTTGTTGGCTGTTATAAGAATAGGTCAAAGTTATAGGTTGTTTCCATACTAAAATTGGTAATCGTATGACCACATGAAGGGCAAAACACACGAACGGTAAGCGCATTTACAGCAACTGCACACGGTAGTCCCATAGAAACATAGGACACACCGCGCGTACTGCAAGACTTCTTACAGCGCTTGTTTTTAAAATAGACGCTTGCTCTTCAAAATAATGACGTCAATGAAACTGCCTTTTAAATTTAGTCGCATGTTATGAAAAATGTTATTTTTTGTGTCAAGAAACGGAAAATGCTTCACAGTGACAATAACAATTTAGGTAATCTCAACAATATGATAACCATAAAAATTTAAACAATTCAACAATTTAAGCTTTCTCGAGCAAAGATAATTAGATAACCAGAGAATGTAGTAAATCACTTTGCTCTTGGCGTTAGGCGCAAATCCCTCATAAACACTGTTCGAACTCTCCAAAACCAGATGTTGTTTTTAATATCTTAATTACTTAAAGCTCTTCTCAAATCCGTCTTAACGAGAAATATAGCTTTTTCAGACTTTTTTTTATTGGATATCACCTAGTTTATATACAATTATACAATCGGATACAGCTAGATGAAAGAAAGGTAGCTAGGAAAAGTAAAACTCAATGTGCACTAAGTAAAATGTATTTAAACTTTCTGTAAAACTTTCTGACAAGTTGCTTTCCCACAAATTAAGTCGTGGCCACCATAGTACAATTCGGGTCGGGTTCCGATCCGATTTTGTAAGTCTTCCTTCAAATCTCCTCCATCTTTTGTCGGAAGGAAGCCCCAATTTTTTGTATATAATATATATTTATAATATACAAGTTATACCCTAAGACTATGAAATTAAAGTGGTGCTTGTTATTTCGTGACGTCACATCGACAAACGGATGTTATCGGACTATGTTGTTTGCAACCCTGATAAGACCACACGTTATTGTACTGAGACATACCACTTTGAAACTCTATGAAGAAAAGTACTTAGTTGAATTGACTCTCAAATCGCAGCACTTTGGCCCTACCAAGTTGTTTCGCTTTTGAAACCAAAGAGTATGGAGATTGGAAGTGCTTCAAATACTAGAAGAAAATGAACTTGCAACCCAGCGAACATGCCCAGCTGGGACCCAACTGGGTTTCAGCTGGGCTACTTGCTGTGCCCCAGCTGGGGCCCATTCGTGTTTGTCAGGTGTCCCACTTGGGGCCCAACTGAGCTAGCCTTTCCCAGCTGAAGACCAGTTAGGCTTCAGTTATTAAAGCGGGGCCAAGCTGGGCTTCATCTGGGCTTCATCTGGGAAAGGGTAGCCCAGTTGGGCCCCACGTGGGAACATCTGTCAAACACGAATGGGCCCCAGCTGGGGCCCAGCAAGTAGCCCAGCTGAAACCCACTTGGCGCCCAGCTGGCATGTTGGTTGGGAACGGGTCTTGTGCCCCAGCTCTTCGAACAAATTAAGGTAAACACGAATAAAACTGATGATTCTGAACAGGTTTACCGCAGTTAAAAAAACACATTTGAAATGCAGTGTCCTGCTGAAAGGAAACGGTGTACCTTCATATCCCGAGGGTGTGTTGTAACTTATGTAACCGTAGATGATACTCTGTATGCTTAGTGCGCAACGGACAATGAAGTGATAGAGTGTTGTGACGGGACGGCCAATCGTATTGCGTAATGATCGCCATGTGACCACATGACTTGACACGACTGTTCTTCCTAAATGAATATGTGGAAGTACGAACGTTGCTTGGGTACAAGGCTAATTTTCTAATAATGAGCCTGATCGACGGGAATTGGTTGAATTTTCTGTCCATATTTTGTGACGTTAATGATGATCTGCTGCAAGTGATATGTGATTCATATTTGAAGGATTGCTTTGACCATTTTGTGAGAGATTTCCAAAGGCAATATTTCCCTTCAAGGTACGATCATACCAAACCCGAAATCTGATGCGTGGTGGGGACGCAGGAGAGGGACCTATTTTATCTTAGTGTACACAGGGGAGAATTCTCCCAGAGAAATTTCCAAAATTCTCCCATATAAGTACTATGATAAAATATGAGAGAACATGAGAAAACATCTCCCTCTTTTGACACACAAATTTTTTGCAAAATTGAGCTAGTCTTTATATTTTGAGTTTGGTGTCAATCAAAGAGCAGTCACCAATTGACATGTTGAAACTTTCCTTAATACTTCTTGAATCATCCCCCTTTTCTCTACCAATATCTTATCGCCTCTGAGAGAATTGAACCATATCACCGTACCTGCACCCCTGATCACTCAGTTTTCACATGTGACTAATTGATTGAGAGTACCAGATATGCAAAAGTACACAAAAAGTTGCGTAACAGTTATAGGACTAGAGTGGGACCTGTGTCAAACCAAGCCGCCTTTCATCTCATGGGTGTCTTTGTTCAATTCGTAAGAAGCAAAGCCACAGCATGAAAATTTGCTGTCCTAAGGGAAAATATATGTCTACGCCTATACTGTTATAAGTGGCTATAATTTAAGAAAAAAAATCTCATCGTGATGTGTCCCTAAACTTGCAACACTGATATCAAAGAACGTGTTGTTACCTCAAATTCGTAGTCAACAGCAGGAAGAATACAAAAGTCTTTTGCTTAAAATAAGTTTTAAATAAGAAATGAATATTAAAAATGCCCGTAAAGTCTAAAAGTGTAATTAATAAAAATTATGGAGTATAATTTGAAATGGTAGACTGAACAATTATTTATAATGCTACTGTTACCCACTATATATTTTTTTGTTTTGTTCTGGTCGAGCTACAGCACCTTATGATTGCAATTTTACTGCTATTGGTTGCCTTGAGTAAACAAGCGCTTATGTTAAACATGATGTGCAGGAAAGCTGGAGGCGTTCAAGCTATTTAAACATTTTAAATTTCAAGGGAAACAAAACCGGTCACGAAAAGAAATCAAAAAATTTTGAGCAGCGGACTATTTCAAATTACCTGAATAAATTAGACCTATCTCAGCAATGGAGTAAGTGAGATTAATGAGATACGGATACATTAGATTCAATTTGCAGCCTCTAAAATATATCATTTTACCTCCGTGTTTTAGATACACTTCAACAAGCGGATCAAATGAAAAAATGGGTCAAAACTGTTGAAAGCCTGGGGCACACTATTCGACTTTGCACATCTCAACTCAACTAAACCGTCCCGACCTAATTTTGAATCGTCGCCACGATTTTTAGTCGCACTACAGGGCCACGCACACTACACGACTGACTATCGCGCATTGTCACTTGAACGATTACACGTGCACACTTCTTTTATTCAATATTACGGTACAACGGCACAGAACAGCCTACAGTTTCCAACAGTACTTTACCTTCAGTGTGTAGCTAGCGTACTAGGCCCATGCAAGTTTACAGCTCACCAGTGATGCCGAATGCCTCGGCAATCTCTTCAACGGTTATTTCCAAGGATTCCTATAGATATAGCTTTTCCTTCCACAGTTATGAAATACAGGTCGTTGCTCTAAATTTCTACGAGTTTGTCTCATCTCCTCTACTCTCCGTACTCGGCCGATACATCCATCTTTTCAACCAGTGGTGTAGCCACGATGGAGGGGGGGGGGGGCTGGGGGCCAGGCCCCCAGATTTTCTTCAGCCCCCCCCCCCCAGATTTTTTTCGTCCTGATTAAGTAATTGAAAAAAAAATAAAATGTTTGAACGGAAATAAACTTGGAAGTATTTTCTTCAAAACATTAAATACATGTGTAAAAATTAAAAAAGAAAAATGGATGAATTTTGTGCGCACGTATGAAATCAAGTAATAACTTTCAAAATGCCTACTTTCACTGAATTAGATACCGTTTGTGATCTGCACTGTCGTTTATTGCGTTTCACTTCAAGGTCCTGATTTCATGTGTTTCCCACATGATCCATCCTCCTGCTTTGCGGTTCAATTATTTTGAGTGATTTATTCGTAGTTTTTTTAATTTTGACTTCGTAATGAACCGATGAACAAATACTGCACCATTTTGCACAATGCTTCTTTGGTAGTATGAATGTCTCTTGTAAAATCTCTACAAAAACTAAAAATATTTTGATATTTTTCATGCTCCCCAAAAAGGGAAAATCCTAAAACTTAGGCCTTTAATCACTTCAAAGTTTTGGCAAACATAGCACCGTTTTGCATCTAGGAAATCTAACGCAAAGAAAGTTTCTCAGAGGGGGACACAACTACTTTTGGTTTTCCTGTTAAGGGTAAGGTACTGCCTTAGAAAAGCTGAAATCCATTCAAATTTTGCCGCATTTGCGGCTGGGTACATCCAGTTTAAAACACGTAGGAAATGCCGTTTCCGGCCATCTGGAGGGGTTTAAAAGCCCAAAATTTTCTTGTACGCTCCGCGCCAACCGATGATGGCGCTCCGCTTAGATTAAAATATTGCCGCATTCACGATCTACGTCCTTCTGAAGTTTACATTTTTTTCCAAGAGAAAGGGAGATAACGGTTCCCTTTAGTCTCATCCCCCAGGCCACAGATCAGAAGTGCCCAGTTTGGGGGTCCCCAAAAAGTGTATGTATTTCTATTTTTCACAGATCGATTTTTTATTCTCATTATTTGAGATGTGTCAGACATGATAGTCGTATTTCAAGGCTGGGTACATCCAGCTTAAAACACATTGGAAGTGCCGTTTCCGGCCATCTGGAGGGGTTTTAAAGTCCCAAATTTTCTTGTACGCTCCGCGCCAACCGATGGTGGCGCTCCGCTTAGATAGTCTTGCCGTGCCTGACCCATGGAGGTAGCAGCCCCCCACTTGCTGCCTAGCCCCCCCCCCCCAAAAAAAAAAAATCCCATCCTGGTTACGCCACTGTTTTCAACTGATTATTTACACAAAGTTACGTCAAAGTTGTCACCAGAACAAGCATCACCGTACTTGTATCACGTGCATTTCAATCAGTAAGTTTGATTGGGCAGATTTTTCAGTCACTTGCTAAGAATCAACGTGTTCGTTCTTCCCGACTGAACTTAAGGCGATGCGACTTAAAACTGGTCCTAAAACTGCCAGTCGCAGTCGTAAACTTACCCACACTAAACGACTGTTGGAGATACGACAATCGAGTTGAGTTACGGCTTGCAAAGTCGTTTAGTGTGCGGCTAGCTTAATGCACACCAAAGTACAGAAGAGACAAAGAGTTCACGCAAACAGTTTTCATGTAGCCTACGTAGTCGGCACCAAATTAGTCAAATGATATTTTTTTGGGTCACTCCATGACATTACCCATATTGACTAGCTAGAGACAGCAACATGCTTTGAATGTTTTTAATTCGTAGTTGTGGGAATATCTTATTTCTAATAATGCAATAAACAGCTGGTTTTCAGTCTCTTTTATTTTCTCTTTCAAAGGGTCGAAACTGTTCTGCGAATGTGACGAGCATTACAAGAGGCTCTTGGATGATCTCTTTGAGAAAAATAATTACAGTAAATTAGTTCGACCAGTCAAGAACCATTCCGACGTCGTCCATATCGAGATGCTCTTTTTCTTGTCTCGAGTGATCAAACTGGTAAGTTGCTGCAGAGTGTTTCTTATAGACGAATCTGGTAAGCGCTTGTGTTTAGCAACTGTAGGCTGCCATTAGTGGGGTCCATCAGCCTTAAATCGTCATCATTTATTGTCTACATGAATCTCAAACTCTCATATTCAGTGATATTGAAGAAATTAAGACAGAATTTATAGTGCACAACCATCCATGATACAGGTAAGCAAGGGAATTGAATGATTATAAGTTGGTACACCCCAGTTATGGCCGACTAAAATCAGACCATCACTCGCTGTCCGGATTCGTCTATAGACCCTATGCATGTCACGTGAAGCCATTTCAAAGGACAACCATGGAACCACACTTTAAGCACCACGCTGGCTTTCCATGTGCGTAGAATATTAAGGCATATATTCACACATATCAGCTGTGTGGATTAATGAGTGGTTGCAATAACACGCGCTTGTCTCCACCGTCACTTTACACTTTCTGTTGTGTGAGTTCATATGCGTAAGGTGCATTCAACATTTTTCAAATTTTCTCTGCTCTCTTACTATAGTTGTAATTTACGTAAATCTTTGTCAACTTTAAAACGCTTTATATTGTCCTATTTGTAAAATTTTATATGTTAGCATTAAAGAACGGCACGTTAGTAGAGAAAGGCGGTGGTATAAGCCTATCTTATGTGCTCTCCCTTAATAGAGTTGATTTTTTATCAAACTGGAACCTTCCTAAAGTAGATTTTGTCCTTTTCCAAGGAACTAGTTTATAACTCCGGAAAATATCGTTTAAACAAGCCCATGTGCAATTCAAAAATTCATGTGACGCGTGTATATGGTGTGGATTTGACATTGTATCCTTTAAACAAGCCTGTTTGCTATTCAGAAGTTAATGTGAATGTTATATTGCATGGGTCTGAAATTTTATCCCCCTCTCATTGATGTCTTCTAAAGATGGGAGATGCAACCAAGCTGCAACTTCCTGCGTAAGGTAAGATCGGCTCGTCTCATCGGGAAGTTGCCTCATAAACTATACCTTTCTTCTTCCTAAAACAAGCCGTTGGAAATCGTTACAAGTGAAACGTATTTCATATGACACCATTAGGATGTCGTAATAATGATATGTACATTATTTTTCAAACCTCTCAATTTTTTTTGTTGCACTTTGTGCCCCTTACCTTCACTTGCATGTTCTTCAAAAGATGTCTTCTATGGTTTTATGCTCTCTGATAGACCACCAGTGCAGGATTAGATCGGAGAGGGTAACTGCCCCAGAAGTGACGCTGATTTCAATTTACCTTCCTATCAACCATGCCTGACACCCAACGGATTGAAAACTTTAATTGTTGTGAAAGTGCAATTTATCTAAATGAAGACAGTTTGGTTGTCAAATTGTCTCTCTCAATTCGAATTTCATGCATTAAAAACAAATTGACGTTACAAGGATGAGTCTAAGATTGTCATTTGTTGCCAATCTTTTGCCAAATAAAATGACCAATTTATTTGTCTCCCAACCGACGTATAATAAACGAGAACCAAAAACCAACGTCGTGGAATGTTCATTAAAATAATTATTTCTGCAGTTAGCGGAATGCGTCCCGTCTTTCTTGACCTCAACCCAAACCACCGGCCCTGCAGATCTAATCGTTCATCTTTCACGTTATTGCATTGATACTTACTGCCTTACACTCTACAATAAAAAATGAAATTAACCCCAGAAAGAGTTAAAATTCACTCTTCCAGAAGTGTCCACAGTGACCACTCTATTTTAGAGTGACTAAGTTCAATGTTTTAATTCAAGGGTGAAAATATGGGGGGGGGGGGGCATTTCTTCGATACAACCAAACAACATGTGCGACTATATGAAAAATGAAAATCAAACAGTTTTCTTGCCTGGTTGACAAAATATGAGTATGCACGTGACATTAATGATAGTGTCAGCTGCCAAAAAGCGAGTTCGGTAATTTTTGGTTTTGGTGGCTTTTCACATGCGCACATCCTCCAAAATTCATCCCGCACCTAAAATACGTATTTCAAAATTTGAAGTTACGTGAAAATTTCGTAAAGCGATGCCTTTTGTAATCCATCCATAACATAAGGAAGGATCTCCAGTGTGGTTCTGTGGAATAAATTGCGTCTTCATTGTAAAGTTTTGCATTTTAATCTGCCCAAATTGGACTGAGATCCCTATTTTCATTTGCGTTGGCTATACACTTAGTGGTGAATGCACATCGTGACGAAAAAAGGAACGCCGCTATGTGCTGAGCTCGGTTGGTATATGCACGCTGTGCCCCACAATTTCATGCGTCAACGAGTTAGCTTATACAGTTAATATGCTCTGCTGTCTCTCAGTACAGACTGCAATAGAACCTTGCCCCAAACAACAATTTCTGTAGTTCACAGAATTTCTCAGTTGACACAGCCTTTGATTGACAGCAAGTTAAAAAATTCACACTATGGTAACTTAATTACACAGCATGAACTGTACTGAGAGTGTTTTGATTACACACTGGGGTCTTGTATATTCACACTGAAGCAAAAAACTGAGATTGTGTCTGGATGAGGAAGACTTTTTAGACCGTTGTGGAAGTGACTTTAAGTGCAAGAGCAGTCATCCCAACTTGAAGTAGACTGTAGTAGACTGTCAAGTTTCATGATTGGCTGTTGAGAGTCATGTGACAGAATTTTTCTCATCAAGTGTAGGAGTAACTGCTTGGTTTTCTTTGAATATGCAAAGTTGTAAGATATGATAGGAGAGACTTTGAAGAGAAATAAGAAGAAAATTGTGATATTTAGCTGTTGCTTCAAAACAAGTTCGGGGCGACTGCTCTTGACTTTTAAGTAAGCAGGCCAGGAGAATCGAAACCGTTTGGGTATCAAGCCTTCAGGTCAATGCAAGGCAGTGCAGAAGCTTTTATAACAGGAAATCTGAGTTGAAAGAAAGTTTATTCGTAGGAACACTGGCGTTCGCAGGGTTTCTCTGAAGGGGGGGGGGGCATGCAGTATGTTGAGTGACCGCCAGTCTGGGGGGAGGGGTCTAAGGGAAGGGAGTGACCCCCTTCGCTTTGAAAATTTTTCGGCGTTTTCAAGGAGCCTAGATGCAAAGTGGTGCAAGATTTTCTACTTTGACAGGAACAGTGTTAAAAATTGAATGAAGGGGGTTCATGGGGTTAAAACCGAAAATTTTGTGTTTTTAAATTTAATCTAATGCCATTTACGCTACCTACCGAAGTAAAATTTGTTTTTAAATTTGCATACTTTTTAGAGCCAACATAAAAGAACATCTATCGGCATAAGCGAACGGGAACATTTCGGTTTGCTGTTTTTCCTTGCCCAGAAAACGTCATTTTGCTATAAGGACTTTCTTAGCGGAGCTCCACCATTAGTTGGCGCGGAGCGGAGAGAAAATTTGATTAATTGAAACCGCTCAAATGACCGAAAATTGCGTTTTCATGCTTGGAAAGTGAATCTAAATAATTTTAATGTTTAGCTGCTGTTTGCAATAACAAAAAAATCAGCAACATGCTAAGTGATCAGAACATTACCACATAAAATGTTAAACCACCATTATATAAATGGTCTTGATTCTTTTGGGAGAAACAAGACAAAAGAATTGAAAATATGCTAATGTTACTCTATTGTGACTTTTGGCTAAATTGAAGATCCGCTGAATTGATGAAATTGTCTGTGACTGCTCGAACACACAACTGTTAATGATTTTACCCCTAAAAACTATTGCATGATTGATGGAAAACTATTGCTCACAGCACCTGAACCTCCCGCTTCTGTCACTTACGTCTATTCCGGCCGGGGGTAGGAGTCTAAGAGATGACCCTCTCTTTTAAGAATTCTTATAAAAGAAGATGTCCTCAGAGGCAATCGGTGCCCACCGGGGTGTTACAGAGTCTACCTTTTCGAGTAAAATTTGGAACTTGAAAAAATTTGCCAATTTTACGAATAAAAAAAAATGATAACAGAACGAGCCTTGAAGAGACAATCCTTCCCTTTGAAAAGTTTTGAGGAATTGGATGCTCTTACATGCAATCTGGTGCCACATATGCTACTTGTTGAAGTAAAATCTGTGTTAGCAAAGTAGGGCTACGAATGTTTAGAATATGCATATCAGTTTAATCAAACAAACAGGAGTTTTGTCACAAAACAATTCAAATTTTCCATTGCAAAATCTTTCTCCATGTATAAGATCGAAAACTGCATTAGTCCTAAATTCCTCAATGATCATTTGGTATACTTGGGGCTCTTTAACGGATTGTTGACAATAGACCATATTAAAGAGGGAATAGAAGCATAAAGATGAAACGAAAACTTTGCCGTGAGGTTGAATCATTTCTTAGTCCTTAACGAGGGACCTTATGCATATGATGTTACACAGTAGACGTCTTGTATCATTCAAAGTTACGTCACCACACTAAAATACAGACAGGTAGCTCATTTGTCACCGAACGGATATGCGTTCAATCTACCGCACTCGCGGGCGAATTCTTTCGCATGTGACCAGGTGGTAATTGTTTTCTTCCAAGAATAAAGTCATGGTGAAGTTGGTGTACACATTTTACAGGTCAGGGTATAGTACGTATCATGTTGGTGTCGAAATGGAGCTGTTAACTTTCATCCTTCTTTTGGTATTTCGTTACCTTTACCACTCTCAGGATGTTGTTATGTATTTTATATTATGGTAAGAGATTGTATTAAAGTCAAACTGAACTGAACTGTATAATTGTTATCTTCCCTATTTAATGGCAAGATAACCCTGTAACACTACTTTTATTTGGGGCTTAACCCTTTTGAAGTGTAATTAGTTAACCTGAAATATGCAATATTTTTATACTGAAATGTAACGTAGGTAATGAAAACCATTTTTCATCTGCATCGTCTTCAGTAACTCACCTCAAGTTTGGCCCCACTTACTGAAATGGGAAACGTGTCATGCATGGTTGCTACTTCCCCCTCAGAGGTATAAAAACGTCAAAGGGTTAGGTAACGAAGCCATGTTTTTAATTTCTTTGTATAACAGTAGAACTGTTGAGTCGCCCCCACAAATTGTGCTCTGCATTCCCAAGCTGTACCAGTACTTCTGCCATGATTTTGTCAAATTTCTGACGATATACTCTCCCCACTAAATAATCTGAGATTCACCAGATAAATCGTCCTTTCAGTAAATTATGGTTATTTGATCAATTTATTCACTGTTCTCTTTAAAACATGTAAGTAAAAGTGGCGTTTCAGGAGGTGCTGTTTAACAAGGTGTTTCTTGATTGGTTGTTGTCATTGTATTGTATCGATTGTATTCTTTGTTAGTGTTAGGGATTGGGTTTGGAAGCAGGGCTATCGTTAGCCAGTTAGGAAATTTCTTCCTCAACAGTGCGCATCTACCCCGTTTCAGCCTTTATGTTGATTTACACTCAAATTCAATCCTTTTCTCTCTCTTTGTGTACAAATATTGCCAGTAGTTTTCCTCGTCAAAACATGTGACCCACGAACTAGGACGTTTTTGTCTGAATCAGGTCTTCATGTGGATAATAAACACAATGGGAAGACTTGAAGTGTACCTCAAGTCAAAACATCCAAAAATACATATTAAAGAGCAAGAAAATGAATTCTAATTGTCCAAGCCCCATGTTCATAGGACATTCTTGATCTGAGATATAAATGTTGAAGTTTATTCACTGAAAACAGATTAGTCCATTGCGCAATAATTTGTGACTTTCCTATTGTACAACTCACATTACCTGTTTTGCTTCCTTTCAAAATTAAAAATGTTTTCGTGACCTTGAACACTTCCTGTTTGCTTGCAAAGCATGTTTCACAGAGAGGGCTTAATTAATTACACCACCCCATAAAAGTAAGAGGGATATCACACCTTAGTACAAGGTGCATTAAGTTTTAGAAAAACAAAGAAATACAACGATTGTAATTTGAGTAGTACAACAATGACATCACAAATTATTGCACAAGGTACCATCTCAATTTGAGTGAATACACTTCAACATTTTATACCTCAGCTCAGGAATGCCCTATGAACATGAGAGTTAGACTATTAGAATTTACTTTTCATTCTCTTCAAAACGCATTTTTATAACTTTTTTTACTTGAGGTACACTTTAACCGATCATAATAGACAATCAAGACTTTCGAATAACCTTCTGGGAATCAGATTTCACAATTCCACGTTACAAACCATGAAACATGGTTGGTTTCACTTTTGATACTGGTTTACGGAGATCGATCAGAATATCGTCGGTACCTCAACAGGTACCTATATTTATATGGGTTATAATCATGAGAACATTTTACATTCATCGTTATTTGGTAAAAATAACCGAAAGGATAATAAAGACCTAAATTTCATATCTCTCAGGTGAATGCGTTCAATGTGTTAGCTGAAACTTCTTAATCACGTGCAATATTTATTGTATGAGTTGATTCAGTGTTGTTGCACTCAAATAATTATACACGACTAAATAATACAGATAGATTCTAGTGTCATAGCTATTTCTTTAAAAGAAAAGCTGAACCTGACATATAGGCAGCGGGACGTACGCCATTCTCTATTCTAAGGCCCAGTCTCTGACCACGTGATAGTGGTAGTCAAATGTGTGCCGTGTTGTGACGCAAGTACGTACTACTCTCTTAAAGGTCAAGAGCAGTCCCCGCCAAACTAATTTGGAAGCAACAGTTAAATATCATAATTCCTCTCTCATTTCTGTTCAAAGAATCTTTTGTAATGTTTTATTAATTTAATATAACATATAAAAGGTAAACTTAGCAGTAACTTCCAGTAAATTTCACATTTGAGCAGTAAAAATGTTGTCACATGACCCTCAACAGCCAATCATGAAACTGAGCATTCTACTACACTGCTTCAGTTTGGGGTGACTGCTCCTGCCCTTTAAATCGTAAGATTTAAAAGATTGCAGTTTAAATATAAAGAGTTGAATAAGTGACCAATGGAACGTTCGATTGGTCACTTATTGACTAATCAAATGTTCGATTGGTCACTTATTCCTTTCGTTTAGATTAATTTCAACTCTATTAGACTACGTTTCAAATCTATCGAACTAAGGGAGTAAACGACGTGTAAAGTTCTACAAGTGTTGCTTCAAAGCGACCCAAATGGCAGAGGCAGGGTTCCGTCATTATATTTTACACGACATGTGCGTTTAAGCCTATGTTGGATCAATTGCGTGGGGTATAATTGCGTCAATGCGTACAATTGTCCGACCTCTTCTGAGGGTCAGAGGATGCATGTAACAAGTGCATTATACTTGAATTCATTCCGCTACACTCTCAAAAAGCTGGTTACAAAAATCCACCAACTCTGGTCACGAATATCAAATACCTTAAATTGGTTAAATTTCCCCCAATATTTGTTGTTTATTTGGTTACCCCACAGGCTGGTTACCCAATTAAGTGGTAAAAAAACCTCTTAAATAACCAATGAATCAACAATTATTGGGTATATTTTACCCAAGTTCAGGTATTTAACATACGTGACCAGTGTTGGTGAGTTCAAGTTTAACCAACTTTTTTACAATGTATGGCAACTGAGCACAAACCCATGATAAAGACGAGTCCGAACAGTCAAGTGATGATTCTAATTAGACAGACATAACTGGGGTCTCTTAGCTTAAATCGTTCAAATCCTTCACCTGTATGGTAGATGATTGCATATTGTAACGTCTCTTGATTCCCTTAGTGATCAATGGATATTAGAGCTACAAATTGCTTGCAGACCATGGAATTATTAAATAAAGATTCAAGGCTGATATGGGCCCCACCAAAGGCTCACTCCCTTAGATGCTAGGATTCGTCTTTACAGGCATCAAGGTCAAGAAGCCGGAGTTGAATGGATTCTTTTGGAAAAATTACCCTCTGTCGCCTATGATGGTAGTAAACGTCTCATGTTTACTCAAGTCGTTTGGCTTTAAATGATAATTTTAATTGTGTTTCACATATACGTCAGAAATTTAACGAATTTTTAATATTTGTTTTGAAGAAATACACAAGTTCAAATGCTGTATGTAGTAAACTTCATTTTGCAAATTCCGGTATTTTTAACAAAATATCAATCTGCACATTTTCTCAGCATCAAGTAAGGCAAATGTTTCAACGATGGTCTAGTGACCGCAGTAATTTTTGTACACGAGGAAAAGAAATTTCGTTGATATTTAGCAAAACTTTTCATGTTTTTGAAGTAGGTTTATTTTGACACCTTACTCGCTACATATAGAATCTCTTCCAATAAGCAAATTCGTTAATTCGTTGCCGCATGGAATTGTGGGGTACTGCGTTGGATATACAAACCGAGCTCAGCACGTAGCGTAAAGCGTTCCCTAGACTTGTTTCGTCAATACCTTCAAACAGCAGTACCTAAGTGTCTAGCCAAGTCAAATGAAAAAAGGGTCTCAGTGCTACTTCACGGCAGAGTAAAATGTAAATTTTGCACCAGTAAGACAATTTAGACACACTCCACTGCAATGAACCACACATTAGAGCTCGCCGTATGTTATGGAAGAATTTAGAAAGAATGATTTCACTCAAATTTTGGGAGACTTGTTGTGAATGTGGGAATGGTTTGTTTATCTCGACGATTTGAAGAATGCGCGCATGTGCACAGCAACCAAAACGGATTACCGAACTGGCTTATTGTGTGGAGACACTTCGGCATCTTTCTTCCTATACTCCCAGTGTGATTACTGATTTGTTCCTCGGTTAGATATAGCCTGCGCAAAGAAGTGTAAATTAATTAACTTCAAACTAAGGCCATTAATCGCTGGAAGCGTGAGTTGTTTAAGAAAATGGAAAGGATAAAATTTCATTTATCCAGCAGGATATAGCAACAAATTGAGCGCGTAATCCACTATCATATTCAACAAACAAACTTTACAGTAAAGAACCTATATTGGAAGTGCCTCTAGCCGTGTGTGTTTGTACAAGAAGGTTTGAGCCTCTCGTAATTGCGCACAACGCGGTAGGCAACATGAATGCAAACCTTTGCAAAACGTTCGATCTAAAGACCAAAATGTTTAAAAAACACCCGTCTTCGAGGCTTCTGATGGCACCTTCTGTAATTGGCATTTTCTACCCTGTTAGCAAAAGTCGGCGGTCCGCCGGTGGCAAAATGGCCGACAGCGGGCCGATGGAGGTCCGCCAGCTGAATCCCGACTTCCATGACGTCATACATTTGTTTAACCAATCAGCATCGCTGCCATCGGCGGACCGCTGGCCGTGCCACCGGACAATCCGCCGGCGGGCCGGCGGAGCTGCATACAGCGGACCACCATCGGGCCGACCAAATTTTGCTATCAGGGTAGACGATTCCAGTGGAACTGTTAAATGGTAGAAAATCTTAGTAAGGGAGGGTTGCATCTAGAAGGACTGGTATTTTCCAACTTTATTTACTTTAGTCCTTTGACACCAGCATGCGTAGAGCACTATAGCACTAGTCTAAAATGCTTATCTCCAGCTCGGTTCTCAAACCAGGGAAGTGACTTCTGTCCCTTCTCAAATACTCATTCTCTCTACAGTACATACGTTAAAAGTGACTGGAAATTGCTAAATGCTTTTTCATCTGTAGCCTAATATCTATGTATAGTGTACAGAAACGTCTTCCAGAGTGATCATGTTATTATTCTGTTAGTTGAACAAGAATGTTAATGCTACTGTGAGGCTTTAGGTCTCAATGGCCCAACAGCCAGTACTGGCGACGCTCCGCCTGAATCGTCGTTAGAGCAGGATTACATATTTTGGGCAGAGAAGCTTGCCTAACTTACCATTCAATCATTTCATTCAATTATTAATTCGTCCGTACAAATATAAACTGAAATACAGAACCGGAAAGGACACTAGAAAAACAATAGTTTAACGAGCTAGTGCCCATAACAGAGACAAAGCAACAAAGATAATAACAAGAAAAGAAAATAAGAGGAAAAAGGAGAACAAAGAAACAACAAAGTCAACTAAGAAAGCAAAAAAGGGGATACTTAACAAGTGTACTGGGCGATTAGGTAATTTTTACCTTACTCTTAAAAGTAGCATGTGTTTTAACATTTCTTATTTCGTTGGGAAAAGAAATCCAAGTTTATAACAATAGTTATTTAACAATAATTTACCATGCCTAGTATGGTGCCTTCTAACCGTAGAGAGAGCATTAGTTCTAGTACTAGGTAGAGCATTGGTAGAAAAGCTAGGGTTAAGGATTTTACTGAATACAAAAGGAAGACGATTATTACTATACTTATAGATAAAAGAACACATTTTGAAAGTATGAATATCGCTGATCTTAAGGATGCTAAGGTCTCTATGCAGGGTATTCGTGGGGTGGCGCCGGTCTTTGAAAGTAAAAGTTTTTAAAATCCTATACTGAAGAACTTGCAGGGGTTTGAGCAAAGAAGGTTTAGACATGCCGTATATTTCCATACCATAAGACAATTTAGAAAAACGGGTGACTAATATAACTGGGTTGCTACAGCAGGGGTAAGTGATGCCCTAAGGCGATAAAAATTCCATTATACCAGTACCAATACCCATTTTCCTCTTATTTTTTGTCCACCAGTTTTCTAAATCCCCGCCTAGGCAGGCTTGTTTCCCTTATTGCTAATCCCAAGTACTACTGAGATTAACTTTTGTGAATAAAGACTTGCATTGCTTGAAAGTCCTGAGAATTAAAAGTTTGAAATAAAGAGCAGGTCGTCGGTTATGTACGGCGATGTCGATTTTCATTCCTCAAACCCGGCCCGTTCAGTCAAAGAGATTCTCCTCGCTCCCAGCTGTGGGGGTCATTACTTCTAGAGATCAACTCCTGCTCATCGCCCCAACCTACGTTTTGCTCCAGTGCTGGGAAAATTCTTAGCAGGTGAATTTGTTTGATTGATATCAAATTTAAAAGATGCAGAGTAGCTCACATAACAGAGTATGCACACGCAAAGCCATGATTATTAATAAAAGTCTGGTATACACACAACAAATTGCCCTAAAAAGGACTGAATATTAAAAATGGTTCAGGTTTGAAATGTCGAACATGTCCTAGGCATTCTGAAAAAGTCATTCGTCTCATATGTTTTGTTCTCAAGATAAAAGCAATTTAAATTGACACATTTTCAACAAGTGGTGAACAGTTCGGGAGATCACCGTCCTAGGGAAAAACAATATTCA
Source organism: Holothuria scabra (assembly GCA_037179385.1). Lineage (NCBI taxonomy): Eukaryota > Metazoa > Echinodermata > Holothuroidea > Aspidochirotida > Holothuriidae > Holothuria > Holothuria scabra. Next base: position 12,553,966 of record CM074194.1, read on the forward strand.
CCTGATCGAGAAGATATTTTGCTATGTGTGACGTCATTTTCACAAACCTCCCATGATTCATGTCCAGCCTGCCGCGAAAATTCAACGTAGATAAACTTTCAAAACCGAATCTCGGATGTCTTGTTTCAGAATGGTTTAAAGTCCTCAGCGTTGAAGAAATGTTAATGTCTTGGATGGAAGAAACAGTCTCGAAAAGTACTGATATATTTTAAATCAAATGTGGAAAGTCTCACCAAATACTGGTTGATGTTTTTTCAGGCAACATTATCTCATTGTTTTGTCATTTGATCTGACGATTTCTGAATGACTTTGCCCCACGTGTTTCTCTGTGCGTGGTATAGACTGTATTCTAACATTCACTTACTATCCCCTCTAAAAGAATGATCGGAGACCTACTTGAAAGGCTGTATGAGCTTTGATGAGACTTTAACTTGTGACCCTCACCGATTCAGACTAAATTCCTCTAAGATGAGGAAACCGTGTAATGTCTTCAGTTTTAATGAAAGCAAGGGACGAGACAAAAAATTGGAAAATAAGTTAAAACATTTTCTGAAGTCCTCTCCACTCTCTGTCAAAAAGCCGTTTCGCGAAACCAAACTTTTAACTGCTTCCCGAAGGAGGTATTGGTCCACTAAAGGACAACACTTGACTAACCTCACTGCCTTCAGACCATTAACATCATTGCTCTGCCATGTTTGGCTCCATTCTAGATGGCATGAAAAGAACAGATACTTCACATGATCTTAGCCAAAAGGTCGAGAAATTAGTAATAAGGCTAAGGAAGAAAATGTGCTCATACGCGTTTGTTCTGTTTGCATGTACCTCTTTTGAGTAAAGTAACTTTGGGTAGATAACTTGGTATCGACTGTGATATTTTTCTCTCTGACATGAGGCGTAAATTGACATTGGAACGAAAGATGTAAACGACCTTCACTGGAACGGGATGAATCTTTCCAATGTAGGTTACCTTCAACGTGTGCAGTGGTTGGTGAAATTAATCCACGTAAAATACACTTGTTTCACAGTGCAAGGAACATCCTCATTATGGATTTACTCTCAAAGATTCTTATTGGTCAGTTTCGATCCTAGGTGAATAATTTTTTGACCTTGATTGGCAAAGTGGAATTGGAATCGATGAAGTTGAAACGTGGTAGACCCGTGGGCATTTCCAAGAAATCCATAAGGAATTTATGTCACCTTTTGCAAACACAATCATAGAAGAGTCGTAATCCAAGTAGAAGATCGTTGTAAATTTTCGTGAAACTTCGCTTTTTAAAAATGAGAATGTAGGGAAGATATTTGACCCTAACAGAAGACATCGGCCCGAACGGTTTGTTTTAGTAATAAACTGCATTTGTCACAGTGTGCTTGGTGAATCAACCGTCGACACTCCACAATTTGGAAAAATAACGGACAAAGAGAATCCTTTTCTACCACCGAAATATGTTCTCTTTAAGGGTTTACTTTCTCTAAAATATACATTGCGCTTAACTTGAAGGCTTGGTGTGTGTGGTGCTTTCCCCACCCGAACGCGTCTCATAAACTTAAAAAAAAAGAACTCTCATAATGTTGTGTTCATGATCTGCGTGCAAAACGAAAGCAAGCCTTACCGTTTCCCTTGCGTGTGTAAACAAGCGAGGCATGTCTTATGACACGCGTTCACGAGCATCATGCATTTGAAAAAGGCAAAATCCGCAAAGAAAACCAATTAGAATTGCGCACGAGTGTTCGTAAAAAAAATGCACTGGCGCGTGTGACATCATAATATGTAACGAAGGCAAGCAAAATTGACAAGAGCGCCGGTGATTGCAAGTTGTTTCTGCATATCCTTATAAAGACCGATGTGTCGGAGAATAACCTGTAACAGTTTAACCAATCAGAATACAGGATTCTAAATGACCAGTCAGTAGAGGTGGTAAAAAGTAAAATATGAACCACGAGAGAAAAATGTCGTGTAGCATTTATAGAACTAGTCTAAGGTTATCACTAATATAAGTTTTCCCTTTTCATGCTTTTCCAGAAATTTCCTGTACACAAAAGTGAATACAATATCGTGCATTAATATCACTTTAAAACTTAAATAGCTTGTAACAAGTTTTGTATTTTGTTATATCGAGTGCTGCCAATCAATTTGTCTGATGTGGAAGCTGACTGGATCAAACTAAATAACGCGTGCTTCATTTCCTCCCGGGCGCGATAAAATGTAATCAGGGAGATAATTGAGGGTGTTTCAAAACGTAAGAAGGAAACTTTTATCATGAGATATGTGGCATGGTTTACAATCACCCAATCTTTCAAACCATTAAATCCGTACGTCGAATTCAATTACATTGACGTAAACACTTCAAGTTCTGATTTAAACCGAACAAGGTTCGAGACGATTTATAGTAACTAGTCATAGCATTTGTCACAGTGATATATACATCATACAAACAACTGCAATGCTACAGCAGAAATATCTCCAATGATTATTTTCATCATCTGCAAATTATCGTGAAAAATACAAAATTTTAAATGATTATCACAAAATATCATGACGCCACTTTTGGAAAAGGTTACCTCTGCTTGTAAGTACGTTTGAAAACGGTATAAACAATCTTATTCTACAAATTTGTTTGAATCCACCAAATACTCAAACTTTATTACTCAAGTGTTGAGATATCTGTGAGAATTGAAATGTTAGGGTACTTTATAGTTACCTTCATGTCACAGTGGATATAACGAACAACTAAATCAGGTGACGTGTTCAATAAGAAACTGAATTCTTCATCAAGATGCAATGCTTGGATCGAAATCCTTTATAATTTTTCATTATTGGAAAAACTGTTCAAGTAATTTGACTGTCGAAAATTATCCAAAAACGTCTTAAGATTGTCATGATTTCTAGCTTTACGTCAGTTTTCTATTTCTAGAACTATTTGCAGAATTTCAGTGGCACTGAGTATTCAAGTAAAACACCAAAGTGTGTCAAAACCTTGAGTTCTGTTAAAAAAATATGAAACTTAAAGAATTGCTCAGCAACAACAACTCCTTTTGTGTAAGGGACTCAAAAATTGTCTTACATCAGCTTGTGATTTTTCAATGTTGCATACATTTCTCTATTTGAGGTTTAACAGACTGCCAAATAACTGTTATGCAGATATAAAGAACACAATGACAGTTTTAAGATGATGTCAACGTCCTGTTAAATTTGAAACTCATAAACATACGTCCTGTTGGCGCTTTAAAGGACCAACCCTTCGACTCCAAACTTCAATTTTCGTAGTAGTCCACAGAAGTTTTCAATTGGCACATCTTTCTGACTGAGAGCATTTCAAAAATTGCATTGTACCGAAGCTTATATAACACACCATGCACTGTACTGAGAATGCTTTGGTTACACATTGGGGTCTTGTATACTTGTCCTGAAGCAAGATCGCTAGATGGGGATAAATTTTACATAGTTTTGGGAGGGGCTTATGATAGGAGAATTGGAACTGTTTGGGGAGAGAATGAGTCCTTTAAAACAATATTTGAAACTAATTGTATATCAAAGGCAACTTTTAAATTTTTTGACACAAACGAGGTGCTTTTTTACTACCAAAGTATAATGTGTAAAATATAATATTATACAAAATGCCCCTTTTTAGCAGTGCTTAACAAGGAACGTTTTGATTGGTAGTCATTGTCTTGTATCGACTGTATTGTATCGACTTTCTTCTTTGTAAGGGTTAGGGATTAGGTGTTAGGGATTAGCGCATTCGATAGCCAATTAGGAAATTTCATGTTTCACATCGGCCGCTTTTTAGAACAATCATAAGTGTAAAGATCGTCACATATTTATCCCTATATGTATATGTATTAGCCTTTTTAAGACGTAACAAGGTGATACTTTATTTACATTTGTTTGTGTCCTTTTGCTTTTGGTCCTCTTCAATTCCAAGAAATAAAACTGAAGATCTAATCTCTTGATCCAGTCTCACTTTTCCAGCTAAGTTACTTCTAGCCTCTCCTGAAAGTGTTTCAATGTAAATCTTGTCTATTACAGACAAAAGTCTAACTAAAATGTAAAGTTAGTATCCCGCTGAACGTAGAATATTCTAAAGGAAAGAACGCTTCCTGTTCATTCTGTGTGATGTGAAGCACTTTGTATCTTTTTAATGAACTGTCACTCAACGATATGTCACCAATTGCGAATCATCATGTCCTATCGAAAGAGATCAGTAGGGCGATGAGTGCTTGTATAAAGTTGATCTCAACTTACAAAAAACGTTCCAGTTGCTGTATAATTAATTTTTAAGATGCCTTACAATATGTAAAACTATGTTTTCCTAAAGCAAACTGAGGAATTCAGAAGTTTCTTTCTTTTGGGTTTGGGGGACCAAATGTTCTCATGAGACTTGGAAATTAAAACATTTCTTGAAGACGAAACACACAATGTAAGGCGAAGTTCAACGATGGATGTCACCGAACCTCGATTGTAAAGAGGTAAAGCCATTCCCGTTAAACCTATTACGTGCTGATAGTTTAATTGGAAAGGGAACCATTTTGCTCCAGTTTGTGTAATCCTGTTTTGAAAAAGAAAACGCAATTACAAAAGAACATGCGGCTTCGGTAAAGCTAGCCATGAATAAGTATCGTTTCGGATTACATAAAGCTGCGTTCAATAGTAGGAAAACAAATCAACTTGTTAAAAAAGTGTAAGGTTTGGGTTAGCCGTTAGGAAATCAGGACAGTATTTGGTCGATTTAAAGTCCGAACAGTGCAAATGTACTTTAGGTGGCAATATACCCTGCAATGATATGACAATTATCTGCCTGTTTCTCCAGTGCAAATAATCTATTATATAGTTCACGCCTTAAATTGTGATGTTGTTTGAATACAAAGGAAAATGGTTGCCTGTTGTTTCGAGCTGAACCGAAAGAAGACGGTTTTGATCTGTATTTTGTCAGGATTTATGTCAGGAAAGACTGAAAACTCCTGCATAAAGACGAAGACTCCAATTTTTAAATATTTGGGCCAGGGTCGCATACTTCATAAGTCATCTAAGCGATTTTGGTCTTAGAAGATAACTGTGAAAGTGTTGCAATAAACTTTGTTTTGATGTTTGTAACAACAGCTATAACTGTTCAAAAACACTAAATGAAAGTTCTAGTGAAAACCCAATACCGGTACGTGTTTTAACGATAAATCAAAAGCTTTGCCCTTATCCAGTTCTGTAAAGCTGTATAACAAGAACTTTCTTTAGTGGCTGTTGGAATTGCATTGCATGGATTATATCCTCTATTAGGGCTACGGAATAGGTTAGGGATTAGCGCCATCGGTAGGGAAATCCTTGAAGTTCAGGTGTTTATTTTAACGAACTATTTCAGACTTATCTTCTTTTTTACTTGCCCACGAGTGTAATTTTAACGAAAATGATTTCACCGTAACGAGGTGTTGTCTGGTCTTGTAAATCGGCACACTTTCCGAAGTCGCAAATGCCATTTTCTTTCCTCTATTTAAGAAGTATTGAAACAGTGGCTTAGGCAAGTTGCCTCCCTGGAAAATATTTGGGGGAAATTTGTGGAATTTCGGGAAATTTCAAGTTGACGAAAAAATACTTCCCTCTCCTATTTCTTTAAAGTTTTCTCACATTAAGTAATCGTGAAACATTTCTCATGCATAACTCGAATTTCCATGCAACGTATTTCCCCAGATCTCATCTGTGTCACTGCAGCATGAAGTGTGCTTGACTGACGTTCCGCAGAAATGCCCTCTCTGCGGCAGCGTGAATGTTCCTCTGGTTCACATTCAGGGTATTTTGATCAGTTCATCGTATACTGCGCAACACTGACAGTCTACAAGACCGGAGCATAGGATACCATCATCGAGCTAGTTCCCTACGTATTGTTGAGCTAATGTTATGTTCATCAATTTGATGCACTATTGGATAATACGTTTTTGAAAATAGTTAAATAATCATAGCCAAGTGCACGAAATATTCCCTCATTTAATGATCACAATTTCCGTTTGTTTTCGTTCCACAACCATTATATTTATATTCGATTTGGCTGTCAGCAATACATTCCAGTGGGCCTTAGAGTCTCCAATTTTTCCTTTTTATATAAATTATGAACAAATTGTCTCCTTAAAAGTTTTCAGGGCAAGAAAAAAATGACATTCTTAGCATGCAGTAATGAGGCACAGGTAGTGTCATTTCCTGCAATCTAGGGGGTGCTTTTAGAGAAATTTCCCTTGCGGGACGCTCCGCGCGAACCGATGGTCGAGCCTGAGCTCCACGCATCATTCTCACCAGTCACTAAAGTTGACAAGGCCCTGGGTTAGGTTAGGTTTGGCGAGGTTAAACAGTCCAGTTTCCAATGCCAGCGCCCTGGGGTAAATTTAAGCATTTAATGGCCTCTCATCCTGCAAGCTAGTACCGGGCAGGGTTATAGACTAATCTTACTCTGTGTTTAACCATGGATGGAGCTAAAAACAATAGCTTACCGTTGTCTAGACATACCCTGCAAACCTGGAAAAACGTATAGTGTTTACCTTATTTTTAAAGGACTGGTTCGAAAAATAAATCTATTCAATCTGTTAGGAAAATTAATCTAATTATTCACTGGGGATGGGGTGACAACGGGCCCGCCCATGATGACATTAATCCTATGTAAATAGTAGGCAGCTTCAGAATCTTGCAGGCTATGTATAAACTTAGGTAGCATTACATGACGTCATGAAAATCTTGTTATTATCATAAATGTACGTATTTTGTATGTAATACATTGCACCTTGACCTTGAAAATATACTGAAACTGAATTATATACTGAAACTGAAAATTTTGGGGGGAATTTTCGAGCTTTGCCCCTCCCCCCCTCCTGGAAAATATCCTAGCTACGCCACTGTATTGAAATCAGGCATTAAGCCTGTCAATGAACTAGAAATTGTGTTATTGTACATTACGTAATGCTATCAATTTGACTTTGAAAGATATAAACTAAAACGTTTGCACTTAGTGATTAGCAGGGTTAATCACTAGCCAGGACTCAGTCAAATCGTTTTCATGAGTTCTCACCCTCCCATGTATGATCCGCAAAAAACATGCAGTGACTTGTCACCACAAAGTAAAATTTTACCCTAGTTCGACCAAAATTATCACTTGGTACAGATCTTTGACTGGCATCAATTTTAAAGTATGCAGTGTAGCTTATATTACATAACATTCACTGGCAATGTTTTGATTACACATTTAGTGACTTGTATGCTTTAAGCCTAGCTATGTCAGTATAATGATGACATTTGGACAGTTGTGGAAATGATTAAAAGTAAGAAGGTTTATGGAATATTAGAACTGTGTGGGGTGGTAATATCTGCCTTAAAAATTGATGAGCTTTCTACACATGTAAAAGTGCCTTACTGAATCTTAATGAAGCATTAGAACACAAGAGACAGAACTGTAACCCTGTGAGAAATCCTGTCCACTCCCACACTAGACTTAAGTCCATGGGAGTTCCCAGATGTGAGAACCTTGACGTTAGCGTACACAGTGTACAATCTCATAATTTAACGATGGTAAATACATTCAATGAAATCACTGGCAACTAACTGCTTAAAGGGAAATATTGCGTTTGTTTTAAAGAAATAGCCATACATTTCAAACCAATATTTACGGACACAATGTGGTTCAATACTCAGTATAAAGTCCGGCAGCTAATTTTTCAAGGGATAAATGAGTTTCTTACAGATAAAAATTCATCTTTTAGTTGCTCAAGAATAATTTGTTTACACAACCTTTTAAAAATTCAAGTGAGCCAGCTTTCACAAACTCTTCGCAGGCATGATATTTTCACGACATGAAGATAGTGTTGATGTTTATTGGTGAGACTGAATGGTTTAATGATGGTTTCATTTACATTCTATATATTTTAGTACATCCAATCATAATATATAATTAGTAAGTTAGATGCCGGGAGTTCTACGGCCCAGTTTCCTACACAAAATATGTAATATTTCGACAACAGACAACAGTTTAAAGGACTCTGGATAACATGAAATGTGAACATCTGTTTATGAAACCGTCACACGATTTCTTAGAGCAAAGACCTATCACGGCTTTTCTTTCATGGTTACGATCCAACAGATCTGTAGGAGGGAAACACAGTGGCGTGTTATTACACTTAATAAATCTGCTCAGTAAAGCCTTCAAAATGTTTTTGACAAGTCATGTTAATTTTTCATTTATTGATAACGCTTGAGTGGAAACTTTACTCCCTGAGCTCTGACAAGTTGGTTTCAATTTGAACGTGGCTGTCTTACGAATATTTCAGTAAAGAAGAAGAAGGCATATGATGTCACATACACAATTGAATAACGTTCGTATTGTTCTTAGTTAAAGCTTGGAGTAGCACTGGCTATACCTGAGTACATGCAGCTCTAATGTGCAATTAGCTGCGTACAACAACTTGTCCGCAACTTGTCCACTTATGTTATTTATGTAACCCATTACATATGAAACAAACCTAAAAACCACGTGAACTATATACTAATACCTTTCAGTGGTGCTTTTGATCTAGAAAATGGTAGAACTTCTTTTCAGCAGTGATTACTTTAACTGCCTTAAGGTTGACCAAGTTTGAAAGCCAACGCTTTGTATTTGACAAAACCGTATTTTAAAATTTACTTTTAAAATTATCAAAAGCCATGACTGGTTATCTATGTCAATCAGAACGTCAACCCTTGGCATGAGTCTCTTGCAAAAAGATATCAAGTTCACAATTTTATTTGCTGTGGAACTCACACCGCGCCGAATTTCCAGTAGAACGAACAAAGCAATGTAATACAGTTTTCATCTTGAACAGACGGCTATTATGCCATCCTTTTGAGGAAAATAAAATTTATTGCCCAGTTTCCTCCGAAATAAAAAATCATCCTTTGTGGGTGGAAACATCGAAGGTTACTGCTGTAAAAAATTACTTCCGAAAGGTGCTTCGGAAGAATTATTGCCACTTTTATCAACCTTTCTAGCGACCACCTAATACGGCAGTTCTATCGTAAATGAAATAGAGAAATCTCCGAATGAATAGATAGCAATTTGATACACGCCAGTGGTCACCTGCCGGCACATTGTTTATAATCCGATCACTACAAAATGCTGGAAATATTAATAACACAGAGATGGCGTCCATATTATAGAAGGAACCTTTTCATAGAAGAACGTGAAGGTGCTTTAAATGCTGACATTTTGTATATGCATACATTTGAAGAACATACATTACTTTGATTTAGGAAACGCATCATTTTCAAATGTTACAAACGTTTCATGTTACGCTGAAATCTGAGGCGTGGAACGCATTAAAAGGCAAAATGTTTGACATGGGTTTATGACAGTAAATCATGGATAAATTGCGTGAAAAAAGGTATCGAACCACAAGGATATTTTATTTCCGGGGGAATTTAATACAACGGGTTGAATGATAAATGCCACACACAAAATAAGAGCCCGTCATGTTATACTCATAAATTCACGTGGACGCATTTCTTCAAAAGTATCCTGCTAAAGTATTTTGCGTATTAGTTCTAGTATTTCTTGACTGTTAACTTCTGTATATTTTATTCTAGGAGACAGGTTCACGAGAAAACATTAGCACAACTTCTTGGAAGATGGTTCGTTCCATCTTATACACCGGAATAACTGGTGTAGTGAATGGAAAGAAAGAGATCCTAGCATGGTCCACAAAACATAGCATATGTAGTCAGTAAGTTAGTGAGTTAGTCAGTCAGTCAGCCAGTCAGTCAGTCGGTCAGTCTGTCGGTGGTCGGTCGGTTAGTTAGATAGATAAGATTTAACAACACAGCAACACGAATGTGTTATACAGTGTTAGTCAACTCTGTAAAAAATTCAGTTTAAATTTGTTTAAAATCTGGTTCAAGTGCAAGTTTGGTTTCTCTTTAGTCGCCTCTTACCAGAGGCAGGCTATACCGTGGCAGTATTGTACCAGTCCCAAGGGAGGGCCATAGATGTAAGTATCTTTAAGTTCAAACTTGTGTTTACCGACACGGTGTGTCATTTTTCCTCTCTGTATGTACAGTATACCTGTTAAAATGTGTTTAAATGTGACTGATACCAACGTGGTAGGTGCAGGGGCAGCAGTGCAAATTTCGAAGTGGGGGCTAATCAGCAAAGCGACCCAATATGTTCAAAAATATATTAGCAATGTAAGACGTCCCAAAATACCTGCGGCAGAGAAAGATGAGGCTAAAGACCCTTAGCCCCCCCCCCCCCCCCACGTCTCCACCGTTTCTGAGGTAGGTGGCTATGTGTGTGCATGCGTTGCAATGTTGATATGTAACACTGTTTATATCAGAGTTCACAGATGTTAAAATAAGTACATGAATTGAGATTTATTTATCCCTTCATAACTTTTTGGGTTTCATGCAAACGTGTAATCGACGTGGATTCACCGATTTCATTTGTATAAAAATTCATATACAACCCAAGATGGAGAATGTTCTCAAACGTCACTTGAGCGTCACTGCCACAGCCTTCATATTGATTTCTTGGACACTTAAAAACGGAATTCAAGACCTTAAAGGACATAAGGTATTACGGCTCAACAGCTGTAATCACATAATCTTAGTCACCAAACACATTCATAAAAACTATTTCTATAAATCATGGCAACCAGACGAAAGGCCACACTTCTCAGGGGTTAAAGGTGTAAAAATTCACACAAAAGCAGAAGTAGGTTTGCATAGAAGCTTAAACATATTATTCTTGTATACCATTTCGGAAGATTCAACCGTTATGGAATTAACAAATATTCTCCACGATTGTCTGAAAACTGTATAAGACTGATATTTCATCAAAGACCGTTCGTGGGAGTATCAAAGACCTCCGAAACAGTTGTGAGATGGTTTTCATTTCATAAGACATGCAAAGAAGATCTTGATGAGTAAGAATTCTTTTAGGGAGTGACATTCAGACTGGAATAAATTAAACGTCACATTTCTCTTTTTTAACCCGTATAAGATAAGTTAAATTCCGTTGGAGATACGTAATAACTATGCCTTAAAATTCCCCTTTAGATTTTAGGGAATTTCCTGGTGGTAATTTGAATGGAATTTTTGTCATTTTCGTGGCCCACATTATCATTAACCAAGGCATGCGGACTAGAAATGTAGAAAACGTTTTACATCACCTCCTGGCGGCTTCTATTCAGTTGCGGTGTATACTTTATTCCCTGTGGGGTACAATAAATTTCAGAAACATTACTTGATTGGAATTCATTGTTCGTTCAGTGTCCATTTGAATTTTCTCACCCGAGACAGTTACAATTCTCCCAATCTACTTACTTAAGCCCCTCCCACAACTGTCTAAATTTCATCCCCACCCAGACAAAATCTTAGTTTATTGCTTCAAGGTTACGGCTAAAAACACCCAAATTTGTTATCAAAACACTTTCGGAACAGTGCATGCTGTGGGCTACATTCTATGCATTTTTTACTTTTCCTTCGATACAGAATTAATGTAGACTGCTACAAAATTACAGTTTTGGGTGAGGACAGCCTTTCACACAGTTTTCTACCATTTCAATGTTTAAAAGCAAAGCTTTCAATGCAAAAGATCTTATGAACAAGACAATTTGTTTTCCCTTTTTAACTCATTAATGGTTTGTGATGCACGTACGGTGACATGGTCATAAAATAGCCTCTCACTTGTTCTACTAATGTCAACCTGATGATTACTTAGGGATTTGTTGGAGAAGAAAATTGGAACATATGACTCTTTTCATCTCCAAGGAAAGTACAAATATAGAAAACCACTCCAAATCATTCTATGTTGCAAGGGGTAAACTGTAAAACATGGGACAAATGATTAGCAATGACTAAAAATGTTATCATTAACCTAGTTCGGTTGTCAATCTGTCTACATCTTTGCCTCTTCAACGAGAGCTTTTCTACTACAAAGGTACTTTCCAATACCATAAAGTAGGTAATGTAGATGTCAACCTGTAACTTTCAATATATCTTTTGAAAGGAAAATAGATTATTAATGTATGCCTATGTTTGTGATTATGTTTTATCTGACAATGTTATGTTAAAGTTTTAATTAAACTGACAAAGCGACAATGCCCGCTATATTTTATGAACTATGATCCATTGAAAAGACACTAGATCATTTTTGCATTTACTTCATGACTGGATGCGATCTACTCTTGTATATTCGTGACGTCAAAACTCACGTGATGTGTACTATGTTACCCTGAATTTGTGTAACCGCCATTTGTAAAAAGGCTGTAATGTTGATATGATCTGAGAATCTTTTTTGTAAACGACCCTGGAAAATGTTTACAATCACAAAACGTACAAAACTCTTAACGGCCTTCTCCTCTCACCCAAACTACGCGACATTTTCCAAAAATTAAAGTAGCGAAGTTCATATGACACATCATTTACTGCGGTGGGAGTGTTTTGATAACACATAGGGGTCTTGTTTACTCACCTTGAAGCGATACACTGACCCTCTCTGGATGAGAATGAATTTTCTGGAAGTTGTGGGAGGAGCTAAGATTAAGTAGTTGAGGAAAATTGGAAATGTGTAAAGTGAAAGGATCATGAACTTGAAACCTTTAAGGCAGAGAGTAGATTTTTGGTTAAGCCCTTCCAAAAAGCGTTAAAGACACTGTAAAACACTCCTGAGTATAACTTTTATACACATATAATAAGAAATCTCAGAAAAGACTTTAAGAGGGATATTTTAAACGTTCATTATACCATGATATAGTCACGGGAATTGATGAAGGACTCATCGTAGGCTACTTCATTTTACTCAAGCAGTTTTAATATGGTTATGTTACAAACTAAATTAACTTTCTTTTAGCCTTTTAAAGACAAGTATTTATCACCTCAGACCGTTCTTATTCTCCCAACCAACTTGCGGACTACATGGTCAATTAGTTGCAGCATTGGACTTGCAAACGGGAGGTCTAGAGTTCGACCCCTGTCCGGGTTATACCAAAGTCTTTAAAAAGGAACCGACTGCTTTAGTGCTTGGTGTTCAATATAAGCAATGGACTAGGGGAAAACAAACCAATGAGAAACAACTAGCAAAATGCCGTGGCCTGCTTAAACCCATTGGCTAGAAACTGTGCAAAAGACTCTATCTTACCTAACGTAACCTAAATTTAGACTCCTTATGACAAGTGCTGATTGGGAAAATAAATAAAAGAAGGCTAAATGTGTGAACGCCTCTCAGCCTCCAACTTTTATACAGAACTTTCTCAGCGTTAGGAGTGCTTCATCATAAAAATCCTATAATCTCTAGACAAAGGCCTACATAAGTTGCCAAGTGAGAGCATTACTACGTCTTGTGAGAGTTCTCACTTGGACAACTTTCTTCAACAAATTTACCAAAGATGCTTTCTGTAAAATCCGTATGAAGTTAAATTTAGTTCAATTTAAATCGTGATCACTATTAATTGGTAGAATGAACAAAATGCAGTATGGTTTAAAAGTCTGAGGTCGTGAAGTGTAACACCTACGTATTCGATATGTAATTGGAAAAAACGGTAAAAAAATCCAAAATTCCCATCAATCATACCTTTGAATAAAGGACAATCATAAAAAAAATACTTACATTTGCCCTTATATCTTTGAATAAACGTCTTCGTTGGGTACAGATTCGTGAGGAGAAAAACTCAACTTTGTGTGTTCATGAAACTTTTTTATTGAATTTTATTCAAAAGCCATTGTTAATGTTCTATAGTGTTTCATTTATGGAAGAAGCTAGTTGATACATTGACATGATGCTTTGCTATCTGGCAGATACATCTGTGATAAATTATTCACAACAGTAATGTACCGACACAATTCATCATTCCAATTGATGATTTGTTGCATAGTTAATGAAAATTTATAGAAAACCATAGAAAGGAGCTCTAAAAGGCCCAGTTTTCTCATCCCAAACAGTACCAATTCTCTCCTAACATTCTTAATTAAGCCCCTCCCACAATTGTCTGTGTCTGAAATTCACCCTCATCCAGACACAATCTCAGTTTATTGCTTCAGGGTGAGTATAGAAAAGCTCAATGTGTATAATGAAAACACTCTCAGAACAGTTCATTCTGTGTAATATAAGCTTTGTTGGTATTCTGAATTGTTTGAATTAGCAGTCAATCAAAAAGCTGAGCCAATTGAGAGTTTCTGTTACCCTATACTAGAAATGCAGTTTTGGTTGAGAGGATTTACCATTTATTCTACCCGTTTCTTTCACATACCTTATAGCAGAGATAAAGTATTAAGGAGGTACATTACATCTTATGATCATTTACCAATGTTTTTATCTATATATTTGTTAAACAAGTGGTACTTCAAAAGGTGGAGAACTGTCACACATAACATGACCATGCTAAAAATTTAAATTGTTATTGAAACATGTCAACTGTAACAAAACACTCAAAAAATTACGTCACAATGATCTCCGGTGCCATCCTTCTACGTTTTCGCATGATCGTTATATAAAAAACATAAGTTGAGATGTCCCTTTCCAAACTTGTCAGTGTATTGTCTATCGCTAAGACATCTTGGCCTCATTGCATCACGTAACTACACTTGAAGTACACATATTGCATTCAACTAGATTTGCTAGTATAAATGTCTTTACTACCCAGATTGTTTTATATCGATCTAGCAAAGAGAATCAAAGAGTTGATGGATACAAGAGGCCGTTCCGTTTTGAAAGTATACGTTAGCCATTGAGATCAGTTTACCCGAATAACGATTGTTTCGGAAAACAATTCGGTCAGATCCCAAATCTTTGTGTAACTTTGAAATTGAAAACGGTGTGTACAAAAGTCATTATATCACGTTTCCGAGATTTCAAGTTCCGAAGGTTCTGTGAATGTCAACACGTCAATTAGAGGGCAGTAAAAACCCTTGCCTGACCTTCGAAGCATGCAGGTGCGAAGAAAACTCAATGCAGATATCAGCCATAGGAATGCACATTGGTTTTATTTTCAAGAAGGTAGTTAGATATATTTGCTCCATCATTACGGGAAATGTCCTTTTACCAGAATTTAGAAAACCCCAACCACCACCACTGATCCTCTTAACACTCCCTGCTCTGTGCAGCTCAGATTCCTGGCAGATATAAACTCCATCTTGACTCCTGAAAATTTGTAATGTTGAATACCATCAATGGATAATGCTATGATAGCTGTTGTGGGCCAATAATAAATAAGATGGTCTGAACCTTTTACCTGAATTCGTCATTGGCTGGTCGTATAAAAGTAATAAATTAGGAATGGTTACTAACCTTGTTTTCTGTGTTCCATATAACAAGAAATGGAACAGAGTTCAAGTGTACATGTAGGCAATCATGAACAGAAGAATGATGTAAACTCACAGATGAACTGTTTCTGTACAGGTGATTGGGGAAATATCTCTTAAGTTTAAAGAAAGGTGAATTGGAATATCTCTTCCATTTTGGATGACATTGCCATAAATAATTAATATTTTGTCCGCGTGTCTTATGTGCATGTGCATGTTACTGTAAGTCTAGTTGGAAAATGATGTGCGCGTGAAATCTTTCCTTTATCTCTACACTGTCATTTCATTACCATCCACGGTTACAGCAAAATGCCTCTTATCAGAAATCCGTGCATCTTGTGATTCAATTTAAACCAATTTAAAAACAAAACAATCTTAATTACTGCACGCGTGATTCAATCCTTTGCTTAAGTACCAGTTTAATCTCAGTTTGTAACACTTTTCGATTCCTTTGGGAATGATAGTGACATTATATGCAAACCGTTTGTCATTCTGAGAAACGGTGTGGCTTAAGAGCTCGTCAAAACGAGGGATCGATAAAGGAACAGTTGGGTTACGAAAGAGAGTTATTAGTTCAAAGGGATTTTTTGCTCAAAAGTAGATCTAAATGGCAATTTGTCAAGATTTCTCCAGAGAAAGACTTAAATATCTGATGTGTTTTACTGTGTTTTCATCAGTCATTCAAAACTGTACTTTGTAATACTACAATGACTTCCTTTGGGTCATGGTTGACGGTGTTGCAAATCCACGTATCTACATGTGTTAAATGTGTTTATAACAATCTGTTCAGATTGACCTACATTTAAGTTTCGCAGTTAAGTGTTATGTACCCAGTTGAAACGTAAGGTTGGGATTCCAACTGATGTAGTATGATTAAAAGGCGATGTTAAATATACCAAGTCCAGTGGCCTTGGCTGCAAGGCCTGTGAGGTTTTTATCGCTATGATATTACACAAAGTGATTTTTGTTTCCACTGAGTCTCTTAGTACTTACAATAACTGCACTTCATCAACTAGGCTATGGTTTATGGAACCAAAAGTACCGAAAGTAATTTGTCATATCTGTAACAGACCTAAGCGTATCCTACCGTTGTAATTAAATGACCAAATCAAATTTCCGAGATATGAGGCGACTCGATAAGTTCTTTTTTGACTTCTTGCTTGTGAGATTAATGTACTACTCACAAGAAAATGCTTGAGTGGAAGGCTAAGGAAGACTCTTTAGAGAGTGTTTTGATAGCCCTGGGCTGGAGAACAAGCAATAATTGTCATGAACTGCTTCTAATATGAACATTTAAATCATATTCATGATCCACGGTTTACACAGCATTACGGAACGCAAAACATAAGTAAGGTTGTAACTGAAATTGAAACCGTAGTAAAACCAATCAAACTCGTGCAGGTAGACAACGCAATACATTGACTGCAGGTGAACATTGAACTTGCATCATATCTAATAATTAATAACCTTGCTGCGAGCATTTTGGCATTTCGATGAACAGTAATACAACCCTACCTTTGAGATTTCATTTTGTTTAGCTTATGGGTAGCTGTCGGTAAGAAATGGCGTTTAAGACAGAGTAAGTAACCTTGATTGTGTAAAATTGAGTCAACGTATTCCTTTTCCGCTTATTATTTGCACAAATTAGGAGTTAAAAGGGACATTTACCTTTCATGAACACGCAAAGAATTTACTTTTACATTTGGTTCATATATCAAAACCTTTATTCAACACCTAATGAAGCGGTTGTCAATAATGTCACCCAAGGGAAAGACAAAAATTTGTGGAACATTTGGAACTGTTTTCAGTTCTGTTGACATTCCATCACAATATGCTACTTAAGCTGCTATCAAAAGTGTAAATGGAATAACGTGCGATACATACCAAACTTGAACATCAATAACCTTATGCAATAAGGACATCATTTTGGACGCACGCAGGAGTCTAAACACTGCGCATGTAGTCATGGAGTCTGGCTAGCTTATCCGATTGGTTCATAAATCAGTTGTCTAGCTTTGTAAATTTACCTGCGATGATATGCTATGTTAAAATCCATATAAAAAGACAATTTTAATTCTGTGGAATAATAACCATAACGGTTTAAAAAAGTAAAAACTGTTTTTTTTTTCATAAATGTACTTGGGCCTCAGCTCACTGACTGATTGGTAACCTTTACCGTAAAAAGATGAATTGAGCTGAACTCAGTTGAATGAAAGCATGTCAAAGCTGTAAATGAAGTGAAGTTAAGAGTGTGTGCAAGCATGAAGGTCACCCAAGCTCAGCACACATTTCCCTGTTTCTAATTTAATAGAAGTGACACAAAATCTTGTTAATTTTCCCTTTTTTATAGCTGGAATTAAAGCGTTTCATTTAAATTGTACCACTTATTACTGCCCGATGTTGTCCTGCTGAACAACCAATCCCACCCCGACATTGGGCTGTGAGAGTGATCTGGGCATGGGTTTAAGTCGCCAAAAACCTATCCGGTCTGTTTGCCTTAGCACACTTGTCTCATATGAAATCTAAAGGTTCGATTAGAATCAGTAGAAAACTACAAGAACGTTACCCGAGGAACGCTTCTAACTTACAAGCCACCTTGGCCTTCACAATTTTAATTATTCACCGTTTCTATATGGTCCTGTAGGTCATTGAAGCAACCCCACTCAAAAATTTAGCTGTCATAGCCGAAAGTAGAACGTTTCGTATGCGTACGTCATACTGGATGTATCCTGCCTTGCAAATGGTGGTTCTTCTAATATATATAGCTGGACCGTAAAATTCCGTCTATCCAACTCCAAAACACATATCAGCAGATAAAGTCCTGTGATTCACCCCTAGCAATTTCTTAAAACAGAGCAGACGTAACAAGTTGTGCTGATACACACCAATCACATCCAGTTTTGAACTTCGTCGCTGTGAACGGATTGGGTCAATGATGCTCCTATACATACCCTAAGATAAACCCTTGTTGGGGTTATTCGGCCATCATTGACATACTACATGCAATGCAGTGTCCACATTCATATACCCTCTTGTTTTCTCCATGCCCACTACGTTATCATTTCCCTGATCTGCCGGTCTCATAGCCTTTGAGGAAACCCATGTCCTAAGGCCCATGTGCAAATAAATATTCACACATGCAAGTTCCGGCCAAGTAACGCCATCCAATCACAATCTCCTTACAATGAATGGTTACTTGAAAAATAGGGGTGGCAAAATGCACGCATTTTGAGTGTTTTTGTAGTACCTTCAAATGATATTGACATATGTTCACAAGCCTGACAGCATAGCAGATAACGATGAATAAGTTGTTGGTCATTTGATTTTCAATTCGGCTCTACTCTCAAAACAATATCTTTTGTTTTAAACCGTTGCAACTTTTAAATCCTATGTCATCTCAAATAATACCTTAATGATACCAAATTTTGTACAGATTTGTTTATAACATACCTTGATGAGGAGATTATATTTTCACCTTTTACGTGAAAAAGACAGGCGAAAGGACTGCTATATATGAAAAACAAAAAATAAATATATAAATACTTCTTACATTTTGGGCCTGTAATACTGTCCGCTTGCCATATTGCTTATATCTTAACTCAAGCAAGAGATCTTCGTTGCCCCAACAGGGATCTTTCAAAAATATGGAACAGTCTCAGGGGTCCGGGGATGAAAAAAGGTTGATATCCTACGCTCCGTAGTACCTAACTTGCTACCTTACTCCCTTTCTTGAGCTGCTTGTGGAACATTTCAAGAAGTCGTTTTCGAGTCTTCTGTATCTTTAAACAAAGTTTAAAATTTGTAATCATTTTGTATTTAACTGAAATTGAAAGTTTTGACCCTGTTTCTTTTGGATACTTACTGAGAAAACGTTGATACTAATGTGATTGCATAGACTACACCTACAAACAATATGACTCCAGGGATTTTGGTATTGTCGAAGGGGCAACGTCATCTTCCTCGCTACAGTTTCGAGGTTATTATACTAAAGGCCAATTAATCGTAATTACTCTTCCCAAATAGACGTCTGATTAATCACATTGTTTTTTAGAGTTTTAAGTATTCCACTGTTCTAGTTGGCGCTGTCTGTGTCAACGAGAACTGTAATTTTATTTAAAGGAGCAACGTTCCCTCATTACCATCATACGATATCTGTCTATAGTTTAAGTTAACCTCTCGAATTATTCTTCCTATACTCGCCTAAAGCTTCCACAAAAGTTAATTACATCAACAGGTTTTTGTTAGGGGAATTAGCGAAAGTATTCCTTCTGTTTTAATACAAGAGAAATGAAGGATTTACAAAAGGATTAATTCTATTTGAAGTGAGCAGGCTATTACCACAGGGTATATACACGAGCATATGAAATAGATACTGCTAGTAGTCTCTCCGTAACGGAACTTTATAACAAAATTTGTAGCCGCCCATGTCAATGTCTACTGTAACAATTCGAAAGCAATTAATTCAGATTTTTCACTTTAATGCCATCAATCACAATTCGGAGTTTTAAATGACTTATCATTACTAAGGACCAAAAGGTAACTCTACTTTTAACATTTTCTTTCCAAAGTTCTTCATGGTCGTTTAAGCCGCTGAGTAATTTGCCCAACAAGCAAGTTGAATGATTTTCAGGTTACAACATGTTGGGCAAAATTAATGCTAAACAGCTAGTGAATCAATCACCCCACCCAAATCGGTGAGCCGTTTGATCAACAGTTAGTTGGAAAAATGTACCCAGTGTTAGTCAAAAGGTGTTCACAACTTTTGCCCAAAGGTTGGTCATCCTACAATGCCGAAGCACTAGGCATTTGCTTTGGCCAACATCCATTACCAACACTTTGCCCAATTACAAAGCAGGTACATGTTAAGCCAGCGTTGGTCGAAAGGTGGGTAACAATTTTGCCTCATTTTTAGAGTATTGTATCCGAGTCCTAATTAACGTTCTATAAGGCTTATTAGGAATGAAACATAAAAATGCTAAAAAGAGAACTTGGTCAGAGCAGATGTTATATCATCTATTAACATTTATCAGGAATGGGATGGTTTCCTTTATATTTTAATATATTGTTGCCACATTTCACGCGATTAGTTTAAGACGATTCACATAAGGCATATGAAATTTTTTAACTAACCAGTCAATATGCACTTATTATATTAAAATGATAGTGTGAACGACAACACTTTTTGGAAATATAGAAGAAAAATTAAACTGGGTAAAATTTTTCGAGGTTTTTATGCAACGAGTGCTGGCTTAGAGGTAACTTTCGAGACAATCTGATCACTAAGTTTGCTGGTTTCTTCTTAAATACAAAAAAAGGATTTGATTACAAATCTTCCCAGGATGGCCGATTAACCGTTGAACCCTCCACACACATCAAATTATACTGTGAATATCAAATCAAATTATACTGAGAATATTCTTTTATTTTGGAGGTCTATGTGGAAATTACGTAAGGTTGCAAACTTCAGACTCTCGATAAGTCGTTTTCATAGTACGAAATAACGTTCTGCTACAATTAGCCTATACAGGCCGTGCCTAGGACCTCTAAGTCTCAGAAACGATCCCGTTTGGGGGAGTTCTTATAGATTGTGTTGAACATTTTTTTCAAATGTTTTTGTTTTGTGTACATGAAACCAGATTCAAAATGAGGAGACCATCGTCAGGAAGAAATATTATCTCATCTTTACCACATATTGTTGCCATGTACAATAGACGCTTTTCACATGACATGTTATATACTCTCAGCGCACACTGGGCAGTTCTCATAACACAAAACTATGTGTACTTGAAATGATTGTTGATGTGATTAAATGTCCATTATGGCGCATATGTTACGTAATTGTTAAGCCTCTGTAGTTGGCATCTGAATGTTTGTCTCAACTAGAACATTGAGAACCCAGTTACAGGTAATTATCAATTGTAACCCTTATATTTTGCTGTGCAGCAGTGCAAACAGTGCCAACGCGAGAAAATTACGGTCAAGTAAATTAACCGATTATTCATCATATTTAGGGTACTACTACTTCTAAGGAATCGGAAATACATTACCTCTTTAATCAAAGATTCACTTTGATTTAATTACTTTACATATGCAGGTATGTAAAACAGTTTATTACCACATTCTCTCGATTATGTATTAGCTTAGCGCTGTCATATAATCACAATTTAATCTCTCTCAGCATTTGCTAAATGGGTTGTTCCCGTCCACAAGATTCTGCTTCACTTTTATAGAACCCCCTTATCTTGCTCATCTTCGTAAGATGTGTACCTATTCACATAGAACGGAAATTCAATTTCCAGTACCCGCCAGCTACATGAAAGCACTGCACCTGCTAAAATTTGGGTTGAGTAGCTTGAGACGGCAAGGACTGAGGTGATGAATACATCCTGTAAACAGGAGACTGCCGACGGTGAGAAAGAGACTTTCGTACTCGAAACCACGTCTTTCCCCCGTTAGGGAGGAATCTAGGATATAAAGTTACAAGGTTAAATTAGCCACATATTAAATTAAAGCTGATGAAAAAATTTATTTAAAACGGATTACCCTTTTCGGGAAGGTGGCTGACATTTCTATTACGAAGATATTTATCAAATGCTAGAAGAATGACAGCCAAATATAGATGGAGGAGCAAGGTAGGTAAAGGTGAATAAAATGTGGCAATGAATAAGGTCTATTTTGATCGAGTATCAGTATGTAGTTAAAGGTTACTTTACCTTTAAACATGACTTAGAGACAATAATCAACAGCCACTTGTCAACTTAGACATCGATTAGGCCGAAAGTGTTGCAAAGTCTAGTTCTGAGCTGATGAGGGGATGGTAGTTTACATACAGGAAGCAAACTATGGCTGAACACGGTGTGCGATTTCATTCCTGGTGATATGCACTCTTTTATGAGGAATCATTGTAAATTAATACTGGTTCCAAATGTAAAACAAAGTACTGCACGAAAAGAGGGTATACATTTTTTATACAAGATATTGAGATTATTTGTTCATATGCATTACCTTAACTTTTGGTATCATTTGTGCTTGGATGACATATTCTTTCTGTGGCGTTTCTGAGACTGGGATAAATAAATAATTCAAGTTTGCAACATACTTTCCTTTGAACAGAATGTACTTGCTTGCCCTGGGTAACGTGTAGCTGCAACAATTGCCACAATGATGACCTTGCTAGCCACTAAAAGATTTTAGTTCCACGCTGTGACAGAAGGGTGTACTTTGAGCGTAGTTTTAATAGAAAAAGAAATATTATTGATCGTTTTCAACATTTACTGATGAGCGATCTTTGCAAAACCAGCCTTTGTGGGGACACTTAAACGAGTGTCAGCTGCTACAGCTTGGATGACCAGAGGCGATGAAATGGCATTCTCAGTCACTGACAGAGTGGACTGCGAAATAATTATGAACAGTAGCAAGAAATGAAAGTGGTCACCCTTTCTCTTCAATCCTAAATGACTTTTAAAATAGATAAAACTAAATGTGACGTATTGAGGATAAAAACCTGTTTGCATTGGTTAAGTCCAAAGAAAGGCGGAGTTTGTAAATGTAAAATTTGGGAGGAGAAAGCAATAAGACGAAGACAGATCAAGAAAGGTCAAGGGATTAAGATCAAGACCTTTCATGTGTCCTTATAAACTATCAAAACCTAACCATTAAGCAACTCCTACTGGCGCATTTCTTGTCGATCATTTTGAACTAACGAGCAATATTTTATACAACAGTGTGAATTGGTATCTCAATTCCTTCATTAGCAGTTGCATCTATTCTTCAAATATATACCTTTCGGTTACGATATGAGTCCTAAGTGGGCAACAATTACACTAGACCCTACGAAAAATGATTAAAATCAAATTTGTGCAGTGACTTCTTGTTTAACTTTAAGAAATAAAGAAAAGAATTGCTCCCTTTCAGAGTGTTAAAATGATAACCAGTTGTTAATTTAATAAATTTAATATATGAAACTTTTGCCCCGGGACGAGTTCAAACGGTTGACCATTTGAAATGAGATGACAAAAGCAGACATTTTAACTGGAGTTTTAGTATTCGAGTTAATTATTTTGTCATTCCAAACAGAACTGAGCGATTGGTTTTCAGGACGCCCTTTATGAGTAAGTCCATCAACACAGTTATCTTTAATTTATGTTCTTACTAAGTGGCCACTACATTTTATACTTACTAAATTGTGCCTTGGGCAAAATTTAATGAAACGAACAAGGGGTAGCGAAAGTTTCAAGATTAAAATAATTTTGACGAATGCGTTTCAGTTGTAACGAGTAATGTTTTAGCTAGAATTGGTCAGCCCGAGGGCTACTTGTATTCGTGATAGCAGTGTTAATTCATCAAGTTTATGTGAACTAACACCTTTTTGTCATTTATTACTACTTCTAATCTGAAGGTTTTCTATATATGACTCAAGACCAAAATTGTGCTAATAAATTAAAATTGTTTTTTTCTTCACACAGCCCTTGAGGTTGTCTAGTCATTCTTTAACTCTTTTTCTTTTTCAGGATGAAAGGATGCAGACATTACAGACCAATGCATGGTTGACTTTGGTAAGTTTACTATTAGCTTTGCCTCCGATGTTAGGAAAGTTTTCTTTAGAGCAAAATTTACTTAATTTTTGTTTTTTATTTCTTTAGAGAGAATGTTTACCCAACCTCTGTACTGTGAAATGATGGTAACGCTGTATGAACATGCTTCTATCTATATTTATTTAAAGAAAAAGGGAATAACATTAGAAACTGCTGTATGGCTCAATAACTCATTTGAAATCTAGGAAAGTACAGTTGTAATGACGAAATGGCTCTGCCACATTAGAAAACAAGAAAACAACTTGGGATGATTGAACTGTACACCGTTGATATAATTGCATAATTTTAGTCAAAGGATAATATTTTTGTTTCACCCATTTCGTTTGAGTCTTTGTTTAGATCAGTTTGTTGTTGGATTATCTGATAATGTATAGATATATACGAAGGTTCGACGTGAAAGATATTAGTAAACGAAGTCAGTAGATGTTTGTTCCAAAATTAGTTTGAGGGCAGCAGAGCTTATATCACTTCCTCAAATTCAATATTTTGTTTTCCTTTGTTTATCAGACTGTTGTTGTGACCAAATTTTATCAATACGGGACTGTTGAGGAGAAAATCGACTCTAAAGTTTAAAGAAAAAGAAAAGATTGTGCAGTAATGTGGGGATATGATGTCATATGTGCTTGCTTCAAGTTCACTTTTTGTTGAATATGTGAAAAGTTTACGTGCTCATATCTTGAGAACCACACATCAGATTCCAATGCAAATTTCACCAAAATACTAAGAATGAGTACCCCTCTAATATATGAAATCCTGTTGTAAATTTTAAACCCTTCGTTTGAGCAAAAACATTATTGTAACATGTGGAAGGAGAACTATAATCGCAATGGTGAAGTTTCCATTCAAATCGGGCATTTATTTCTCGAGATATCAGCAAGTTACTAGATTTTTCTCCCAAAGTGAAATTGAGGACAGCAGAGATTATATCACTTCCCCACATTGACAAGGAATGCTTTGCTTCCCCGTTGTTTTTTCGGATTGTTTTGTTGACCTTGACGTTAATAGGAATTAGAAATCCCCATGGGGATTGCAAACTTTTCCTGTCACTTACGCAATTTCATTTTGATAAAAAGGGACTGTTGAAGAGAAAAAAAGGCTGCAAAGTTTAAAAACAAATAAAAGGCTCTTCATTAATATGGGGATATGATGTCATATGCGCTTGTTTCAAGTTCCCTGTTTGTTTAAAATATGACAACTTATCTTGTTCATTTCTTGACCACATATATTGGATTTCAAAGCAAATTTCACCAAAATGCTAAGAATAAGTACCTCTTTAACACAGAAAAACTTTATATGACAATAAAGCCAAGTTGAGGTGTCTAAAAAAATTCTTTAAGCGAAGATAACCACACTCGTGGTTATTTGACAATTTGGTATTTATAACATGGAAAAGATACAGACAGGATATTGTTGAGGTCGTACTTAAACGCGCCCCTTAACGTCAGAACATTGATTTTATGTTTAAATACGTCATCCCACAGCTAGGGCGGCATATACCTACTAGAGTTCTTCGTAACATGGTATGCGCTCTCTTAAAATGATGGATGGGCCTTACAAGTAAACCAGACATTTTTTACAGAGATAACGAGTGGTTCGCCGTTAAGTTGAAGACTCGGAAAGCTAAAGCACTGAAAAGCTCACCAATTGCAATTCCTTGACCTGAATGGAGATCAATGAAGAGCTATGTCTGGTTACAATAATTTTCTCCCCTTTTCGTAACCATTGAAACTAATCGGACGTTGAAAAGTTGTGACGGTGTACTGCTTTCACAAGTGTAAGCATAAATTGTGCTAATGTTCGGTTGGCGTCCTCTTTCATCCGTAGGTGATTTCTCTTCTAGCTTGAACTCTCGTCTAAAGTGTACCTTCCAATGATGGATATTTATATATATATATATATATATATATATATATATATATATATATATATATATATATATATATATATATATATATATATATATATATATATATATATATATATATATATATATATATATATATATATATATATATATATATATATATATATATATATATATATATATATATATATATATATATATATATATATATATATATATATATATATATATATATATATATATATATATATATATATATATATATATATATATGAACCAGTGCGGTATTGAGTAGTCGCATGGAGACAGGTCATTTTTCCCCAAACATAGGCATTGCCATATACTGAAAGCGGATTTATTTTTTTTGAAATGGAAAACTTAGCCTCAAGCAGGATTCTAACCAGCGACCTCCCGATTACAAGGCGGATGCTCTGACCACTAACAACCATCAATTATTCTTTTTATTACGTATAAATTTCTTCAGTAGTTAACCAATTCTTGCTTGTATTGAATCATTTCAAATCCTTTTCTTCACAAAAACATTTTACTTCATTGACATGCTATTCACGCAGCTTACAATCACTCCGAACTAAATTTTAATTATCGCAGACACTTGGCTTAAACAAAAATCTGATTACTACATGTAGTGACAGCCGTCTCAAGATGCTTATTATTAAACATGAAAGATTTACGGACATATTTAAAAGCAGGAAGAAGACGAAATAATGACTTGAAGACGGCTTTTACAATTCTCGACCGTTCCTCAAGTTACTGTCCGAGATGTTTGCTTTTTATAGTATTTTGAACTTCGCAACTTGATGTCGAACTAAATCTCCGAGGGCTTTTTGATGGCTTTTGATAGATCGTGCAATTCAGCTCACCAATTGCAATTCCTTGACCTGAATGGAGATCAATGAAGAGCTATGTCTGGTTACAATAATTTTCTCCCCTTTTCGTAACCATTGAAACTAATCGGACGTTTAGAAAAAACGATACACATGGGGATGTCGGCGGTTTTTGTCTCATACTCCTTAAAGGGTTGTCGAAATATGTCTTGAGTTCTAATTTTCATGCTCAACAAATTACTATAGCAATTTTGGAGCGATATTCCAGAACAGATTGCATTTACTCCCCCACCGATTTTTTGTAATGACATCCATAAAAAATTCATAAGACTTTACTCTCTGTAATATGGGAAATGATTTATTTTTACGCATTGTAATTAAGCGCTGTGAAAAGATATGCCCTTTACAACTAAGGCAACGTAAGTCGATCGATTTTACTATACTCGGCTACATAAGTTGCCTTTAAGGTTCTACTCTCAGAAAAAAAAAATGTGCAAGCAGAGACAGTGTGACTCACAAGCAAACCTCCCAAATAGATATGTGTTACATTTTAATGTCGACTCTGACCTGAATGAATGTTTTCTTTCCCTCCGGAGGAAGAATGAAAGCATGTAGCAGAGTTGCTGATTCTTTTTTCTGAAAGCAGTTCTTCGATATTTGCGCAACTGCATTGGGTACTTTTGCCTACTGCTGAAAACATTTCTGGTAATAATTTTTTCTGAGCAAATGAAAGCAAGTAAAGAAAGTACCTGCTCTTACGTCAGACCGAGCGGTCACATAACTTTCTGATTAACAATCGTATGTATTTTGACTAGCATAGGTATAAATTAAATGCGGGTCACATCAGCAATAAAATATTTACTCATGTCTCTCGTGCACAATTTATTACAATCAGTTTTTTACCGCATGCAAGGAAAACTTCAAGTATGTACTTGAAAACCTGAAAACCATGTTAGTAACAAAGGTTTTGCAAAAACATTAAGGTTTGAAAAAAATACGTCACTTCTTGTGGATTATTTAAGGTTAGGGTGAAAACAAGCCAGTGTCTGCAGCGTTAATGACAATGCTTTATATTTGGTAAAACAATGCAGTTACATACAGTGCAATAGTTTAACTTGGGTGTGCAGATATCAGCCTTCTACACTGTTAAAAATTTCTGTAAATTTACAGACTTTTTTAACTTAAACTTTTTGTATTTTACTTTTAATAGAGATTTTCTGTATCTTTACAGACACTTTGTATTGCTACAATAAAAAAAGGTTGTTCAACATGTTTTTTCTGTTTTTTTGAAAAACCATTTCTGTCTGCTTTTTTTATCAAATTTTACTGCTTTGTAAAACTTTTTCTGTAAATTTACAGAAATTTTAACAGTATTTTGTATTTTTCTGATTTCACATAAATATACTGTCATTTAACAAACATTCATTTTGTTTTTAAGCTGAAAAAGAAACAAAAACAAGCCCAAACAAACAAATAAGAAATAGCCAGAAAATTTTCAATATATAACATGCATCGTTCTGCGAAGTTTCAGTTTAAAAAAAAAAACTTTGGCAAATTTATGGCCCTATTTGAAAATTAACTTACATTTATTATAAAAGCATACTTAGTTATTACGTTCTTAGTTATAAATATCATACAACTGGTGTTTTGTCACACATTTTTAAGTAAAAAGAAATTGTAAGGCCCTAATTTCAGAGCACTGACTATTGGTATACTGATGTCAACTCATCGCCACAGGCTCTCATGCACTTTATCGGAGCAAATTAAAAACGTTTCACAAATTTACTTGAAAGAGCCTGTAAATTTACCACTTTATGACGTAAATCTCATTTTGCATAAATGGGTGGAGCCTATTTTGTAGGCATTTTCCTAACAAAAGGATTGCTGTTGCTTTGAATAATACCTTCTTTGGCGTTTTTTAATCAGGAAGTGATAAACTTATTGTTTATCTTGTCTGGAAATGTTTGCAACCAATGTATTTCCATTCTTTGTCATATTTATTTTAAAAACAATTATTATATTGTACAAAAAATGTGACTTACCAATCACAAATTTCCTAGAGATGGCAGTCTACTTGACAACAATATGACAACAAAGCATCCTCAATGTGTTTTGATTGAAAACAACTTCGTAACGACACATTACGTTGATAAGCAAATACCTGATCTACGTAATGGTGAAGTGTATGTTACGTAATAACATATGAAAGGTAAAAAAGCGATATTATAATAAATATTAAAACGTCGGGAATGAAAACAGTAGGCTGTAAATTCACATAAAATTAAGGTAAACAAAACAGAACAATTCTGTAATTCGATTTTACAGTAGACTTTTGTAAACTAATTTACATGCAAAAACTGTAAAGAAAAAACAAACCCTTAATGTTTTTTCATGATTACAGTCTGGCTGTAAAAAAAAAAACATTATTTGGTTGGAAAAAAATTTGCCATAAAATTTTTGTAAATTTACAGAGAAATTTTTTAACAGTGTATGTACGTAAATTTCCAAAATACAGAGTTAAATTGTTCGTACTATCTCTAACAAGTCAACAAGATCCTGCCAGCGTCGTGAAACTTAATTACCAGCGGAACAATTATTTAAATCGTGTTGCTCAAGGGAGTCACCGAAAGTTGAATATGGAATATAGTATATCCCTGGGTGTGGGGTGTCTGGTCCGCCCAAAAAAAGCCTGTCATCGACGATTAATCCTTGATTTTTTGTATAAGACGAATTCCATATTATAAATCCTCTACTTTTACTTTAACTTTTGAAGGTAAAATCATCATAACAAGAATGACTGGTATCGTTTGCATTGAATATAGTGTCATTTGTTTAGTGAAGGTACAGAGTAAGTTCATTACAATGAAACCAATGCTTAAGTTGCCTTTTAAAGTCTGAATTTACCGATTAACTGATTGCATTATCTTACAGAAACCATTGGAGTAATGAAACTAAAGACCGATAGAAGTGTTGGGTATTGCACTGTGGATGTCATTGACGTAATTAGGAGCAACAGGTATCTGAGGTCCGAGGACGAATTCTTGGGGAGCACTGGCATTACAATAAAGCAAAAAGAACAAGTATTATTTCCTTACATGCATTGCCTTCTTTTGGGTAAATATCTGGCCACAAGATAATTTGCCGTTCCACTGTATTTTTTTAAAGTCCTTCCGACCCCAGGCGAAGATCCGCTTGGCAAAACCAAACTTACTCCCGAAGCAGGGGCGTCGATTTGGGGGGTGAGGGGGACATGTCCCCCACTTTACTGAGTTGAAGGGACACTAACGTAAGAGTCCCCCCCCCCCCCACACACACACACTTTTTGTTA
Source organism: Holothuria scabra (assembly GCA_037179385.1). Classification (NCBI taxonomy): domain Eukaryota; kingdom Metazoa; phylum Echinodermata; class Holothuroidea; order Aspidochirotida; family Holothuriidae; genus Holothuria; species Holothuria scabra. Next base: position 12,583,889 of record CM074194.1, read on the forward strand.
CCTGCAAGTTAAAAGTTAGGTTCTATCAAAAATCTATACATGTAGGTTATGGAAGACGTGCTTCATCGATTGCGATCGATTTCTCAATCAATAATTACACGTTTATACTTTGCAAATTCCCCAAATTTTCTTGCGTTCCGCGCGCTTGCAGCCTTATTGGTATTCTTTTTTTACACTTGCATATCATAAATACGTTATTTATCTGCCTGTGTGATACGTCGATTGTCCGAGGGCATAGTGCAGCAATAATGAATTTGTAATCTGTAGTGAATGACCAGCCTGGCAGGTTAAACATATATTAAGGAAAATGTCTCGGTGCACAGTCTGCATGCAGCTTTTTCAGAAAAATAAATAAGTTCAAATGCAACATTTCGACACGAGCACATCACACATTCGTAGAGCGATTCGACCATTCCGTATTTAGACCATTATTAGAGAAGTAAAATCACACTGAATTTTGCTTGGTTAGAGACTTCAATCTGGAATTAGAGGTACACTTCCATCCTCTGTCTACAGATAGTGCATGGTGAGGTGTCGTTCTAAACTTCGAAACGACATATTTTAATGTTCTGGTGGATTTTCACCTCTGTCTTGTACGAAAGTACAAAATATTCCACACCATGCCCTTCAAACCCTATCTCAATACCATTTTCCTGACTCAAAATATCTAATCCTTAAAGATTGGTCATTTTTGGTAAAAAATACCTCTGCTTTTCAACAAAGCCACGAACAGTTGTGTAATGTGGGCACATTGCTTCAAATTCCTTTTGTTTTTCTTTATATTTGAACATCCTGTTTGTCCTTGAAATTTAATCCTGTTGGTATGTTTGAATATCTTTCCCTGTACATCTAGGATTACCCTTCACCATACATAGACTACAACCAAGATTATTGTTAATTATTGCCTGCAGCGGCATCATAATTATAAATAACTTGAATGCAATGTAAAATTTAATGTGCCAGGATGACATCACAGATTTCCCATCATGCATCAAATCCCCCCCCCCCCAAAAAAAAAATTGCAATACTTTAAAAGTTCGTATCTTCCGAACGCTTAAAGCTATAGAAATGCTGTTTCTGAAAAAGAAAATTTTTTTGATTATTTAGAAGTTAACGAATTTTGTCTCCAAAATATGCCTTTAATGTTTTTTGTATCAACAATCTTACACCGGTAGGCCTATGCAATGGTGTATCAGTATTACCAGTGGGTACCATCCCCCCTCGATCTGTGATTTACCTGAAGTAGATTGTATCCAGTCAATGTGAATTTAAATATCGGGTAAACTCTTTAAGTAAATAGGATGACAACCAAAATTGTGATAGTTTGCGAAGGATTTTCTTAGGAGTTTCCTAGTAACTCAAAATACTGAAACATTTTCCGCGCGCTTCACGCTCCGCAATTTCAGTTCCTAAGCAAAGGTGTTCGCTCATACTTTAAATTTGGTAAACTTTTCAGAGCATTGGAGGTGACAAAATCGGAAATTTGCTATTTGTGACACCAGATCATCAAGTGACAACGGTACAGTGCTATTTTTATTAATGTTTTTTCGTAAAATCCAAATTTTCTCTAATATAAGCTCTTGACTCAAACATTTTCGTCGGAGAGCCTAATTTCGTAGGCGTTGGATAACATTATGTAGCAACAACGATCTTTGATCGCCGCACAATCTCAGATTCGCCAACAGGATATACATATTCTTAAGTAATCCCCCAACTTTTCAAATTTCCGTACAGGAAACTCAGAATCCAAACTTTTCTGCAGTACAAGCTCTATATTTTCAAATATTCGAAAAAGGGCAAAAATTTCAGCGCGCTGCTCGCGCCGCAAATTACGTCCCTAGTACAGTGGTGTTCACGCTTAAAAAATTGTAAAATTTGGATGCTTACCCACCCCTCCTCCCGCAAAAATGTGCAGCTACGCCGCTTTGCCTCCCTAACAGGGGGAAAAATTTCGGTCAGATGCCCCCCCCCTCCCCACTGTGAAAATCAAATCGAAGACCCTGTCCCGAAGGAGTTCTAGACTGGATGAAAAGAACAGATGCTGCACATGATCCAATCCGAAAGGACGAGCAGCGTTCCACGAATACCATAGTGATGCAATTTATTTAAGAGAATAGAGTGAGGAATCTTACCAAAAAAATTTTGTACCGAGATACAAACCTAAACATTATTACCGATATCTAGATGAGATCAAATAATGTTTACAGTTTCTTGCAAAACATGAGTTGTTGAGTGTCCTTTTTTAAAATCAAGCTTAAAAGCATCAAGGATAAATTGGTTTTTCAGAGAAACTGCCTCAGCCGTCTTTCATTTTAACAGTCTCCAGAAGTTTATTAAAACAGGATTACAAACTCATTGGTCGATAATTTTTGGAAAGAGTTGGGTTATCTTTTTGTTAAAGGTGGAAAACGTTGGCAACTTTTAGCTCATCGCGGTAAATTCCACCTTAAATTAATTGTTGAAGATATCGACAAGTGAAGGAATCAGAATATGTTTGGCAGACTTGATGAGCTTAGCAGGGATTCCATCAAAACTCGACAGGAAAAAAGCAATAGGAACGGAATGTTCCATGCTCTTTCAATGACTAAGTGAAGAAGACAAATTTAGATTAAAGGCATATTCCGGAGACAAAATTCATTAACTTCTTACTATCCAGTTTTTTTTTTTTTTTTTTTTTTGATGAAGTGAAAATTGCGTTGCAATAGAATCAAGCGCTCGGAGGATACAAAATTTTTTTAGAAAAGCAATTTTGTCAAGGCATTTGGTGCATCATGGGAAACCTGTGATGTCATTGCGGCACATTAATTGACATTGCTTTCAACCTATTTATATTTTTATACCGCTGCATGCAATTTTAAGCAACATTGTTAGTTGTAATCTACGTACGGTCAAGAGAAATGCTGGATCTACAGGAAAAGCTATCGAACCATTCCAACAGTATCATATATCAAGGACAAACGTGATATTCAATAATGAGGAAAAACGGAATGAATTTAAGGCAACGTGCCCATTGTCCATAACTTCTTGTGACTTTGTTGAAAAACAGACTGAGGTATCTTTAAATTGAGATATCTTGAGTTGGGGAAAGGGTATTGAGACAGGGTCTGAAGTACATGGTGAAGAATTTCTTTGTTTTTCTTGCAAGAGACAGGTGAGAAGCCACCAGAGCATGCCTTTAAGTATGCTACCAATGGATGGAAAATATTCATTCAATGCATTAGTAAAAGAGTAGATATTAGAAAACATTTAAAGCAGTATTGTAAGAGACAGAAGTAACAGGAGAAGAGCGGGTCTTCGTTTTACCTTGAACAACCGTATGTACGGCAGACAATGATTTCTTCGTATCAAAATAGCGTGATAGTTCGTAGATTGAGCTGATCTGGTGATGTGTGTTTTAGTTCTGCAGGGAGCTTATTTGTTTTACTTGAAATTTCCTTCCTAATGCCAGGTGTCTTGTCATGAAATTTTTCATGCACATTTTTACATGAGAAAAGTGAATATTATGAGGCGTGGCTCCAGACATTCCAAAAAGGGGGGCTGACCTAAGAGAAATCAGGGGTATGAGGGAGTTGCACTGCTAATTCCCCGTATGTTTTGTTGTTATTGTTGTCATTGTGGCGGTAAAAGTCCCCCCCCCCCCCCCGGCCTTTGATCCGCTTCTGATTATTAGGAGATTATACAATATCAAAAAAATTATTGTGAGAATTATTTATATCTGAATTGTCATGAACAGATGAAATGTTCAAAGATTCCGGAGAGCAATTTTAAAAAGAAATGGCATGATTGCTGCATTTTTAAAGTGATCTACCTCATTCGATAAGCCTATGTCAAGGCCTCAAATTATACAAAAGCTCAGAAGATAGTCACTTAAGTCGGTAAATACGTTATCGGAGAGAAGAGGGTTGTCAAGTAACTCACTGCGGAGTCTGGCAAAGATGTTATCAATGAAAGTTTTACTTAAATGATTTAGTTAATTTGTTTTAAGTTAATTAAGCAATAGCTTGACTGAAGTCACTACACATTAAACTTCGTATACTCATAAAAAAAAACTGCATTGGTTTCTGCATTTAAATAATTCATACTAAATCACCTCCACTTACACTTGTGTGGGATTAATGAGGAGTTCAAATTATCTTTTAATGAATCCAAGGGGTGCTTTTCATTACTCCTCCAGTCTGGATAACATGTGAAGACACAGCAAATATTTTCACCACTGCTTAAACCTGACCTTATATATTCAATTTGACAGTGTGGACAGGGACAAGTCTTATTAGAATATACAATTTGTTACTTAACATACTGTTAACTTAAAATGACTTTGTAGAAGAAATCAAGCCCACTGCATCTTGGCGTTAATGAGACAAATGCAAGGTCTTACCCGATCAGTACGCTAGTCAAGAAAGTAATATGACCGTGACTTGTTGCAGATAAAAGTTCCACATCGAATGTTTGCGTCCAGGAACTGAGATAAGTGACACGATTGGGGTGATTCTTGGGAGGACTCCTCTTTTCAGTCTGAAAAGCTGAGAAGTGAACGTTTTGTCTCTGACAGCGTTCAACAAATTCAGACTTAGTGTAACAATTGCTTTACACATTGCTACGTACAAAATATGCATTTACAGCTTTATCAAGATAATCTTTAAAGAAGGTACCGTTCCCGTGTCAAAGGTGATTGACGTAATCATTGCCAAGATCATGAATTGGACAATCATGGAATAGTGACAGTACAACATTTTTGAAGAAGATCTCATCTAAGTAAGAAGAGATTAAGATGAAGATTCAGGAAAGGAACAGAAAAAGGGACAGAAACAAAAGTCAAATGAAAAAGAAAGAAAAACACGAAAATTTATGTTCATGAGGCTTTTTGGATAACAGTATTAACTTAGAAATGTTTTGAGCTATAAACAGAAAGAGTAGAGAGAGGGAATGACTAACATGAAAGACGGTCGATATCGCTTTTGTAGACCACACTTATACGACGATTAAGATTTTTTCACCATGAGACCATGACCGAACTGACTTTTGGGTGTTTCTCTTTAAGACATAGTTTTCCCTTTATGTCTCTTGCGATATCTGAAGGCGAAGAAGCGTGCACCATAGTTAGAAATTTCAACAATTACTTGTCTCGTGGAGGATGAAGATCACTGATGGTTTTTCAAGACGAATACACCAATCGATATCTGAAAGTTCCATCAGGACATTCAACTTCTGCCTAATGAAGTCCAAACACTTTTCGCTTGTATCTACTAAAGAAGCTACAGGTATACCGAGAATCCTAAGGCATTCACGCCTGGAATATTGTTCCAACTCGTTGGTTTATTTCTGAAGACGGATTCAAGAAGTCCGGACGGTCATCACTTTCTTTTGTGTAATGATAGCATTTGAATGCCTGGTCATCTGTTCTGTTTGGTGATTCGTGCCTGTGTTGTCTTCTACCGTCCTTCTTTTCGAAATAAGATTTCTAATATTCTGTCAGGTACTTGCAGGGACTGGAAGAGACTTTCAATAAACTCCATAATGACTTGGTGCTGTGGGTAGCTTTTACCACTTCGGAGCGCTAATCCTCGACCTCATCATGACGAATCAGCGCAGTGTTAAAGGCACAGGAACATACCTTCAGACCAATCCAGTTCTTGAGAGATTCTATGCCAGTAAGCCCACCAAAGGACGAGGAATGCTTCTGCAACACAAAATAACTATTTAGTAGTCTGGTAGGAGTGTAGTACTAAACAGCAGCAATTTAAACGAAAGTCACCATGTAGCTAAAAGAAAGACTCACAAAAATGACTGTCTTAGCCAGAAATTTGGATTGTCAGGCATCCGTTATGGCAGCTAGTTTCTACAAATCATGTTTTTAAACAGGTTCCGTCCATGAGATGTTAAGTCGTTACATCAGCTTTCCTAAGAAAAGTGACAGAAGTGTGAGCACTGAGCAGCTGGATTCTCAAGTGAATACTCAATTTCTATTAGTTCATTTTTCAGATGACCATGCATTAACCCTTTAAAAACTCACCTCAATGGATAAATTTGGTTAGTTTGATAGAGTTTTATGGCCCAGTTTCCGACCGATTGGTTTCAGTCAAGCCGGTCAGGGCCTTTTTTTCAGTTGTTGCTCACTGATGGCAACTTCTGCTCACTGGCAACTTCTGCTCACTGGTAACTTCTTCTGACCATGACAATAGGTTCCGGTTTTAAAGTCTTCGGTATGACTCGGCCGGACAATGGAAAGAGGCACTCACCCAAAACTACTCCTTAAACTCGTGGCTGTACTGTTTAAATGTGGTCGATTAACTTCAAGACGAACAAAATGCTACCATCCTCTACCCTTGTTGCTACAAAATGCGGCTTATCTGTGCTCATAGGAAAAACAAGTTTATCAGTTCAGAAAAACCCATTAAATGCCTAATTTTCCACAGTTTTTCTTATAAAAGTTCAAGATTCTGGGTTAAAAACCAATTTTTCAATGTTTTCGTAATACAAGCCATCCATTATCCAGTTCGGAGATAATCACTTTCCTGAGAAGATGGCTTAGCACAAGATCGAGAGAAAGCCCGCCATAGGTGGCACCATTTCAAATTTACCCTCATAATGCTTTGCGATCTTATCGCGCAAATTCAACTTAAGTGAACGTTAAACACAATTTAAACTTTTCACCAACCTTAGGAAAAAGAAATTTAGGCATATTTGTAAAACTTGTTACTTGGAGAACCAGAAAGCCTAATGATGTTTGGTAGTTTTAGTTATCCAACAGTCTCCCTTGTATTGTCCTAAGCTATTATTAGAGACTCGACACAGTCGCATGACTTGTGCAATTTTCTTCAAAAAATTGTTTAAACCTAGTAAATAGTGCCTGCATATGTGTGTTCATTCAACTGAATGTCCAAAATATCTAGTCAGTCTGTGGTGGCGAAAAATTCGGCCGACCTTTTATTTGAGTGCAAAGATATAGGAAGAAGACTGTTCAGAAGTAAATAGTTATTGCTCAATTAATCAAAATTACCGCCAAATCGGGTGAATTTCCATTTCTCCCAAAAGATGTTTTCTCTGTCTTCCCTGAATTCCCTCTTCATATTTTTTTTTTTGTTTTTCTTGTTGTTTTTTTTGTTTTTTTTTGTTTTTTGTTTTTTGCGGCTCATCGTTTCCGTCACTACCAGAGAGCATGGTCCTCCTGTGGGACAAATACTCGTGACATCCCTTATGCCCACTGGCGGCGGAAGCGGGGGGGGGGGGGGACGGAGGGACACGACCCCGCCCCCTTAATTTCTTAGCGAGGGGACGTCCCCCCTAAAATTCTTAGCGAGGGGAAGTCCCCCCCCCCCATTCTGCCATTATTTGGCTGATTCTTCTCACTGTCCCCTGCGACCGTGCTCTATGCCTGTGACCTTGTATTTGGCTACAAATCATTACAAGAATCTGGCAACCTCAAAACAAACAACGATCTAGATTCTAGACTACGCTATTGCAATAAAAGGTCACAAACAGTCGAAACCTACAGGAACCTGCGACCTAACTTTGAAATGTGATTGCCAAGAACCTCAACCACAAACCTAGTTATTTTAACAGATTGATTCCGGAATCCGCCAAAAATGGGCGAAACGTATCATCTATGGGAAAATCGTCGAATGGTAGCTCCGTTCGCATGACGTTTGCGTTCGTACATGACCGTCCGGTTGGAACTTTGGAAGAGTAATTTAGCTACAGTCACATTACCGCCGATGTCCGAAAAGGCGCCCGGCGGGGAACCGGCAGGACCTAAATCGGCAAGACATCGGCGACATCGGCAGGCGCCCTGCAGATGATCGGCCGACGAATTTGCCTCGCCGGCCGATTTTTAGACATCGGGCGGCGCCCGGTGAAGTTTAGCGCGGAGTTAAAATTTTCAGATCAGTTGCCGACGTCGGTGGGACATCGACGCCGGTGGATACATCGCCGAGGCATCTGCCATAGATCGGAAAAAGTATGTATATCGGCGGGCACCCGACCGGACATCGTCCGATGTGAAGGGCGACCGTCAGATGCCCGGTCGGCACCCTGCCGGTAGGGCACTGCCGGGGAACGGCAGATGAGTTAAATCGGCCGGGTGAGGGACGATGCCGGTGTTCGGCAGGTGACCTGGAGCCCGGAGAAATTGATGGAGAAACCATTGGCCGGTCACCTGGAGGCGCCCGAGCGGCGACCGGAGCAATGTGACCACATGAAAGATGTCGGTGAGATTTGGTAAAAATCCCCGGGCGCCCGGCCGATGTCAGACATTGGCCGATTTCTGCTCATTGGCCGGCGCCCGGCGGTAATGTGACTGAGGCATAAGCTACCTCGGTATTATACTGAAGTAGCCTACACATTGTTCAGAAGTTCGGATTCATCCTGATCAGAGAGGTCTGCATAGGCAGATTCAGACTGATTGCAGGGTAAATGTTAATGAATTTACAACAGATTGAATGTTGAAATGAATTCCGGTGAGAGTACAAGAATCTCAAGAAATAGACCTTCAATTAAAATACAAAATCAAAACAAACTTACAGGTGCAGTACCAAACCAAGGGCAAGTACAGGGGGGCAACTGATTTTAGAGTTGTTACGTAAGTGCGCCTCTTTTCCTTTGGATTTGAAAAATGATTTTAACAAAACCAAAATTACAAACATAACAACGCAACTGTTGATGTCCAAGAAATAGCCTATAGGCTATCTGTGAACGCAAATATTTTGCCCATTTTTGTTCATTGAATCCACCGTAAAATGTTCCAAAAACGGCTTATATCGCACGAGAGAGCTTGTAGTATCTCAGAGCTTCCAGGGCCCCAAGGCGGGCCCTGGACCCACGCCGGGCCCTGGACCCACGCCAGTGGGACTTCGCGCTTGGCGCTCGAGATGTGCGCTACGCGCAAATAGGGTTCGTTTCACGAGTCCAACCATTCCATCTTGTTCACTGATTGTCCCCCCCCCCCCCCCAAATTTTTTATGCTTCCGCCGCCACTGCTTATGCCTCATGTCCTGATCAAACGCTAGCCATTTTTAGTCATGACAAAATATACACACATATATGTTAATGTACGTAAATGGTAACTCGATCAAACATCTTCACTTAGGTCATTGATTTTTGAGTAAAGAGCATATCTAAAATTGAAACGGAAGTTTTGGAAAACTTCTTCAAAGTCAGACCCTCCTAGAAAGTATGAAGTTTGTCATCTAAACTTTTATTCATTTGCCTTCAGCCCCTCCTGGAAAAATTTCGCCCCTCCAGTACCTTGTCCGGTACATAGAAAAAGCACATTTTTGTTATGCACTTCATCAGATTCTATTCTGGCCAAGTGCTTTAATCTAATACCATGTAATTAATTAGTTTGTTGAATTCACATGGTGACACCTCAAAAGAATACATCGACCCAACATCGCATTGCATGTACCAGTAAATGCTAGGTACTTTGTAGCTAGGGTAAACTCCTTAATTTTAAAAGTATTAGAAAGCTAAACAACTGATCTTTTTTTTAATTTAAACAATTCATCCCACAAGTGTCACGTTCATGCGAGTGATGCCCCGAACAGTCCGAGTGCATCCAGAACGATTTTACTTTTCTCTACTATTGCACAGTCCAGAGTTGTTTAACCAGTGCATTGATACACAACATTATTTTGATTTCACGGAGAAAAGCTAATAACATATTCCGTTGGTAAGTGACAGGCTCTTTAAAACACCCCTCTTCCGCGTAAGACGAAATAGCCCTAAATGAGAACGTTTACTCCTTGTGGTGACTTCATCTCGAGGTCACCCGACCGTAACTGGGCCAAAAGTAGATGAGGACAAATTATGAATGAATTTTAAAAGTTCTAATGAATAGTTATTAATAATTATTTACTTTTTTATTTATTTATTTTTTTTTACATTTTATGCTTAAAATTAATCTGTCGGCTCATGACATTGCAATAAAAACAATGTCGGATTGTGGATAAAGTCACAGAAGTTAACTTGGCTTGCGAACCGATTCGATAAACTATCGATGTCACATCAGTGATAACGTATTGAAAACTTTACTATCGACTGTACATTGAATCAGTTCGTAATTGTCATCCAGAATCGGACATAGCTTTCAGTATTCCTATGTCATCTTCAATTAAAAAAAACGGAAGAGGAAAACTCAAAGTAAAAGCATTGCTTAATAACTTTTGCGTGATCCACATTCTGTAATGTTTGCTATGAAGAACATACCAGACAGCAAACATCATTGAGGCGTATAGACCCAGATTATAAAGTAGAATTTTATTCAGTTAGGAATGAGTAATGACTTAGCGAGAAACAAATTTTACGGTTATTTAAGCCAATTATTCTATGTGAATGGGCGAGAGAATAAATCAAGGCAATAGACTGTACGTCCAATGCCGTTGGATTCGTCCAACTGGCATACGACCTTCTGAATTTCTAAGCGAACACCGTTTGCATTCAAAACATACGTAGGAAAAATACAATGTGAATCGACTTTCCTCACACTAATTAACCATTATCACAACACGCGCTGGAAAAGTGTTCCATTCTTGTACATGTATGATCTACGTATCTTGCTTTATGTAAGTTTTCTCCCATGACATTTTGAAAAATATTTAGACAAGTATACTGAATAGTTTTTCAATAAAATACTGAGAAAAAAAATGAGCTTCCCAATAACATTTGACTTAGACAATTATAGCTTGTACGAAATACACACTTTGGTTCTGTTATTGACGGCTCCACTTAGCAAACTTATATCACTTTTCAAATCAATTTCCCAGTTTTGGTGAGGAATTACGATCATTCCTCCAGAGAACCCGTTGTGAAACCGAAATGATAGGTGACAGACCTGCACTAACAACATTGGTTGTCTGATATGTATAAAGAAATACATATCCTTTAAATGCAGCAATCAGAATCGCCTTCGGGCAAAATTTTCCTTTTGGTCTTTGTTTCGTTTTTTTTTTTTTTTTATTTTTATAAGATTTCAATGTCAAATATATGAAGCGATACTCATGCTAAGTCACTTGCAATGTAACTTAAGACCACTTCAAAATAAAACAAAAATAATGATTAAGATGAAAAATATACACCTTTTCTTCGTTGTGAATAAGATAACAGGGAACTTTAAAATTTCACTTAAGGTACTCGTTAATTCAATAAATTTGTCCTTGAACGCGGTTGATAATAACACAGAGGCGCATTTCTACTTACGATACAAGTGATGCCTACCGAAATCATAGTCTAAGAAAGGAGAAAATGAATCTCTTATCTAGAAAAGTAAATACACAAAGTAAGAAATGCTTTGTGGTACTACTGAAAGTTAAAGTTTGCCAATTTGGAAGAAACAGATAGATATATAGCTTACATCTATTATCATCAATCGTGCGAAATTGAATTATTCCAAGATTTGTGGAAAAAATATGCAAGGTTATGCTACACTATCGAAATGTCATGCGGCTTTCATATAATGTTGCCTAGAGGGTAAATGTTTTCTTAGATTTCAGAAAAATGATTCTTCGCCTTCAGACTGGTAAAGTATATCACGAAAGAAGTGTTTTGTTCTTACAGAGTGTTATATGGTTCAATATAAATAGCGCCAGCTATTCGCGACGGTTGACACCAGATCTTTTCGACAATGCTCTAGTCTTAGTACGGTAGATAAATTGAACACCAAGAATCTAGTACCAGCCGAAGTTTTTTCGTTTTCGTGCGAAGGTATTTGCACTTAAGGTGTTTACAGCGCTTGCAGTGTAGTGTAATTCAAGTTAATATTAGTTGCAAAATATTGAAGCTCCTCATATGTCATTATATTATAAAATAACATCTTATTGTTATATATACAGTTCCACGTCTGAAAACAAACATGATCTATATGAATAACAGGGCAGATTTCCCCAAGGTTAAAAAATGCAATAATTTTGTAACGTTAACACCAGTGGTTCGCAAACCTTTTCAAAATACCGCCCCCATAAGGCATCCATGACTGATCCAACGCCTCCTCCCACCCAACATGCCATCATATTTATATAAGTCTTTGACTTTGAGCTTTCCACTTTCAATTTCCAGCACCAAAATGACCCAGATAGGTTTTACATTGGGTAAATTTTTGGCAGTAGTTGCCAAAACTTTTCGGAGAAGACAGTCTGTGTCAAACACTCTGCAACCTCCAAGGTTCCTTCATTGCACGAATGTATGAGAACCTCCAGAGACCCCCTAGTCAATGCCAACCCCCCCCCCCTTTGGTTGCAAACTCCTCATCGCCCATTTGAAACGTTTCAACGCCGGGCCCCCAGGGGCGGTAGGGACCACTTTGAGAACCACTGACCTATATGTATTACATGGCAGATTTCCCCAAGGTTACAAAAATGCAATAATTTTGTAACGTTTACATTCTATACAGCTCTTTCATGCGCACTTGTATATTGAAGTTAACATTAGACTTTTAACAGAAAGTAAAATAATCGAAGACTGTGTTAAAACATTTACATAATAAAAGTCGTTCTTAGCGAAGGGATAAGGATTTGATTAACATCAGTAAAATGTCAAATGCAGATATCTGGTAAATTAGAGCCATTTCTAATTCAAAAACTTGGCACCTCTACCTCACTTTGTACTAATATACTAGTAATAACAATAGAGGATTCAGAGGAGAGCCTCCAAAATGTGTTGATGTATTCATCGCGGGTAATTTCGTATGACATATGGCTGCAGTGATAAACGTTTAAAAAGAAAAACTATATGAGGGATACTTTAGGAACTTCGAACACGATTAAAACTGTGTCACAACTGCATCATTCGAAACCATGAAACTGGATTCAGAACACTATGTTAAAACAGGAACATGAAATAATTTCAAGGACCAACAGAGAAGTCACCTTGTGCCTTAGGGCCGTTATAAACAGAGTGGGTAAATGTTTCCAGGTGTAACACCATAACTAATTTTTCCATTGACTGACCTATTGTTTTTTGAGAATATCTTAAAATATCTTAAAATAGAAATTGAAGCAAACAAAAAAATAGTGAACTTCTTAGACCTTACCCTTGATCTTACCACAAGCACGTACAAGCCATACATGAAGCCCAACAACACCCCCCTCTATATGCATAAACAGAGCAACCACCCCCCACTTATCATAAAGAACATCCCAGAAAGCATCAACAGGACACTATCCAACATTTCTTCCGACGAAAACACATTCAACGCATCATCACCCGTATACCAGGAAGCATTACAAAGAAGTGGCTATGGGTACAACCTAAAGTACGAGACCCAACCCCCCCCCTTATAAAAAAAAAAACCACATAATTCCTACAGGAATCAGCATATGGGATTTATGTGGGTTTTTGGGCATGTGGGAAAAAATTCCCACCTAATTCCCACATGAATGTGGGAAAAATTCCCACATAAATCCCACATGCTGGTCATCCCTTCCCATACTGGGTTCTATCATATTCTTGAAGGGGGATTTTTCAATGTACTCAGGTCTTCATCATTATTTTCCATTCATCATCATCTGCAGGCACACTACTGTATACATGTGCAGTAAACAGTCACAGTATAATGTTCCTATGAATTACAGTGTGTCCAAAAGAGTATTATGGCTGAATTTAAATGTAATGTTCACCTTAAAGTTCTTGCCAAACTGGATACACGATTGTTTCTTCATCAAAATATTTTGTGAAGGCACGTACAAAATAAAAGTCCACTAGATGCATGCAACTGGTTTGAGAATCAATATGTTTGAAATTCATCCAAGTTTGTTTGCAACACAATTACTGATTCCTTTTAAAGTACATCACATTGCCTGCATGTGTTAATTCTGATGCATGCAGTCTCTTCTTCAGAATAATTTGCGACAAAGGCATGTGCAAAATCCTGCTGAATGTCCACAAGAAAAGTCCACTAGATGCAACTTGTTTAAGAGTTAAATGATATGTTTGAAATTTGTCCAAGTTTCAAGTTGTATGCAACACAATAACTGATTCCTTTAACAGCACATCCCATTGCCTGCATGTGTTTTGAATATGAATGTCCAGTTGCTGAGGCTACACCTTATAAAAAATATCTCAGTCCATGCAACAAAACAGCACTCAGACTTAGTCACTTACTTAACAGTATTCAGCACATATATAGTCCACAGCCTCCACTCAAATTTACAACTGCACAGTGTGCATCCACTCTCACTGCTTGCTAACTATTAACTGCTGACTGCTGCTGTATACAACACACACTTGCTTTGCTATACAGCTCAACACTGTGCATGTACCATACAAAGACTCCTTTCAAAAGGGCTTTGTTGTGATAGAGCCTTTGAATAAGCCAATCACAATAGACTTCCTTCAAAGCTATTCACTGCACAATCCACACAGCCATTTTGTGCCTTCCCATATGGGGAATTTAACTTCCCATACCAAAAGATGACTTCCCACATGAAGAGTTGACTTCTTATATGGGAAACTGAACTCCCCATGTGGGAATTTAACTTCCCACATGGGGATTTCAACTTTCCATACGGGAATTTCAATTCTTGTGTGGGAATTCAACTTTTTGATGTGGGAAACTCGCACAGGCTGAATATTATCCCACATAATTCCTGTAGGAAGTTGTAACTTCCTATAGGAAATTGCAAATTCCTATAGGAAGTTTTCATTTTCCTACAGGAATTATGTGTGAATTATGTGGGTTTTTTTTATACGGGCCTAGCACCAGTCATTCCAAGGGAGCCCCGAAACGAAGACGAAATAGGAACATAACCTGGTTCAACCCCCCGTTTAGTGGCAGTGTCACAACCAACATTGGCAAGAAATTCTTTAACCTCTTGGACAGCTGCTTCCCACCTGGGCACACACTACATACTTTACTCAACAGGAACACGGTGAAACTGAGTTACAGCTGCATGGCAAACATAGACCAAATTATATCAGCGCACAACAAACACATACTGGCGAAACAGGAAGTACAACCAGCAACGCGAAGCAACTGCAATTGCAGAAAGCAAAGTGAGTGCCCATTGGGAGGCAACTGCCTCACGAACAACATTGTGTACCAGGCAACTGTAACACGCCACGACAACAACAACGAAGAAACATACATTGGTCTAACAGAGAACACATTCAAAACAAGATACACCGCCCACAAGTCTAGCTTTAAACACAAAGACAAAAGACACGCAACTGCACTCAGTGAATACATCTGGAAACTAAAGGATACAAATGTAGAACACTCCGTAAAATGGAAACTAATGAACAAAGCTCGAGCATACTCCACTTCATCTAAATCTTGTAATCTCTGTCTGGAAGAAAAGTTCTTCATTATACTCAAACCTTCCTTAGCAACTCTAAATAAAAGAAACGAACTGGTAAGCTCTTGTAGACACAGGAACAAACATCTACTGTGTAATTATTCTTATAGGTAATGTATCTTGGCTCGCTTTACCCCGTTCGTGCCTGTTCACATCGAACACGGAACCAACACGTGCTTAAAAACGGACACGTTCATAAGCAGCGAACATATACGTATTTAACGTTATTGACATCATTCTACTTCAGGCTTCTGAGGAGTGAGGACCTACATTATTGGCCCTTACGAAACAGTTCTGTAAAGCTATGTTGTAAGAACTTATTGCAACCTTTTCAATATTACAGCTCCCTTCACAGGGTTGAGCACTTTACCATTGCCTGGTTGACATTACTAATTAATTTTTACTATTACGGTTATATGTATATATATATATATATATATATATATATATATACCTAATTGTGGAATAAGGGGAAATTTTTGGGCAAAATATCAACGTTAGGGGGAAAATTTACGTTCCCCTTTACGTTTTCACACACTGTTTAAATGGGAATACGATAGTGTATAGTAATATACATATGGGGGTACGTAATATACCTAATTACTTCAATGTTGACCAAATTACGGACGCCTATCTTTTAACACGTACGACTAATGGACTATTGAATTTACGTACATGTATATGTTTTTCCTTAAAGGCGAAATATACAGTTATGTATTTTATTGTTTTTTATTTCGCCTAAACGTATCAAGATATACAAATTTCCCCCTAATGTTCAATCTAGTGGTATATATATATATATATATATATATATGTATGTATGTATATATGTGTGTGTTTGTGTAAAGTATTTCCGGGCATCTGTTATTGACTAAAGACCGATGCCAAAGATATTAAATTTAAATCACCCCATTAAAAACCATAAAATTTTGACGTCTACATTTTAAAATTTTCTAAATTCGGGCAAATGATATGAAAATTCGGGCAACAGTTCTTCTCAATTTACCAACATAAATTACATACTAAGGCCTCAAGTTCCCTTAAAGTACCCATCACGATTTCGATGTATTGTGGGCAGTGCCGGGTTAACAATGAGGCTAGCGAGACAAATGCCTCGGGCCCCCACAAAAAGGGGCCACCACAAAAAAAATCAACCAAAAATATCAAGAGTAAATGTATGTGTTGTAACAGTATATATCAGTTGTATGAAACAGTTTATTTTGGATATCTATAGACACGGGAAATGCCATTTCCTGCAATGTAGGGGACGTGTTAGCCCATTTTTTTTTCTTGTACGCTCCGCGCCAACTGATGGTGGCGCTCCGCTTAGATAGTGTTAAGGCCCCGCACATTGACATAGGCCTCGGGCCCCCACATACCTTAATCCGGCACTGGAGCTGACCACGGCCGTTTCTCCAGCTGTGGCTCACTGGCTAGTTTTTCCTACCCCATTTGTTATGCAGAGCACCAAGCACGATTTCATAAAGAAAATATCTGCGAAGACAGAAAACCTGCTCAATTTTGTTTGATGAATCAGACCAGTGCTGCCATTCTTTTTTAAAAGGAGATCAATACATTATCAGTCTGTTTCCTCTGTTATTTACAAGTCGGTAATATTGCATTTCTTGACCGTTTGGGAGATTAACATAATGTATTTAATTTTTGTTATATTAGATGTGGACAGATGAATATCTCCAATGGGACCCTAAAGACTATAACGGAATAGATAACTTCAAGATACCATCCGATATGTTGTGGATGCCGGACGTGGTATTGTATAACAAGTAAGGATTCACTTTTCTTCTGAATCGAATCTAAGATTGCTTTCGTTGCTGCAGCAACTTTAAATATTTTTGCATGTGGACAATTTAAATTTTTATTCCATGTTCCCTTCTGTATTTTATAATTTTCATCTGTTTACATGATTTCATGTGACTGTTTGGGGGACTCACAGCTGTCGTTCGTACAAAAAGGTGTTAGGCAATTTAGTCTTATCACCATGTTGGTTACTTATTCTATTGTTCAAACATTCATGCCTTCTTGTCGTAATATGGGAAGATAAATTTTCAATGGAGAGTTACATAAAGAGATAAAGGAATATCGATGATAGTTTACCCCAGAATGAAGTTTATTCCTTCGCAGTATCCCAAAGTTGCCCTCGTATAACAGGTCGTTGTAAAACATTTAGATGGGTATTACAGATCTCAGTGCGCCAAACTGAAATATTTAACTTTCCTTTGTCAATGACATTTTGAAAGGAAATTCGTCCAAATAAGAGTATGAAGTTTTTCAATTACTTTCCGTTTGGTATATGTGCCTACTTGTTACTTAACATTCCATTCGTCTGAACATGATCTCCACAAGAGTATGGGCGTAATTTTGCTATTAGCTTTTTGGAGCTGTGCCTATTTAGTTTTCCTAAAGTGGTTAGGGGCTGAAAAACAAGGGTACGATGGTCCCTATTTGCAAATTATGACGCATTCAATTATTTTTTCTTCACAAATCGTTTCCACGAACGTGTAATGTATCTCAATGACCACTCCCACGGATCTTAAAAAGGAGAGGGAGCAAAATACCGATTCTTTTAAAAACCTTATTATGGACTCGGACCTTGGAAGTGTACAATTCCCGTTTCCCAAATTATCGCTTTGATGTGTTTTGAAAACTGGAAGGACTTTGAGAATCGCCTTCCAAAAATGGCTCCAGTGAAAGTGGTGGGTGAACAACTGTTAAATTAACCATAGCGTGGTTTCTCTGTAGTCGCTATGCGGTTGTCCTAGTTTTATTTCTCAGGTTTTAATTTTAAAAATAAGAGTTAACTTTTTTTACACTGTTAAAAAACGCCAGCAAAATTGCAGAAAAAAACAAAGAAATACGAAAGAATCCCTGCTGCAGATCCAATAGGAATACACATATTTTTCTTTGTTTTTGTTTATGTAATTTTACAGGCATTTTATCAATGTACATACACTAAGCCTTCAGAAATATTAACCTCACGATGATACAAATGTTACTGGTTAATATGTAATGTAAACCGCGAGACGATGAAATGATTTTTGTAGGCTGCTTATGAAATATTTCAAAGAATTTAGCACAGTATTTTACAATTTAAGAAATTCTTTTTAACGATTGCACCCAGTTTGGATTTTTAGATGTTTTTAAGTACCAGTTCATTGTCTTTCCTTAGATGACACTCAATAACACATTCGAACTGACGTGTCATTAAACCCCGTATATCTTACGATGAAATGTAGTAAATGCAGATGGATTATCTACACCTAACATACCGGTTTTTACATTCTTGATCCTCCAAAGTCTTACTTTGATCAAAGTTTACAGAATGAGGCTGAAAACTGCATTCAAGAAGGAAAGTAAGATTGATGGAGGCAATTCCAGGAAAAACAAATATCATGATCATCATCACCATTTTGTATGAAATACCTCACCCGTGCGATCAAGATATCATAAGTTAATATTAAAAATGATATGACCCTTCTTCATTCCCCTATCTACAACAATAATGGAATGATTTTAATATCTAGTATCTTGGATGTAATGAAAACAAGAGAGTCAAAATTTTCGTCAAATCATCTTAAGCGTTGAAAATATTTCTAAATTGGCTTAAGCTGAAGACTGTTTCAATATAAAGACAGAGGAGGCATCAAAATTTCTGGGACCCTCGTCTAATAATTGTACGTTTCTTATTTTCATTGAGAAAAGCAATCAAAATAAAGTCATCCATTATGGACATATTTAAACTAGAGAGGGATACCAAAGAAGTGAGATCATGCTCGCTTTACATTTCTCTAAAATCTTTACAATTCTCTAAAATTTCAGCAACATGTAAAGGTTAATGCGGTGGCCAGATATGGAAGATAATTTCCAGAAAGTGAAACTGTATAAGGGTTCGAGTAATAGTGAAATGCATAACTATGGTGGTAATTTTTATTTTTCTACAGTTCTAAATTTCTAGAAAGAACGAGACCCATCCTAACCATGGCACCTCTTGGTTATTGCCATGGTGGAGGTTCTTAAATTTAGCTCACGTTGAAAAAATAAATGTAAATTACTCCAGGGAAGCAAATTTGGTATTAAATGTAGAAGCAAGTCAATTATTCCAATGTAAAGCGCAGCATACAAGCAATCGATAACCCTTGTAAATAATTTCACGAAGAAACATTTAAAGGTTAACTTTTACTTCCTTCTAACTTTAGCTAAAATGCAAGCTTAAAATGCAAGCTTTCAAAAACTCCTTTGAAAATTTACTTTTGACAAAACTTTGAATTGACTTACGTATATGTTGAATAGAGGGAATTATTCAAAGGAATACACGGCTCTGAAATTTCACCTTGTCGCTTACCAGCCTATACTGTACACTTCAATTGACTATTGGTGATATAAACATTATTTACGTGCCTCTGTAACGTTTCTCTCCATTTTACACTCTGAAAAAATGTTATAACCAAATAAGGACATCCTTACTCAGTTACAGCATTTTACTCAAATCCAAACTCACCTCTAAGCTTTTTCCAACGTGTTTTCCAGTGCAGATGAATATAAAGATTATTTAAGTGGTAAAATCGTCGTGGTGAACTACACTGGCGACATAATGTGGGCGTCACCGGGAATATTCATCACGTCATGTACCATTGACGTCACAAACTTTCCATTTGATGAGCAACAGTGTTGTATGAAATTTGGTCCTTGGCAGTATGAGGGGAAGGAAGTTAAGGTCACCGGTGGTGGTGAGTGTAAGCATTCTTGATTTTACAACTCCCGTTTAACATCTAGATCGTCTCGTCAAGCACTGTCACTAACACGTGCCTGTTGGTAAGACCTTTATTTTGCATGGCAACACGCATGCTCGTCCCTTATCTTCCATGATCATTACCTTAAGGCATGACCAGGCAGCTCATCTTTCCGTCATAACAACGATCGAACTGTTTCATGCACGTTAATGCAGTGGCAGACAATGCCCCACCGACTGAACTTGGGACTGCATTTCCCAGTGACAAAAACTCGGATTTGTCCCCCATCAATATTGTCAAGTGCTCTAAGAAAAGGAAAACGCTGGGGTATTTGTATTGCCAAACAATATCTTGTTCGCTCCTCGCGAACCGATGGTAGTGTTCCGCTTAATCTTCCAGGGTCTGACCCCCCCCCCCCCACACACACTCCCCAGATATTTTTTCGTTTCGTCGAGCCTAGGGAAAGTACGTTTTCTTTAAATTTCTGCCAGAAGTAAAATTTAAATCATATGCAGTTTCCTATTTATCACGTGACGTAAAATCAATACACTCGGAAATATAGAAATGACAACATTTGCCTCTTAGTATTTTCTCAAGGACAATCTTTCCCAAATTTTACGTTTAATTACGTTTTCCGAGACTTAAATGGGTAAACGTCCGATTGAAGGAACTTGAAAATGACATGTTCCTCTAACCCCACATGCCTTCTACGAGTATGAACAGTTCTGACTTTTTATAGTCAATTTCCCATCATGCCTGATCAATTTTTCATATGCATGATTATATGCTTCACTTACACGCCAACCTATATGTATAGGCAGTTAACTCAATTTGCATTACGCATGAGCATGTCACAATATTCATGGCCTCATATGTATATATATACATACTTATATTGTTATTATGGTGGCATGGTGGCATGTGAGTAGCAATGGTTTTATGTGATACGTATCTACCATGCATGATCGCCTTACCTAACGCATGAATTTAAATTGCACCTACTTTGAAAAACACGCAGCATAAAATATACACTCCCTGCGTGAGATACGGTTTTAGCTATATGTGCTCACTGCAATAGAATAGTATTCGTTTCACTAACCATAACTTATTTTCAGTATTTGCAAAACATATGAAAATAGACCTTTAGCAATACTGTTATCTAACATTTTACTGCTTTAAGTAAACTGATCAGGCTTAGAGTGAGCCATGAACAGTTATATATTGTGGAAGTGGATTATCCGCCCTATGTTCCTCTGCTCTCCGTGGAGTAATATTTAACTAGCGCATATACTTTTCGAAAAAGTGACTTCTCGAAACAAAATCGTGACAGTCTTACTGAAGGTCGTAATTCAAACTTTCCTAAGGGAAGACAAATTTGTTTCAAAGGTTCTTGGAAATTCAAAGTCAAATATTAAGCAGTTTTGTAAGATATTGCAAGGCATTCATCTCCTTAAAATGAACTTGATGCAAGCAAGCATGAAACGATGCCCTCATATTAACCCAACTGCTTCATTCTTCCAGAAAGAGATCAAGTTTCTCAAATTTTGGCAAGCAGAATTTTACGCCAGAGAGAATGCATTTTTTAAATATCTATTGAATCTCAGTCGGACAAGTATAGAATAAAAAAATATTATGAAGGAGATGTATTTCAAAATTTAGGATATTATTTAAGTGTTCTGCTTCCTTTGTGTTCATTTTAAGTTCTATCGAGGTAGTTTCACAAAAGAACTATTATCTAACGTTCAAGCAAATTTGACACTAAATCCAAACATTGTGAGAGCCCTTTAAATGAACTCTTTCTTATCATAGAAAACATTAAGCTTTCTTTAGAATAATTTTTTAAATTATGTCGTTGCGCATTAGATATAGATTGCACTGTGTGATGTGCTGGAGATCTTAAAAAAAGCTTATTTCGAAGAACGACCTCGTTTTAGATCATTTATAGTCTGCTACAACGTAACCTCATACACAAGCATGAAACCACTTTCATGTCATACAAATAACTCCCATCCATATTTCAAATATTGCAAAGCTTGTGACAGACATATGTACTCATTAGCTTTATATAATGAGTATATATAATATAAGTAATGATTAAGTAAAAGATCCACGTGTACTCCTGAAGATATAAAATTAGAGGAAAATCCGAAGAGACAAAGATGGACAAAAGAGAGTACTAATTTTTTGTAGTCAGATATTTCCGCCCCACCTGGGGCCTTCCTCGGTGACAAATGAACAAAGCTTAAAATTTAAACATACACAATGACAGATTGCGTTAAAAGCAGAGATAAGATCGTTACGAAATAATAAAGAAGAATGTTACGAAATAATAAAGACGCGCATCGCGTTGCGTCATAATCAAGGCTCTTCACGTGACGTAAAAGCGTTACTGCCCAAGCACTGGGAGTGGGTTATTGATACGCGCGCATGACTCGGCCTTAGTTACAAAGGAAGTGCAGTACAAAGAGAGAGACGCGAAGGGCTATGAAGAGCGGCGAGGAGCCTCTGGAGTAAGAAAATATATATATATATATATATAAAATGTATCTATTGTGCCAGAAAACGAAAACTTGACGAAGCTTATAACAGTGAGATCCTACTATAGACAAGAGAAACAAATCTCTAAGAGTACCATTCTTAATAATATCGATGAGAAAACTTAGGGTAGAGAAGAACGAGAAAATAGTTTCAGATAGGTAACTGATAAGGTATCCTAAAAAAGTTACAAAGAGTTAACGAAGGAATATCCCTTAAGTAGTCCCAAATCTCTGTTTAAGCCGGATTTAAATGATTTAACTCGGAGGATCCACTTCAGTTCTTGTTTTTTTCTTTCCGAAGCAGATCTAAATCCTGAAGCTACAAGGACGCATTTCATGTCATAAATGTTATGGTTCTCAGAATTAAAATGCTCCGCCACTGGGAAGCCACTCCATTTGTCTCGGATGGATTTTTTGTGGTTGTCTTCATAGCCCTGCGCGCCTCTCTCTTTGTACTGTACTTCCTTTGCAACTAAGGCCGAGTCATGCGCGCGTATCAATAACCCACTCCCAGTGCTTGGGCAGTAACGCTTTTACGTCACGTGAAGATCCTTGATTATGACGCAACACGATGCGCGTCTTTATTATTTCGTAACATTCTTCTTTATTATTTCGTAACGATCTGATCTCTGCTTTTAACGCAATCTGTCATTGTGTATGTTCAAATTTTAAGCTTTGTTCATTTGTCACCGAGGAAGGCCCCAGGTGGGGCGGAAATATCTGACTACAAAAAATTAGTACTCTCTTTTGTCCATCTTTGTCTCTTCGGATTTTCCTCTAATTTTATATATATATATATATATATATACACAATTAAGGTTAGGTTGGAAAAAATTAGCTCCTTAGGTTGAGCACTCTCTGTACTTGCAGTACTTGTTTGCATATTTACCTTTATATATATATATATATATATATATATATATATATATATATATATATATATATATATATATATAGGTCGAAAGTGTTGTAGTAATACATTCGATCATTCGATCATGATTTTTTTTATACCGATCCAAGATAGAGTATAAACTCTTATCAAAGAAGGAACGACCTACACATCGACCTACACATTCTAACTTCGATCTACCAACTTCGACCTACTATATATATATATATATATATATATATATATATACCACTAGATTGAACATTAGGGGGAAACATGTATATCTTCATACGTTTAGGCGAAATGAAAAACAATAAAATACATAACTGTATATTTCACCTTTAAGGAAAAACATATACATGTACGTAAATTCAATAGTCCATAAGTTGTACGTGTTAACAGATAGGCGTCCGTTATTTAGTCAACATTGACGTAATTAGGTATATTACGTATCCCCATATGTATTTTACTATACACTAACGTATTCCCATTAAAACAGTGTGTGAAAACGTAAAGGGGAACGTAGATTTTCCCCCTAACGGTAATTTCCCCCTGACGTTGATATTTTGGCCAAAAAGTTCCCCTTATTCCACAATTAGGTATATATATATATATATATATATATGGGTTCGGTCCCCCGTGCAGCTCAATTTTTCTCTCTGGTGTTTTTCTTCAACCGTTCCTTCTTTGATAAGTGTTTATACTCTATCTTGGATCGGTATAAAAGAAATTCATGATCGAATGTATTACTACAACACTTTCGACCTATATATATATATATATATATATATATATATATATATATATATATATATATATATATATATATATATATATATATATATATATATATATATATATATATATATATATATATATATATATATATATATATATATATATACACACACATTCTAACTTCGATCTACCAACTTCGACCTACTATATATATATATATATATTTATATATATATATATATATATATATATATATATATATATATATATATATATATATTCCCTGTGGTTATCGAACGATTTGAGGTATAATGTTTTAACCTTATTTCAGTAGATTATCAAAATGGAATAGGTTTCTTAATTCCTCAAGCATTTATAGATGCAACGTGGCTTTCGTTTCAGCATGGTGTCACATTGTAAGTGAATCTAATGAGGATATTTGCTACCCGTGCGGACATGATTAACACCCTGCAAAAATATGTAGTACAGTGCGTATAGCCAACTGAGGAGTAGCGGAGGACATGCGTGATCACAATTGATTTCGGTCTGGCAGTTGGCATGACCACCTTATTATAAGGTCATGTAAAAACACGATAACTCTTGCAACACGCACATGAAAAATAAAAAAAACCCATCATGTCCAGGACCTTAATTGTGAAATGGAATGGTTTCACGGCTGTGCAAGGAACGTCCAGTAGAAAAAGTGTAAAGGTGTTGGTTAGGTTACGTTAGATGGAGTTTTACGGTCCAGTTTCCAACCAACCAATTCAAGTCGAGCCGGCCACGGCCCTTTTTTCCAGTTGTAGCTCACTGGCAAAGGGTGTTGAATGAATCGCTAACTCCCACCTTCACCTTTTAAGAAAAAGTATGATAAAACAGGCCCTGAAAGTCTTTTAGTTCTGGATATGCCCCGTAAACTGCAAGATTGCATGTAATTTCAAAGAATTCGTAGGTAAGTCTTGGTATCAATTCGTGATCTCATACCTCATCGCATTAATTACACAACTCTACCTTGCTTGTACTATTTTCCAAGATATTTTTCACTTGTGCGAACCTTGCCCTAGTTTGAATCCATCATAATAAGTAAAACAGTTAGATATGACCATAATTACTGTAATTTGAATAGTGAAAAACTGTTATTCATAAACCCAGCCAACATCAGATGGAAATTAAGAAAAGAAGATTTGATTTGACTTTACTCCGAATAGTGAAACTCATTTTTCAAAAAAATCATAAATCTGTCACACCTTACTCTAAGGATACTTTTGTATTCCATTAAAATTGGCTTAAATTCCCACCTTACATCAACACTGTTCAAATTGTTCACATTTACTGAAAAAATAAAGAGATACAAAACGTTTACAAAAAATACTGGGAAATATTTGCCACTGTTTTTCTGTAATCTTCATATGTCTCTTGATTCTTTAATTTATAACGATTTTTAACAGTGTAGCATTTACTCCAGGGTGTAATATATCTCCCTTAGGAACATATGTCGTTTAATTATCCCTTTTGAAACAAGTAATTGCAAATGTATTTTTAAAAGAGTTTAGGTATGCTACGATTCTGCCAATGGCAATTTCATCTGGTCAATACAAAATTTATGAAAGCTTCATGACCCAGACCTCTATAGCTTCCATACGGAGGTCGAAGACAAGTTCATTTGAAGAGCGTCCCTGATAAATGAATGTGTGCCATGTGCTATGCAATAAAGTTATATTTTTGCAGACATATTCTTGTACAACTTTGTTGCCTGCAAAGCTATCAGTGGTTCGTCATCTCATCTAAACCCAATGATGTCACACCTTTGTATATGATTATATGGTCAAGTATTTAGCACAATTTGCACCGCATAACTGTGTTTGCAATTTAACCAAGTCATGAGTAACGGATATTTTCTCGTCATGTTGCTTCGATTGATGGCAAAATGTCACTTGTTGAGCTGTAACAATTTGTTGGTCACTGCAATATGCGCATTTGTATTCCACGTTTTATATAAAGGCACGCAGTGGAGCACTAAATATAGTGGTAACAGAAAATCACACCAGTACACTTTTCAAAAAGAAAACAATTTATCTCACTAACACGCATAATATGAACGGGATAATTATATTATCCACTTTACTGGTGATTATTCGATTGCATATTTCTGTGAACATATTATTACAATTAAGTAAACAGAAAAACAAAATCTACTTAACAAAATACCTGTTGCTTTACCATCATGACTTATCCAGATAATGAGTGTAAATAAATAAAAACATCACACCGCTTTTTAGATACGTGGTTTTCGGGTAGACGCTAAGTTCTCGCTAAGGTACTGTCCCCGTACCAATTTGAAAAGGATAATTTTACCTATTGATGATTTGGGACAAAGGAAAATGGTTTTGCCAGGAATTTTAAGAAGTGGTTCCCCCCATGACCATGATACAATATACCTTTGGCACTACCATATTCCTCTGAGAACATCTATTTGTTACAATACAATTTTAAGATTCCTCGAAAACATCCCACACTTTTGCAAGGTGGGGACAGCAGTAAAACATCATGCTGGTTAAAATAGTGTGGTACTAATTTCTAAGCAGTATCATACCCAAATTCCACAAATAGTAACACATTCGGAAAAATCCTGTACCAAACTTAATTTGGAGGAAATGTTGGTCAGTCTCATGAAAAACTTAAACTATGCTCCAACAAAATTGCCAACCAAATTGTAGCAATTAAAATTATAAGCTCAACAAAACAGCTGCAGCAAATAAGGATCCACTTCTCTCAAATCCTCCCCTCCCACCAAAGCTACAAACTGTAATATCTAGATTGGATAATTTGAATAATATGGGTGATGGATGTGCCGTCTGAAGGAGTAGGCAGGAGTTTCGTGGTAGGTAAAGTTTGGTTTGTCTTTAGTACCGGGGGAGCCAATAATTTTACTCCTGCAGTTCAAATGAGGACATTTACCACGACACATGACCACATGGTTTCCCTTTTCTGTTCAAAAATGAAATTTTTTTGGCACTGTAGCACATATCCAGACTTTGTATGGCTGTAAAAATCATAAACAGCGCTTAATTCACTTTCAGAGAAAATCCAAAGACATGTCGGGTCATCAATTATAAAAACCGTTAAGCATCACATGAAAAAAATTATTTCTCCACTCACCAGTTCTGGAAACGCTTGCAAAAGTAAAGCCAGAGGGGATTACATCAGACAGACATTCTGTCCCATTCAAATACTGAAACGAAGATTCTGAAGAATTCCCAACAGATATGACAATTTTGGGAAACATATAACGACTAACGGTAAGGAAAAAATTCAAATGTGACAAATCTGTAATTTTACCCAAAGGCTTCGGTAGAAAAAGGAGCGAATCAAATTGCTTTTAACAAATGACAAGATTGCATTTTCGTATGTGAAGTTACTTTAAGAGGACATAAATGTAGCGTCAAGTATCGAAAGGTAAATGTCAAACTTGTCATTTTCCACAAACAACTGGAATGCTAACCCGATGGCCAAAACTATACAGCTGGAAAGCTTCTGAAATGAAGCACTTTAGATTGCGACTTTGCAAACTAAACGAGTAAACCTTAGAAATTTTTACGAAAACTTCAGAATAATTTAGCTATTTAGTCTTCCTATGACAAAACATCTAGGTTAAAAACAAGCATGTTATAGTATGGGACGAAGATGGTTCATTTAATCTAATCTGTTCAGATGAACAGTGCATATTGTATAAATTTAGTACATGTTGTCACTTGAAGATAAATTACAATATTTGTTCTCAAGTAGTTTGACAGAATTGGAAGATGAGAGGAAGTGTTACAACATTTCAAGTGATTCTAACTGTTTGACAAAGGAGAAATGCATAGAAATATCCACCCAAACTTTTGTTTAACGTTTAAACAGTCCACTGGAACATTTATGATAAATAAAAAATATTCAGCGCGAAAACTCTGACAAGATCTTTCCAATTCCCACAGCAATATGTAACTTGATCACAATGCGTTGGAATTTTTCATTTCATTAAATCAAACTCCTGAATGCCTCTATGAATAAAAGGGCACCGATGTCAGAACTTCCAACAACAACAACAACAACATCAACAACAAAACCCAAGCATAGAACCCATCATTATCCGTATTCTCCCTTATAATAGTGGCTGTTATGCAAGAACATAGGAATCTCAAATTGAGAAAAGATATTTATATTTTTTTTCTATAATCCACAGGAATGCCCATCGTTATAACATCCAATTGTGCCATAAGCATCTCTACTCCCAAGGTTTTAGTAACAAAAGTCTTAGTGTCTGAGTGTGGGTGGTTTAAGTTCTTTATCAAGAAAACAGTATCAATTCGGTTTTGGGAAATGTGAGGCGTGAACTGATATGTCAAAATTCAAAAGTGTCGTTACTGCAGAATTTAGTGCTTATCGATATGTGCTCGTCTCGTTATTTGCTGTAGCTTTACAGTACTCTGTCGTTACAAGGACTGTAACTGTTACTTGACCATTAAGTTAACTTTATTTTTCTTTATTTTTTTTTTAAATTTAAAAAATGTTTATTAAAGAGCATGAAGAAAATAAATTCAAACAATCCGTCTACCATCACAGGACATTCATGAGCTAAAGAATTAAATGTTGAAGTATGCTCACTTATTTTGGAACACTCAAATTAAAACAGTGGTTAGTAATGTAATATGTGATGAAATTGTTGTACCGCTTAAATTACAGTCTTTGTATTTCTTTGTTTTTCTTAAAATTACTTATCATTGTACCTATATGTGATAGCACATCTTACTCTTATGAGGTGATGTAATTACTTAAACATTCTCTACACGTCATGCTCAGAAAGCAAACAGGAGCATTCAAGGTCATAAAACGTGTTTAAATTCAAAGGGAAACAAAGCAGGTAATGTGAGTTGTAGAGCAAGAAATTCACAAATTATTGCACAATATATACTACTTTGTTTAAATGAATAAATTCCTACATTAAATAATCTCTAAACTACATATGTGTGAAAATAGTTGACAATATATTTTTAATTTAATATTTTAGCTGGTTTTGGTAAATATTTATACCGTTTGGGCCATGGCCTCTCCAGTTATGAAGGATTTTAACTATGGCAAACAAAAATAACACCTGTGTATTAACCTAGTGTGAAACAGGTAAAAAATCACTTAAATACACGTTATTACTACTAATGTAGAAGAAACATTCTATCTTCGGTGGTATGCTTTTCATCATACGTTTGGTGAAACCAAGGAGGTTCTATAAGGATGTTCTACAAGGGACTCTGTGAAACAATTGCAATAATTTCATCATTCCTTTGTCGTTAGGTTAGGTTAGATGAAGGTTTACAGCTTTCAACCAATTGGTTCAAGTCGTGACGGCAAAGGCCTTTTTTTCCAGTTGTGGCTGACTGGCTTGTTTTCCCTACTCTATTGCTTATTCTGAGCACCAAGCACAATGGCAATAAGTTCCGGTTTTAAAGTCTTTCGTATGATCCGGCCAAGACTTAAACTTTGGACCTCTCGGCCACTTGGCCATGAAGAAGGTCCCTCTCTCGTCCAAAATGTAATATGTGTTAAAATCAAATGCAGAATAATTAAATGAAACGACAAAGCTAGTTTTTTGTTTTATTAATTTTAAATCGACTATGAACAAAACCTTTATTGTACGAGACTCTGTTTGCTTAACAAATCAATAAAATGGCACAGGTGGAGAAAATGCAATTGTTTTTTTCAAATAACTCATATCAGGTTGGAATTTTTAAATAAAGGGCTGTTCCCAATAAGATTTGTTAACCCAAACATATTCTCACGTCACATATTGCATGATATAAGGTACTACACCTTAAAAGAAAGATTCCACGATCCAGTATTCTTGAAGCTATCTATAAAAAAAATCGAATGTGTGTAAGATCTACCCTGAAAAAGTATTAAAAGAACTCAGTGAAAAACCAATTCCACGAAAGGGTTTGCAGCATACTTTACTTATCAACATCACCTGACTTCTGTTTAAAAATTGCTTTCTGCGTTCTCTCCGTGTGTTAATAATGTGGTAATACCCCAACGTATAATGGTGTAAACCCTAAATTAATGAGACCGCGATTGTTTTTTGGTTAGCAAATTATATCCCTTTTCACTTCTACTGTTTTCAAAGTATGACCTGTAGTTTACTTTATAAAAAGGGCAAAATGTCTTCTGTGCAGTCTTCTCATTTACACGGAGTCTTCTCGTTTCCCTCTCCAGAGAAAACGTAGGTAGATTGTATATCAACTAATTCCCCTAATTCTCCATTCGATAGAACTATTCTATTCGTCTATTGAACTGCTTAAATGTATAATTTGATTGGTTTAAGCCTCGCCTTTAGTGTTTAAATGCTACTTTAGACCCAATTGACTTACTTTTGTTCTACACGCATCTTTGCCGTCTAAGGTCTTTGGAAGAATTAAACAGTTAAACGAGAAGTCAACCTTTCACTGTTTCTAGGCGCCATATGTGTCGTAAAGCCAAAAATGTACATTCTGTTCCAGGCTTTGTGAGACCAACAGTCACTTATCAGGGAAAAAATGTCATTTTACCTCCCACCCTTTATACACCACAGCTTTATTGCAATTTGATTACTGCATTCTCTTCATTTCGTTACTGAAATAAGCAAAGATGAACATTATCACCTACTTATGCACGATCGGGACCAATACAAGTAATGCACGAAAATGTAGCCCACGTACATCCAGACATAGCGTTAACCCCGAGAGTGCACTATCCTGTTCTAATGCACATTCTAGATTAATTCATTCAAAAACAGCAATTTTTTTTAATGAAGACACGGGAAGGAAGTTATTTTTCGTTTATTCCTAAAAAACCACATAAAAGCAAAATAGAGTAGCCTAAATGAGGGTGTTATTCATAACTAAGAGCCTATTGCGGAATAATGCGCGGTCACATGACCGGAATGGATCAATACAAGTTGAAGATTGGTATTAAATATGAATGAATGAAAATTTAAATTGGTTTTCTTAACACCCGCGGTCCTCACAATGTATACCATGTGCAATCAATCTCGAGACATTCCAACCCTTAAGCCCAGGTCATATCAAAAACCGGATTTCTCTCCGACATTTGTGAGTTTTACTTTTGATCTTTTCCATCTTTGGTGGAAAATAACCAACAATTTGCAATCCTGTGAAATTAAATGATATGTATCGCAGGACTACAAAATCAGTTATACTACATTAGTCATGAATGAAAAATTTTCCTGCCGCAGATATGGTGTGTAATACATAAGACGTTCCTGACTACCTACAAACTACAAACGTCACAAAATCTGCAAGTGTTGGAAAGTGACGGTAGTAACTTCAAATTAGCAATCGCAGAGTCAGGTGCGATAAACGTCTGGCTAGTGTTGTTTCTTACATCCAAATTTTAACTTACCATTTGTGCAATTCAATATTGGGAAAGGCTTTACACTGAGGTTAAACAGAGATTTGGCAATCGCCAAATCAACCTCTGTTTTCGCGAATCCTTAAAACAAGAACCTTATTTATGTGTTCAAGCTCTCGTGTATTAAACTCAACTTGCCGTTAAAAACGTCTGGTAAAATGTCAAAGGGGGGAGAAGCATTACCTCCTTACTCAGAAATAACTTACACAATCTTTGCCATTTTAGTGACGAATGATTTAGCAGTGTGACACAGGTGCAAAGGACCAAATCACATCAACAGAATCGTTTGTTTTCACGAAAATGAACAAGTTGACAAACACTCCTCTCTTGTAAATTAGTTAAAAAATTGGTTGTGACTTTTAAACCCACAGCTTTTTATGATACTCTGGCGGCCCATTGACACCTTAGTAGGTCATCCATCACTTCAAATGTCTTTGTCATCCAGTTTCTAAAGTAACATGTGGCCTATCACTATCGAATTCATTCTGAATGCCAGAATTTTCAGCCACAGTACGAGTTCTACACGCCTGTAACTAGACGTGGTACTTAATTGGGTAGACTCTAAGGGGAAAAATAATTGTAAAGGAAGAGTGGTACGAGATATGTAGAAAATGGGTTATGCTTATGATTATTTGGTTTTAATAGGGCATACTGTGTACCCCATCCTCTGCCTTCCTCCCTTTGCCCATCAACTGCATGGTCAAGTGGTTAGAGCATCCGACTTGCAGTCCGGACCGCCGGGAGTTCGAGTCCTGGTCTGGTCATACGGAACACTTTAAAAATGGATCCTACTGTCAGAGGGCTTGGTGCGCAGAATAAACAATGGAGTGGAAAACAAGTCAAAAAGCTGCAACTGGAAAAAGGATTGTGATCGGCTCGACGTAAACCATTGGTTGGAAACTGTGGCCCAAAAAATACAATACCTCATGGCTCTTTGGCTTTGATCTTGTAGCCAAGTTCATAGCGTCGATGTTCTCTGTTTACATGAATCCTTAGTGGCAAAGGAAAGTATGAACCCTAACTCAGTCCTTACCTCAACATGGAGTAATTTTTTCTAAAGTCCCCCCGACCCTCTATCAAAGGGTCGTTGGGCGAAACCAAACTTTAAATGCTTCCCGAAGAAGATACTACGACCAGTATTGGTCTTTCATGCATGACTCCATTCTAAGCTGAATGTAAAGAATAGATACGACATATGATCTTAGCCAAAAGGCCGAGAACATGAAGTACGTTCAATGAAGACATACCTTTTTAACCAGGACACATCAGCTGAGCTGATGAAATCCAATTACTTTTTCTGCAAATAAGAATCCAGTTTCCATATTAAGTTTCTATAAACAGTATGCTAAACGAGATGACGAGATTCTGTACTGTAACATTTTTGATGCTATCAATGAAGGTAGTTAAAGCGGCTCATTGAGTTGGTTCATGAAATTCAACAAATTTTTCCACACCTAAAAGTTTTCTTCACATACCAATGACAAATCTAGTCCCCATGTCCTACATACAAATATCTGTTTTATGAGTGAGTCATTAACGGTTCAAGTCCGTTTTTATAAATTCGTGACCAGACACTTTTTCAAATTATAAACAAAACCGTTACAAGTCAAAACACTAGCAAATTCAAAATTTAACGTTTTCTGTGACTTTTGGACTTGAAACTTGACTTGTTATGCTAACGTTAAGCACTGTTATGTGGTAGTGACCCTTTGAGACTTCCATTAATTTATCGATATCAACTCAATGAGCCTCTTTAAGATTGCGATCGTTAAATTAATTGAACCTGTGGAACGTTTGGGAGAATGCGGTGCATAGTAATTTCCTAATAGGCAAACATGTATAAAATACTACATCATTGGGAATAAAAATTCCACGCAGTAAAAACTTGTATGTTCAACTTTTGAAAACCAAAATTTTAGAGATAAGGAACGCGTCCTGAAGTTTAAAGCAGGGAGGTGTTATTAAATAGAGATCCATCGAGAATCTTTTCCTTTGAGTCGTTATTGTGGTGTTCTGTATGACTGAATAGGCCTGGCAGGTGTCAGCAGGTGTTAGGAACTACGTTTGTTAAGTTGTTGGAGTCACCTTAGGTATAAATCAATGTTGCCTAGGTATTAAACAAAGGAATCCAATGCCCTTTAGTTCAATAATCCCCAATAAGGGGAATTAGGACCCTCTTTGAGAGAAATTAAAGATTTCGATGGATCTCCATCTAGTGACAACCCCTGTTCAAAGCAAATTTTGAGCACTTTTACTAACATTCTGGAACACTTGTCGCTCCATTTTTCAACGCGTAAAACAGATCAAACTGAGATTGACACGCACTCACCTATGAATGGGCGCAAGCACCCTAACCATATCACCGTAGAAAGCCTAATGTTATAAATTCTTCAAACATTTTTACGACAAAGGATATATTTCAGGTGCGTGCACACATACCTTAATATGACCCTTTTAAGCTTTCCGAAAGCTGACCCCTACCTTAACGTTACGTTTATTTTGAACTGTTGGAAATAATACTCCCTAAATCAACGTAAGTTACCTCGCTCTCGGTGTAAACTGCTCCAACGTTCCAAACGTAGTTAGTCATGTGAAGTGCCATGTGCATAACCTATTCTATGCGGTTATTTGACTCTGTTTGTATCTTGATCAAACTTTTCGTCTTTCGTAAGCAGATTAGGGCAACAAATAAAACACGTTTTGCATGATACTGTTTTAGGAAGGGTGAGTTTTCCGTGTGGCAGACTCCGTTGCACAGAACCTCTTACTTTGTCACTATTGATTCCCGACAATCGTGACGTAAGTGAATAGCTTGCTAAGTGAGTGTCTGTACGTATACTGTACAAAGCCAATGCAAATGGTTACATATGACACATTTAAGAAGGTAAACAAGATATGGAAAACTTTCGGGGCCATTACGCAGCCAACATGCCCAGTTCTGCTCCGACTGGGATCCAGCTGGGCTACTTGTTTCGCCCTAGCCGGGACCCATTCGTGTTTGTCAGGTATTCCCACGTAAGGCTCAATTGGGTCAGCCTTTCCCACCTAAACCCAGTTGAAGCCCTTCAACAACTTAAGCCTACAATCTTGGACAAAAATACATGGGACAGTCCCCCGCTCCCCCGTTCAATGTTGCAATTTTTGAAATTTTGAGAATATTTTGTCGAGAACAACATTGAACTAGGGGGGAGGGGATTTTGGAAAACCAGCAAGTCTGTGCATACGTGTTGCTACATTTAGGCAAAAATGTCCCACCATTTTTGTCCACGATTGTCGGAACTGCTGTACACATATATAGGAGCCTGCACATATATTGTAGATCGTGTTGAAGAGGTCGCATTTTTGGGACAAGTTTGAAAGCCGTGATAGGAAAGTCGCGTTAGGGAAGGATAAAGTAACTTCCTCCATTTTGTAATCTAGGAAACAAAAAGTTTCTTTAAGTAGTTAATAATCTTACAGCTATTTCTCATGAAAGAATTAAAAACTTTATTTAATCAATGCCAAAGCGGAACGATTCTTTCATTCAGCCGAAAGTAGGAACATTAAAATAACCAGTTAGGACTTTGTAAATAAGCCACAGACTAAAGAAGAGGGCGCCTTGCTCTGACTGCGATCTCTAAACTAGGGTAAACCAGACTATCTACCATTTGTTTTTATTATTTTCTTCACCAAGGATGACGTCATAAACATGCAAAATTGATGGGCGTAAAATGAGCGGGTTTCACATGACTGCAGTAATAAATAGTTTCCTCAAATGTAGTTTATTCCTCATTTGCCACTTTCAACCGTAAAATTGCTGGAATTATCATTTTGAAATAGGTCCCTTCATAAAAATGTGCGGTCGACCGTCAGTTCCATTTAAATACTGTGTACGTCAACGGTAGATCGTCGTCAGGTCAATGGTAGATCGTTAATTGTGGGGTCGCTATATCAAATTAACTGCAATTTCACCAGAAGCCTGTTCTCAGTGACGGATTTTGTGTTCAAAGTGTAATTTTTTCTCTTTGTTTCTCATACGAGATGTTATTTTTAACTTCTCATGGTATAAGAATTTATTCCTCTTCTTTCACTTCATTTTTAAATGCCGTCTAAAAATTTAAATGGCCACTTACACCTGTTTAGAATATGCTCATCCCAAGCCCTGGTTTACCCAAATATTGAAACGACTGGTTAGATTAGTTTACTTCCTGTCAGCTTAGTATCATGCATGATCATCTTGAAAGTGTTGAAATCAATGATTAATCATGCCACTGTCCCTTTACATTTGTTAACTAAAACCCAAGATTTACTTATTACTGCCAAAATTGAAAAATGTTTTACGCTTCTTCACTCTACGGCAGCTGTTCTGCGGTAAACCCGTATGCTTCCATACATGTGTACAGTCGTTCAGACAATCCTGGACAAAAATACATGTGACAGTCCCCCGCTCCCCCGTTCAATGTTGCAATTTTTGAAATTCTGAGAATATTTTGTCGAGAACAACATTAAACTAGGGGGAGGGGATTATGGAAAACCAGCAAGTCTGTGCATACGTGTTGCTACATTTGGGCAAAAATGTCCCATCATTTTTGTCCACGATTGTAGCTGGGCTCTATGTGGGCTTCAGCTGTTAAAAGCTTACCCAGTTGGGGCCTACATGCTAAGACGGTTCCACGTTCTATCTTACCGTGTCGTCGTGTGACGTGTATCGTCATCTGATGCGAGTACAGCACGTCCACAATGTCTGTTCATCGGTTTCTTCCTCCCTACAGAAAATATATTTTACACTTCTATAGAACAACACAGTGGACACTCACTGCACTGTGCATGTACACATGTACAGGATCATGCATTCAGCGTATACAAAGGTGCTACGTATAATAAAGCTGGGTGCATGAATATTACTCATGTGCTCTCTTACGTTGTGCAGCGTGGGACAGTATGTAGAAAGCTGGATGAGTAAAACATCCGACTTCATCTGCGTTTTAGCTCTGATGCTGGCGCAAAAAATTGATGAGTCATGGTGGCAATTGCACAATGTGGAACGTCCTCTCATGTTACTGAACATGTTGTCTGGGTAAGGAGAAATACTTCATGTAAGGCTACCGACAATTGAGGTGAATAGACCACTGAAAGGAAATGAATAGGCTGAATAATCTTAAGTGAATAAGATTAATCTGGTGTGCATTCACTTCAGTTTTAGACTTGCTAAAACGAATTATATACCCAATTAAGAGGCCCACAGCAGAAAAAACTTCAAGGCAAATGAAACTTTTTAAACAAATTCCTGGAATGGTGTATGAGAACCATTGGTAGAATTTTACTCCTAAGTCGTTACACATTTAGGAAAAGCAAAGCAGGGATTTGTTTAGCACCATTTCATTCTTTCATATTATAGCATTGAAGGAATAAGGAGCTCTGTTCCAGAGACGTCGATCTGGTTTTTGGATAAGGGGTCAAAACGTTATATCCCCCCCCCCACCACCACTTTTTTTCTTTTGTGGGGCTACTGCTCCCCCTGCCCTTCAGGATCGGCGTGCGAAATCCATTGACGGTCTCAACGTGCTACTCTTACATTGTTTGAACGCGTCTTCTGAGCACATAGCCTTCAAAATCTGCACGCTAGCGTCCATTATAGTTTAAACGTTAGCTTTCATAATTTCTACGCTCCTGTTCATAATTTCAAGGGCAATCAGCGTTATGAATTGGAAAACTAAACGCGTTCTGGCGTTCAAAAATGTGAAAGGGTGATTAGCACCTAATTTACACAAGCGTTCAAAATATGATTTCAATGCCAAAACTCGTTCTTTATCTGTTAAATTTTCGTGCGCAAAAGTTGAACGCTTAAGTGTAGGATATTCACAACAGACATGGCTATTTCACGAAACAACACTTGATTGTACTAACCTTAGTTAAGCTAAGACAACGAACAGACAGATTGTGAAAAGTTGGATGGTCGATGATGCAAAGTTAGTCGTGGGATTGGTTGCGGTCATATTTTTTGAACGGTGGCGGACACATGTAGGTATATTTGGTATGTAGCTGTTTAGGAAGGCGAAACAACTTTCAGGTTTTATAGACTCTTTAGAGTTATGGTTGTTACGGACGGACATCCTGTCATTCTCAAAATTCATATCTCAGTGCCTAGCTCGACTATTAAGGTTGCATTAACAAATTGAGAAATAGAGAGAGAACCCCTTGCCATATCTCAAATACTTTTTCGTTGCCACTAGTGTTGCAAATATATTAAATGTTTTGTTCGTTACTGGTCACAATCAATGTAACCTCTTGCAACGTCTTTTTCATACGTTGAAAAGTTATCCGGCAAAGTGCCAAAGATGGAAAAAAATGATATAGGTTCGAACAATCTTTAGGCTAGAAGAAGGTGAAAGGTACCTGGCACAATAGGATCTGTCTATTTGAGTTTGGTACTTAAATGGAAAAACTGTGTTTAAAAGTACCTTGTGTTTGAAAGATATCAATGATGTTGTTTCTCATTCCTTAAAGGCGATGCCTACACTTTTCAAGCTAGAACTGGTATTTCTAATTAAAGAAAGTTTTAAAAAACAGATGGAATAGTTACGCTCATTCGAAGAGCTATGTAGCTGTTATTTGAGTACATAACAGTGAAGGACCACAGGGTCTGTAAACATGTATCAAGTGGTATGTATAAGAGAGACGATTAAAGCACGGCACGATCGCACTTGGAAATAATAAGAGAGATAACAGCTCCTTATCGATTAAGTATCAAAGTAACAAGTCTCTGGAGCATCATTGCGATATAGCTCTCAGTTCTTTACATCAGCAATCTCTACCCAGCCAACATGCCCAGCTGGGCCCCAACTTGGCTTCAGCTGGGCTACTTGCTGGGCCCCAGCTGGGACCCGTTCGTGTTTGTTTCCCAGCTGAAGCCCAGCTGAAGCCCAGATAGGCTTCAGTTATTGAAGCGGGACACAGCTGGGCTTCATCTGGGCATCAGTGGAAAGACTAGCCCAGTTGGGCCCCACGTGGGAACACCTGACAAACGCGAATGGGTCCCAGCTTGGGCCCAGCAAGAAACCTAGCTGAAACCCAGTTGGGGCCCAGCTGGGCATGTTGGCTGGGTAAAGCTACTTTACATCAATAAGTGCCCTTTTGCTGGAACCATGTCAACAAAGGCCCCTTTATTCCTCAAGGAGTTGACTTATTCCTGGCCAAAGCTATCCCAACAAATCCTAGACTTAAATTTGTAAGGTCTTATTAGAAACGTTTTGCCTTTATGAAATGTCTTTACTCGAACGAGAACTTTGTTTGAGCAGGTTGCATGAGACTTTTGTCCTGTTAACATTCGGTTGCGAATTTTTCATTGTATCGGCATTTTCTTGTAGTTCAATTAGCTTGATGCTCCATATTGACGAAAACAATCAATTAAGGCCCGTGACCGGACCCTTATAGGGGAGTTTCTGTGGACCACAAAACCAGAGGGTCACATCTTCCTTCGAATAAGGGGAGTTGTTCCAATGGAACTCAAGCTGTCTAATCTCTTTTTAATCATTTAAAAGATGACCTCCTGCACCATGCAGGGATGAAATTGCAACTCTGGGGATTAGGTAAAGTTTCGAGTGATGTCACTTTGAGTAGTTTGGGGGAAGGGGCTATACAAAGCCATTTGCTGAATCATTTTCAATTGTTTGAAGTAAATGAATGCCCATGGATCGCGGCTTCCGAGGAACTCTTTACTCAAGTGAGGGGGTCGTTTGACCCTTCTGGTTACGGGCCTCGTATCCCAGTTAGCAACATGCTAGCGGTCCACCAGCGGTCCGCCTGCAGTGACTCTGGCGGGCCACTAGCGTAAAACGCCGGCGGACCGCCGCCAAAATGGCCAGCTTTTCTACGGTGGTCCTCCGGCGGAAAAACGCTAGAGAACGCCAGTGGTCCACTAGCGGACCGCCAGCTGTTACAGGCTTATAGTATAGGGTTATTCCATTATTTTACAGAGGGTGATTTTTCATTCATCATGATATTTCATTCATTTCCTTTATTGTCCATTTTGCAAGAGAGTTAGCTAAACACAGATTGCTTGTTACAATGCCCCCAAAGGAGATAATGACCTTTTCAAACAATATGGTGTCTATGCCAGTACAGAATTAAAATGCCTTCAAACTTTAACTGCCAGGAAATAATCATGCAAAATGGCGTTCATTTCAAACTGGTCAGCTTTACAGTCCAAAAGTTCAGTCCAACAGAACTTTGTTAAAGCCTGGGATAAGACTCTGATCAAGTAACAGCTCTAAAAAGTATTCCAAATGTCCACAAGTAGAAAAAATGTGTAAATCCTGCATGTTCAAAGAACTTGTCTGGCTAGCAGTAGAGAATTCACTGATCGTTACCGTATGAGGTATTAAAATTCCAAGAACAATGTAAGGCCTATCATCAACACTCCACGATGACGGATGCGAAAATATCGCTTGACAAAAGTAGTGTTCTTTGCACTGACTCCATTCAACAACTGTATGCAGAAGTTGCTATACCTTTACACTGACTGCCAGCAAATGGTAATTCCATACACTGCCTTTGTTATGTGAATAGCCTATACAGACCAACACACTTCATCAGAAGCTTCACACTACAATGAGCTTGCATTTGAAATTCCCTTTGTGTTGTGCACACAATTTAACTGACCAATCACAATGGACTTCCTGGATAGGCCTATTATTATTAATACATGAGCTCAGTGCATGAAGTACCGCTAAGGATGTAGGCAAGCTGACCTGTTTATATGGAACAACTCCTACCAGAAGTAGGCCTAAAACTTCTCTTTTATTAAGTCTTCTTAAGTGGGCAGTTTGATAGATTTCCTAAGAACAGAAACATGTACTTTAATTGTACAAAAAATTTCACTAGCGGTTCACTATTGGTCCGCTGGCCGTTTTCCGCCAAGACACGACTGTACAAAAGCGTCCGTCGGTGCGCTAGCGGGCCGTCAGCGTTAAACCGCCAGCGTTTTTCCGCCATATACCGCCAGCGGACCGCTAGCATCATGCGTACTGGGATGTCTTAGAAAATATAAGTCCAATCTTGCTGCACGTTCCCAAGCATCCTTTCTATTTACAACCTCAGACTATAGCACTTGCACTCTTAAAAGTTGGGTGATATTTATTGGATAATTGTGTTTATGACCGATATTTTGATTATATTACTTATAATGGGTCAAAATTTATTGCCATACTTCGGGTAATTTATTTCCCCAAATTTTCTTCGCTCCGCGTATGTAAATATATTAGAAGGATTGAACAACCTGAGCACTGAACGCGGTTAGCTAACATATCTCTTCTCTGGTTCAAAGTCATAGCTAAACTGAGCTCATTGAACGAGAGAAAACACTATGACTGAAGTCTCAGACTTCCTTGAGGGAAAAAGTTCGAACGGTTGTTGTTTTTGTTTAAGGATAATACGAGAATAGTGTTTTTTGTAAAGTACTTAATGTTTGTATCCGGTCGGTCCAACATCCGGGCTTTTGCGTGAACCTGAGTCATGAAAACTTCAGCTGGAGTAAAAACAACGACAGTCTGGCAGTGGGTGCGGTACACGTATGCTACTGCCAGGGCCTCAGAATGCACGATTGTGGGCCTAAATGGCCAAGTTTCTTGAGACCAAGGTTGGATGAAATCCCAGAATGTCAATAATATCAAGTGAATGCGAAAATATTATGAACGGCGGGAGACCCATTCTTATCGGGTAGACCTATTTTTCGAGACTGGCCATTGCGTTTACAGGCCATCTCAGTCGTAAAGGAAACAGTGAATTTCCGCCGCGACAAGTTCTCGTAAGACCATCTGATCATGCAAGCTGAAGATTTCAATAAAAATCGGTAATTATCTACA
The DNA here is from genome assembly GCA_037179385.1 of Holothuria scabra. NCBI lineage: Eukaryota > Metazoa > Echinodermata > Holothuroidea > Aspidochirotida > Holothuriidae > Holothuria > Holothuria scabra. The sequence goes on from CM074194.1 coordinate 12,625,367, forward strand.
AGATAAAAAAGACTGCAGGTTGCTTACAAGGTACAGTTACCTAATAAACCTATACGTTTGCACTGTTGCTGTAACTGTGCGATGACAACCGTTTCACTCCACGGGGCACGTGATTGACTCTTCGCACCGGATGTGGCGTTCTTTGGACCGACAGAAAAGAATGTATGTTCAAATCGATTTGGTGCTCCAAGTTAGCTCTGGCCAAAATCGTAATTAAGGCTCAGGTTAGGCTAACCTAGACTATAACTAGGCCGGGCTCCTACAATATGTAAGTGTCTTTTTGGTAACCCTACTGACTGGACAGTTTAGACAATTGACCTTGGTTTACTATGGGAGCACCACGGTTTTCCAAATGTTTTGGTGTCAAGTTTGTTACACATACTGAACATGACTCTCGATACTCATATTTACTTCAACACAATCGTCGAGTCTTCATGTGTTTGTAATTCTTGAATAATCTTAGACTTATACTTGACACATCTAGGTTATCCCCTACAGTTGTGCATTATAGTAATTATAGCCCATAGTTATGTATTATTTGAATGAGTTAATTAGAGGATAATGTGTGCCCAACTGTAATGTTGTTTTGCGTGATGTTCCGCATAACCAATGGAGTATGGAAAACAAGCCAGTGAGCCACAACTGGAAAAAAGGCCTTGGCCGGCTCGACTTAAACCAATAGGTTAGAAGCTGGGCCGTAAAACTCCATCCAACTTACTCACTATAACCAACTGTTATCCCTGAATTTTATCAACAAAAAGTGATTTTTACCAGCTATGGGGTTACGGATTGCTTGTTAATATTCGATGTCATTTAAACGATCAAACCGTTCACCCAACCATTACCTAAAGCCATTACCCAACAGAAGTTGGCAAAATTTAACCAATTTTGGTCTGGACATATTCTTGCCAGAATTGGTAAAAAGTTTATTAAAAAATACTTGCCCAACTATTTAAGAGTGTACTACCTTGAGCTGCAATCACTTAGTATTGTAAGCGCATGACGTTTAGTTCTAAATTATACATCCATGTAGCCTGCTTGATATTGTGAATTTGCTATAGATGGAAAATGATTATCAAGTAAGTTTCATTTGTGACGTCTAGTACCCCAGCCAACATGCCCAGCTGGGTCCCAACTGGGTTCCAGCTGGGCTACTTGCTGGGCCCCAGCTGGGGCCCATCCGTGTTTGTCAGGTGTTCCCACGTGGGGCCCAACTGGGCTAGCCTTTCCCAGCTGAAGCCCAGCTGTGCCCTGCTTCAATAACTGAAGCCTAACTGGGCTTTAGCTGGGCTTCAGCTGGGAAAGGCTCGCCCAGTTGGGCCCCACGTGGGAACACCTGACAAACACGGATGGGCCCCAGCTGGGGTCCAGCAAGTAGCCCAGCTGAAACCCAGTTGGGGCCCAGCTGGGCATGTTGGCTGGGACAGTATAATCAAAAAGCTGCATTTTACCTGCTTCTCGTAATCAGTGACAAGGATTAGTTGCCATGCTTGCTTAGAAAATCGTGACCTCTTTCTTGTATTGCTTTGCGAGAAAACACTTCATTCGTTGGAAAAGTGAAAAGATTTTCGTAGAGATGTTTTCCTCAGTACATCATAGCAACCACACCCAAAAAAGTGCCTGCAAAACACAACTCGTTTCCCAAAATCATATACCCTTCACCAAGGGATCGAAATCGTTAAAACCATAACTGTTGTTTGCTGAAATAAAAATTAAAAATATATTAGTTCCATTTGATAATATCGCAACCTCCGTTTGTCCTTGTTTCCATTATCCCAACCCTAAACGTTTAAAGAACTTTTTACGAATTTCTTTATGCATTTTTTTATTTTTTCTTTTTCCAAGTTCACTAGGATAAGCAGCTATATATCTTGCATGATTATGTTGTGGTGTTTAGTTAGCCTTCACAGTCAACGATAGATAAAATTTCTTTGTAAGTGCTGAGGAATCCCAGTGGTGCTGAGTTACAAGGCATTGTAAATTTCTAAAATATGTTGAGAGAGAAACATCATATTGTATCATCATCTATGATATTTTTTATATTTCATTTGCAAATGATCGACAGGAAAAAGGTGATTTGTAAAATTTGTAACGACACTTAGTGGATGTTTAAGGAACGTACATAATTTGCATTGAAAACACGACTAGCACTTCATAAAACATGGAGTGGTCAGTAATGGCCCCGTAAGAAAATCAAACACACACTTTAACCCACATAAGGAAACAAGTTGCCCAGGTTAATTTTTAAAAGTTTGCTAAATCTTACAGATCTTCCTTTCAATAGGTTATAGGTATCTTCCATATGATTTATATATATAAATATATAGAAATATCAGTTATTGAAGGTTAACGAAGGAGTTATTTTGTATGAATTTCACAATAAAAGGAACCATTGCTGAATTAGCATGACGGACTTTAATAATTTTATATTAGGGGACTGCTTTTCAGGACAAAAATAAAATTAAAATGCGGGTAAATAAATTGTTTGATTTTTTCGGAACTTTTAATTTACACCTCTGCACATGTTTATTTGAGAAATAAAAATGCCAGTTTTGCACTTGATAAAAACTTACCCATTTCCCTTCAGGGGATGAAACTGTTTTCCAGAGTGATGGTCAGTGGGACATTACCGAAATATCTGATAGAAGCCATGCAATCATGTACCCGGATGCTCCAGGGAAAATTTACACGGATGTTACTTACAGGGTAAGTCTGAAATGTTACGAAATCCTTACGTATATTTCTCGCTGTCTTTGTCATTCTGCTTTGATTTTGAAAGTATGATGGTCCCTTGTTGTCAAGTTTCGTCTTCACCATGCAACGCGATTCACTGTGACCGGAGTGTCTTGTCGTCAGCCGTGAGCGAGTAACTCGTGGTTCTACTTAGTTACTAGTTTAAGAGCAATGAGTTACTGTTATTCTAATTACTAATCGCATATCAAAGATTGGCTATACCTACGAAATTTTTGACTTTTAGTGTACTCTTTTTTTTAAGTTGAAGAGACAAGGACAAGATCACTAAATTTGGATTACTGATTTTCTTCCGAGTTTATTTCAGAAGTCGGCCTTTGTTGGCAGTTGCACGTGTCAGTCTCATTGGGTCTGGCAACTCAGTCTCGTGCCACCGATGACGACTGAGTTGCGCGAGGGTATTCTTTTAACTCAAAAGAATACATCAAAGCGTTTTACAGACCTACAATTTGCAAGGCGTCTGAATAATCTCGTCGCATCGAATCGCAATGGACAGACACTTAGCATTTCAAATCCTTTTTTGTTTGAGTGACACCAAAATTCCCAGTTGATGATATCTCACCGATTTACCGGGAGATCTCAAGTTCTATTCTTGGCCAAGTCATATTTAAGACGTGAAATTGAAACCTACTGCCCTGCTGCCACAACAGGAATAAAGACTGTGTTTGACCAGACTTTGTTCAAAAACTGAATCTTAAAGGGGAAGTTTAAGCAAAAATTTGATTTTCATATATGAAAAAGAACAAAACCTACACAGTGTGGTGAAAGTTTCATTCAAATCGGACATGCATTTCTTGAGATATCAGTAAATAAAGTCAGTAGATTTGTGTTCAAAAGTAAGTTTGAGGGCAGAAAAGCTCATATCACTTCCTCACATTGACAAGGAATGCTTTGTTTCCCTTTGTTTTATCAGTCTGTTGTGTTGACCTTGAAGTTAATAGGATTATGACCTCCCTTTGGGATGCAAAGTTTGTAAAATTCTCATGCCTCTTTTGCAATCACATTTTAATGATATGGGATTGTTTAGCAGAAAATCCAGTATAAAGTTTAAAGAAAAACAAAAGACTGCCCATTAATGGTGGGATGTGATGTCATATTTGCTTGCTTGAAGTTCACTCTTTGTTGAAACTGTTAAAACTTTACCTGTTCATATTTTGAGAACCACACATCGGATTTCAATGCAAATTTTACCAAAATGTTGAGAATAACCACCTCTCTAACGTACCAAATCTTGTTGTGTCCTTTAGCCCTTCTTTTAAAACCAAAAAACATCTTACTAACCTAATTGCACTTAAGCGCATTCTATGATCACCAGAATGTTCTTCTGAATGAAGTGAACCCGCCCTTTCAAGAGTGAGACGAGTTCACCTTTTAATATTGGAGTCAATGTATCTCCAATACCTGTATCCCTTAAAGAGTACCTCAAGTCAAAAAATTCAAAAGTATATATACTAAAAAGCATGAAAAATGAATTTTAACAGTCCAACCTCCATCTTCGTTGGACATTCCCAAGCTGAGATAAAAAATGTTGAAGTTTATTCACTCAATTGAAAATGGTATATTGTGCTATAATTTGTGATGCCCATTGTTTTACTGCTCAGATTATAATCTTTGTAATTCCTTGTTTTTCTGAATGTTACTACACCATGTACCAAGCTGTGATATCACTCTTACCCTTTTAAGGTTATGTAATTAATAAAGCACTCTTTGTGCAAAACTCTACTATACAAGCAAATAAAAAGTGTTCAAGGCCATGGAAAAACATTTTTAGTGTAAAGGGACACAAAGCAGGTTATGTGAAATAAACAACAAGAAAGTTACAAATTGCCCCCCAATGGACCAATTTGTTTAAAGTGAAAAAAAAAACTTCACCATTTTATGTCTCAGCTCAGGGATGTGCCTTGAAGACGGGACTTGGGCTGTTAGTATTCATTTTTGATTTTCTTCAATATATATTCTCGAATGTTTTGACTTGAGGTACACTTTAAGTCACGGGTAATCAAATAATAAGACATCTATTTATCTAAGAGTCTTCTCCTGGGAGATGTTTTCTTACTATAAACTTTCAGATTTAGTAATTATTTGAGTTACCAACTAGAATCGAATCTACACAAAATTTTCGTTGCTGCAACCATAACTGTTGTGTGTCTTCAAATAACGTAAAAAAAATATCAGGAGATATGCTCTACATTAATCCAAATTTGTAGAAATGTATATCAGTGGTCTCTTTTAAACGTTAATGGCGAATAAATTCAACAGGTCCCCCCCCACTGGCTTCTGGCTCTTTTACGTGAAAGAGCAGTATTTTCAAATGAGCAAGATAAAATTGTGTTTCCAGTTTTATTGCCTTCGAAAATGTCACCTAGCCACGGCTGCACTCTAACACATATTGAAATCTCATCCAGGTTTTTATGCAATCAATACTGCTTAATATGGGGATTCAGTATCTCATACAAGCGCATGCAAAATGGCTTTCTCGTGACACTGATAAATTAGCTTTCTACTAGATTTCAGTCAGCTTGTAGTCAACGTTTTTCATTGGAAAGATCATTACCTTTCACAAGCTCAAATAACTACCCGTATAATTTTCCCATTTTCTCTGAATTATCATTAAACCACACTGCAGGAGGTACACTGTGCTGATTGTTCCTAAAAGTAAAAGATTAAAAAAGCCGACATTTTCCCAGTAAAAAAAAAAGTTTTATGGTTTGAATTTTTGCAGTAGCAGGCAGGCGCAATGGGGGTCGGGGTCATGTCGCTCCCCCACCTGTTGTCAACTAGTCGGGAAAAAGTCATTCTGAAGAAGTCTGACCAAACAACACGGGCGCTGCCCCTGCTGGCCATAATACGCCCTTGATATGCCTTCAAATGTCTCAGAAATAACAACATTTTGAATCTAAGCACTCCTAAAAAAGCGAAAGATATCCACCATTTTACATGACTCCTCCAAGAAAGCGAATACTCTCACCGGGTCAACCTCCCGTGGAACACCTCAATATTGCCCTCTGCAATTGGTGAAAGCAAATAGCCTGACAAAATATACCATTTACCTTCATACTGGAAATACGAAAACATTATTTTTTCGCTCAACCAGATTGGTTGGTGAAAACTTTCAAATGCCCCGGGTAGAGCCCTACTCACATGACAGTCGTATCGGCCAAACTTACCTTACCCATTCCTGTTTACTTCATAGTGATTGGAGACCATGTTGTGTTCCCAAAGTCAGTCACATTCTCTGAGACTGTCATGAAAATTTCCCTATACGTCAGAAGTAAAAAAAATAAAGGAAAACTGTTCAAAAAGCAAGAGCGGAAGTCATGTCAACCATTCTTGTAAAGGTTAATTTATTTAGGAAGCCCAGGATGAGAGACGGGTGTGCGTGCTCACTCCACGGACTTCCTATATACATGGACAAAGCTTGTAACGCGTACGTCGTATCCGTAGATTGTCGCCAACAACTGGGACAAAAAAGACGCACCAAGATGGCCGCCTTAAAGTAATGATTTGAATGATTTGACGACGACTCTTAAATATTTTAGACAAAACTTTAATTTGAATTACTAATATCATATTTCTGCAACACATGTAGTGATTTTGACCTTGACTGGTGTTATTTCAAAAATATTTCAAGTTTCTTGCAAGATCTACTGATTTGAACTACTTTAGCAAGTCCAAACGTTCACATACAAAATCATAGAACACGGCCATTTTGCTACGCCTACACTCACAAGTACGGGAGCGACCATCCAACGTGCAGTATGCTCTTTCCATGCAAAGGAAGTCCTTGGCTCAGTTAGAGAGTGTAGTCTTTTTTTTCCATTTTAAGTTTTCCGGTGTTAGTTGTTTTTCTACTTTTCACACTCGTGTTGACGTTTCGTTAAACCTCTTCTTCCCCACAATCCCTCTGCACGTCACCAAAATTTTCCTTCGTACGGCAGTAAAGGACACAGTCGCCCAAAAACTTGCTTTGAAACGACACTTATCTCACAAGTGTTTCTCTTGTTTCTCATCTATTGTCTAAGTATATTTCATTAGAAGGACCTAAATAACGCAAATTCAAAGCCAGCCTCCAATTTGAAAAAAAAAAACATCTTTTTTTTTAAAGATATAAAACATCTTGTTTCATGTTTAAATGACAATGATTCCTCAAATGTGACTTGAACTTCAATTTCTGAATAGGTCGGACTTCAGTTTCTGAAGGTAATAAGCCGGCATTTTCCCGCAGGACATGTAACTTTAATTACCTCGTTAATCTATTTATCGCTTGGATCCTCCCACTGTAAAAGCTTTAAAGTAACAATAAAATCCAAAATGTGTCAAAATGTATACCTAAGAGGCTCATTGTGCGGTTTAATTTGTTTATTTAAGCAGAAAACCCTCTACAAAGCTTATTTAACTTGTCCAATCGAATCTATCGCATTTCTGCTCCTAGGAGGGTATTACGGACACAACATTGTTTTCCCAGGGAGGCATGCACACGCTGTGGACGTTTAAATCGGCACATTACTTGCTTCTCAAAAATCATCAACGTTTTTTTTTTCAAACTTGTTACATTTCCTTCATATATTAAAGACAAATGAAAAATGTTAAACATTCTCCGTATTCTACATACAAATAAATGTTCTATGAGTGAGTACGTAACGATAGAATTCGGTTTTTTAAGTAATCGACCAGAAACTATTTTGTGACAGGCTCGTATACCAGCAAAAATCATTCTTTTTCCTTTTCTTAACTTCTTAATTCCTAATTTAATTAATTATGCCAATAATAATCATTTTCATGAGGTTGTACCCCGCACCCTTTGGGGGTATATCAACTCGTTTTATCTGTTATTTAACATGACTTTGATATCGGACGTGTGTACAAACGAACAGTATGCATTCTTGTTAGTGTAGGTTTAAACGATACCTGCCCATGTCTGTGTGAGCCTGTGGAGTCATACAGCTATATGAATGATGTCTATTTTAGAACTATAACACCATCTACTTCAGTAACATTGTACGCGTGTGAATGTGAGGTCAGTAATAAATCTGGTAAATATTACCTTATGCATTGAATCCATATGAATGTCCAGCAGGTTGAAGTGAAAAAAATTCCAACCTCCACAATCATTTTATAGATGGATGTAATCCGATAACACGTGACTAGTACTTCATATTTTAATTTCATATTGTAATTCAAAAATTTGCATTGCGGTTTTTAAATTCAGATATGCAATATATGGAACGTAAACTGAACAGGACGAGAACGTCAAAATAATTGATCATGCAGATTTTAGTGTGTTTTCATATAAGTCAATCCCTTAATGACACTTCAGCGTTAAGGATCTCTCACTCATCTAAACCCCTTAAGGCATCTGCCAGGCTATTATCATTATGAAGATGTATTGAACCATTCCACAAGTAAACACACACACACTGATGTGACACCTATGGTCATTAACGTAGTCCATATCAAAAGGACTACTTCATAAATAAGAATTTATTTTCTAAATACCACTAAGGTGAAGACATGTAATTCCTGTAACGTATGAGGATACGTAATGTACCTAAGTAGAGCAATCCATTACTGCCGTGATTTAGTTAGATGAGGTTTTGCGGTTAAGTTTCTACTGCAATTGGTTTAAATCGGAGCGTCCTTTCTCCAAGCTGTGGCTCACTGGCTTGCTTTCCCTACTCCATTGCTTATACTGCGCACCAAGTACAATTTATGGCAGTGCCACGACAAGCTTGTGTAGAGTGCAATAATTGATAGGCCAATCTGCTCATGGCTGACCATCACAGCGTGTTAATGGTGGCATTCTTTCCCTAGAATCAAAATGTACATTTTTTATCCAAGTCATTCAAGTCAAAAGGGTTTATTGACAATGTGATCGGTGTGACGTGATACATACCCTATAAGCAATATGAAGGATCCAATTTAAGAAATTCAATTTTACCTCTTTAATGAATAACAAAAATGTCAGTCCCTTTTTAAAGCTGTTTTAGTTAAGCAACTCTTCATCAGTTATAGAAGTCTTACATCATTCATCCTTCCGATCACCAGAAATCCTTAATGAAGATACAATACACATTTCAAGAATTCATCACAACATGCGACAAAGCCAATCACTAAGAATATAAAGAGAGATTAGACGACCCGCAAATATTTTCGTTGTTTTAGGTTTCACAAGTTATTACAAATGTCTCATTTTTGAAGTGAAGGTTTGGCCGTGCATTAAAACAGGGAGTTGTCAAGGACAACTTCCTGATTAAAACAGGTTAATTAGTCATCTGAGATCAGTGCATTCAGTGATAACATTCGCCCAAAAGGTACACTATTCTGTTCTAATTCACAGGTCTAGAGTTGCTTTACCTTGGTAATATTTTGATATTAATTACGTAAAAGTTATATAGTTTTGTTTTTTAACAACCAAGCTAAAATATGGCAAACTAGGGTGAAATAAAAAAAAGCCTTTGTTTAGGATGAAATAATACACGGTGACCTGTCTGTTATCGACTAATAGAAGTTGAGAACTATTAACAACTACGGCTGTGTATTTTTCCATTAAATCTTTGGCTGTTTATTAATTACGTTGCGAAATTTCGCATAATTAATGCATTTACTAAATTAAATGCATCATCTAAGTGGTCTATTACGTCATCATATATTCAAGTGCTGCCCTCGGGCTGGCAGGTCACCTGTTTTTGTGACCATCTCGCATGCATAGAATATCTGTTAAAAATGGTTTATACAAGAGAATAGACTTTGGAAACAGCATAGCGGCATTGCTCTCTACATTTGAAAGTTTATGGAGCAAATTTATTGAAAACAAACGACCAAGTCAGGCAGACTTTCTTATCCCTTCAATATTTATTCACTTCACAGAAGATGGTTGTTAAGCTTACCAATTTTTTGCAGCTGGTTTTATAAAATCGTATACATAGATCTCGGCATAGCATGGATAAAATGGAGTTTTGTCGGGACAGTTTTCTTGAAACTGTAGTCAAAACATGAATCGTCTCTGAGTTTCCAAAATTTGGTTGTCCAATTGTCTTAATCGCAAGCATAAAGATGCTTCTCACCTAAACCTGTGACAATTTCAAGAGATACCTTATCGCAATTATACCAATGCCTTTCTATCTGCAATGGTCCTTATATATGACAATATCTACAGACAGATATTGTCCAGCTTTTTAATCAAAATTTGAAGTTAATATTTTAAATAAATACTTGATTGTTTAACGCTCTTGTGCATCATTTTACTTAATCAATAATTTCTCAAAAATATTACTGTTCTCATCTTAACATATAAGACTCTCTTGTTGTCATTTCTTTTTCACTTGTAGATACGATTTCGCAGACGTCCTTACTACTATGTCTTCAACATGATTCTTCCATGTGGATTTGTGTCACTGGTGGCGCTACTTACTTTCTTCTTACCACCAGAATCAGGTGAAAAAATCGGCTTGGGCATAACGGTGCTTTTGTCACTTACTGTGTTTCTGTTGCTGGTGGCAGAGACGATGCCTCCGACAAGTGCTGTCCCTGTTGTAGGTAAGTGTGATAAGAGACATGTGTTGAGGTTGTATTATTGGGAAAATCGTTGAAGCCGGCTAATAACAAAATCAACATACTGACCTACGTCACCGTTTCTCATGTGAACAATTAACAAATATCTTTCCTTTTTCCTTTAATATTTTTCATCATCGGACTATGATAGGTTTCCATTCAAGAAAATTCAGATATTTGCGTGAAGACGAAAACAAGAAACAATTTTGTAAAAGTCATTAAAAAACAAGGGAATAATTTCTTACATCAACAAGCTACAACGTTACATAATTATTCTTTAAAAAAATTGTATGGCCTTTAATCCTGGCCAGCAATCAGCAGCCATTACCCACAATGAACTTAAATAGACCAAATGGCCATCCCTTGATACCACGTGATACTGGCAGCCAGAATATGTAATTGGTTTATTTGATCTTTAAGTGTATTACGCCATTATTATTTTTTATAATGCAAAATGAAGGCCACCCGCGGAAATGTACCTTTTTGACAAAAAGACCACAGTGAAAAGTAAAACAAGATTGTGAGAAAAAAAACATCATATTTGAGATTCGGGAAATCTTGATCCACAACAGTGTTCAGTGAAACTGCAGCGATTGAGACGCTTCGAAAGAATCCGGGCCACATGTTTCAATCTTTCTACTTCATTCACCTCTTTGGGGGAATTTTCGTAAGAAAAGTTGTTTATTTGTTCTTCTTGCCATTAAAATTGCTTTAAGGAGTACCTAGAAAATTTTCGTTCAGTTTTATTTTATTTTATATGAACTGACATTGTGGAGGCAATTCCAAACCCATTTATCAACTGAGTTGCTGGTGGGTTGCTCAGAGAAAATAAGGATGCGCTTGCAACCAGTTTTTCTGCCGATACAGTGAAAACCATTCTATACTGTCTCCTGTCTATATTGTCGTAGTGGAGCAGGTGGTACAGCTCCAATCAGTTTGATTCCCAGTTTGATTTCGTGATATCTTTAAAAGTTTACCATGCAACCAGTGTTGAATGGTTGAACTGAGACTTTTTCGTTTAGCAAAGAAAAATTGACAAAAAAAAGGGTTCGTCGCGCTCCCAAAAGAAAATATTCTATCTACTTCAACTGCTTTCATAATGTGGCCTCTATTACATCTTAGGTGACATTTAAAATATTTTCATGTTCTGATTGTGCCACGAGTTGAACGTGTTATCATTTGTGCATGAAAGATTACATTCCATCAAATTTGTGAGTTTGGGGCCTAATTTTGGTGCTACATAACTGCGCAGACTTATATTTAGTCTCTTGTTACGTTTCCGAAGTTTCGTTAGATGCTAATGGTGAGCGTTGGACTGTCTACAGTATCTAAGCGAAACAGTTTTAATCTGTTTGCTTTCAGTTTAATCAGAAACTTCTTGAATTTCTTGTTCAATAGCAGAAAGATAGAGTCCCTCTCACCTGATTTAAAAGACTATCATAGAAAGTATTCGTTGTCTTTTCCAAGGAAAATGTTTTTATTTCCCACTACTTCTACTCAAATACATTTGGCCTCTTTTTCTTCTAAGGTTGCATGTTGAGATTGTGTCACGAAATGACAGATGATAGTGTATCAAACTATGATGCTCGGGCACAATTTCAGTTTTACTCCAATGGCATCGTATTTCCTGGTCCTTTTTACAGGTTCCAAAGTTTTTTCAGTAGTCGATGTTACTTCAGCTTACTTGCCTTTGTCTACCGTTTACTCATAACGCCTCAAATAGTTGATTAATTGCTATTTTCCATTAAAATCACTTTCTGCTGGCTTCATACATCCTTATAGATCTATATACACTGGGATATTGTGCCACAACTTCCCTAAGTTGTGGCACTCTACGGGTGCCAAAAGTACCACTGGCGCCTTCTGTAGCAGTATTAACAAGGTTGACGGTAGGAAAAGATTAAAATGTCCTCGAACAAAAGGCAGCCCCTCCCTCGGTCACAATTAACTATGTCCTCCACTATCTAAATTTTGGACCGCTTCAGAAAGAATCCTTTAAGGAAGAAACGAAATTCTTACAAAGGTTGGGAAATTCAAAACCTACGGCTTACAAGTAAGCCTTTTCGCGTAAACTTGGACATAGTTTAGCTAGTAGGACAAAAATCTCCAATAGCGCTCAAAAATTCAAGACGGCCAAGCTAGATCACGGACCAAAAACGTTGCTTTACGGAATGTTAGACAGTATACGTTTACATTTCATTCAATTGCATTATACCAATATATCTTGTACAGAGCTTCATACAACATATAAGCATTCACCATTGAAAATGTAAAGTAATGAACATCGAAACTATGGGTTAATTATGGGTTGTTAATTGTTAATTAATTGTCGATAATCATGAAAAAACTTTCTCCCTGCAAAAGGAAACTAGATACCTCAAAGGTTGAAAAAGGATCATCCAAACTGTCAAGTTGGAAATACATTGGAAATGTCTGGGAGGGTACATGAACGAAACACCAACAACGCATTCAACTTTGCTTAAGTTTAATTGACAGTTGTTTCGATGATGATTTCATGAAAGGAAATATTAACTTCATTTCGGTTGGCCAACAAAAAGCAAAATAATCACTTGAAAGACGGCCTATTTGTACCTATAAGCTAACCTTTACCCAAAGTCAGTCACAAACAAATAACCTCATGTCACACATGTTTTCCCCCTTTTTGTATTAATCCTTAGTTTGGATGTTATTACCTCCTTTGGTAAATTTTGAAAATTTACTAATGTCCTTTATTTTTCCTCTTACCTAAAACAGGAAAGTTCTTCATGTCAACCATGGCACTAATATGCAGCTCGCTTGCTCTTTCTGTCGCTGTTTTAAATTTGCATTACACAGAACCGGATTGTCGGCCCGTTCCATGGTGGGTACGAAAGTATATCCTTGGAATGCTAGGACCCACACTTTTTCCTTTCCGACAAGTGAAAAAACGACGAGATTACATGTCTCACAAAGTAAGTATCAAATCGGACGTTTATCTTTGGGACGTCGAGGAACTCATGAACATTACAGAGACGTCTTTGCAAAATAACGCCGTAAACCAGAATGGATGTACTTGTGGTGGTAGCGACCAAGTTTCTAAAGACGAAACAACAAATCATACCACTCATATCAAAGACTCTACTTCGTCAAGCCGTTCCGATATTTTTCTCCGTGAACTTCTCAAAGAGACTAAGAAAATGACGTCATCGTATGAAAAGAAACGAGAAGACAAGCACAAACAAGCGGAATGGAGACGTGTAGCCTTGGTTATGGACCGTCTGTTTCTAATACTCTTCTTGCTTGGTTCGCTTATAACTTTCTTTGTAATGATTCGAAGGCTAAAAACGCCTGATTTTAGAAGTGATGAAAATGCTTGCTTTGTGAAAGAAGAATCTTAATGTGGCGTGCCGTTATCTAAGGATAGTAGAACAGAAAACAAGGAAATGCTGAGGTGTCAATGGATTGTAATTTTTCAACAACTCTTCTTGAAGACATTAAAAGTTGATAGTTGGTTAAAAGACGCGTTGACCGCGTTCATTTTATTTCAATGGACTTTACTTCAAATGATCCTTATTAAGAGGTAACTAAGGTTAATGAAGGGATGCTTAAGATGTTAAGCGTCCGTTTGAAGATCTATAGAAATTTAATCGTTAGTTTAATACCGTTTTGTTAAATAAACTTTGCCACCGAAGAAACGTAACCGACATTGCAATACATTTTAATCTGTTTAGTGAGACCGATAAAATCTAATATTTTGTGTTGGATAGGCTATCAAACCATTAGCTTGTCTTGTTGTAGAGTAGGGATGAAATGGTTTAAATCAAAGATGAAAACATTAAACAACGTTCCCCTTCATAGAAGGAAACATACAACAACATACAATAACTAAGAAAAGCATATTTTGTTGGTTCTGCCCTTCAATAAACTCTTTTAACCGATTTCAACATTCCAACCATTAAAAAGTTTCCAATCGCATTCGCGTAGGATTTCGCAATCTGCAGATTTGGTCGGTACAGTTGTAACATTAAAACAGAAATAACATTAAATAAGGGTCCAATATCGAATCACGTTTTGATATCTCACAAGCGTGTTTATCCCAGACATTCTGGAAAAGTTATTTCAATGCCATGTGTGCTTTACATTATGCACAAATGAGCAGGCAAAGTTGTCAGATTTTCAAAAAAAAAAAATGTGTACCTGAAGCGAGAGTATGTGACATAACATCCTCACACTAATGAAAGAATGTCTTTTGGTTTTCTTTAAATTTTATCACCACTTTCCTCTTCAGCAGTCCTGTGTATTCAGACTGTGGTTGCATTAGTGACATAAAAGATTTACGAAATTTGCATTCCGGTGGGGTGGTTGAACCCGTTTTAAACTTCGAGGTCAAAACAAAATACTGAAAAAGAAATAAGAAACAAACATTCCTTGTCAATAAGAGGAAGGGACATAATTTTGATTCTCTCAAGATCACAAGCGCAAATCTAATAAGTTTATTTTGCAGATATCTTGAGATGCCCGTGCCCTTTTTAGAAGTTTCACCAAATTGTGTAGATTAGTTCATCTTTTGCATATGAAAATTAAATTTGTGGTTCATTTATTCCTTTAAAACTGAAAATTGTCTCCTGTTTAGGTCCTTCAAGGTTGAACTAACAAGATACAATTACTACTCAGTATAATGTCAATTTAGCTGCTCTGCGAGGGAGGAGAGAACGTGAAACATTATAACTGTCTTGCAGATGAAATCAAAACTTCCAAAAAAGAGCGAAACCTGCTTAAATTTCCGAAAGATGTCATATTTATGACAGTTCCTATCATCTCCTGTCTCAGTTAAATGTCACAATAATTTGACGTGAAATTCAAACTTTGAAGCACATCAGTGACTCTCAAATTGTAACAGATTTTAAAATTGCGAATGTTTCGTAACATACATATCCATCTCAACCATCTCATTGTTCATGGTGAGACACACAAAAGATAAAATGTAAAGATTTAACGTATGGAAAATTTCAAGTTCAGATGGTTTTGTAACATGCATATGTTGTATTTTTTACAACTACTTCCTACTATAAATTAAAACCTCATATCCAAAATTTGCGATAATAAATCTCGCAATTGCGTTACAGTGTGTGGGGGCGTGGTGTATTTTAGGGATATCGTTGTATGTAGTATTCGGGAGAGTGTTTAAAGGTCTCGCTAACCAAGTTTGTGATGTTCATATTTTAAGACATCCCGATTTTTTTTTTTTTGATCGGGCATGTTCCATTTTGGGGGTGGAAACTTTATGGGATTGATTTCTAAGGGGCAAAAAGCCTTGTTTTTATTCCAAATATATATCATTTTGAGGATCAATGCTTGTAGCCACAACCTAAAACACGGCTAAAAATGTTTCTGGAAGAGTTTTGTTTCATAGGTACCAGGAGAAGAAAGTTATATTGGAAACTATCTTTTTATATCAACTGCATGCACATAAATTTAAGGTAAATACCCCGAACTTGTGATGTAACAAACTCGAAATCGTCAAGAATCACCTATTTTGAATAAAAAAAATCGTCATTTGATGATTTCTTTTCAATAAAGCGTATCATTTCCAAGTATAATCGTGCTTTAATAGAAACAGTTTACAAATTTTGGTATCAAGCGAGCAAAAGATCGTTTTGGGTACACGTTAACTTAATCGGTATGCATTTTACACAATTCATTTAATAACATTCCCTGCTTGGCATGTATCATTTTACTCATTTCTGTCAGATAATTTGATATTATAGTGTTCGATATACCCATTGCGGGTTTTGATACAACAATTTAATATAACTCAAGTAGCTCCTTTTCTCACTGGTGATCGGGTATTTATAATATGACAATTAAAATAAAACAAAAATATTAATGAAAAAGTAAAATTATGACATCATCAACATCATTTAGAACTTGGTCGTGTTCTCCGGACACGTTGCCTAATCACTCTAGCCCAGACTTGACTTAATTCAAAAGACCTTTCCCGTGCTCAGATTGGGACTTTGTGACTGTGATATATAAAATGATATAATTGCTGATGATAAATTTAAGCAAAATTGACAAGTCCATTTGCTCAAATGCCTTAATGTGGGTAGAGTCATATTTATGCAGGGTAAATGAAAAATGAAAATGAATAAATCGTACCGATCACCGCAACTGATTTGTGGTTCTTCCTTAATTACTTTAAAATCGGTTGATGACCACTACCATCCAGAGGTAAAATTATCAGTTTTGTTTGCATCAGTGCCTACAAATAAGGAGGTACCTTGAAAAATTTAAGTTTTCTAATTTTCCTCAATCAGGGTTCCCATTTTGCTTGTAGACACTTCTACAATTCAAAAGCTCAATACAGTCAAAGGATTTGATAAACCCACATATTAAATCATGAAGAATTATGGGGGGGGGGGCATTAAATGCTTCAGTACTACAAAAATAAATAAAGGGACGACAAAGTTGTCCAAATAATTTAAAGTTGCCCAAGCAGATAAGCAGATAATAATATGGGTTATGAAAATAGCAAATAAAATTTTAGAGTAAAGGTAACCGCGTTTGATATAGTCGATGCAGGGAAGTGTAACTAATCACACCTTCCTGGTAGATGTAATGGATATGACATTTAAAGTTCACCATACTTTCGTGACCTTGGTTTTTAATAACTTTATCAATGTTTAAGTACATATTTAAGTTGGAACCTTAGTTGAAGCCAATGGAAAGGTAATATTAGGGGCATATTATGCATAAACACTTCAACAAATATATTTAAAATCCAATATTAACATGAATTAAACCTTTTCTCGGCCAATTTTGTGATGCCGAGTTGGAAATTGGCATTCAATTAAACATCGAAAAAATCAAGCGATATTGTTGAAATGTGATTACCTACACATACGGGTGCACTGTGCTTCTAATCTTAGTGTAAATTAAAGACCACTTAAAACACACCAGATGCCCCCTGCAAAGATATGTTTGTTTTGTCTATATTTTGTAGTTAGTTAGATGAGGTTAAACGGCTCAGTTAATTAATTGGTATTTGTTGGACCGGTCACGCCCTTTTATCCAGTTGTGGCCTCCTGGCTTGTTCCGTTGCTGCTGTGCCTTTGCTGAGCACCAAGCACAATGGCAGAAGGTTGCATGTAAATAGTCTCAAACTCCAGACCTCCAGTCTGCAAATCGGATGCTCTTATCACTTGAACATGCAGTCGGTGATTAATTTTGTAGTCAGTTTCAATAAACTATTACTGTAATTTAGGAATTGGTGATTTGTTTTACCTATTTGATCCGTTTCTCAGTAAGTGCAAAACAGTTCTTTGCCACTTTAATTTAGGTAGTGTTGTAGATTACTGTTGTTCGTTTGCTACAGCGTTTGTTTGCATTTACGAATGCCCCCCAGCTTACGATTTATCAACAAGGGGCATATTAAATAACAGTCCTGACTTTAAGTACTGAATTTCGTTAAATATTGAGTTTATCGTTTCTTATATGTATTTGCTTTCATTAAATTTATGGGATTCTGTAGAAAGTGCCTCAGAAAATGGAATCCGTATTACAGTTTCGCCCAGTTATGACGAAACATTATAATAGTAAATGCTAAGCAGTTTAAAATCTCATATATGCAAATGCTTAAGGATGCTGATTTTAAGACGATTGTGTAAATGTAGTATACTTTCTAGAATAAACATCATTACAGTGATTGTTCCAATTGTATTGAATTGGTTTTTTTTTTTCTTAATTTCTTCTTTTATTGAGGAGAATACGATCGATGATGTGTGTTCATAACGTGAAATAGATTTGCAAAAATCAAAATAAAGCACTTAATTTTTTCCTTTGTAAATACGAGTTCTAATTTCTATTTGCCTCTTATCAGTTTGCATATTCTTATAATGTGATTATGAAACAAAATAGTATTATAATACAATTTTAGACATGAAGTATATGTAATTACCTTAATTACAACAATAAAAATAAAGACGAATATTGCATCGTGACGTCATCGGCGCATGAAAGAATTTAACCTTATCTAAAATCTTGAATAACTAACGTTTGTACCACATTTAAGAGCTGGCATTTTAAAAATAGTTACACATCTTTTGTATTTTATCTCGTACAAAGTACTTTCTTTTTAAGGGATATATTGCATTTACTTACAGAAAAATACATTCTAATCCATTATGTATTTATTGACACTTAATGGTAAATTACTGACAGTAAGCCAGTACGGCGTCATTCGTTTTAGGAAACAACTCCCACGGATGAAAAATAAGTATGTGCGTTTTCCCCGTAACTATTTGGTGGCCCAAACTTTTCAAATTCAAAGGGAACAACATTCGCACCTCTTCTAATATGGGGTGTTTTGAGGAGCTGGTTTTAAAGAGTGCTACCACTGACGTCACAAGCTCCGCCTCTCTCCACGGGAAAAAAACTAGTGAAATTTGCTAGCTAGTGTAGCTAGCTAGGGGCAGCTGACGACCACTTGTGTCTGTTGCGTTAAATTAATGTTGATGTTCTTCCCGGTAGTGGGCGTGGCCTACCAAGTTTGACGTCATGTGAAAGAACACTTTTGATGTGGTTTATCGTTGAGATTGAATGGCATATATCGTTGAATTTTGAAATATCGCAGTATTACTGGCATAATAATCATCAACATTCCCTTCTTTCAATTGCGCCCCAGTTTCTTTTCTATGGTTTTTTATGTATTTTAAATCATTAAAATTTTGAAGGTAGGCTTAGTTCTTGCACGTAAACTTGGATCGGCTCCAAGGTTTTTGTTACTTGATTCGCCAATTAGGTAGCATTTTAGGTGGGTGGGATTTCAAATAATTGAGATAAAACAGTTGGACAAGTCCATACTACTGAAAGGTGTAATTTGATTAGTGTGCCAGTTTATTTGTCAGAATACGTCCGTCGGGTCTGCCTAAGTGTAGTGTTGGAATTTATGGATGGTTCATGTGCACCCATGGTCTACTGGATCCGCCACAGACGTGAATATTTCGAATCAGCAGATTTTATTAAATTGAACTGTTGAATCGAATAAGACAAATAAAATTGAGTTTTTCAGTCACAACTGGTTTTGTGAAATGTAAACAACAGTTGAAATTTACCTCACTAAGTTTGCAATAAAAATTAGCTCATCTCGAGTGAAACGTAAAAATAAACACTCTTACCGCAGTGAAGTTAGATGCCCAAGACGAACGCCCGGGAATCTTAATATTTTAAATAGTAACCCTTTGTTAAAAAAAAAAAAGAAATAGAAAATGAAATCACTGCAGACAAAATGTCTCCTAAGATTGAGTACTTCCTCCGTGAGAGGTACTTATAAATGATAGCCACATAGAATAGGCCTAGGCGTGTTGATTACGTACACAAAGTGTGGAACATGGAATGAGGTGCACAATAATATTCTCTCATACTTGTGTGAAAAATGTATGATAAAAATATTTACAACGCAATCTTCTACCTTCGTTGTTATGGAAACGCAGAAACTCTAAGGGTTACAAAAACTGTAGTCGAATTCTATGTCCAGATTGTTTCTGCCTTTGCATCTGCATGTACTCTTACCAATAAATACATATCTTTACACCATTACAGCTAGTGAAGAAATATTTTGTCATCATTTACGACTTGCATTTTTCTTTTCTTTACCTCGTTTAAGGTGTGTATCGATACGATTAAATGTCCCCTGGAAAGAGTTATAAAGCTGTTTGGGTGTTCTTTTATAGTTTATTCGCATCGACCTATGTTTATAATTTGTGACTAGGATTTCAAGCACCAGTAATAAAAGAGTTCAGTGGGACCCACTTTCTCCTTTTTTTATTTCATAATATGTCAAAGCTTTGACTGATGAACAACAGATCAAATGCTCTTTCTGCATCAATATTTTTCACTAGAGCATTCCATTTCTTGTGGACGTAATTTCTGGAGCCATTCAAAAGTAATTTGAAACCGAGTAAGGGGGCAAGGCAGATTAGTAGAAACGGAAGGAATTAGCTGTAACGCTTGAGATGTTGAAATCCCATGTTTAATCTTAGCGGTGTTTTAAAATCATATTACATATTTATAAAATATTAAATGTTTAAAAATTCAAGATAATTTTCCGTATATTTTATTGAATATATAAAACGAAGTTCCTTGGTTCATTTACATGATGCCATTAACGCTCTCTTTGATCAAATGGGCACTGAACCAAATCTTCTCAGAATTTTCCTACTCTAAAAAATGAGTTGCCATTTGATCTGATTTCTGTTTTAGTTCAACTGAACATTTCAACAGACCTATGATGATATTTGGAAACCTGCTCTTGCCGCAATGATTAAAGTTTCGGTTGCGTTTAATGAGAACTACATAGAAAATTCATTTCTATTAGAATTTGTCTCTAAGATATTCAGTCAAGACTCCTAAGATTGTTCTTATATGGAGGAATTTCTCTTCACCTTTTAGTCCCTGGATTCAACAACTTAGAAGATATTCCACAAGAACTTAACGTTGATCATAAAATGATAGGTTAATGGAAAAACGTGATTTGACTCAGGTTTAACACTATCCTAGTAACTTCATCAAAACACAGTGCGCTTTATACAAAACGAATATTAAAGGGGCAATATAAGTTTAACAGAGAATATTAACCTTTTGTTCTAGCAATTTTTTTCATTTTCTGGACTGATTTCTTATCAGAATAGAGAAACAAATTAGAGGAAAGGTCAGTTTTGTGGGCGATGCGCACTGTTGAATACAAATCCCTAACCCTGTAACAAAGAATACAATCGATACAATGCAAAGGCAACGGCCAATCAACAAACACTTTTTTACACAGTGAGCATCGGCCAACGCAATTTTGTGTCAATAACAGTTCGAGGACACTTTCTGAGTATTTGGTACCTAAAGCAATCAACAAAGGTGCAAGATTAGCTAGCTAACCAGCCTCTACTACACTGTTACCAATCACGACTTTAGTCCGTGATATCGAATCATTTTATTTAGTTTTTTTTAAGTTACTGCCCAAATGTACTGCAGAATTAAATTTGCTAGAAGATTGTAAAGCAAACTAGGATTGTCCCTTTAAAATAAAGAAAAGAGAATCATCTTATTTAATTACATCACGACTAAGTCGAAAGAGAAATATGTGTAAGATTCAAATGCAAATAGCTTCACATGTGACATATTAATTTGCCACCGAAATTGACGGTCAAATAGAAGGACACCATAAATTTGAAAGAAAATTCTGTTGGACACTAATGGATATTTCGCATTGCTTAAATGGCAAAGTCTACATATTGCCCAGTTTAAAGCCATTACCGACGGACAATCCAAGCTGGTGTACTAAGTTTAATGAAAACACTTTTTATGAAATCCTCCCGACCCTCTGGCAAAGGGCCTTTCGGCGAAACCAAAGAGTATAATAAAAACATTGCTTAGAGCAATCAAGGATTGGGTGAGGCCTAACGAATCAAATTCTATTTTATCACAGGCATTAATTACAGGTTTGACTATAGTTCCAATACTATTAAAGAATTAATAGTTCTGGTTCGGTCAAAGAGAGATACAGATAGGATTAGCAGAACCATTCTTAGATATCTGGCGATGGCTATCATGAACAAAATATATGAGACAGAATCTGTTGAGAGATTAAATCACACTAAAGGCAATTGTGAATTAAGCCATTAATAAATTAGGAAAAGGGTGACTCTTTTGTTTTTACGAATTAAAATTCCCGATTTTTTTTTTTTTTTTTTTTTTGAAAGAAAACTGAAATATGTTCCAAGCACGGACTTCCTATACATGGAGAGAGCATACTGAACGGTAGATTGTCGCTACCGTACGCGTGAAAAAAGCGCACCAAGATGGCTGTCTGCAATAAGTTTGTGTTAAAGTTTGAACTTTCTCGAAGTATATCATATTTTGCAAGAAACTTGAAATAATTTTGAAATATGTCAAGGTAAGGTCAAAATCACTTCACATATTACAGGAATATTATATTTTATTGTTCCCCATTCAAGTTTAATTTTTTTTTAAATATTTCAGATTCGTCGTCAAATCAGACTATTTATAGGTGCACGGCAGCGATCTTGGTGCGTCTTTTTTGTCTCAGTCGGTGGCGACCATCTACGGATAGGAAGTACATGTAACATGCCCTCTCCATGTATATAAGTCCGCGGTTCCGAGTAAAACAAATGTGTCATGGAATTCAGAGGTGTTGACATTGAACGGTTTCTGTTACGAGGCAAACGTACCATTTGTCAAGCAGGCGCGATGTTAATCCTAAGTACCACAGAGTATTAGTGCATAATAATTTTGATGTGCACAACTCAAATTTACACTTTGTTCTATAAGAAACAGCTACAAGGTAACAAACCGACAGAAAACAAGGAAACAGACTTGAATAAAAACAATGGAGTCAGTCGATTTGGGAGTACTTTTGTTCCCACAAGTTGGTCTATGAATTTATGAACTGTTTAGAAGGTTAGAAAACTTTGCTGTTAGCCTTTTTTCAAATACCAATAAAAGGATTGATGATAGACTTTTCAAATCAACTAATTTCATTAAATACATTTATGTTATTTAACATGGTCAAGATGCATTATTGTGAAGAGTTAGTCCGCCTGCTTCGATTGTTTTGTCTTTGTCAGATCTAAATGTTCACGCTTACTCAAATCAATTTAAAAACAGTAAAAAATAGTAAAATAAATGAAATCTAAATTTATTTCATGTATAACTTTGTAATTCCCTCCCCAGGCAGGCCTGTGAATTGGGGTTATAGAATATATGTCCATTTTATTCCCAACCTGTCGGTAGGAGCTGCCGACAGGACGTAAATATTATTGAAATATACGTGTTACTGTGTGTTTAATCCCCATCAAACTAATTACAATCTTTTAAACGATTTTACGGGCATAGACCTTACAACAGATTCCACAAAGCAAAAATTGACCTTTGTTCACACCCTCCTTTTGCATCGTTTTGTGTCCTAATTCTCAGTATTTAAAATGTTGCACCTTGTTGTGCACATTCAGACACTCTAAGGGAAATAAAAACATCATTTACAAACAGAAACATGGAACTCGGAGTACTTGCATGGACATGTCATAAGCAAACGTAATTGACATCAAAGCTGTCCTAATGGTCATGGTTTTCAAAGTTGTAAAATATTAAAGTACCGAAAATCCACCTTCATTGCGGTTCTGAAGTTTCTACGGTTTTATCAATAAATTTACAAAAATACTGTGGAGATAACAATATAAAAACGTGTCCTCCTGTGGATGTGTTTTCCTAAAAATAAGCAAAGAAGACGTAAATATTTCTGTTTTGTGTACAGTTCATACAAAAGAAAACCAAAAGATATAGAGGTCGTGCATTGATGACGTCATTGCAAGGCTGAGAGTTTCAACGCTCATGCTGGACGACAAACTGATCATTTCAGGGGAATGGCAAAGGTTTTTTTATAAGTTCCGATCAATCATTCCATCGCGAAATCCTTCTTTAAGTAGGAGAACTTGAAAAGCTCGCTCTCATCAAGAAACGAGAACTGAAAAAATAATGTCTACGACTGATATGAGGAACTTGCCATCCACTGATAGTGCAGCAAAAACACGGAGTAGTAATGGGTGACGTCAAGTGCACGACCTCTATAGCAGCTTCTAACGTTAAGCAAAGGGACATTTCGTGATTTTACAAAGTCCCATTAAACGGTTCACAAACATCAACGAACAGTATCAGAAAACGTGTATCGTTATTACCAGGTAAACGGATGCCAATATGCAGGCTAAAACGTAAAATGTGAAGAAAATTCTGTCAAGGACTCTTGTAACTAATATCCATTCTTTCAAGTTCTCATTTGAGTTACCTCCTGACTTTGAAGACAGTTGTTTACCACCACCCCCTTTGTCTTGTTTGATACTTGTTAATAGTTCGTTCATTCTTTTTAATTCTACAATCACCGCTTGTTCAGTCGTGGAATGCGTATGACCATTGTCCACCATTGAGTATTTGCCGCCATAGTGATTTCCGTTCAAAACAACTTGCTCGTTGTCACCGTATCTCGATGTGTACGTTTTAAGCTGAGAGAAAGCTACGTTAGGATAGTGTGTAGGACTAAATTTGCTGTTATTCAGTCTCTTGGGTTTAAATTTTTCTCTCTTTACTTTTCGTTGTCCTGGCACGTGGATCAAAACTATAGGAGCGAGGACTTTGTGGATGACAGTGCGGATCCAGGGTTTCAATGGTTCTCCAGACAAACCTTTGTTGTAAATCATAACTACACTCACATTGAGCACAAGCGACAAGGAAACCAAGACCATTAATGTTGCCAGATATTGACCTGTCAAACAAAAAAGGAGAAAATATACTTCCATTAAACTAAGCAGTAGACTAACATGCCTTAAAATTGTCTGCAATATTTTACCATTTCAGTACCCCCAAATATTCAAAAATATTCCTACAACCAATTTGTTTCATCGGCGAGTGAGATATGTCACTTGGTCACCGATTTAAAGGCATATTCTGGAAATAAAATTTGTTAACTTTAAAAAAAGCAGAAAAAAATTTCCCGTTCAGAAGGTGAAAACGGCATATCGATAGCTTATTGCGTCCGGAAGGAACAAATTTTAAATTTTTGCCAATTTTTCTTGGGATTTGATGCATCATGGAAAATCTGGCACATCTATTTAACATTAGATTCAATTTATTTATAATTATGATGCCGGTGCTGGAAATATAAGCAATGTTGTTGGTTTTACTCTATGGTAAAGGGTAATGCTAGATCTACAGGAAAAGATATTTAAACATTCCAACAGTATCAAATTTCAAGGACAAACAGGACCTTCATTTATAAAGAAAAACAAAAGGAATATGAAGCAATGTGCCCACATTACATAACTTTTGAGGCTTTGTTGAAAAGCAGAGGTATTTTTTGACAAAAATAACCAATCTTTAAAGTGAGATATCTTGAGTTAAGGCAATGGTATTGTGATAGGGTTTGAAGCACATGGTTTGGAATATTTTTGTCTTTCTTTCAAGACAGAGGCAAAAACCCAGCAGAACATGCCTTTAAGATATGTGTGATAAAATGTGTCCATTTATCTCAACAAATTTGCATTTAAAGACCCTCATATATTATGATCTTTTCCCAAAGGGACCCTTCTAGTTCCCTCAGTGTGCTATTATGACAAATATGTACTATTTTCTTAAGATGTTTTCTCAAATGATGCATCCCATCCCACCTAATGAATTGAAACGGAGACATAGGTCATATCAACCAAAATACCCACCAATGCTCTTGTGCATATTTACGAAATTTAATTTTAATTTATAGAAACTTTCTAAACTTAAACCAACATCTGTTTCGGATTTTTTTATATTTTCCTCATAAGCAATTCAGTTATTAAATCATTGTCCAAAAGTTGTAAAATGTTTCATTTACGGACTGAAATTAACTTACCGGTAATACACCACAGACAGTACAATACAGACTAGAATTATGCTAGTATGAACAAGGCTGGTATCCATAGTTACTTTTTATATCGATGGAAAGACGGGAAGACGGATGAATAAGAAAATATTTGCCACAGAAAAGGGAGGTCCTTGCTTCAAAATTTTGAAGCTAAAACCTGCAAAGACGGAGGCTCTAATTGTCCATAAGACTATGAAATCAAACTTCAATTTTGGATGTATGAAGTTATTTCAAAAGAAGGATTTCAAGGATGCATAATTAATGGATACAAACCACCTTTTTCAAAGGTTTGTGGAACATTCTGTGTTCCGTAGGAAATGAAATCCATTTTGTGACGTAACACCCTTCAAATTCATGCATATCGATAACCTTTGCAAAATACCGAGATATGTTACGTCAATCACAGAAAGCTGAAGATAGACGAATGCCGCCTTCCAGAGACGCACTTCTCTTTTTGAGGTGACATAATAATTGTATGGTTTCTAACCATTTCGGGTACCTTTAACAGTGAAATTTTAGAATTGGTTTGGTAACACAAACTTCACTATTTTCATATTTTTATAAGACATAAGCATTTAAAAAGTATTCAGGTTGCAACTCAAAACTCGTTGACTGCACGTAAGATACGATGACATTTTAAAGGGCAGAGAGTTTTAAAGGAGAGGTTTAAACAAAATTTTATTTTTCATATGTTAAAGGAGAACCAACTCTACGCGGTGTAGTAATATTCCATTCAAATCGTGGACGTCTTTCTCGAGATAGCAGTCAATGAAGTCACTAGATTTGTGTTCTTAAGTGATCTTGAGGGCATGGTATGCTTCGTTTCCACCTTTTATTTTCAGACTGTTGTGTTGACCTTGACGTTAATAGGAATAGGACCGCCTAGGGAATAGGACCTCCTAGGGAATGCACAGTTTGTTAAGTTCTCATGTGCCACTTTTGCCAATCACATTCTGATAATACGGGATTTATTGAGGAGAAAATTGGCTGTAAATTTGAAAGAAAAAAAAAACACTGTACATTAATGTGAGGGTATGATGTCATATGAGCTTCATTCAGGTCATTTTTTTTAATTTACCTCACCACATATTGAGAACCACACTAAAGGTTTCAACGCTAATTTCACTTCTCTTACATATCGAAACTTTATGTGACCTAAAACCCTTCTTTTAAAGGTACTGCTTTCCTATAACAGAAGAAGGTAGAGCCAGGCGGGTTGCGTCATTCGTTTAATAATAGGAAACGACGACTGTTACCTTTCGGTCTGCGTTTGGCTGTTTGGAAGCATGTTCCGTTGGCTGCAATTCTCACCTCACAATGACATGGACACACAAGAGAGAATTAAACCATATTCTGACATTGTACCACGAGGAAGTCTATTGTTTTTCTTCCTAACTTTATTTTTTCTCTACTCCTTACTTTTTGTTTTGTTCTGTTTTTGTTTTATTGCAATCAGTGTTGTGTTGAAAAAAAAAATACAAAACCAAATTTTAGGAAAAAAGTGAGAGTTTGTGGGTGTCTCAGTATGGAAATAAATCAACGTGTCTTCTTTCAGCAGGCGATTCACCTGTTCACGTAGCAACATATCAATAACATCTGTGTAAGCCAGGAAGGTCGGCTGCTTTTAGGCATCCTCTACAAATTTTATGTTAAATCCTATCTTAGGGAGACGACAGCGTTGTTTAGCTTCTTCTGAGGTCACGTGTGCCAGTCATGTTCTCGTATACTGATGTATCAATGATTGAACATTTTTTTTAAGACGGCGTAGAAGTCGGAAGTCATTTGTCCTGGCAATAGATTTTCTGTTTTTTTTTTTTTTTTAAATTCAATATATAGTTTTATTCACATGAGGCTTTCCCATGTTTTGCGCATGTCTCGATTGAGTTGTCTCCTAGCATTTTGGTGTTAGAAACGCATGTATTTATGATGATAGCCATAAATATCACATTTGACCTTTATTAAAAGAAATAGTGTTTACATCTTGAAGGCAGTTAACAAGGTCGGTGTCATATCCTATAATGTGAATGCTTTATGTGACTGTAAGGAACTTCCCATGTTTGAGTACATACGTCTCTGTCATGGCGCCGCCGGAGGCAGCTGTGGGGATTTTTTTCTTTTTCTTTTTGATGTTCGATGTAAATATTTTCATCTTACTACAAACATGGAAGCAGTATGCTTTTTCCAAAGTCTCCTTGACTCTATGGTGAACAGCCAAGGCGTGAAACCAAAGCAGTAAAAGGGTTCGAATATGTACTAGATTTCGAGCGCTAGGTTTCGTATTCGCTCATAATCGACTGCATGGTCAAGTTGAACGACTTCCGTCCGGGAGGTCTGGAGTTCGACTTTTAAAATTGAACGTACTATCAATTGGCCTGGTGTCCAAAATATGCAACGGGGCAGGGCAAACAAGCCACAACCGGGAAAAGGTTGTGTTCAGCTCGACTTAAACACTTAACAATTTGATAACCACTTTAAAAACTGAAGTTAGTAAATCGTGCAATCTGTTGTAATCCCACCGTTCGAGTGAAGTTTCGGTAGAGTTGCCATCAAACTTCATTTTATGTGTCGTTTCAATAGGATTAAATAGAAAGTGCTTCTTGGCCAGACAAATGTCAAAATGGGAAAATAAACAAGAGAATTGCACAATTTTTTTAGATAATGTCGCAGCAACAAAACCCATGAAAATGTCTCTGTATTCGGTATTATTCTTTCACACATTACAATGACAAGATCGATAAAAATGGTGGAGCTAATATGAACAGAATCGCATCATTATGCAAAATCTGCATATTTGTCAAGGTGTCAGTGATCTGTAGTTTTCCGCAAGACGGCTACTCCTTACCTCGACTGCCCAAATAACTTACTTGCCACAATTGAATCGTACATACCCAAGTTAAAAAGATATGATTTATGTTGTTTTACCCCACCTAGTTTCATCTCAGAATTTGCCTTCCAAATGTATTTTGGTAAAGCTTTTGACCCTTAATCGTTATAAGACACGAAGAAATGTGAACGTTACAAACGGTAGTTTTAATATCTAAAACTGGCAATTAAAGAAGAACCGATATCCTATAGGTGAAAATGTCCCACAATTTGTAGACCACATTGCATCGAAATGAGGTGAACTAACTGGTCGGATTTTGTTCCAGTCTTTGATTAGGGTAGTGCCTTCATGAATATGGATATCCTGATAAAATATAGGATAATGTTGATTCAATTGCCTGTCTACGTTCCTTTTTCACAGAAAAATTTACCTCGGTGTGTTTTTTCTCCTATATTCGATAACCTAGAAAGTAATAACGTCCTTTAAGTGTACCCATTGAAGTCTAAAATTTCAACAACATTTATAACAGGGCTAGTGAGAGAATTCAGATCATGCAACTCCCATCTTCACATTACAGCCTGAATTAAAACATAAAACATTATGTTTACTTTAAAATGGTAGATTGCACAATAAATTATGATGTCATTGTTGTCCTTATCATATTCTAGTCTTTCGGTGTTTCTTCATTGTCTGTTACTGTATTGTCCCTTGTGTATTCTTACTTTTATGGGATGACATGCCCATCCATGTATAGCCTGCGGAACAGACTCTGTAGAAGCCTAAAGATGGCGCCCTCTCAAAATCATAGTACACCTCTCTAAACAGTGTAATATACAGAGTCTGCAAACCTTCGTTCAGTTTCCATTTACAGGAATCCCGCATTTTGAGGGACGAACTAGTAAACATGAGATGGTCACGTGGTGCAAGAAACAAGTATGAGGAGTGTATTTTGGTACATACAATTGATACAACGAACGGCGAACAACCTAATTACCTTTTGTAGGTGGAAAATGTGTACCAGGCCATACGTTCGATGCATAAATATTACCTATTACGCGAGATATAATTTAGTATTTTAATTTTTGTCGTGACGTCATATTTGGTGGTCGTAAATGAGATTCGCTAGAAAGTTGGCAGGCTATTGTATACCGTAGGAATGCAATGTAACTTAGTTGGAAACGTGGGCTGTTCAACAGTGAAACCGTTGAAAGTATTAGTTATAGTAGCGAAAGTAAGATATTTGATATTTGAACATAGTGGTTGAAACGCAAACACAATAGCCTGCTTACAGCAGGCTAATCCATGTAGGACACGCGATATAGTTAATCAGTTAGATGGCGTCTTATGGCTCAGGTTCTGGTCTACTGGTCTAATTCGGGCCGGTCAGGACCCCTTTTTCCAGTTGTGGCTCACTGGCTTGTTTCCCCTATTCCATTGCTAATGCTGAGAACACAGCACAATGACAACATGTTGTATTTTTAAAGTCTTCGGTATGACCCGGCCAGGAGTCGAATTTCAGACCTCTTGACTGCAATTCGGGTGCTCTAACCCCTTGATCATGCAGTCACTATTCAAGGTCATGTAAACATTTCGAACTTCAAAAGTTAACAAAGGGTTTATTGTATGTTGTACAAATGAAAGTTACAAACTAATGTGCAATGGATTATGTCAATCTCAGTGAAAAAACTTCAACATTTAATATTACAGCATTGGGCCAAGTAGGTAAAAGGTGCATGAATAAAATTCATTTTGTTAACCTCTGAATTAACACTTAAAAATTCTTACTAAAGATGTTCTTTATGGAAAAATATCCTAGAACCATATCATTAAAATAACAGAATAACGAAGCTGTCTATGTCAAACTAGACATGCTATTTTAAATTCAATTTTTGTTTTTCACTATAAACCCCCAACTTGGGGACAGGTTTGCTGCTCGAACCTTTTTAAGTTCATGTCACTTAAATTCTTTATATGATGAGAAGGTTATTAAGTTGCTTGAACTTTTAAAAGCTCAAACAGCAAGTTTACCAATTCTGTTGAGTTATCACAACAAGTTTGGTTTTACAATGTTGTATGAGATTTCACAGTTTTAGTATGCCAACTATAACTAAACGTTGAATAGAAATCTCCGATTGTTCATTGGTTCTATGTAGTACAGTCAAATACACTATAGTCATCTTCCCGGTTTACATTTACACTTACAGAATATACATTCTGAACGTGAAATCCTTCTGAACCTGAAGTGGAAATTTCAATACGAAACCAATCCTCTGCCCCGGAACCTTTTGAGGCTCTGCCGTATTCAGTTTACCTGATTATCACAGCAGGTGACCTATCTCGGCGATGATTTTGGAACCAACTTGAGGAAAAGACAGGGGGGTGATGAGAACATCTTTCTATGCATGAAAACTAATGGAAAGACTCTCTAAATAAAATGCTTTGTCATAACGCATTTTCTCGCCGTCATTTGCGATTAGACTGTCGATAAACATTGACGCTTAGGTTTTCGCGCCATAACTGAGAGAACGATGGAGTTGAAGACATTCACTATTTTATGCCGAGATCGTTTATTAAAAGCAGGGCCCACTGGGACTGGTTTCGTGTGCTGTGGCAAAAGTTAGAGCAAGATTTTGAGCCTTTGGAAACCTATGTAGCACCCAGCCTTATTTTGCATTTTGTTTTGACACGCGTCGTTACGCTTCACGATAGGATAGGTAACTAACAAATGAACCAGGTGACTTGAGTATATTTTCATAATTCACCTCAAGAAAAAATGGTTTTTATCACCATTTTGGGGAGTACAACTTGATTGTTATCCAGGAATTTGGCTACATTTTTTTCTAAAGTCCTCCCAAATCTCTGGAAAAGAGCCGTGAGGCGAAAGCAAACTATGAAACTGCTTTCTAAGTACGCCATGTCAACTGCAGGACAACACTTGACTGACCAACCTCGTGATCCTCAGACCATATACATCATTGGTCTGTCACATATGGCTTCATTCTAGACTGGATGAACAGAACAGATACTACACATCATCTTAGCCAAAAGGTCGAGAAGCGACCATTAACCATTACCACCAACACAGACTCTTTTGTAAAGCCCCCGACCCTCTGGCAAGAGCCGTTGGGCGAAACCAAACTTTAAACTCAGTGCTCCTCGAAAAAGCTACGTCCACTTGTAAGTTTCGATATAGCCCAACTCTGTTCTTAGCCAAATTACGAACAATTTGTGACCAGATCGCTGTTTTCCGTTCGGATTTAACCGATCGATATTTTGGGAAATATTTTATACAACACTTGGAAGGAGCTTGGAGGTATTTGATCGATGCTTCGGTCGTGACATGTTTCATAACGACCTAAAACAGAAACCGGATACTCTGGAAGTCTAGATTTGTGACCGATGTCTCTGAACATGAATGGTTTCTTCCAATTAATGATGTATAGATCTGAGTCGTCAGTTTGAACAGAAAACCTCGCTTATTTGAAGAATTGACATGGCTCTGTGATCAGGTATAGTATCTCGAAAAACTGCCATTCCATATCTCATAAAATACAACTGTCACAAAAACCGATTGATAGAGAGTGGCGATAAATTAGAAACAATTAAATCATTTCAAGCTTAAAAGCATGAGTATTGAATCAGCCGCAAATGAGAAATTGGCTACGGCTGATAAAATTGTCATATCCACTAATATTACAAGATTAAATTGAGAGGATGATTACATCGACAAATATAAAAAACAAGTCTCCTGAGTGAAATTCAAAGGTCAAAAGGCATGGATACCTTTTTCTGTAGACATGCACTTGTTTCCCTAAATATTGAATCATGCATTTAGGTAAAGAACTTCATCTGTCTGAAGAGTCTGGCTGAAAATTTTTATTGATTATCCGTGATATCTCAGCTGGGAACTCAAGAATATAGAGAAAGGGCGTGGGGGAATTTCCTGCAGAGTGATATTGTTGCGAAACTTGTGGAATGAGCGCGGAAATTGCGTAATCAATCCATTCATGTTTGAACTCTTATCGATGATAGTAAGGTGCTTTCATAACATAAGAGTTGATCTTAGACGAATCCGATCAGTGATTGTGTTTAGTGACTGTAGGCAGCCATTAATCGTGTCCATCAGCCTTAAATCGTCTTTATTTATTGTTTACACGAATTTCAAACCCTCATATTCAGTGAAATTGAGGGAATCAAGATACAAATCAGTGTACAACCATCTATGGTACAGGTAAGCAAGGAAAATTGATAGACTAAAGGTGATGGAGCCCAGTTATGTCCGACTAAACTCAGAACACCACTTGATTGTCCGGATCGATTCGTCAGTTGGTATACACGAATCCGGACAGCAAGTGATGGTCAGATTTCAGTCGGCCATAACTGGGGTACATCACCTTTAAATCTTTCAATATCTTTGCTTACCTGTATCATGGATGGTTGTACACTAATTTGTATCTTAAATTCTTCAATTTCACTAAATATGCGGTTTTGAAATTCATGTAAACAATAAATAAAGACGATTTAAGGCTGATGGACCCCACTCATGGCGGTCTACAGTCATTAAAAATAAGCGCGAATCGAATTCGTCTATATGTTTTCAATTTCAGGGGGAGTGAGTGCGTGGTAGGACAGTGCTTACATTTCGAAACAAACTTTTGTCGAAAAGATGAAATTGTATCGGTAAAGTCGTAGTGTATATCAATCTAGCGCCACCAGTGCAAAAGGAACAACTCGACGGATTAGGATTTTTGTAAACCCTGGATCATATTCAATTTTTTCGTTTAAAAGACGGGTCCAAGGTCATATCAATTTTCGATATTTTTAAAGAGATGCTTATTCCAGGAAGCATTCTGGTGAATTATGCATTGGAATTCGATTTTCAAGATCTGAAGTTAGGAGTAGATAAATTTGTCATTTTTTCGACAGAAGAAAATTTAAAAAGTGTGACAACATGATCTCACGTAAACGGAGTCTTCCGTTTTTTTTTTTTTTTTTTCAGTTTTGCAACCAATTTCTTCCTCAAAAAGTCCACGTTATTAGAATTGCATGTATAGCATGTGATTCAAATTTGCAAAATTTTGCATTCTTAACGGGGAAGTCCAAAACGGACTGAAGAAAGAACAAAGCGTGATTTGTTAAAAGGTATTTTCCGGAGGAAAAATTCGTTGACTTCAAAATATGCAGAAAAAGCTTTAGAATATGAAAACTAAATTTCAATAGCATGTAGCTTGTAGCATGAATTAAAGATGCTGATCTTCAAAGTATGCATTTTCTCTTGAGATTTGGTGCATTTTGGGAGATCTGTGATGTTATCGCGTGCATTATTTTGTCGTTGCATTCAATTTAATTATAATTTTGATGCTGCAGAAGGTATAAATCAGCAATATTGTCTGCATTACCCAAAAACAGGGTAATGCTTAATCTACAGAAAAAGATATTCAAACTTTCCAAGAGTACGAAATTTCATGGACAAACAGGACATTAAATAATAAAGGAAAAAAAGAATCTGACGCAATGTGCCCACATAACATAACTTCCTGTCAAGGTTGCGCCAGCGGAGGGGCCGGGGGCCATGCACCCCCCCCCCCCCCCCCTCCGGTCGAGGAAGGCTTGCCCCCGTCGCGGAGAAGATCCAGTTTCTTATGGGAGCCTTCATCTATGCAATAAAAATTGTAAGCCCGATAAACTTCAGCCACCCCCCTCAACGATCTCCTTGATTTTACTTACTAGAAGACCCATTACCTTGAAGTTAACTATCACAATTCCCAATTTTTACTCACAAAAATCAAAATTTTCTTAGTATAAGCTCCAGATTTTCAAACATTTTTAAAGGAAATTAAAAACAAAAATCCATTTTCACCGTACGACAAAACATGAAACCAACTTGAGTCTTGATTTTGAGTGGATTGATCTTTAACTTCAAAGACTCCAGTTTTTCCCTTCTCGTCTGCAAATAAAACCATTTTTTCCAACTTTTCTGCCACAAAATTCCTTCAGTATACCGTGCGTACGAAACGAAGAAAAGATTTCCCCCAAATTTCGAGAAACATTGCCTGAAAAAACGCTATATGTAAAGCTATATTTTTAGAAATATTAAAAGATTAAAAATATTTGCAACAAGTTCGGACGGTTTATGGAGGAAAAAATTCCTCAGCCCCACTTCATATTGCAGTCTTACAAAAAATTTCCCCTGAATAGTAAAATATTCGGGAAAAGGTTGAAAAGGGGTTCTGGGTTTTTACCGACGAAGGAAGCTGCTCAGGTACGGTACACCTGCCTGCCCGACAAACGACATATTTTCAAAGACATTGGAGCTAAACTCATTCCTAGTTGTGAATTCGGGCAGTGACTTAAAAATATTCTTCAGTTCAGTGGACCATGCCATTCAATACAACAAAGAGTCACAACAAAGTAAAAAAATAGCATGTTTTCGATTCCGTTGTATAGTTTTCCCCCGAAAAGAGAGAGACGGTTCATATTATGGTATCTAGCAATTTTCTGATCATTTAGCAAGCCGTTTTGTTTTACTTTTGAAGTGAAACTTTTACTGCATAGGAAAACTTAAAATAACGACTGCTTGATTTCTAGTTACAAGTCTGGGAGATGCCATTTCTGGCAGTTTGAGGGGTTCGACTTTTTAACAATTTTTCTGTATGCTCCGCGCCAACCAAAGTTGGCGCTTCACTTAGATAGTATTTTGGTCAAACAGATTTCTTAACAGTAAATGCATGCTTACAAATCATTCTTCCTTTGGGGCAATATCAGGAGTTGTTATTCGATGATAAATTCAAAATCTAATGAGAGAAATGCATTTTATCTGGTGATTTCCTATCACTCTAAAAATGGAACCTGCTGCCGTTGTGCGTGATGTTCCGAAACAATGGAGTAGGGGAAACAAGCCAGTGAGTCACAACTGGAAAAAAGGCCGTGGCCGGTTCGACTTGAACCAATAGGTTGGAAACTGGGCCGTAAAACTCAATCTAACTAAATAACTAACTAACTAACCACTCAGCACGTTGCTGGGTTTTGTATTGAAGTGACTGCAGGTCACTTACCTAGAACAGGAACTTCGTCAGTTGGAGGCATAGATTCCGCAACTATCATTAAAAACACCGTCTTGGACAGCATAAAAGTCGTTCCGAGATTAATCTTCCCTTGTGACGTCGGAGGCAGCAGGAACGCCAAAGAGGCCATTAGCGTTATCAGAGAAGCTGGCATAATGAGGTTGAAAACATAAAACTGAGACCTGTTGCAGATCAGAAAAAAGAAGAATCGTTTGACATTTTATCCAATCTCAACCATCGTGTGATTGTTTACATTCGAGCTATTGCATGGGGCGCTAGACGACTTTTAGGTTCTTGTGTTTTGAATTTTCAACGGTTATGGGAATTTAGCACCAGTTTTCAGTATGAAACGCAAAATTGAGACATGTGGTCCTATCTGGCGACTCATTACGAAATTCTGCCACTTGAAAGTGAGCTTCATGTCTTGGCGAAAACGTCATGACTTAGGGCGGTTTTCCTCGATGAAAAACCACTAATAGCAAACTGACCTTAGTATTCTAGAGAAAAACTCATTCCCTGGCAGACACAACTTCAGTTTATTGCTTCAGAGTGGGTATACAAGATTCAAATATGTGTAATCAAAACAATAGTACAGTAAACGCTGAGCAAAATGAGCTACAGTGAGTCCACAACTTTTGAATTTGCTGTCAACAAAGAACTGTGCCAAATGCGAATTTGTGTGAACTACTAAATCGTTAGTTTGGGGTAAAAGTTGATGGTCTTTAAGTGAATGCCACGGCTAAATGCACTCTGGCTTAACCTTCGTTTATCGCTTGCATTAACCCTTGATTATTGTGCATTATTCAGTGCCAAAGCATAGTTCATCGTTTATTCATTTAATCTTCAAATAGTCATCAATGTGAGATGAATTCGTCGGGTTTATCGTTTGGAACAATCAGCATTCGATGTTTTACCATTTGTACCATTTCAAGTTTACAAACCGTAAGGCAAGTTTGTTAGGTAAATAAGGTAAGAAAATCAGGCTGGCATTGCGAGGTAAAGTACCTTCACCACCACTCTATAGAATGAGGTATTCAAAATGATTGCAGCGTCTAAGCTAGCATGTAATCCACGGGAGAGGAACGAAGAGTGGATTATCAGCATGACGAGCGAATAATACCTACAGAGCGCCATCATTTCGTTTAGTTTCTCGATACATTAAAACAGTGGCGAAAGGAACTCTTTGACTATGGGAGGCAGTAGTTTCTCCATTCTAATAACCCCTCGATGGATATAACCATTAAATAGGGTCACATTGACCGTTTTTCTTATAGTTGAATACACCACCATGGGCGTCCGGAAGGGGGCGCACTTGCCCCTTGGAAAATCAAATTTGTGAAAAAATTAATTAAAAATTGAAATAAAAAAATTAAAAATAAATCATCAAAATACCTTCACTCACAGCGTCAGTTTCTACTCGTGAAATATGCGGACATTTGACAAGGAATACAAAAGAGAAGATGGTATGCTGAATAGTGAAATCGTAATTTGGGGACCATAATTCGTGGAATTATTGGAAATTTGTAATTGTAAAAACTATGCAAAATTGTACTAAATGTCGGGTATGTGGTGTGCATATGGCATCCGAGTATTGATGAATGAGTTGGTCTTTGTTTGGTTCCGTACTGATCTCAAGTGGCGACCTGTAACTCGGATATACAAGGTAAATATGGGAGGGGGTTATGATTCATAATTCGGTAACGGATATAGGCATATATAGGCTGTTTGACAGTTGTAAGTTTTATCGTGCATAAGCGTGCGAAGCCGTGAGGAAGAGATCCCTTCAACAATTTTTTACATCGAAAATTCTAAGAACCTAAAAATTACAGACATGAACTCCTGTTTCATGGCTGGGTACATGCATCTTATAACACTCGCCAAGTGTCGTTTGCGGCCATCTGGAGGGTTTGTAAGGCCTCAAATTTTCTTGTACGCTCCGCGCCAACGTATGGTAGCGCTCCGCTTAGATAGTGTACACAGTTCAATCATCCATGAATGACCTTGCCCCCACCCCCTTGTAAAAATTTCTGCGGACGCCCATGTACACCACTATTGTTATACTTCGTAATTTTGTATTATTTCTCAGTCCAGTCGTTTGCGGTGGGATTTCCAGCTTTTGGTACATCCTTTTAACTTTACGTACCGTTTTCGCTGTTCCAAGCCTTTGGAGAAAGACACTGGTAATACTCTTAACTCCACTGCATATAATAAAATCACTCCCCTAATGCCGAGAGTTTGTTCTTGTGCTCCCAGGGAGCACAAGATTTTTCGAACTAAAATATTATGACAAACAGAGTTAAATGGTCAAACATGCAACTTTGACGTCAAAAGAACATTGACGTCAAAACGAAACTGGACACTAACAAACCATACGTCTTTATGATAACATTTCAAATTGACGACTTAGTGTTGACTGTTAATCCCAACAAATAAAATCTGCAGCTTAATAGATTCAACGAAAGGCCAATGATTCATAACACAAACGACAGCATGGAAGAATTGCTCTTTCCAGGGTAAGTCGTAGAAAAATTATTGGGCTAGTTTAACACGTCAGTTTTATACTTTCGCCATAATTCACATAAATCTTTTGCCAAGTCGTTATATGGTAAAAGCTGGGAAGACTTGTTTGGTTATCAAAACATCCTTAAGTGACTTTCGGCTAGTAGAACATTTTAATCACAAAATTAGATTGGACTGGAAAGCCTTGGAAAGTGGATTCCATGAAACTGACCCCAAATTGCTATATGGAGCTTTGGAAGGATTTAAAACGAACAAGTAAATCACTTTCTAACTGTTAAGTTCTCCTTTTAATTATGCAGGCTCGATGTCAATGGAAAATTGTGAACTTAGAAGGAGATAAAAAGACTGATCAGGGGGTCGCAATTTTCAAACTATCTGTACGCCCTGCCCTAAGTGATGGTGTCGTTTCGCTCATATAGTCAAGATAAGGGATTTTCTGTACCAGCGCAAAATATCGCCCTTTTTTCAAACTGTTAAAGAGTCAGAGGCTAGAACATCCCTTGGTTTTATCCTCCCTAAACGCTAGAGAAAATTTATCTCCAAACACATGCTGGTCATTGGGCATCGACACCCCCCTCCCCCCACACGAGAAATCCTAGATCCGGGTCTGCATCTGGTAATTGATCCTAACTAATGGTCCTCGTCAAAATGGCTGATTTCACGGGTATACTGTTAACATAGATATAGAAAAACTATAGTTCTATTGCCTACAAATGCAACCGCCTTTTCTCACTCATGCGTAATCATATTGACTGGAGCATAAAAGATAGGCGAATATATATATATATATATATATATATATATATATATATATAATATTTTACAAGGCGGATGCTCTGACCACTGAGCCATTGAGGCTCATGTAATTGAGTGCGGTCAACTAATTATAAATACTGTTGGGTTAAGTTCTCCATTGTTACGTCAGAGGAATGTCATAGGAACGCGTCCCCTGTAATATTAAGTAAGTCGAGTGACGAAGCGACCTTATATGAATAAGTGAACCAGTGCGGTATTGAACAGTCGCATGAAGACCTTAGGCCATTTTTTCCTCAAACATGCCTTATACTGAAAGAGGGTTTATTTTTTTGAAATGGAAAACTTAGCCTCAAGTAGGATTCGCGGTTAAAATATCGTTTAAAGTCAACCAAGAGGTTGTTTGGCTATTATATTGTTTTCAATATCATGAGTCTCATTTAATTTGATATTGGCCGTTCGCAACTGTAAAATACATATTAGACAACATTTCCTTGCTCAACATTTATCAACAGAAAAATAAAAATGGTGTTTGCGTGGAACTTTTTAACTCATTCAACTAACACCTCCGATAGGCAACGGGGGCATGGTTTCCAGCCATATATACAGCACTACTTTAGGCAAAGCAAAAAATCAAGTGCTTCCCACTTCCAGCAATATAATCTTTGCAAAAATCGCGTGGAAAAGAGTGGTACAGTTGACGTTTTCTTTTTAAAGCAATTTGATGAACTCTTCAGTAAATATCAAGTCAAAAATTTCAAAAATATAGGTTAAACACTTGAAGATGATCCGAATGATCCATCTCCCATTTCATGAGATATCAAATGTTAAAATTAATGAAATTGCAATCTATGTTTCGTTGCTTCTGCTAAAGCCATAAAACCTTGTAACAAAATGTGATCATTTTTTTTCTGCTATGGGTGATTTGACAATACAAGTCCCCTGTCAAAAACACTATACAGAATACTTAAAGCAGGTAATGTGAACTGTGGGACGAAGATGTCACAACTTTTGTTGACCTTTACAAATTAAATATGTAAATTTCATTATTTAATATCTCCTTAACGGATCAAACTAAGCCAATGGGCTTTGGATGTATGTCATCTAATTTCCAACCTCTTTATTATAAATTCTGGACTTTAGTGTATTGTGTAACATTTTAATGTGCCCACTCTCCACTACTTCAACGCTTTTGAACACTTTTTGGCTTCCACAGATCGGTGGGACTTGAATGGTTTTGGTCATCCCGTGAAAAAAGCGGATATGTCTGACCAGTATTCAAAATATAGCGCACATAGGGTGGTACCTCTTATTAAGCTTCGTATAATTCCATATTAAAGAGGCAACCAGATTTTGACAGCGAAAATTGATCCTTTAACCATGCATACGCGATGGAAGATGTTTTTTATTGGTAGGACCACAAGTTTTCGGCAGCCGACATAATGGTGACGCCGTAAGGCGTCCGGTTTTGCGCGAAGCACAAAACCCCATCGGCGCGGAGTTCAGGGGGCCGCTTAAGGGCCCCTGGTGGGGTTCAGGGTGAAAAGCCCTGGTAGGGTTCCATGGGGAGTGGATACTTTTGTAGGGGGTGGCTGGAGTTTACTATCTAAGCGTGGCGCCACCATCAGTTGGCGCGAAGCGTACAAAGAAAATTTTGGATTTTAAAACCTCCCAGATGGCTGGAAATGTCATTTGCCAAGTTTATTTGTCTCTAATTCTGGTGAGAAAAATTTGTGATTTTTCTAAGATTAAAACACACTTTTGAGGTACTGATTAGCTCAGTTCATTACTCCACTGGACTATGTATCCTAGGATTGCAAATCCGGAATCCTGCTGAATGTTGGAACTTGCAGCTGTTGCAGTGCACGCCTGAGTAAGGTATTTCCAGGGGCATAGGGGAGCATTTCAGTTTGGGGGCAGAAGATTTTAACCCGAAAAATGTAATTCTGCCCGTTAGGCAGTCATAGCGGATCGCCACCACTGGTTGGCGCGGAGCGTCTCGAAAATTTGAAAATTCGTACCTCTCAGACAGTCAAAAATGACATTTCCCAGGCTTGTAAAGGGGATTTAAGCAGTCGCTTTTTTAAGTTGCATTTGCAGATAAAAGTTCTTTCGTTCCAAACTAAAATTCAGCCAGAAAGACTAAGAGAAGCGCCACCATAAGTTGGGGCGAAACGTACAAGAGATTTTGAAAAATCTGACCATGTTAGACAGTCAAAAGTGTCATTTTGTATGCTTATAGGGGGATTTAGAAGTCGCTAATTCCAGGTTATGTTTTCACAAAAAAATGTTCACTTGAAACTTGCTAGCTTCACCACTGGTTGGCGCGAAGCGAGCACAAAATTTTGAAAAACCGGACCCCTGAGACAGTCGAAAATGACACTTCCCAGGCTTAGGGGGATCAAAGCAGTCGCTATTTGATCAGAAAATTACCAGATAAAATGTAATACCACCAATCGATGAAATGGTCCCGCATATTTTCGGAAGAAACTACAAACAGGAATCGAAAACATGCTAAATGAATTTTACTCTATTGCGACCCTTGGCTAAATTCAGTATATATTGAAAAAATTGTGTGCCCGAACTTCCGACTATACATGATTTTACTTTTGTAAAAATTAGGCCTATGGGGATCTTGGCCGTCCCTTTTTCCATCAGAAGAATCAGATAAAATGTACCACTACCATTGGATGAAATGAAGTAGATGATTTTTCTTCTGTTAGTAACACTTATTGACAGAATTGTCAGGTTACAAGGTGTGTTGAAATTCTCACCCTGCATCATTCAAGTATCGAAAAACCAATTACCCGATTCTCATAACCATTGCCCGTATTTGGCTCTAGAGCAGGATAGATGGCAAACCTTTGGGCACCTGAACACCCTCCTGTCTATCCGCTGAATTTAGTTGGCAATTTAAAACGTCCCAGCATTTTTTTTAACCTTTGCCCGAATATTTGACCATTTCGGGAAAATTTTTGCAAGTCTACAGTGGGAAGTTGAAATGATAAAAACCTTTTTTTCACATTCTACCAAAAAAGTCGCAGATATTTTTTTTTGTTTATTATCCATGAAAATTGTACTTTAAACAGTTAAATATTGCGTCTTCTGTTTTTCGACAAAGATTTGAAGCAATTACAATAATCGGCCATTTCGGGTGTTGTGTTATACAAGACTTAAAAACAGTCTCAAGGACAATTGTTTCTTTTAGACCACAGGCTTCCCAAATGTGTCGCGATTTTTAACCTCTTAACCTTTCGTAACTATGTTACCCTTACTTTATTTTTTTTCCATTTTCGGGCAAATGCTTGAAAGATTTTGGATTTTCGACAATTTCGGGCATTGTGTTGTGATTATCTTTGAAGTGACGATCATAGCTTTTTGAGCTAATGGACCCAAATTTTTTACCCACCACACCAAGAAAGATTTTGGAACGATTTTGTGCATCCCCAGGAATTGAAAAAATCCCTACATGAGGTAGAAATATGCCAGATGCTAGGAACACACTTTAATCCACACCAAGGTAGCCAACTTTAGCCACTCCAAATCTGTTAGAAAATTATCCATCCTGAAATCCGACGAGTAAAAAGTCAAGAGATTCCGAAGATATAAAGCTTGTCACAGTCTACATGAATTTATTCCGAAATTCAGAGTAGAGCATAAATGCAGAATACCCTGCAACTGTTTGAAGGACGAAAATAAACTCTCTTATTGGTTATCGTTAAAGCCCCCGGAAGCTTTGCAACTTTTTTACTCTCAAAAGTAATATTTGAGCCAAAGAAGAGCCGAAATGTAATAAAAGCAACTTAAAATTTTTCAATTACTTTTGAAAAATTTATTTTGCTACATTCAGTTATTGGGGGGACATGCCCCCAAAAATCTCATAGAAAAATTATTCGGGGGGCAGGCCCCAACTGCCCCCCCCCCCCCGCTTCCGCCGCCTATGCCGTGCTGCGCTTTTCCTTTTTTAACTGATTATTCATCAGAATCAACAGACACTGTAGAGGTATATTAATAAGAAAGAAACGTTAATTTTGTGTTAATCATTGTTAATTGGGAATTTTGTAATTTTGCTCGGAAAACCAAAATTCCACACAGATGCAAGACGAGATAACCTCGTCTGTATCAGGACCATCACAACGTCAGACCATACGGACAGATCATTTTTGTAGTTTTAACTCAAAGCATCATTGTGGTGCAAAGTTTAAGTCATCGAAAACTTTAAAAAATCTCAGATCGATCACAATTCAATTGTGACCATTCAGTTTCATATCATGGACAAGTCTAAGTTTTAAAATAGAACGATTATGCATCCCGGGAAAGCATATCTTGGTGTCGTCCAACGCTGCGGCAATAGGAAGCTTTAGATTTCACGACGCGGACCTCACCTACAACGAAATGACGTCATTTGTACATATGCCATTTCGAACGCAACGCGAAATAACGCAACACCAAGTTGTGAAATGATTGGGGAAACGCAGGAGGTGACGTCATTGCGTTCCAGCTGACGTCCGCGTCGTGAAATCGAAAGCTTTTTGAAGATCCTCATGTTACCGCACAGAGTAACACGGGTAGAGGATAATGTCTTAAAGAAATTTATTAGCTGCTGTAACTCTACAGTGACTTCAGATCGGATTCCGATCAGATTTTTGTGAGCTTTTTTGCTAAAAAGCTTCTCCATCTGTGGTCGGAAAGAACCAAACATTGCCAACCTGTGTTAATATGTGAGCTGTACC
Organism: Holothuria scabra; assembly: GCA_037179385.1. Taxonomy (NCBI): domain Eukaryota; kingdom Metazoa; phylum Echinodermata; class Holothuroidea; order Aspidochirotida; family Holothuriidae; genus Holothuria; species Holothuria scabra. The sequence goes on from CM074194.1 coordinate 12,668,996, forward strand.
ACATGACTATGAAAATTTAAGTTATGCTAATTCTTTCGTGACGTCACATCGATAAACATATTTTATTAGACTAGGCTGTCCGATAAAAGACTAATGTCGGTGTGACGTCACGAAAAAATCAGTTAGCATTTTATTTTTATATACATCAGATGCAAATTATATATTTACACTGGGTGATAAATGTTTTGCTCTTTCCGACAAGAGGTGAAAAAAATTTTAACAAAAACCGAAAAATCTGATCGGAACCCGATTTTAATTCGTTGAAGTGTGACCGCGGCTTTTAACAATGTCGTTACTAGTGTTTACCTCCTCTGGAAGTGAATGGTGAATGTGACGTCGTAGTAAGGTACTCCGGGGTCATCAGGATAGTATTCTTTGTTATTAATGGCGTCTATGTTAACAATATCCCATTCACCGTTACCAATGAAAGCCGACATGTCTCCTGAAAAAATCAAAAGAGTTGGGGTTAGAAAAGTTTTAATGCTCTAAGTTATCAAAGTAAGTAAGGTAACGGATTCTGTTAGTGCAGAAAATGTCACAAACAATTGAGAGTCAAGTCACACTTTGTTGGAGACTGGGATGTAACCAAGCATGCAGTTGTGTGGTTTGCACGTTGGTTTTACGAGTAAAAAAAACTTGGGAATCGAAGAGGGTGTCCCAGTCCACGCCCAATCGTTTTGCCCTGACGGGCAGGGAGGGATTAAAATCCATGACGCAACAATTAAAAAGGGGAAGAGAAGGAAGCTATAAGAAAGGTTAGTATTGGCAACACCAGAATTTCAAATGTGAGGGCTAATTAAGAGCAAAACAAATAGTGGGGGCGATTTTCTTTGAATTTGTATATTTTGCTTAAGAAGATGGGACCTAGGTCCTGCTAAGGAAACCTATTTGATTTTACCGTGACAAGGCTTAGTGGGGCCTCTGGCTTTATGGGGTAACTTGGGTGCAAAGGTCCTGACTGGTGGGGAGGGGGGGATCGTGACCTTTAACAGTAAAGATGAGCTTGTTCAAATAGACTTCGAGTCCTGGAAATTTTTGTTTACCTCAGTTTGTTCAAAGTGAGCAGGCACTGAGCAATTTCAAAAGAGATAGGGACCTTACCAATATTATCAATCTCAAGATGGTCAGGGTGAGCAGGTTCTGAGTCTTTAGGATATATGTTGAATAGAATAATGTTAAATGCGATTTTCTAAAAAAACAAATTCTGCGTTTAAAACGTTCACGGCATAATGCTTAACTCATAAAGTAACCAAACTTTGTCGTATTCGAGTAAACACTTCTTTCAGTCTAATTCTCTTCACCAAGGGGTATTTGAAAAGCCAGAATGACCCGTCCTTTTGAGGCAGGAGTTACTCAGACTAAGAAAATCTTTGATTCGCATATAAATGCATGAATGGACACAAGGCAACTTGCATAGCACGAAAAGTGAATAACTGAAATAGGCCTACATCAAAAGAGGAATAGCTAACGATTTACTCAAGCCAAATCAGTTTAAATTTGTTTGTAGCGGTTTCCATCTAGAACTTTTCTTCATTTAAGTTCTTTTCGATCTGATAGAATATTTTAAAGTAAGAATCAAATCGTTCCAATATGTACATTATTATCTCTTTTATAGAATTTGACCTGTTGTAGTCACGGTGGTTATCACGGGCGTCCGCAGAAATTTTTACAAGGGGGGGGCAAGGTCATTCATGGATGATTGAATTGTGTACACTATCTAAGCAGAGCGCCACCATCAGTTGGCGCGGAGAGTACAAGAAAATTTTGGGTCTTACAAACCCTCCAGATGGCCGCAAACAACACTTGGCGAATGTTATAAGCTGCATGTACCCACTACCCAGCCCTGAAACAGGAATTTCATGTCTACAATTTTAAGATTTTTAGAATTTCCAATGTAAAAAATTGTTGAAGGGAAATCTGCCTCTCAGTCACGGCCTCGCACGCCTATGCACAATAAAACTTACAACTGTCAAACAACCTATATAGGCCTATATCCGTTACCCAATTATGAATCATACCCCCCCCCCCCATTCACCTTGTGTATCCCAGTTACATCCGCCCGTCGCCACTTGAGATCAGCACGGGACCAAACCAAGACCAACGCATTCATCAATAGTCGGATACCATATGCACACTACATACCTGACAACTAGTACAATTTTGGCATAGTTTTTACAATTACAAATTTCCAATAGATAGGCCTATCACGAATGATGGTCACCAAATTACGATTTCACTATTTAGCATACCATCTTCTCTTTTGCTATTCCTGGTCAAATGTCCGCATATTTCAGTAGAAACTGATGCTGCGAATGAAGATATTGTGCCCCCTTGCCCCCCCCCCCCCCCTCCCCTTGCGGACGCCCATGGTGGTAATTCAGAGCAGCCAAAGCAAAAAATACGCAAGTGATTGCACGCAAGAAGGAAATTAATGAAATAATTCCACCACTTGTGAAGCTTTCACGCGAAAGTTCCCATACATTACCGACTGCATGGTCAAATGGTTAGAGCATCAGACTTGCAGTCGGGGGGTCGGGAGTTCGAGTTCTGGCCGGATCATACCGAAGACTTTAAAAACCTACTGCGGTTGTGCTTGGTGCTCAGCATAAGAAATTGAGTAGGGAAAACAAGTCACTGGAAAAAGAAACTGGGACCTAAAACTCCATCTGACTTAGCCTGATCCATACATAACCATGGAGGTAATTGTCCTGTGAACTAACCCTGTCGAGGGGAATTGAAATACATAAGCATGACTCTTTGAATGTAAATACATGGCACTACTACAATAGGACTACACAAGTACAAGAATACCGTTCTTGGTCAATGTGGTAAAAACGAAAGTCCGCCCTCCACCCAATAGATCATACAGAGCCACATTCAAGTATTCTTGTACAGGTTATGATTCGATACACTACTAGGTGTCTCGGCTAAGAAATCCAGACTACTCTCTCCTGAATCACGGCAAAAACAGACAACTTGCAATTGAGAAGTGTTCACTGGCAATTCATCTAAGGATGGATCGAAGGTCAAAATATACCTACATATTCGCGATGGTGGCCCGCTTATATAACATCACGAATTTGGTATTTTTTCTATGATTACCAATGTAGTAAAGGCGCCTTGTACATCTGACCTTTTGACCCAGCTGAAAGTGTCGCGTTTCCCAACCTGTCAATAAAGAAACTCAAACCACCTGATCCATTGATGATGAGTTCATTTCCGTCGTGAGACCAGGGACCGAACTTCATCTCGCATTCTTGCTCATCGAAAGGAAAGTACCGGACATCCAGTCTGCAGAAACTGCGAAAATTGACAGGTGACGCCCAAAGGAGTTGCCCATCATAGTCCACTTTGACCATAGTGTCCCGGAGGAAGTTATGGTACACTGCTTCAGCACTAGAAAGACAGAAAGGCATGAAACTACTCAACGTTTTCAAGACAATCCTTCATTCAAGTAGATGATGGATTCTGATCGATGATGCAAGGATTTGAAAGAGAATTTTAAAGGGGAAGAAAAGTAGTTATTAAACAAGAGTTAATTTTCTTTATTTTCTTCCTTCTTCTCATCCTATCATCCTAGTACCTTTCATCATGTTTCAGAACTAAAAGGCCAAATTCTCTCTGTCCCAAAAGTAGCAACTCTCCTAACCTTCTTTCTTAAGCCCCCACACACACACACAATTGTCTGAAATTCATCCTCATCCAGACACAATCTCAGTTTGTTCCTTCATGGTGAGTATAGAAAATCTCGAAGTGTATAATGAAAACACTCTCAATACAGCTCATGCTGTTTAATATAAGCTTTGGTACTCTGTATTGTTTAAATTAGTTGTCAATCAAAAAGCTGCGCCAATTAAGAAGTTCTGTTAACCCCTACAAGAATTGCAGTTTAGGATTAGAGGATTGGCCCTTTAAACATTGCTTTTGTACGACGTATAGGACAGTGTTTCCACTCCTCCCGAAATTACCCGAAATTCGGGAAATCTTGATGTTCTTCAGGAACTTTTCGGGAAGAGGCCTAGTTTCGGGAAATTTCGGGAAATCTGGAAAATCGCAGGTCAAAATTCTTACACTGAAATTTGAAGAGATAATTTCCTCTATCCTGCAATCCCGTATTTGGTCAATGTTGTTACGTTGAGTGAGCATCAGAGCGGCAGTGCAGGCTGTACAGCGCTAATCTAGTGCATTGAATGATTCGCCACCTGTGATCGACTTACCGTACGTACGTACGATTGGGAGTTGGTCCATGCATAATACAATGCTGAATGTCAGTGTCCGAACAAACACCGTAGGGAGCACACCACCATTAGCAGAACGGCCTTTCCCGGAAAAGTAGTTCCAAAGTACACCGTCAATTTTAGGTCCTCTTCAAGTGTGAATTGCTCAGGTTAAGCTAATCAGATGTGGTTGTTTTGTTTTGGATATGAAAGAGGACGTGTTATTATGTGAGTGTTGCCAAATTGGAAAGAATTGAAGGTGATTTAGACTGTTTAAAAATTTGGTGTGAAAAAGACGTTATTTCCGTCACCTTGCGGATTAATAGGGTAGGGTGTAAAGACCCTAAACTTCATCCCCTTGTATCTCAAAATCTAAACGGTCATGCTATGGTGAATTTGTGATGCCATGATTGGCCAACTCACTGGTTTTCACGTGAGGGGTATCTTTAGTGGGGTGTGAACTTTGACTTGGCTGCGGGGGGCATTTAATGACGGCAAAATAGTGTGTAAGTCAATGGGGAAATTAATGGTGGTGTGCTCCCATAAGGAAAGACATGAGTCCTGTGCAAAATTCTCGGCAATCTTATACCCTGCCTTGCTAACGGCAAATAACAGGATTTTTTTAGAAGAACTTTTTGTGAAAAACCCCGAAACCAGAGTGAAGTGGCCCAAAAATTAGGTAGATGCCTACAAGGGTAGGGTTAGGTTTGATTTTTTTTTCCATTTCAGGAAATACCGCGCCGATTTCAGGAAATTTTGGATACCATTTCAGGAAAAATGAATCTCTGATGTGGAAACACTGGTATAGGAGGTCCCCAGTTCAGTGCATTGCCTCATGATTCTCAAGCGCCATTCATTGAAAGAATAAACTATTAAACTCAGTAATTCAAAATTAGAATGACTGTATTTCTCCTTTGAGGAAAAGGGAAAGGAGACAATTGCTTGATTTATTAGCGTCAGACGGCTGTGCAACGGACGTATGGCGAGCCGTTTTTTTTTTATATCGGAATTCTCAAAATATGAATGTATGTATTTAATAAATCACAGAATTTAAGAAATGAGTGGAATCTATGATGTAGAGGTTTTGTAATCTTGACAGGATCAAGTTACAGAATTTCATTTTGTGAAGTGAAACTGCTACCGGATATATGTATTCACTTTATATGCAGATGTGGTTTGCGCACAAAAGACGATATTTCATCTTTCGCCTCGAATAAAAGTGTACCTTCAGTCCATAACTGTATATCTTTAGAATTGGTAAAATGGTTCTTAAAAGGAGGGTTTAATGTCACATTAAGATTTGATATGTTGGAGGGGTACTTATTCTAAACATTTTGGTGGAAAATGCATGGAAATCCAATGTGCAGTTCTCAAGATATGAACAGGTAAATTTGTCACATTTTCAACAAAAAGTGAATTTGAAGCAAACACATTTGATATGATATCCTCACATTAAGAAAGAGTCTTTTGTTCGTCGTTATATTTTACAGCCAATTGTCTCCTCAAAAATCCCGTATTATCGGAATGTAATTGGAATAAGTAGCACAAGAACTTTATAAACTTGCATTCCTCACAGGAGGTCCTATTCCTATTAACTTAAAGGTCACCAAACCAGCCTTAAAAACAAAGGGAAACAAAAAAATTGATGTGCGGAAGTGAAGTAACATCTGCTGCCCTCAAACTCAATTTGAAGCACTAACTCAGTGGCTTCGTTTACTGATATCTCAAATCTACATGTCATATTTGAATAAAAGTTTCACCCAACTTTGTAGATTTGGTTTCTCTTTGCATATGAAAATTAAATTTTTGTTGATCTTCCCCTTTAAACATTGAACTCCTATGGTCATAGAATTTTTCATTGCTTAGAAAACAAAAGCTGAAATTTGTCCACTTAAATAGTCTTTTGGACAGTAACTGTTGACATTTTTTATGTACAGTTCACATTTTACATGCTTTGTTATCATTTGAAATTAAATATGTTTATACTAACTTGAATGTGTCCTGTTTTCTTTCCTAACATGTTGTACAGAGAGGACTTGTTTAGTGAAGTCACCCCTCATACCGGTAGGAAGGGATCACTTTCTGTCACTTTGTCGGAAAAACAAAGAAATAGGCTTAAGAAAGATTGTAATTTGAGTAGTACGACAATGACATCACAAACTATCACGCGAGTCCAACATTTAAGTTATTATAAACTCCAACATTTTGTACCTCAGTTGAAGAATACCTTGTGAAGATAGGAGTGAAAAGATTTGAATTCATTTTTCACCGTTTGCTTTGTATATTTTCGAGCTGTCAGACTTTAAAAATGAGGTGAATACAATTAATGAATTTTCATGCTTGAGTTCCTCATACGTTTCGCATATATTTTATCATCTGACTGATAAAACTTTCGAACATCATGCATCGGATGGCACTATGCTTTTTTACTAGGGGAGAACAAATATAGGCTATGCGTCGCAGATAAGAATATTTCGATTCCAACAATGAGAAATGTGCAAAGCTGCCATCATTCAGCGATTTTGCTCCTTTAAGCATTCAACAAAGACATCTCATCAACTAGAATGCCGCACGGGGTATTGATCGTAGCAAACTTAGTGACATCATTTGGTCTCTCAAGTAGTATATTCCTCCATTTTGTTTATATTGCGGGGAAAGCGTTAAACAAATTTTACTGACCTGCAAGATAACCCCAAACGTTACGTATCTTGTTGTGCATTTGGTACATCTCAGGAGCAAATCCAGGGGGTCTATGGGGTCCTGGCCCTCTGCTCTTGACTACCAAAAACTTTGAAAAGCCAATTTTAAAATTTCAAATAATTGACGTCACGTTTTCCTTAAATGTCATTTGTGTTTTCTCATCCAACCAATGAAGTACATAGCGTGCACTGCCGCGACCTCAAAAAAAATGCTTAAATTTGCATTTTTCGCGCGCTCTGAGCGCCTGCAAGTTTCATTGATGCCTTTATTATCAATATCGTAACAATCATATCAGTGGCGTAGATAGGATTTTTTCGAAAGGGGACAAAGGTATGAAATTTTCCCAAAACTTTTCCCGGTAAATGTGTATGTATTTCATATAAAATATGCAAATTTACAAGCATTACAACATTTCCATGTCATATTAATATTACCTGTATTTTAATTTTCAAGTATAACATAGAGCAATTGGACAACTCTTAGGATATTATTTTGGTCAACAATATCTGGTTTGTTTGTATGTACTAACGCAGTGGCGTACGCAGAATTTCTCTGAAGGGGGGGAGGGGGCATGCAGTACCGTATGGTCTAAGAGGAGGGCTGTCCGGAAATTTTTTGACGTTTTCAAGGAGCCTAGATGCAAAATGGTGCAAGATTTTCGACTTTGACAGGAACAGTTTTAAAAGTTGAATCGTGGTGGTTCATGAGGATAAAACTGAAACTTTTGTGTCTTTACATGCATTCTTATGCCATTTATGCTACCTTACGAAGTAAAACTTGTCATTATAGTTGCACACTTTTAGTAAAAATAAAATAGCATTGATCGGTGTAGGATTTGTGGTTCTTTTTGGCCACAAAATTTTATTATTTCATAAAGATTATCTAAGCGGAGTGCCACCATTAGTTGGAGCGTAGAGAAAATTTCGAAAAATCAGACCCCTCAGATGGCCGGAAATAGCATTTTCCAGACTTATACGAAGAATCTAACCAGTCGCTATCTTGTAGGACAATATATTAACCTGGGGGGGGGGGGGGGTCTACGTTAGTGACTTACCAGTTTTCACATCCTTTTACTGAATTCCCAAAGTGTACAACGCAGAGACTGTGTTCAAGGGGATAAGTTCGGGCCTTTCAGTGTTAGTTGTACTGTAACCGCTGTTGTTAAATTCCTGAATAACAGCTTCCTGTGCAGTGAAATGCACTGATCATAACACCCGCGCGTATACAAGAGAACATTCAATCTGCTACGCGGCGAGGACATTTCTGTGGAACGCAAGTAGGGCCTGTTCATGCGACACTGACGAAATCTGGGATAACTTGTTGCATGAAAATATGAATCATGTACGAGAAATGTCTCACAATTTCTAATTCTAACAAAAATTTTGAGATACTTTTGTTATAAGAAAATTCATCAAATTTCCCCAATTTCATCAAATTTCCCCAATTTTTTCCGGGGGGAGCAATTTGCCCCTCCTGTCCCACAGTAGCTACGCCACTGAACCATATTCATATTAGTCTTTACCTTGAGCAAGTTGGTTGCTTGAATGCATAGGCTAACGAATTCCGTTATTGAGGAGCTCAGCATTAAAGAATAAGACGAAAGGGATCCATTTTAACCTTCGTCGTTTTTTAAACCATCTTAAATGAAGAATTAAAGTTTTATCGAATGTCCAGGAAGCAGATTCTCCTTGAAGTATGTTGAAGTGCAGAGTCTCTCATGGAAATAAGTGATTCGTAATACATAATTTCGGCACCCATGCTGACGCATTATTCAGTTTGTGTCAGTGTTATGTAAAGGAAAACTATCTTCATTCTCTATCTGAACTGGTTCTGGAGCTTCATATTGCTGTAGCGAATGATAGCATTTGGAGTTTTCAACGGTATTGGATTTTACAATATTTGTAATGCAAACTTTTGTTGCCATTCGCTAGCAATTAGACTGTTTACACCCAATGGTCTCAGTGGCGGATGAGTGAATGATGACGGTGTGCGCATTCCCATCAGTTTCCAATGGCCCTCAAACTACCAAAGGCATTTAAACTACATTTTTTATGGGTAGGCTGAGAAATGTTTTCGACCAAGTTTATATTAATATTATTACAGCTTAATCATGTTCTATCACAAACGCTTTTCAAACTGAAAGGCTACCAAAATTTCCTCGGACTTCATACCCTTCCTCAACATAATCACTGATATTCACCCCTTAATTCAGTCTTCTGGGGACTTCTAAGACGTCAAACTCCAAACGCTTCCGGAGGCTTTACCCCCTTGGACTCCCATCGGGGCTTTGCCTATGGACTCCACCAGTCAAGAGATTCGCGCCTTGCGTTTTCCCTGTGCGCTTGGCGTGCACACAAGAAATCTACGTCTCCGCTCCGGTGAAGGAGTTTTGTACAGCTAAGTCCCCGACTACTGAGGAAAACAGCAAAATTTTGGGCAAATTTTGCCCAACTTTTTGACCAACACTGGGCATCTATTCAACAACCTAAACAGTTGGGCAAAACTTTAACCAACCAAATTTGGTAAAGTTTGAACCCAACTGTTGGGCAGGAGATTACCCAACTGTTTGGTAAATTAGCACATAAAAACATACCCACTTGTTGGGCACTTCTTTTATTAAGCTGTTGGGTAAATGCATTAACCAAATGTTGGTTATATGTTAATCATCTTTTCCTTAAACGTTGGTGCTTTCTTTACATGTTAAGTTGTAGGTTATGGCAGGGAGCTGCCACTGCAGCTCCCTGGTTATGGCAACCCATCGGTCCCGGTTAAAAAACCCTGGCTTAATAACCTATTTGGTTTGTCACTGAGTTTCGTATAGGTACGTCCAAAACTATCATTTTTAAAAGGCACTGTATTTTTAAAAGGCACTGTAAAATGATGTGTGTTAATGATGTGATGAAGTCTTGTAGTTTCATCAATTCATAAATGTGAACACAAGGGCAGCATGAGAATTAGTTGGTCCGTAGCTCTCATACACTTTTTCTAAAAGTCCCCACGACTCTCTGGCGAAGAGCCAAGGGGCGAAAACCAAACGATTACTCCCGGAGGAGTTCTGCTCCCTTAAGGAGCTTAACGTCCCAAATGGACAAGTACGCCCTCCAAAGGGTATCATGGTTATGAGACAGGTTTCTTGTTATGCCGAGATGTTTCAAATAATAATATATAAATGCTCATTCGGACGTGAAAGAGAATATCCCAGATCCCAGACCTCTCATTGGATAGCAGTTTTGCGCCAAATACGAATCATGGAATCTCATACAAATGTGTTCTAGTTCGTAGTACTGTTTAAAGAATTTTATGGAAATGGAGATCGATTTCATGGTCTAAAGTACGAGTTTAGCTGTTTGGCCAATATAAAAGATGCCAAAGAGAATTTTCAGATTATGGTACCATGGTCTGATTATGAGAAGAATTGTGAAACAAATCGGGTCAAGTGCACTGTTGTTTGGTGACAACACTGCAACCAACAATATACCCAACAAATTGACAAGTGGGTAAAGGGAAAATATGCTCAACTGTACAGTGGCGTAGCTACTGGGGGGGGGGGGCAGGGGGGGGCAACTTGCCCCCCCTGGAAAAATTTTTGGGGAAATTTGATGAAAATGGGGAAATTTGATGAATCTTCTTATTATTACAAAAATTTCACAAAATTTTCGTTAGAATAAGAAATTGTGAGACATTTCTCATACATGATTCGTATTTTCATGCAACAAAGTACCTCAGATTTCGTCAGTGTCGCATGAACCGGCCCAATTCGCGTTCCACAGAAATGTCCTCGTCGCGTAGCAGATTGAATGTTCTCTTGTGCTTGTATATGCACGGGGGTTATGATCAGTGCATTTCAGTGCACAGGAAGCTGTTATTCAGGTGATACTTTGGGAATTTATCAGTTAAAGGATGTGAAAACTGACAAGTCACTACCGTAGACCCCCGAGGTTGTTATGTTCTTCTACAAGCTAGCAGTAGCTGTACGATTTTACTCTGTGTACATAACGATGGATCGGGCTGAAACAATCCATGGCCAACGATAAACTTAAAGTTAATCTAGAAATTAGAATAAACGGGATCCGTTGGCACACTTAGATTTTGTTACAAAGCCTAATCCTTGGAGACTTACAAGCTAGTTCGGGAAAATAGCTTTCTGCTCACTTTGAGTGTAGCAATAAATGGACAATGAGTACCTTGTAGCCTTCTACACATAACAGACTGCTTTTCTCACAGGATATACTGTGTGACCGAGCAACTATTAGGCCTCCTTAGTGGCGTGCGAAGGGGAGACCATTGGGCCATGCCCCCCCCCCCCTCACAGATGCCATTTTTTTTTTTTTTTTTTTTAAATACGTAGTCTAACTTTATTAACACAGATTTTACTTCAAAAGATAGCATATGTGGCACCAGATTGCTTATAAGGACACCCAATTTTGCAAAATTTTTCAAAGGGGAAGGATGCAAGGTCTTTCAGCGATGCCATTTTTTTTTAATTCCTACAAATAGACCTATGCAAATTCCAATTTTTACTTAAAAAGGTAGACTCTGTTTCCCACTGGTAGCATCGATAAAAAAGACTACATGTTTCGATTCTCTTTACAAGGATAAATACGCTATTTTGACCATCTGAGGGGTCTGATATTTCGAAATTTTCTTTACGCTCCGCGCCAACCAATGGTGGCGCTTCGCTCGGTCTGTTGGGCAAAATTACATATTTGGAGTAAAATTAGCTCTTAACTCTCTGATCACTTTGCAGTTTGCGAACATATTTTGAAGTGAGCATTTTATTGCAAACGACAAAAGAAGAAAGCGACTGGCTAGATTCTTCGTATTAGCCTGGAAAATGCTATTTCCGGCCATCTAAGGGGTCTGATTTTTCCAAATTTTCTCTGCGCTCCGCGCCAACCAATGGTGGCGCTCCGCTTAGATAATCTTTATGACAAGATAACATTTTGTGGCCAAGAAAAACCACAAATACCGATCAATGCTCTTTTATTTGGACTTCTAAAAGCGTGCAAATTTAATGACAAGTTTCACTTCGTAAGGTAGCATAAATGGCATAAGAGTGCATGTAAAGACACAAAAGTTTCAGTTTTATCCTCATGAACCACCACGATTCAAATTTTAACACTGTTCTTGTCAAAGTTGAAAATCTTGCACCATTTTGCATGTAGGCTCCTTGAAAACGTCAAAAAATTTCCCGACACCCCGCCCCTTAGACCTTACTGCATGTCCCTCCCCATTCAGAGAATCCTGTGTACGCCACTGCTTTAGTACATACAAATAAACCAGATACTGTTTACCAAAATAATATACTTTGTTATTTCCGATTGCTCTATGTTATACTTTAAGATTAAAATACAGGTAATATTACAAAATGACATGGTAATGTTGTTATACTTGTAAGTTTGCATTTTATATGGAATACATACACATTGACCGGGAAAAGTTTTGGGGAAATTTCATACCTTTGCCCCCCCTGGAAAAAATCCTAGCTACGCCACTGCAACTGTAGAATAAAATCTTATCGTCATTTTGACCAGTCAGTTGGGTATAACAGTATACGCGTGCATGGAAGGGGAAATTTAACCATTATGTGAGCAAAGATTGACCAACACTTAAGCAATTACTTTTACTCAACAAAAACTTTGCCCAGCGTTTAAACATTGCACCAATTAGCCCCAAAGTTGGGCAAAGTTTAACCAACACATTTCATAAACTTCTTTAACCAACGGATATTTTACCCAACGTTTTAAGAGTGTAGGATCTCCCCAATTGCTATCAATTTTTAGTGCAAAAAATGTCTCTTCATATACTTCAGTGCAACAAATTGCATTTCAGGACCTTTCAAACCTGCAAAAAATATTAAGAGGGAATGAGACATCCCTTGCCTTCATAACCGGTAATCACATTTCGAACCCTCCTCTGAAAAAGAGATTTTACTCGTCCCTGTATCTTGTACTGTCACTCAATAAATCATAGGTCAAAGGTGATTGTACCGGGTACTTTTATAACGTGGTTCATCTCCGCTCTAAGATAAAATCATTCAGAGAAGGAGAATGTTTCAAGAAAGTCAAGAAGAAGGGTTTCATCATGACACATATTGCCGATGCGAGGTCCACAAGGACACAATCAAGAGCATATCACCTAAGACACATTAGAAACAATTTATTTCTGTAGTTATATAAGAGTTTTGACAACCTAAATAACACTATGTTGGTGTATAAAACATCTAACATTGACACTAAAGGGAAAGGGAAGTGCCTACCCTTCTTAGGCCAGTAAATGATAACCTTCTGAAGAATGAATCGACGAAGGAAAACCTTTGCTAAAGGTAAACACCGTTTAGTACTCAAGAATATCAGCAGCAGCAGTTTGTACGTAACTACGTAACATTATTCAGACCTACGCCTATCGACGGCTCGGGCATGAATGATCAACCGCTGCCTCAAATGTAAAGCGTTTACTTATCTCACCACTGCACATAAACATACAATTTTAAACAATTTTGAAGATAGTACCATTTATCTTCTGAGCCAGCAGGCAGTAAGAAAGTTACAAAAGATTTTCATTTGAGAGCAACATTTTTCGCTCGTCCTACTCTGCACGCTTGAGGAACTCGGCATCCGCACATTTGACATATATTCCGTGAACGTCACTATATATTACCCTTATATTACGCTTCAGTCATTTCAAAGGGTACGTACGTAAAGCTTAAAATTCAGATGCAGACAATGCTGACATCTTTTGACGGAGACGAATTGATATCTATGACTTTATTCTTGACTCCTTTAAGGTCGTTTTACCACTGAAAAGCATGGGCTTCATGTATAGCAACCACTCACAATTTGGAGTGTTTCCACAGTCTCGTAATGACGTCTTTCACTATAACAGTGTCCTTCGAGTGGACTCAAAAGATTGAAAATTTGAAGTGCGTAGTAACAGCATTCGTAACAGACTTGTGATAATTAAGTTAAGATATGATATCGGATAAATTCAAATTTTATAAAATAATTCTATATTCTTATTCCATTAGAGACACGTGATAACAAGGTAACGTTTTCAAAGTCTTCAGTCTTGTTGGTTTATATCATTAATTTAGATGTTCTAGTCTGTGTCAGGATGAACACTGTATTTTGTAATATTGTGCAGAATGTACTAGCATACAATGCAGTAGTTCTATGTATATGTCACTTTATTAAAGAAGAAAAGAAATCGAATCGAGTAGGCTTTTTAACTTTATTACTGAGGCATTTACACCCAACTTAAAAGATTCAAAACAAAGTAAGGGTTTGCAGAAGAAAATAAATATAAGAGATGTGTGTACAGAAATTTATAGAAGATGCAAATATCCCTTGACATTATAATATTATTTTTTGCCCGGAACCTGCTCTGAACCTGATGAATAAAACATTACCCGCGCCATCCTCAGTCATATAACGTATGGAAGCGAAATGGTGGCGGTATTACAGATGAATAATAAATGCACACTGTGTCTTTGCTCTTAATGTCACAGGCTGACAGGGGTTATGATGTATCCATGCTATCGAGCCGACGACAGAAGGTTATATTTATAAACAATGACAAATAAGGTATACATTTATCTTACATTTTCTAGCCTCTAAAATTCGTCTCTTGTAATACTTGTCTGTTTAACGACTTTCATCTTTAAAGCGTCAGATACGACTCGAGAAAATTTTGAGTGGTAATTTTGAAGCATTAAGTGCTGGATACATTTCGTAAAAATTCTTTGTAACATTTGTTTCTAATTGAGATATACTTCTAGATCTCTGGATTGCATTGCCATTTTGAGATATGAAATTACCCCGTTTATCAAATGTAAAAGTTCTAACAATGGGGGAGTTTATGCAAAAAATAATTGTAATAAATGAAACTGGCAGAGCTCTAGAAAACTCAGAAATCTATTTAAAGTAATAGCAACACTGAAAAACGTACTATGTGTTATTTCAGTTGCTATACACCTACCGAATATATATATTAGTCCATCACTTTGGACCCAGAATTTAACAAGACTTGAAATTAAAGAAAAAACCCATTCGACACCGTCAATGTTAATAAAGAAACGAAGTATTGTGGGTGAAATAAGGGAATATTTATGACCCATTCTTCTCTCAATCAGGAAAATTGATTCTTTCAAAACTGGGGATATATCTTACTGTTTGAATGGCCTAATTATTCCGTCGGCAAAACCACACATATTTCGGAGAATTTCCGTCAAGGCCTAAAATAAAGGAAATAGAGATTAATTTTGTGAAGATGTTTTGGGTCTTTAGGTTTTATTTTCAGTGAGACGAAAGTTAGCCGGGTACATAGGGAAAGAGTGCATCGTCTTTGAGATTGGTGAGAAGGTTTGTGTTGGGAGAGCAAATATGGGCTTAAATTATTCCTAGTGTAAGAAGTTTTGGGGTGAATAATTGCAGGGTCTAGACGTCGACCTGGGAAGGGTTCTAAGACGGGAAGATTTTTTTAAAGATGTATAAGTACCCTCAGATGCAATCTTTTGCAACATTTATAATCATTTCAAGTAAATATTTTTCTATTATTTTTTCAGAAATTGATAAGAGACATGGTTGCCTCTAGTCCTGCCAATAGAAATTACCTAGCCTCCTATCTCTGCTTGCTGTAACAGTCATTGATGTAATTTCAATTGGGGATGCCGTTGTTGAATTGACACCATGTATGCTTTTTGACCAACGTAAGGCTGTTTGTGTCTAAAAGAGAATACTACGCTATATAAAGTAGAATAGCTCCCTCTTTAAGGCATTCACTTACTTCTGATAAAAGTACAAATCAGGCAGCCAAATCGAGTTAGATGAAACCTTAGTTTTCTTTAAACCTCCGTAGTCGGAAGGATCCCACGTGAGATACTCGTCGTACCAAATCTGCAAGAGGCAATATAAAATATTCAGATGATTATTTGACGGTAAAGGGTGGGGAAAAATTCATAATATCATAAAAGGGCCACACTTCCCGACGATTTTATGAAACATTTGCAACTAAAGACGCACATACTTCACAAAAATTTACTCCACAAATTGATACTTTCCCAGATTCAAATGGTAGCTGCGGCTCTTGGGTATCTCTGAAGAGAAAGAGGGGTCCCAAAAAGGATTTAAACTGACATTGCGAGATCAACCAGTAATATAAGTCGTTCTCCACTTTTTCAGCTATAAATTTTCACCCCAGGCAAGAGAAAGCACTGGCATACAACAAGATTTACTTTGAAATCAATACGTAATTATTGAACGCCTCTAACTTTTGAAAGAAAATGTTGCAAGTGAGCGCAAGTTCCAAGTTTCGAAATGTGTATTTTATAGGCTATACTTACATGACATGCACATCTACATACCTATGTCTTAAGCACCACTGTTCTTTAAGAGAACGGTTTAAAATATCTTTTTATTGGTTTTTCATGTCTCAAATATGGTAAAATAAAAGTAAACCAAACAACCCTCCCCTGAATGGAAAAGTTACCTTTAAAGATTTACCACAAAATAAATGACACAAATGTAATCCTTCTGTTGTCTTTTCTCTTTTTACAAAAACGAATCACAAATAAACTTGCGGCAGATCAAAATAAACGTCACGAAATGTGACCAAAAAAGGAAACCATATCCTCATCAAACAGGTTCATTAGTCCAAAAATAAGCCTTGGTCACAGGCAACGCTCGTACTCAGTTCTACGTTCATTTAGGAAGAGCAGTAAGGTCAGGTCTTCCCTTCACAGTAGGGGCATTTTACGTCATACTGTTGACCCTCACCTCCCTCTAGCTCTCCACAGACCTTTTCAGTATAGTGTCACAGAGCAAAAAGAACGCCCTCCCTTGGGGCAAAACAAACCAACACAGAGATATGCAGACAGACGATTTTTTAACCAGATGCATACGCGCATACACTCTTAAAAAAAATGGGCAAAATTTGCCCAACTTTTTGACCAACACTGGGCATCTATTCAACAACCTAAACAGTTGGGCAAAACTTTAACCAACCAAATTTGGTAAAGTTTGAACCTAACTGTTGGGCAGGAAACTACCCAACTGTTTGGTAAATGAGCATTTAAAACATACCCACTTGTTGGGCACGTCTTTTATTAAGATGTTGGGCAAATGCATTCACCAACCGTTGGTTAAACGTTCATCATCTTTTCCATAACCGTGGGTGCTTTTTCAACATCAGTTGGGCATATTCTTTAACCAACTGTTGGGCTAATCCCTAGTGCATTGCCCTAGTAAATGTGGCCATTTATAAATCAGGCTCAGATTATCCGACAATAAGGCATCATGAAGACTTGAAGATTGTGTTGAAATAAATATGAGCACATGGCAAGGAGAGAAGTATCCAGTGATAGAATCAAACGATTAGGAAACCGTGATGCTGCCATAGTAAGCCAAAGGATGTAGGCTAGCCTAGTCTGTAGGCTAATCAAACTCACATTGACACATTACAGTACCAAACATAGTGTTAGGCTATGTTAGCCTAGCCTGGATGAGCAGGCGAACGTTTCGGCCATGGCTCAGTAGCAGCACCAGTTTCTTCCTAAATCGTGTTGATTATATCTTCGATATAAACATTAAATACTCCACACAACTCCTTGTACTCGTATTTAGCCTCAAACACACTCAAGAACCCCCAAGCTCCATTCCTCAAGGTAATCTGAGTCATTAATCAGCGAGATAGTTGTCGTTTGATGAGCTGCTAATGACTTTGAACCACTGAGAAATACGTACGTACGCCTGTTCTTAACTTTCACATGTTCATTGTGTGCAATGCTTTTATCACATTTACGTATGCGGAACGCGTAAAGTTTATTGCCCAACCAATGAGCAAACATTATGCTAATTAGCAATTAATTACCCAACAAGTAGATAGACCAAATATATGCCCAACCGTTGAGTGTAAGCTTGTTAACAGTTTGCCCAATGATTGGATAGTGGAATAAACGTGAATCGAAGAAACGTTTTTACCATTAAATGAGCAAAGTTTGACCAACATTTAACCAAAGCGTTTTACCCAACGAAAATATTGCCCAGTGTTTTAAGAGTGTAGTCTGCTACAGGGGCAGGGCGAATTCTTATTCATGTGTCCAATATTCTATTGTTCTGTCCAAAGGATGACGTCATTGTGTCGTCAATGCACAAGATCTATTGTCAGTTCCTCCTTGTGCAGGGTACCGCCTGCCATTAGCTCGAGATATATTACAACACACACACTGTCTTTCACTGGTTCACCATGTCGCGTCAGTAAGACAGGACGTCATTGGCTTAAAGTGTACCTCAAGTCAAAAAATTCAGAAATATATGAATACACATTTCTAATTTTTTGACTTGATGGGCACTTAGATGTGGGATTCTTAACTAATAAGGTTTTGAGAGGAATGCGTGTCTCATTCATTACATGTCACACCATCGAATGCACAGTTGAAAATGATCTGAGGACCTTGAGGTTGGCCACGTATTGTCCTTCAGTGGACGTAATAGCTTTTTCGCGAAGCAGTGAAGTTTTGGTTTCGTCGAACGGCCCTTTGCCAGACGGTCGGGAGGACTCAAGAAGAATTTCTCAGCCATTCGGATGCACGCGTATTGGTCTTGAACAATTACTGCATGCAGCCATGTTAGCTCGACGAAAATGAGCAAGGCCTTCATTGACTACACAAGAAAACGGTTTATTTCATCAAAATCTGAGAAGAGAGAGGATACAGACAATTCCAAACAGGTAGTGCAGTCGGTCATTAGTGGGGTCTATAAGCCTTAACTCGTCTTCATTTTATTGTCTACATGCACTTCTTAACCATAATATTCCGAGGCATTGAGGAAATTAAGACATATTTTAGTGCACAATCTTACATGGTACGGGTAAGCAAAGAATTTGAAAGATGAAAAATGATGGACCCCACTTATGTCCGACTTAATCAGACAATCCCTTGACATTTTGGATTAGTCTAAAGAAAGAATTAATGTCAACCAAAGTACAGTCAGCTATTGTGAGTAAAGAAATGTACACAGGGTAAAACAAAAATGGGCTCTCTTTGTTTTCTTAGAAGGATCATTCACTCAAACATCCATCCAAGAAAAACATATTTAAACATTCCTCCGCTACTGTGTTTGTTATTTTGTCATGGTTGGTAAAATGTATCTTAAACAGTACGTTACAGTTTTTTAATCTTTGTAAAGATTACTCATCATGAATCTGAACGTGAAATAAAACAAATGTATGAGGTCTATTTGAGGTTTGATGCTTCATCACCATTTAACATTTCGACAAGTATAAATGAGAGCATGGGGCAATCTGCGACATTAAATATGAACATTGAGTTGATTGGTGAAATCTGTCATTTTTTCAATCATGCTTAGTTGTTTTCATAAACTAATGACGAATGGTCAAACTTAGACAATCCCTACATCCTACATACAAATAACTCTTACTTGAGTTAGTAATGGACTTTTAAATCCCTAACCAGACATTCTCACATTATGAGCAAATTCGCTGCAAGCAAGAACACCAACAAATTCAAAATTTTGAACTTTTGCTCAACTTGTGGGTGAAAAATTGACTAATTGTATTAATTGGAAGTATTGTTGAGTAAAGGCTAGTACCCTCACACACCTTTTTTTCAATTACCGATATTACTTTAACTCAATATGCCTCTTTAAATGATTCTTCGTTTCGTTTCGTTTATTGTCAGTGCGACGTATAAGATCCATGAATTTTGAAGAAACATCAGCACTACATACAAACGTATTTGTGACTGGAATATTTAATTGCCTTTATACTTTTTAGTCAATGACAAATAACGTTATTATTTTATATATAAAAGAAAAGACTTTGATAAATAAAACGTAGCCTTTGGTGGTTTGACACTTCACTGCTATTTGTCAGTATTGTTGTGTAAGCATTGTCAGTAATTGTTTTCAGTTTAAGGGCCGTTTTTTCCGGTCAAGTTAAAGGGGTGGCTATGGGAACCGAAATGGGTCCTGCCGTTGCCTGTTTGACCATGGGTCACTTTGAAGAACAACTATTTTCTCAGTTTTCCGGGCCCCTACCTATACTTTACAAAAAGTGTATAGATAATATTGTACGAGTTGCCACTGGATCCCGCCGTGATTTAAAAACTTTTATCGACTTTGTAGATTCCTTTTGCCCCTTTTTGAAATTTACCCATTGTATCTAGGACTCATTTGTTGTATTTCTAGACCTTAAACTGTCCATTACCAACCGTACAATTACCTCTAACCTACACTTTAAGCCAACGGACTCGCAGAACTACCTATTGTACCCTTCCAACCATCCCAAATCTTGCACTTAATCTATCCCTTATTCCCAGCTCTTGCGAGCCAGGCGAATATTTTCGGAGGATTTTGATTTCTCCACTGCCTTCCCATTAACGTTTTGACACACGTTTTCAAAGGGAATACGTAACTCAAAGGTATATTCCAACATTTCGTGCGTAGCACATGTAGTTACTTCTATGTCTACCAACTAACGAAATAACCTGTCTGAGTGTATATCTCAAAACGCAAATGGGGTATATTCCTATGTATTTTATTGCCCTATTTCCGCCTTAATGTTCTGACGGCATACCGATTTGGGTTGATTGCTTATAATCGAGTCCGGATCGGGGCACGACCTAGTGTCCCGGCAGTTGGAAAAATCACCCCAATCCACAAACCAGATCAGCGCAACTGATTTATAGCTATTTCGGGAAGCAGTTTTAAAGTTTGGTTTCGCCTTACGGTGCTTTGCCAGAGGGTCGGGAGGACTTTGGAAAAAGTACCAGATCAACGCAACTGACGACTTGATAACCTATGCTAATGGTTTGGCATAATCAATAGTTATTTTTTCACATTATGATGCGAAACTGTATAAAACATGGCGTGATATACAGTCCTTGATGTAAGATAGATCGTGGTACAAATCCTTGAAATAGCCAGGGAAATGTTTGCCAATATAAGTTTGAAACCTTTTATTTAATTCAAGCATTTTTGTTTTTACTGTGCCCCTCACATGCAATCCTCCCCTTTCAGTGCAGACTGGGGTATAGGACAAACTATAAGATGCTACACGATTAACACGGTTACTGCGAGATGTAAAATCTTTTCTTTGCAAAGTTCGATTACATTGAAAACATTAGATGACGTAATTTCTGTGACAACATAAAATTGATAGTACGACTTTTGTGGATAATGGTCTGCATCATAACAGTTAAACCATAGCGCTAAAGAATGAAAATTATACTGAAATTGCATTCATGGCATGGATTGCTCACATGTTTAAGAGTTCAACCAAAATTATTTGTAAATTAAATCATCGCTGTTACGCATTACTGTTTAAAGGCATATTTTCATCATCCCAAACAGTTCCAATTCTCCCAACCTACTTACTTCTAGCCCCTCCCACATTTACCTAAAACTCATCTTTATCCAGACACAATCCTAGTTTATTGCTTCATGGCTTGTCCCAGTGGCCATACAAGTCCATAATGTGTAATCAAGACACTCTCAGTTCCCATGCTGTGTAATTTAGCTATGATGCATTGTTTGAATGTGATGCCAATCAAAGAGCTGTACCAATTGAGAGTTTTGATATATGTATACTGAAACTGTAGTTTGGGGTGACGAATGACTGCCTTTAACCCCCAAGACATAAGTCTCGTACAAAGCTTGACGGTCCGCCCATTCTCTAGCTCTCCCGTAATAATGTTGATTTGACACAAGCTTAGTTAAATGACAACGGCACATTTCCTTCAAAAACTCAACATTGGAGCGGGATGGAGGTGACGTTAAACCTTACTCTTGCTAGGGAGATTATTTTTCGCATTATGAAAAATTGTCGAGTGTAGTGTTCCATCAATTTTGCCCAAGGTTGAAGAATGACGTTACCTTTTCCTTGCCTTATCGATCAGTCTAAAAATATCCAATTAGAGGTAAACCTTACTGGTCAAAACGTTTTCTCAAAATGACCCAACCGTTATGACTTTTTAAACATTTTCCAGCCAAATAATTTATCTTGTTCTTGTTCCTGTTCCTGACCCCAGCTTTAAACGAAATCGGATCAGATGATGTCAAACCTTTTCAACGAACACTTTTAGAGTCTTGGTATAAACAGCGATTTAACAATTGTCATAAGACGTACTCCCCCAATATTTAGCACAGAAATCAAAATTCCTTGCACCATTTGCCCTAGTTAGAGAACATTCTCTTTACGTAAACATTCATTTGTTTTTACGAGGCATTTTAGGTTCTATCCAGCCGTATAGCTTTCACACAATACCTTAAGAAATAGCCCCGCTTTCACTTAAAGTGACTAAGATATTCCCTTTTGTCCCTGACGTACCTGTAACAACAATACCAGGCTTCTTATCCTCGTTCATTGCCTGAGGTGGGTGATTTATAAAAAGCTCGCGACTCATTGCTGAGAGCGTGTTACACATTTCCTTCTATCTTTAATTAAATAACATTAATTCGGAATGGGGAGAGGTAGGGAGAGAGGCTCTTATATGAGAATGGTACACCGCAGGTGTATTTCGTGATTACGTGTGATATTCTATCAGTTGTTCAGCGAATAAAATACAAATAACAAATGACATGCTTTCAAAATAGGTACTAAATGAAATATGCATAATATGTCTTGAGATGTTGTACAATGTTTGAATTACACCTGGGCACCGTTATCGGATTAAAGCAATTCAGACTTCAAAATGATGCAGGGCTATTTGACATTTGTTGGCTTAAGTGATTAGGCCGAAACTGTAGTGCCCTTAATCAGTTGATCAAGGTCTTATCCAACATATCCTACAACCTCAATAAAGCTGTAATGTTGTCAATCATTTTTTACTGTTAAGTTTAAGTTTAAACACCATAATTGATTCCGTAATTGAATGCCTATTTGATGGACATTCTGAAAAGCACTGAGGCTTATCCTGGTTAGAGCGGATAATTAAAAAATGTTGCTACTTTAATTCAGAAAGAACCCAAATAAAAAATTAAATTCGGTAAGGAGGTTAACTACCATGAATTTTCTGATGGTAAGGGAAGATTGAGATGGTGTGAGGTTTACAACGTCTAATACTACACAGCAACCGGGGTGAACGTTATACTTTTTGGCGCACAACGTACTTCAGCAACCATTCAAGAAGTCACATAGCAACGAAATAATAGCCAAAACTTTATGTTATGAGAAAAAAATGCCATGTGGCTTTCAGTATGACCACTGAAATGTTGATTGACTTTGAAATTGAGAAATCAAAAAGAGCTTTAACAATTTGTATTTTAACATTTACGCCGTCTGTTCGCGTACATCTTTATTGACTCTTGTTGTGACTCTTGGAGTTATCGGTAGTCAACTGCAACCTTTAACTTCATCAAATGCATCAGTTTACCAAACTATTAAATTCACAAGATCAGATCTGCGGTACTTTATACGAAGTCAAATGTTTATATAGTGATATCTTGACCTGCTCAATTTGTTAGTATTGATATAATGATTTTTTACAATTACAATAATTTTTATGCCAATATTTCTTTTAAATGGATATGGTAATCAAAGCTCATTAAAAGAAATAAAACGCAATATAGAAAGTCTTAGGTATAAGACAGGTCTAATAACGGATTTTGATTATATTTTGTTAGTTCAGTTGATAAATTGCACAAAGTGGAAAAATATCCCCATATTAGAGTCCACCACATTTTTGATGAGGATGTCTTAACCAAGCTCATAACAAACTTGTCCCGCATATGGATTGAACTATCGTCATCTGGTCATCTGAAAAGACTATAAATTTCAAGTGGCGTCCAGTTGAGTTGGCCCTGGTGAGTGTGTATCATGGTAATCTAGGTTTTACCATATAGCTTACAGCATACAGGTTAGCCTTATCACTTGGGAAAACCGATTCATGCACATTTATTGTGCTCGGGCTAGTAAGTCATATGGGAAATATCAGACCACTGGAACATGGGTATTTACTTAACTGGTTCATGTGGGTACCTTCACGTATGACAGACTACAGGCCACTGCATGTTTACCCAGACAGGTCTACTAGTTGTCCACATGGGTCCAAGTAGTCTCCAGAACTGTCCTTTATGGATCAAATGGATTAGCTCATACGGGCTCGACCCATGGGAATATTGGGTGTAAATTGCATTGGACAACATATACTTGTCAAAGGCATGACGTTAAGAGGAAAGTTTCATTGAAACCTACAACAAAATTTTGAAATGTGTTCTTAAGATTTCAGTAAAATGCCCCGGATGTTTAAATGGGCAAATTGTTTCCAAAATTTGACAAGTAACTAGTAATTCCCTAGTCTGGAAGGCAGATCGCTGTTAAGCACCCTCTAAAAAGACAACCACGTCAACGAAACGTTTCGTCTTATAGTCTTCATTTTTGTTAGTATATTCTTTGTCTCTATGGCTGCGAAGCAGATGAAATTTTTCAAGCGGAGTCTTTGTGATAGTACTGTACCCGATCATGATGGTATTCCTTTACTTCACGGCACACTACACTGGAGATTTGAAGCCAACAGGAACTATCAGTCGTCTATTGCACACAATGAATTCCAGGATTGCAGGACAAAACATAACATACAACATTTCTTTTTGAAATTTCAAACGCCTTTATCATTTCGCAGTGGTTAATAATTAGCATGACGAGATATTAATTGGTATTCTGAACTACCGAATACCAGTCAATGTTGCTTGACTTTATCAAGAGTGGTGTTTGGTTAGGCTAGGTTAGGCTGCTGTTTATTACTTTAAAGAATCATCTGCTGCGACCCTTCGCGATATGTAATATCGTCTGAATGTGCGACAAAATTAGATTAGCGTATTGCTGCAATGGGTATAAGTGTCCTTGTCTCGCTATCAATAAAAGTATTAACCTTTCATAGTGATCCTCCAACATACGAGAAACTATATTTTATTTAACTGCTGAGACTCAATTTTGTCAAAGGAGCAAAGACTTGGCCATGAAATTAAAAACAGCAGCAGTATTAAAGTTAACATTGAATGCTATTTTTCAGACGATACTGCTGAACCCGTTTTTATTATTTCACTATGACGCAAAAGGAGCTGATTGATCAACATTTCTTGGTTTTCTTGCGTGAAAAGGGGCAATTAAAAAGGGAGAATATTAAGGTCCCAAGTCGATAGGGCGTCTTGAGTTGAAAATGTACCAACTTGGTGATGCAGGGAACTTATTTCCCATTACACCATTCAGTTGCAAAAAGGACAGGGGAATAGCTCTAAGTCCTAAAGACGTTACCCATTGAAAAGAATTGAGGAAGTTGAATCATCTCAAATGTTCAAAAATTTGGGTGTCAAATAATTCTTGATCAACAATTGACTGAATCTGAATCAGAGAGAAACTTTTATTGCCTTGCAAGAACTTTAACATACTGGTTTAGTATAGGTCAATAAACTGTTTTAAAAATAAAAATTTTTCCTACTAATCAAACATGATGTTTCCCGTGAAAAGAAGGGTTTAAGGTCAAATCAAGTTTTGATGTGCTAGAACGGTATATATTCTTTCTCTTAAGTACTCCCGACCCTTTGACAACGGTTCATTCGGATAAACCAAACTTTGAACTGCTTCCTGAAGAAGCCAACTTCCACTGAAGGACAGGAATTGACCAACCTGACGGCCCTCAGACCATTTACATCATTGGTCTGTCATGTATGGCTCCATTCTAGAATGGATGAAAATACAGATACTACACATGATCCAACCGAAAGCTGAGGAGCGATATTTATTCTCAGCATTTCAGTGAATTTGCACTGAGACCCGACATATGGTTTTCGAGATATGAACAGGTAAAGTTTTCATATTCCCCAAAACTGTGAACATGAACAAGCACATATGAAATCACATCCCCATATTAATAGACAGTCTCTTGTTTTTCCTTACTTAAACTTTACAGCCAGTTTTCTCCTTGGTAGTCCTTCATGATCAGAATATGATTGCGTAAGTGGCATTAGACCTTTATGAACTTTGCATTCCCCACAAGGAGGTCTTATCCCCTATTAACTTCAAGGTTAACATAACAGCCTGAAAACAAAGGTAAACAAAGCATTCCTTCTCAATCTAAGGAAGTGAAATAACCTCTGCTGCCCTGAAGCTCATTTTGGAACAAAAATCTAGTAACTTCATTTACCAGTATCTCGAAAAACACATGTCCAATTTCAATGTGAGGTTCTCTTAATTGTGTAGATTTACTTCCTCTTTCCCCTTTTAAAACTAGTTCCTATTCCTAAACCTTCCCTTTAAGGATTAAGTATCACTACAGGAAGAAGATGAAAGTTTTAAGGCTGTCTTCATGTTGGCTGACTTGAATAAGATATTAAATGAAATCTTTATTCGTTCTTTCTCTTTGTATTAAATTTTGTCTCCCCTTTTTCAATATTTTCTAAGGTCCACTTTTTTCACGTTTTAATATTGAGATAAGACAACACTAAAAAAAGTGGCCTTAAAGGATATTCTTTTTCTTCACAAGAAAACCATTGAAAAATAAGTAGCTTGTTCAAGATTAAAACGACAGAAGCAGCATATGGCTAGCATCCACACACTTTGCATCATAAAAACAGGCGTCCCTCTGCGTGCGAGACCATCTCCGAGCAAACCTCCATTACAAAAATTGTTGGAGAGCAAAGACGAGAAACAAGATTCATTACTTTGAGGGAAAATCAAATCGATAAACATACAACTGCCCTGGTATTTCGTTGTATGTGATTGTTTCCCTATGAGAATTATTAATCATTTGATCCAGCTAAAGCTGTTCTGGCCGATACGATAAGAATGATTTCCCACGTCAAAATAGTGAGTGTGATAAATTGTTTACAAACACTATCAATTACACCATTTGGCAGATACTCGAAACCTAATACAGCTTGTTACTTGCCAAACTTATGCTAAAGACACCATCTTTCAGTTTCCAAAACTTGTTTCACCTCAAATGGCAGATGTTTCAAAACGTGTTTTTCAAGGATCTGATAATATTGCGTCTATCTGGGACTAGTCTTCTCAAGACATTTGTGACGTCATTCCGAGATTAGAATTGTCCACAACGTTGGCAGGTGTAAAAGCTTTTCTCAGTCAATAGATGTTTTCACAGCCCGGCGAGCAGGCTCTACAATTTTACCATTGTTTTATATATCCTCACTTTTATAGTTATGTTCTTTCTCAAGTTTTCTGACGTATCGCGATAAGTGTGTCAGTACACCAGTAAACGAAGACATTGACTTGACATTTTACTGACACCATGGAGCTAAATAGCTTCATGTTGACACATATTCCACGTTATATTCAATAAAAGTATTGTAAATATACCAGGGAGGATGAAGTTTTAAGTTTTCATGTTATTTCAAATGGTCCCTTGGGTTAAAAGAATGTGTCAGTGAATTACAAATTGGAAGTTGTCATACAGAAAACATTTCAGAGTGGTAATCCAACGATAAAGAACACTAGCATAGGCTCAATGGGGAACTGCTTCCAGCAATCTGGGTTCATACAAAGTAGTGAAATGTTATTTGAGGTGTTAAGATACAGGAAAGCCATGTTTCGCACAAAGTTAATGTTGAAAGTACCCTTGCCAGTTTTAAGTTCCAACAATTGATTTGTCATCATCCACATTGATAAACCATGCCTAAATTCAGTGGTGTAGCTACGGGGAGGAGGAGCAACATCTCCCCTCGCGCTGAAAAATAACAACATTGGTAACTTGCCATCTGTGACACCAGATCATAAAATTCCAAAGTCTCTCCTGAACAAACATTTTTTTAAATATTTGCTTAAAACGGCAAAGTATTTTGCTCCAGCGGAGTAATGCTTGCAGTTTAAAAAATCAAAGTTCTGGAAATCAAAAAATTGTGTGACACCAGTCACACTTAATGGTATTCTCTTAAATTGAATTTCTTTTCATAAAATTCCAAATTTCCTCTAATGTATACTCTTAATTTTTAAAAAGATGTCCAAAAAGGCAACAAAGTTTTGAAAGCGGTCACCGGAAGGTCTTCATCGGCAGCCGCAGGACAAAGGAAACAATATGAGACAACATGTGATCTTCAGTCGCCGTGCTATATCTCCGTCGAATTTGGAAGAGTAAGTTAGTAACGTCCAAACTTCCTTAAATATTCTTAAACGAAATATATTATTAAAAATGTTCTTCATTGCAAGCTTCATGTTTTCAATAACTTCTGACGAGCTTCGCGCGCTACAAATTGGGTCCCTAATGGAGTGAATTTGAAACTTTTGAAAAGCCTGAAAATGTGGGTGTACTTTCCCGCACCCCTCCCACACCCCTCACCTGGAAAAAGTTTTTTAAGCCACTTACAAAAGGAAAAGCAAGGGAGCTGCTATTTGACAGCTACCGGGAAAAGCGAACACAACAAGATCTATGTCCTTCGTATGCACTAGAGAATAAAAGATATGATCTATATTCTGTGACCAGGCAATTCAGTGATTACAAATTAGCAAGCAGCTGTCATACTAACTCAAAACACCAGTGATGGATTACATCACTTGCCAAATAGCGTCAAGATGCACAGTTTACTTACCAATGTAAGCCATGTCGAACAGCTAAGAGTCTGAGATCTCTCGTCCTGTATTGAAGGTTAAAAAGAAAAGAATGCTGATTTTTTTTTCAGCAGGCACTGAAAGCATGTCATTTACTTTATCATGGATATTTTGGATAAAGACTATTTTATCCCATCATTTTTATTCCATGAAACCTGGTCATGGTGTACCTCAGGCTGAATCTGTATCCATACTATTTATTTGGTTTTCTAAATGGTGAAGTAGTTTCGATCAGCACTTAGAGCGGCAATCAGAGTTTTGTATCACAAATCTTTTACAACTTGAATTCTGCGCCACCGTGACATTTCTACATTAAACAAAAGGAAATAATTGATCAGTGATCACGGCTTTACGTCGTGATTGCTTAGGTTTGATGGAGTTTTACGGCACAGTTTTCAGTCGAGTAAAATTCCATCTAACTTATGGACCGACAAATATTCTTTTTTCCTGCAACAGCATAGTAACACAAAATAAACGTTTCTTCTAATATGAGAGACTTCGTCGATGTTTAGTTCTGGGGAACAATCAGTTAAGAAGAAAAAGGGGGATTCTAAAACAAAAGGTTATAATATTCTCTGTTAACTCTAGTTGGCCTTTAAAAATTAAAATCTTGTTACTTTAAGCCCTACGTTATAAAGCATATTGTGCTCATATGCAATTTATAAACTAAATCCGTTAAGGAATTTAATGTTCTTAGTACAGGGGCCCGTTCCACAAAGAGTTACGCACAATCTTAAGTTTAATTCCCCATACTTAAGTCAACAGTAAATCATACTTAAGATTGTGCGTAACTCTTTGTGGAACGGGCCCCATATCTCATAATCATTTTGTACAACTGTAAGGATACCAAGAAATGTACATGAAGTCTTCTAAAACATCAATATAAAATGATAAAGAAAACGATTTGAGTAATGGCGAATCACCTTTGCCATCTCTAATGTTTGAAGCTGGGTTAGGTTGGACGGAGTTTTAAGGCTCAGGTTCCAACCAATTGGTTCAAGTCGAGCCCGCCACAGCCTTTTTTCCAACCACCCACTATGGCAGTTCCATTTTTAAGGTCTTCGATATGACTCGAACTCCCGACTGCAAGTCTAATGCTCTAACCATTTGATTATACAGTCGGTCGGTTTTTTAAGTGGAGCCAGGTTAGTTTTTTTCCCAGTTATGGCTCATCACTTTCTTGTTTTCCTACTCCACTGCTTTTGCCGAGTACCCAAGCACAATGGCGGTAGGTGTCATTTTGGTTTCCCGAAGGGAAAACCTATGGACTCATGCAGACAAGACTTTTGCAAAACATGTGTAGGACCGTGCATTTTAGTGTTGGCGTAAACTATGGCTCATCGACTTTCTGAACATTGATGCACTAGTACAACGCCACTAAATAATCGTTCACTATCTGAAGCCAAAGATCGGCTTTATCGAAAATTGGTTTTGATGACTCAGCCAAACGAGACCATTTATAACGTAGGCAATTGTGTGCTCTATTTCTAGAAAAATAGTATTGTTTGCAATTGAAGATACAACCTGAACACTGCTTATTCTGTTTGATTCGTTTTATGCATATTATAACGGATTTTTTTCTTCATAGTTTTAACTTTGTGGAACAGCAACCTTTGACGAGAGAAATATTTTTACCTCCATTGAAATGTTTCTTACCTTCATTGAGCATCGAGTTTCCGTAATAGGTATCTATCGAGTTTCAAAGAAGATTTTGAACGTATGGAAGCCGAGAGAAAGTTTACAGAAGAAATGCATATGCGTTAGCACTTTGAGAAAGTCATAAGCGTTAGCACTTTGCGGGAAGGTATCATTCCCTCGTCAGCTATTTAAAGGCCTTCTGGTAGCTTTTCCCCAGGGTTTTGTAAAACAAAGTAGCCACACCGTGTCCTTTAAACCCTGTCGCAATACCTTTAAGTTTCCTAACTCAACGTATCTTATTTTATTGATTGGTTAATCTTGTAAAAAAAAATACCGCTGCTTTTCGACAAGGCCACAAAAAGGTATGTGATGTGGGCACATTGTCTCTGATTCGTTTGGTCTTTCTTTATAGGTTAAAGTCCTTTTGTCCTTGAAATTTTATACTGTGGGAATGTTTAAATATCTTTGCCTGTAGTAGATCAAGCGTATACCCTTCACCATACGTTGAGTACAACCACCACTGTCGCGTTGGTTAATATTTCCTACAGCGACATCAAAGTTATAAATGAATTGAATATAATGTCAAATTAATGAGCCGCGATAACATCACAGGCTTACATGATGTACTGAAATCAAAAGAAAAAAGTTCATTACTTTATTAATTTTTATATTCCGAATGCTATATGCTATAGAGGTGAAATTTTCGCCTCCTAGAAAAAAAATTCTACATATCTTGAAGTTAATTCATTTTGTGTCCGGGAATATGCCTTTAATTGTCCTTTCGGGAAACGTTTCAGACTTCAGTTTTGATTAAATTCTTCAATGTGACCCGGCCAGGAGTTGAGATTAATACCTCGGGTCTGTAAGTCGGCCGGGATGCTCTAACCACTTGACCATGCAGTCGGTCGTTTAAAGTGTGAAATTTCCTTTGTCTTCTTTGCATGATCGCGACGTTCTCAGTCGATATTTAATCAGTGTATGCACCATTTTTAACGGGACTGATTTAAAAAAAAAATCTGCGTAGTTAACTGATGAGAAAAACTAGTTTTACTTGCTGTTGCTGCAAAATAAATTTGTAATTAAAACCTCCATGCTGGTTCTTACAGTTTCAAAACAGAAATCACACCTGGAAAACTGAAGACTGTGAGTGCCGCTTTATTATAACCAGAAGATTGGAAGCTGAGGCAAAAAACTCTAAAATACTAAAACACACCAAACACAGAGAAGTATAGGAATGCAGTGGAAAATGTCACAAAAACCCTTCTCATGTCAGTGGTGCTTACTATAGACGAATCCGGACAGCAAGTGATGGTCTGGTTTCAATCCACCATAACTGGGGTCTATCACCTTTTAATCTTTTAATTGCCTTGCTTACCTGTATCATGGATGGTCTTACATTTCACTGCATATGACGTTTTTAAACTCATATAGACAATAAATGAAGACAATTTAGGGCTGATGGACCCCACTCAGTATGGCTGCCAACAGCCACTAACTACAATCGCTGATAGGATTTTTCTATATATACTATGTAACGCATATATAATTTTGTTTATACTTCCCATCCCTCGAAATGTTTACGGTAGTTACCAATTTGAATAAAATAACTAAAAACTGGAGTTAAAGAAGCCTTTACTTGATAATGCCCCAGATAGTAATCACAACCCATAATGTAGATGAAATCATGGTGAAGTTTTGACAGAAGCTCAACACTTTAAAGACCATGTGCAATCGCCACAAACATGTTTTCAAACAACAGCCAAACCAATCTCGTAGATTTGTTCGTATTTCTCTTTTAACCCTTTACCGTTGTGCTCCGATCGGGGCATATTTGCGCGCCTCGGGAGTGGGCGGAAAAGCGGACGTAGCCCGCCCCGCATCGGCTCCCGTAGGCCATTGACCCCGTGACCTTAAACTATTGTCTCTCTCGTTGTTGTGGCCGAATTTTCGGGTACCTACTCGCAGTTTCGAGCTCCGCGTGAAACAGTAAAGATGGGTGACAGCCGAGCTCTCCGCATGGGTTCAAAAGGACCCAAACAACGGTAAAGGGTTAAGTATCATTCATAGGCAATTACTTCAGTTCTTCAGCGATTCATACTCAAGTTAAACTAAGTAGTTTCTCCTCGTAAACTTCACTCTTCATGAGCAAAATAGTGTCAAAGAGCCCTTCTTGAAACAGGATAGACTGTTAGGTTGGCTGCATTCTCCCTTTAAGTTGTTGTCGATTGATATAAATGCATAATTGACAATCATCGACATGCATGGTTTCCGTTGTTCATATTTCAAGGAATAAATTCTTTGTAGGCAACTCCCAAAGTATCTAGGTAAATTGATCATCAGATGTAAACAGTTCCCATGATTTGTCGTCTTTATATTTTCATTTGCTGTGTTTCTGTTTTGAAGAGCATCGTGTGATGTGAAGAGACGGAAGGAATATCTTTCCCTTCATTTTGATGTAATAAAATAGGACAAAGGAAGCGGGCGCATTTATTAAATTAGGAATTTCGAATTTATTCTTTGTTGTACGTTTGGCTGACAATAGTACAAAAGTGATCATATTTAATTTGACGTTAATGATGCTTAAAAAAAACTTACATATCTGACTCGTCAATACCTTTATGTACCTACATTGGTCTGTGTAAATGTTAAAGCTCGGCGAAAGGATGGTGTACTAAATAACGTTTCGATATTGGATGCTACATTACAGCACATGAAATACAAACAGTCATGATTTACACAAGACGGTGCTCAATATGTCGTTTTTCGACGATTGTCTTTATCAAGATGAACAGTTCGTTGCCTCCTATATAGAAGAAGGAGTCCAATTGATATACAGTTAAGAGATCGTAATTCTGTTTAATGAGGGATCTAGTAAATATAACTTCGATGATTTAGTAAGACCTTATTCGGTTTTAGACATTCATCCCTGCGTCAGCAGATCTGAACTATACTGAAGTATCTCCGTCTCAAATATAGCCATATATTTATTATATTTATATTATTATATATATGGACTTTGGTTGCAAAGATACCAAGAAAGTCCAATCCTTTTATTAGTTTAAATATATATCTATAGTTCCATTCGTTTCATAAGTTTAAAGTTTAACTTCTCTTTAACTGCCTAATAAACACAAAAGTGCTTTATGCTTAGATGTATCTGCTTGGTTTAAAAAGGTTCAAAAGGAGTGGCGAAACTTGCGCTTGCAATGGCAGTTGGTATAGAAAGTGTATCGCTCTGATAAATGATAAAAGTGGAACTTGAAAATTGGTCAAGATGATTAACAGTTTTGATTTTATTAAAAAACATCTTTTGTTCATTGCCATATTGGAAGACGAATATAAAAATAAAAATGACCATTGTTAAAATATATTTTCTATTACAATTTGTTGGTAATACTACATTTAAGAACTTTTACAGCTCGCAGTCAGGGAACCAAATATTAAAAATATGAGTCCCAAAGGCGGAAAGGTAAAAAGTGTGAAATTGGGTCATTTTTCCCAACGGTAAAATAGCCAACGGAAATGATTTTTCCAATTACATTTCTCATCGATTACTTTATGCAAAGCGAAGACCTTCTTTTCCAAAGAAAATAGCCGCAGGGAATGAAAAAAAAATGGAGATGCGTTTGTAGTTACCTGAAGTTTGCCTCATATTAACTGGCGATTCTTTTTAGTTCCACAAGGAAAAGGTCACCTTTCCCTTTAATTGGCAGATTGTGCTTAGCAGTTAGGTCCTAATATGTGTTATCGTTTCAACCGCCATGGTAATGGGAGTTTACTTCGGCGTCATCTAAAATCTCTGGCTGCTTTGGGGTGATGATCATGTAACTGACGTAATATTTGCGTCGCAAACTTCTTTAAGTTTGCAAATTGAGTTGCACCGACGCCGTTTTAGACACGCTGTCCAATTTGTTACTTATTTGGTGTCTGAAGGGAATTCAGTCTATTTAAGGCATATACTTGTAGAAAGAAGTATTATAATGTAAACTAATCTATTAAAGAAAAATGTAATTTACACAATTTACAATTTACAACTGGTTGAAACAGGAAGTAATCGTTATGATAAGTGCCTAAAATATGCATAGTACCGTAAAGGGTAAGTCTTTTTCGCAATCTTATGCTCATCAGCAATGTCAGTAAAGGAAGAGAACAGGGGGTGACACAGTCGTATTCTTTCATCTTGGTAATTGTCACATAGGTCCCCTATAAAAAATAGTATCATGCTCAGTCATACCATTGTGGTTAGTGTACGACTGTCAATATAACATGAGACGCGTTCCTTTGACTCCTATGACGTAATAAAGGAGAACTTAACCCAACGGTATATAAAGGTCCGTGACATGAAAATGACAAAATTGGGTATTTGGTGTAAAGAGCATAAGAAGCCCAGAAAAAAGCCGCAAGTTCCACCAAAATCGACCAACTTAGAAGACAATTTTTTTATTTGCACTAAATCGTTAATAAAAATGAGCTTTATATTGATATCTTGTGATTTCATGAGAGGGATATGCCATATATGGCTAATATTATCCTTTGCTTTTATAATCTTCTTTTGAAGGACAGTTGTAACATTAGTTTGTCCTAAGGGTTTTATTTTGGAAGTTAAAATTTTGTCCTTGAAAACCTTCAGTATCATTTACCAAACCGAAAAATTTGCTGAGTAAATGAGAGATAATTAATATAAGTTTAACAAAAGAAAGGTCAACACTGTGCAACACTCCACATCATTATTTTTGCATAAGCAACAAGTTGCTTTAGAAACATTCGAACTTGGAAGAGAAATATCTTAAGAACGGTTAAAGATACCGTTAAATAATACCAACGGACTTTCCCGTAGAAAAGTTCACTCCATAACTACGTAAGAAGGTCAGGACATTTTGCTGACATGTCACACTACCTTTAAACCCAGGTAACCGTGCTCTATATGACAAAAGCCGCAATGCTCAGTAGTCAGAGCATAACATACAGTCACCCCAGTTGGGATGATAGGTGCTCTATTTCATGATTGGTTCTTGACAGTCATGTGACAATATCTTCACACCAAATTATGAAATTCACAAATGAACTAATTAATTTACCAATGGGTAGGAAATGCTTTAGTCCCTAAATATCTTCAAGTTGACAGATTCTTGGAAGAGGTTGGCCTGGACGTTTTATCAGCGACATCTTCTGCTTCCAAAAAACGTATTGAAAGGAACGGAGAGCTGTTATTTCGAACAACTCGCTGGAATGTGCTGAACCACTTTATACACCATATATTTACCCTAGTACATTTTTACCTAAATGCTTGAAATAAGTTTCAAAAAATAAAAATTCGTTTTACTCACCATGTCTAATATATTAAAGATGAAAAACTGAAAATTAAGAAATACTATGGTAGTGGAATTTACCACAGGTCTGACGTCCGGATGGTAGGTTTTAAACAAGTCCTGGTGAAGTTTCACTGTCCGCGGATCAGCTTTGGCCACTGCATAGGAGACAAAAGAAAAACCTTAATGAGAAATGACCTCAAAAATTAAATGCGAAACTGCAAAAGCATTGTCCCTTAATACTTCAAAAAACGACTAATTTAAATCAGTTGCGATGGTAATTAAAAACAAAATTGAATAGAAACATGGATAAAAAAAAAAAACAATGTTAAAATCGGTTATAATGGGTAACGTGGGATAAAAATCAGTGATATTGTTCGGGTAAAGAGTGTTTGTGCCATTGTAGTATTTAAGTAATCAATATGTTAAATCTTAAGAAAAGGAAACTTTGAGGGAGAGCAAGATACCTTTAAAGCAGGTTGTGATGTTTTTTTACATGTCCAGTGTTCATCCATTGCATGGGCTGTACTCCATACAAATGTAAAAAGCTTTAAAAACTAACGTACCTTAGTCCTTTTTCCGAAAATGAGCAAAAATTCGAAAAATTTTCAAAAAGATTTCAACGGTTTAAGAGCGCTGTTCTACCTTATTATCTGGCTCTAGCTCCGCCCAATGAGTTTGATGCATATTCAGAAGGTCATTTTGAGAAGAGGTCAAGCAAAGCGTAAACAAAACAGACGGCAAAATTTCGTTCAATTGATATATACGTTATTCGTACGGCGTTTCATTTGCAAACCCATATTCAGTGACAAATCCCTATTCACTCGTTTCAGCTCCATCGTTGAGTTTTTAATTTTGTCGCTGATTGTGCGATATTAATCGGTCCCAAGTTTCAAGATAATGTTCACTTTCTCTTTGGTTTGATGCTAAGGGCTTAAAGGTATCAAAAAGAAACTTCGGGCTACAGTGAAACTAACTGTGAGTCTATTCTGTATTGAGAACGGTTGTGATAGAAGTCCCGTACTGCATGTACACAACACGTGTGATACATTGGCAATACGTACATCGTTGTGTCAAAGGGTAAACGATATGGATAGGCATAATTTGACGTCATTCATTTCTTGCATTGTGATTGGTCAAATTGAGACAAGCGTTCGTTTGCCTTTGCATAAAAAGTTGATGAAGTTTCTTTATATCGTAATTAACTCTCTAATTAGTGAAATTTCACCGGAAAAAATCCTGTTGTGAATAATTTCTACCGGGTTGTTATCAAATGGAAGAGCAAGATTGAAGATTAACGATGAAGGTTATTTTGTTTTTTCATCAAACATCATAACCTGCTTTAATCTAATTGAAAAAACACGCCACTGCTAAGAAAATTAAATTTTTAGCCAAAGTGTGACATAATGCCAAAGATGTTTTGTTCGAAGTCCATGCCCTCTGTTAAAATTGACAGAGTGACTTGCGAAACAAGTGCTCTCAAGGTTAATTATTAGCTTTATGTTTAATCTAACTCACGAAAATCACGTATTCTTAGTGTACAGACAGTCAAATGCTTACGGGAATGTAGCTCCCAAGTCTGCCAACACTAGGGGCTGTCATGAAGGAACATTGTATCAAGTTCCATGACAGTTTGCTTCAAAGTCGACAGAAACATTGCGCAATTAGGACTGCTTTTTTGTTTTTTATTCTTCCCAAAATGTTTATAAAAATTCACCAAAAATATGCTATCCTTTGCTTCCCAGTTCATGGGTCTACAAGTTGTTTCTCTGTACCCCAAAATTCCCATTTCATTTGACTTGTAGGGTACATAACGAGACACTACGAATTTTGCACCCTTAAATATGCATTCATGCTCTCGAGCTGATCTTTCTTTCTTTCGTTCAAAGAAACGAACATGTCCAATTATAGTCCATCATGTTTGCTTTACTCTAACGGTCAAATGTTACACTGCTGCGAAATTTCTCAACATGAAGACGATACTATTCTATTAAGTTACAATAGGCCCTAACTTTAAAATTAACGAGGAGAAATTTCTTTAAATAAATTTAAAGTATTTGAAACAATGATGTCTATCCAACCTTCCCTTTTAACTGCTACTTCTTAAGAATAGTACAATACAATATCCCAATAAACACACATCATTTCTTAAAGTGTTCTTAAAACATTTAAAAAAGACTGTTATGAAACCTTTTTAACATGTTAAGAATGTTCTAAAAACGTTTTTGTATGCTTCTAATATATGTTTCACACCGTCAAACAATGGCGTATTATACACCAATCCAGTTTCCAAATGATCCTTCGAAGTTGGACTATTTGAAGGCCAATTTCACCATTTCTTTTGTCAACCTGTATCATGAATAGTTGCACTTGTCTAAAAAAACAAAAGAGTGAACTTAGTCACTCTTTGATAGAGTGAAAAGTGTAAATTCATTCCATTGGAGTGATAATGCACTCCAAGAAGGGTAAAATTTACTCCAAAAAGAGTGACATTCCCACCAAACGAGTAGAGTTCCACTCTTGATGGACTGCCCACCGAGATCACTCTTAAAAAAGGGATGATCATTGCAGGCACTGGCAAAAGAGTGAATTTTTCCTTTTCCTATAGTGAATTGCACTCTTTTGGGGTGGATTTAACTCTTCTGGGAGTGAATTAACACTCTTATGGAGTGAATTCACAATTTCCACTCTATTAGAGAGTGATCATGTTCAATCTCTTGATTTAAGTAGTGCTCAGTTAAAAACCTGGGCCTTATTTGCATTTCATGAGGTTTCGGGTTGTTTGCAGTCATCTGTAGCAGTCGTGATCAAACTATTACTAAAATTAATTTTGATGGACCAAGCTGTTCCTCAACATTTCTTGACTGTCATTCTCATCTATACTGTCACATTACTTTATAAATCATCATGAGTTCTCTAAAGGCTTCACAACACTGAATTGCTCTTCCAAACACTCCCTATCTGGATTGTATGTCTCAATTTAAACTTTAAATTGTTGGTTTTTCTATTTTCCCTCCCAAAAAGGAGAAACACCAGTTTTACAACCTAAAATCAGATGAATTGTAACTTTAAATATTTACACTATGGCCTTTATATATGTATACTTCGGCCCAACAACGTCTATGGTACATTTCTGTACATCGCTAAAATTAAAACTTCAAAACTGTCGTAAGGCGGACTTTTAACGCGAGACAAAATAACAATGATCGACGATATCTAAGCTAGCCTAACAAAACCCAAAAGATAAAAAGGTTTTGCCCATATCAACTTCATCTTGTATATGAGTTGAATCGTATACCAGAGGCTCAAACGATTTAGTAAACGACTGATCAGTATATTTTACTAGTTGGCTAAATCTTCCAGACAGATATTTAAAAGGTACTTAAAGATTTTGAATGTATTTTTAATGACCGTATATGAAGTCAGCCACGTGATGCGACCGCCTGATTTATAAACTTAACCTTTTCTACATAACAAGAATATTGTACCCTAGAAATTCCTTCTTTTTTATCATCCTCGGTGTTATTTTCATCTTATAATATTTCTCATCGATCATAAGTTTGCTAAATAATTCGCTGACAGCTATAATTCATCGAAACCTTTCTTTTATCAGAACCGTCTTCGAATGGTTAATGGGTAATCGTCGTGATTGCCTTGTCAAAGATCTCCCTAAAGACAGTTTTGGGGGAAGGACGGTAAAGTACAGAAAAGAATAGAATCTCCCCTCTCAGTCTGTACCATCAAACGAGCTGAACACAACTGAGATACTTGGCTTGTGCAGTTTTTCTTGCTTTATAGTTCTGGAATAATGCGTACTCATGCACATCCCTTCCCAGTGGGTTTGGGGAGGGAGAAACGTAGTGGTGGCGATAGCTATTTCAAGTAGAATATTATGCCACATCTG
This sequence comes from Holothuria scabra, assembly GCA_037179385.1. Lineage (NCBI taxonomy): Eukaryota > Metazoa > Echinodermata > Holothuroidea > Aspidochirotida > Holothuriidae > Holothuria > Holothuria scabra. Next base: position 12,708,337 of record CM074194.1, read on the forward strand.
ACCACGAGGGGATTAAATTTTACAATAAAATGAAAGAGAAGTCGCAGTGTAAAAGCAACGTTAAAAAATGAAAACACCCAACCTTTAGTGTAAACTCTGTTAATTTGGAAAAGTTTCAACAATCAGATTAACTAACATCTTTTTAAAGGTTCTCAGAAAACCTCTAGTGTGTATAGTACGTATATCAAGTGTTACAAACATTACATTACTAAGATCGTAGATAAACTAAAAAAAAAACCTGCACTGCCGAACCAAACAGAGAGGATGCCACGAATTAAAACGTTTACACGAGGAGCTGTTCTTCACTCGAAGATTTTTTTTCTTTCAGACGTTGAATTCAATAAGCAAGTACAGAGTTTTACTACGCATGTCCTATGACTGCGTTCCACGGACATCCTGTATACATGGACTGAGCATGTAACGCGTACCTCCTATCCAGGCTATCCGTAGATTGTCGCCACCGACTGGGACAAAAAATGGGCACCAAGACGGCCGCCGAAAAGCTTTAATTTGTATTATTTTACGACTAATCTGTAATATTTCAAAGGAAATTTTAACTTGAATAACAAAAATATCACATTCCTGCAATGCATGTAATGATTTTGACATTATTTCAAAAATATTTCAAGTTTCTTTTCAAATTCTGTTGTTTTGAATTACTTGAGCAAGTACAAACTTTCACACACAAAACCATGGCAGACATCCATCTTGCTACGCCTATACTCACAGGTACGATAACGAAATTGTAACTTTAAGTATGCTCTGTGCATGTGTATAAAGCCCGTGTTCCTTTCTTATACCCCTGAATAGGCTATGCAAACTATACGCTGAGCGCGTACCCTTATACTCTTTGACCTGTGAATCAAAACGGGAACTCTGAACTGGCGTTATGGTGTTTCAATTCCTGCCACGCTGAAAGTGTTATACATTGATAATATGGCTAACGCCATCCAGAGAACGTCAAATCTTGTCTGTCAGTAAAATAAACAATTACGAGTCGCTTTGGGTTAAAATTTAAGGTCTGTTGCAACTTCCTGGTTAAACATACTCATGATCCATCGACAGTAAATGTACCTAACATTCTGTGGCAGTGACATCCTTTAAAGGAGAACAATGGAATGGGCAGAACATCCAGTATGTAAGGGATGTAAAATTAACAAATATTTTTATGTAAGATAGGAGATACTGCTAGGTGAATGCCCTGCAACCAAGCTGTGCCTTTACCAAACACACACCCTCACATCCATGCACACGCGCACATTCACACATGGAATCAAAGACATATACAACAGGTTGAAATGAAATAAACCTCTCGTTGTATATATGTGCAAATCATACGAGAAATCACATATTTAGACTTGGAACCCTCCCCTCCAGGAAAATCCCAAGGTTAGACAAATCCAATGTCTTCATAAGTTGTATTCTGTAAAGTAAACTTGGGTGCTTCTGTTTTCAATATTTTATTATGAATCTCATATATTTTTGTTTTTCACAAAAGGTAAGAATAGTGCCAATCTAATAATGGAAAAGACGTTATTTATTAATGAGTATAAATATTTAAGCGTAAAATAATTAACTAGTCAAACACAATATCACAGAATTAATATCAGTCAATTTTTAGTAAAGCGTGTTCTCAGTGTCACCGCTCTTGTGCAGAAGGTGTTTTAAGCAAAACTTCTTAACTTTCATTTTAATTATGAACAGCCTTGAAAAGTGAGATTCTGGTAAAGTTAGCTTATAAAAGGCGGTAAAAACTCCATCTGTGTGCCGAGTGTGCCTTTTAGCTGAGAGACGATTCACTCGAAACGCTCAACACTTTAATTCCTTTATTTTATAAAAACGCAACGACTAAAGTACATTGACCATAAATGGACTTTTGGAAATCTTCCACTGACCAAGAAACTGCTGAAACATTATTTGTTGATTAGCTACCATTGATAAGCTTATAATTTAATTCACTGAAAAGCCATTGGTTTATTTAAATTTCTGAACTTTAAAAAAGTGATGTTGAAATGAAATGTTAGCAGTGAAAATACTAACAACTATGAGATCGTGTAGCTTAGATAAGTTTTACAGTTTCGCATTAGACCCCCAGCTTTTATACGGCTGTTCGTTTGAAACCATATTTTCCCTGGATTCTACACTTGAATGATAAATGCTATTTTGGTGTTCAGGAATAAATGAGGTTTCACATTCATACTATTAAATATTGGGTTTATTCACAACTTTAAAATAGCAGGTCGTACACGAATCCCAGCTGCCAGTTTTACCGAAAAATAACGTAATTTTCAACAAATTAGCATTCTTTCACATTGTTTGCACCCATGCCTTATCGTCAGAGTGTGGTCGGTATTACATTTAATTGTTTTTTATTCTTTTTTCTATTCCATTTATTTTGCTTGACAATAGGCTCTTGCTCCTTTTACGATGCTTTGCAGAAACAGATCTTTTGTCGAAGACACATTTGTCAAAGGATATTAGTCTTAGACTGGCTTCAGAGAAGAAAACGCCTTATCTCCAAGTTTACTTCTAGCATTTAATCATTTAAAACGAAAGCTCGTCAAGTCTCTTTTCTATAAAAAATATGGAGTAATCGGTACTGAATATAAATGTTGGAAAGTCAATCTCTGTATTCAGGGACGGTGCCGCGGGAGACAGGAGCGCCCGCCCCCATAAAATTCGCTGCATACTTTGAAAAGGGAATGAAACGAAGGGAAAGGAAGAGAAAAGTAGAAAGGGACGAAAACGAAACACCTAAAACAAGTTAACAACTGAAGAAGAATAGAAACTCAAAAAGAAAAGCCTGAGTTTTACAAGAAAATTGATTTATGAAAATGCAAAATATTGCACTACACCACTGGTAAATGCTAGTAGGCCTATTGTTTCATAAGGCTGACTGTCACTTACTTTAGTCATTGTCAGAAAACTACCTCTACTTTTAATGTAATCGTTTACGAATGAACTAAAATGGAAAATTGCTGTCGCTCGAAAGTAAAGACATGGAATTAGCAACTCAGATTTGCAGAAACGATTCGGCTTTAAAAAGTGCAAAGCATAGCCCCAGATTACGTGGAAGATCACCCACTTCGTAAAGATTTTTTTCAAAGACGGATGGTGATCACTCAACTAAAGCTTAGGCCCGGCCCACGGACTTCCTTCACATGGACAGAGCATACTGCACGCTACATTGTCGCTATCGTACGTGTGAAAAAAGCGCACCAAGATGGCTGCTTGCTAAGGTTTCGTGTAAAGGTTTGGACTTGCTCAAGTCAGTTTACAGATTTTGCAAAAAAAAGTTGAAATATTTTTGAAATATGGCAAGATAAGGTCAAAATCACTTCACTTATTGCAAGAATATGATATTGTTAGTCATTCAAGTTTGAATTTTGTAAAAAAAAAGATTGCAGAGTCGTAATTAGATCATACAAGTCATAACTTCACGGCGACCATCTTTGTGCGCCTTTTTTGTCCCTGACGGTAGCGACCATCTACGGATACGACGTACGCATTACATGCTCTGTCCATGTCTATAGGAAGTCCGTGGCCCGGCCCCACCCGGCCACAAAATAGGCCTGTTCATTTCCAAAGCAACTGAATAAGTTTCAGGAGCCGATTAACTAGGACGACGCAATATTTTATTCTTAAAGAGTGAGGATGGTTCTCTCGAGTGCAAACTCTTACTCCAAACGTAGATTGGTTCCTTATAAAACTCTACAAGCGTGGTTTCTACTCCGAAAGAGTGATTTAGAGAGCCTGTATTCAAAGTGAATGTGTTAGCTGTCCACGGTGCTTTGCAGTGGAAAACTGTTTGTTCAAAGCATCTTTGGCTAATCGAAGTGTCGCCATTGCTTAAATGATATTAATTAATGTTAATTGATGATTTATTTATAAAAATTTGCAGGTAATTTCTTTAAAAAATGGGGAATAATACAGGACAAAATAATGATAAATGAAGTCATGTGTAGGATCAAAGGAAAACTTGTGAATGGTTACACCAGTTGCGATCGATTCAACTATGTGCATAGAAGGCAGGTAGGCAGGCATGTGTACTAACTTAAGAAGAGGTGGAATATGATTTCATTCCAGCGGACACTGGAGGGGCACAAGGACTTTGCCAGGGGCACTGCTAAGGGGAAAATGGGAACACCCTTGGCAAATGCTAAGCATTATGCTGGGGCAAATCCATGATATTTGTTTTGGTAAGCTCTCAGTCAGTAAATTCAGCAATTGGAAAGGGTATACTCCACCGCGTTCTGGGCGGGAATTAGAATAAAGAAGATAGCACTATATCGGGTAAGTTCATGAACACAAAGGTGTATGCAGTAACAACTGTATTGCATTAATACATAAAAAGTTTAGTCTCGGTTTACTAGTAGTAGTAACTGTCACTTTTTTATAAAGCAATCACATTTAAATGTCAGCTGAAGGCCTGCTGTAGATGAATTTCCAACACTTGTAAATTATTGCCCCCTGTTGGAGAAAAATGACACCGCCAGATAAATCCCCATTGCGTAAGAAATGTATACTTTTCCCCTTTCACAAATGAATGATACAAACTCGACGCCTGACATCTCCAATGATCCTCTTTGAGATGAATGTGGGAGATGAAGTTTAAAGTGGACGATTAAAATGAGACTTGTAGTAAACCTTATTATCTGGTCTCATTTATTACATCGGCTAGATGAAATGCGCATGCGTTTAATGACCTATAAAAACCATATGGATACACAAAATGCAGAAGACACATTACAGACGAGAAGCAATGTTCTGTTTAAGCAATGCACTGTAGGCCTACGCCGCAACATCGCCTTTGCACGCACACTCAGACTATAGGCAGGTATCTCACCGCCTATATCATATTGTTGTAAGTTGTGGTGACGTGCGCTGACTCAGGAGAGGGAGCACAGTCTGTTCTATGACGTCCTATGACGTGTATACCAAAATTTAAATATTTCAGTCATTCGTTACCGTGAAAGGTTGACAAATTCAAAGACGAATGTGGTATTATTCTTACATCAAACTAGGTAGTTTATAAAAGGCATTTCAATGGGTCTCTGACTGTGCCCTTCGGTCCTATACATTGTGTTGCCTCTTTTTTTTTGAATAGTGACAATACCTTACTACCTCCTACTATCGAAATGCCTTTTACCAAGTCAGTGCATATTCAGGACGACCATTATGCTGAAATGAGTCTTTTCTTCAATCTATAGGTGTTCCGTCGTAGATGCAAATAGAAGCTACAATGTCCACCTCCATCCTTCCTCCATTTTCCCATTTGAGAAGCCTACATGGCGATCGCTGTTTGGCTACTGATTTATAGGCAATACCATCATGCGAAAAAGCCAGATACGTTTCAGTGACTTTAACTACGTTTAAGAGTCTTAATAACGTCCCACTCCTGACTGTTATGAATTATAGATATACTTCAAGCTTCAGTATGATGCCATCCATAAAAAAATATTTTTTACTTTTACTTTGTATTGAAGAATAAACGAATACTCAAAAATGCCAAATCCATCGGCTAAAGCGTCTTATTCGGACGTCCCTGGGACATTTCAAAATTAGTTGCACAATGTTATTTGATTATGGGTGCGCTACTTTAAATGAAAGGGTGTCAGACGGTCGGATTTGCATAAAACAGTTGATGTACCCTGTATGACATAAATAGTGTGAGGATGATATAGCATACCTAAGTATGTAAGGTGAGAATGCTCAGAAGTTAGATTTTGTGACGAACGATGGCGCGTAAACGCCTCCCTATGGAACTCCTAGGTTACCAACGAAGCGAATGTCAGCTACTCCTAATAGTGTTCCAGAGTAATGAAGTCTCGCATGATGTGTCCATGACAGTTAGTGCAACTGGTATGAACAGAGGTTAAAGTGACAATCAGGCTTTCTCATCACTTACCCGATTCGACGGAGAAATTTAAACCTTTGTTGGATGTGGGATAGGATCTATTGTCAGGCGCGGATCCAAGGAAGGTGTAAGGAGGGTGTAAGGACTCGCAACCATCGATTCTTTGCCAGATCAACAATAAAACATACGGGAAATTAGCAGTTCACCTCCCTCACACCCCTGCTTTCTTTTAGGTCACCCCCCCCCCTTGGAATGTCTGGATCCGCGTCTGATTGTTATGTATATTACAATAGAAACATTGACAAAATGTTCTAATGTCAGGCAGGTGGTAATAAATGTACATTGATAATATAATAACGTGTCTCGGGTACAAAATTCCAAGTTATGTGCAAAAAATCACTCTTAAATGTGAAATGTTTAGGAATTAGACAAGACTGTGTTCAGCCCAATGTGGTTGCAGAATTAAATTAAAAAATATGGTAACATAAATGTACTGCGAAAATTGTGAAAGCAGCTTCTGACTGTCCCTTTAACCCAAGTATCATAACATCTTACCTTAAAATATCTTCGTCATCATTTTAAAAGCAGTTGACTGGAAAGTAAACTCCTTTTGAGAAATGCCACTTTCATCGTAATTTTGACGAAAAGGAGGAACGAAATAAGCAATCACTGACGTTTGTCTCGATCATTAGTTTAGCAGAACACTTTTGTTCAAGCAGAGGGTGCATATGTGTATTTGTTTATTGCTCATTTCATAAATCCCCCAAAATCCCAAATCAGTCCCGTTAAATTAAGTTAAACCAGAAAATGCCGACTTTTGTTCAAAGTATGGGGTTTTTACGATTTAAATTTTGTGACGTCAAAAATTGGGGAACTATCCTAAAATAATTGGCCATAACCTGTAACAAATCACCCAGTTTACGCCTTTACTATCTGATTCAAAATAAATTCAATTGTTCTCCTCTTGATTTGTATGACGTAGAGCTCCCAGAAACACGGTTAGACCGTAGGCTATAAATATTTAAGGCTATGAGTTTCAATCCTCTAATATACGCCAATATGGAATAAAAAGCCTTTTCCCACAGATTACTAATATCATAAATTACTTTCCCATTACCCATAATAGGGGTCTGTCCAATCAAAAGAATATCCACTAGGTGTGTAATAGTATGAAAATCACATTCAGTTTTTCTAGACCTTTAAACACATGCCCAAATATTACATCCAACGAACACCCTAAAAATACGCCACACTTCCACAAAGTGTGCCACTTGTGATATGTTTGGAAAAGCAACTTTCGAAATTTAAATCTAACCACTCATTACAACAACCACTACTCACTACTTCATCCAGTCATCCTGAGACTCACTTAAAATGAAAAATACCGCTTAATTAACACCAATCATGCCATGTTTTTCAGAAATGAACCACTGATGCAGACCGATGGAGTTTGTCAAGTGCAAAAGCTTTTGTGGTAAAACTTCGCATACGATTCGCACCAAAATCAAACAAATGAGGCTCACACAGATATGGTAACACTAAATTTTAGTTGTTGATTTGTTTTCAGACGATCCATTTCGCTATACATTGATAAGAAAGGATAGGATTGGTTGTTGATGAAAGGAGATGTGTCAAAGGCACTTCGTCCACATGGATTGTGTCAACTTGTCTAACTTTGACTTTAATTTTCATGGAACTCCCTATCTGTTGCCTGATACTTTTGAAACAAGGAGAATTCGTTACCGCGTGGAACTCTGGGACACACGGGGAGAAATATAAATCTACTGGGCACGTAGTGTACATCGTTTCCTGTTTGCGTGAAGTATGTGCATATAGCACTGCAACACTTAGGTAAGTGCCTAGTCCAACCGAACAAAAGTAGGGTCCCCAGCCTCACTTTGCTATAGTTTAAAATGCAAGTTTTTACACTAAAAAGGCAATAAAGATATATTCCACTACTCAAAACCACACTTAAGATCCATTCCCACACTATAGATGGTAGAATGGGTTAAGTATGAATGATTCGACAAAATTTTCATGAAAATCAAATTTTGGAAGAGTTGTATGTTTTGGCACAGTTTGGTGCAGAAGGTTTTCCTTATTAAGACGATTTTTGCGCATCAGCAAAACACCCAACCCCTTCTCCCAAGGTAACTTAACGAACTAGTTTAGTGGAATTCTTTGTTCATAAAAAGCTGTTACATTTTGAAATAAGTTTTTAAAAGCTCTTTCATTTTCCAAAGTTCAGTTCATTTCCTCAATCACAACATTGCTGTTAGCAAAGATGATTATCCTGATCATCGTAGTAAGTCTATCATAAACCCTAGTCCCTATGGTAACCATTACACACATATTTTACAGAATCTTTCCAAAATTCCAAAAAAAAAAAAATCGCTTACGGTGCTTTCATTTATATTGATGTCATTCATTATTTATCATGTCATTATAAAAATGGTTTCATATGTATAAACACTCTTTATTGGTCAGGTTTATTGTTGGTGTGCATACTTAAGATGAGTATGGAGGAGCACGACATTCAAAAATATAAAGTAGACAAATATTGTTGCCTTTCTTTTGAGCAGTCAAGTTACACTCTCCAAAAACATCCTGGTCAGAATCGACCAAGCTGCGCTCACCGATTATCCAACCCAGATACCCTGGTTAAAATTGAAAAAAATTTGATCAAAATGTGACATATTCCTCGTCAAATTCCAAAAGGAATATGTCACTTTTAAACCAAGAATCCGTGTTGGATAACCGGTGACCGCATCCTGGTCAATTTTGACCAGGGTGTTTTAAGGGGGCAGGAAACATACAAAGTTTTATTGGACGACCAAGGCAGCTATTAACCTTGCCGAGTACGTGACAAACACATTTTTCGGCAACCGAAGATATCTCGATACAGAGACTGCATACAGCTTTCTTCGTGGAAATAAACGGGTTTCTAAATAATTCAAAACTTATGAACGCTTGTCGTGCACTCGCCTTGGTTCGCTTTTTACACCTTATGGCCATTTTTAGGGGGAAAAATTACACGGAATTTTTTTGGCCAAGATGCTTATCCGAAAGATTAAAGTGCAATCATTTTCCATTCCTGTCTGCTAATGCTATATGATGACGTTGTTTAAAAGTTTAGTGGCTTTGGGTTAACTCTTTTTTATCAAACGCATTTTCCAAATTATCAATATTTTCGTGAAAGAATATTGGTTGTATGCAGTTCGTTGTTATTCTCTAATACTGTTTCAATCGCATTCACACTGTTCAGCAGTACATTGTTTTACAACAGTCTTAATATAAAATTTCCTTACAATTACTACTATTTACACGCCATGCCCGAGTGGCATCGACATGGGGATGTGAGAGCGAAGTCCCTTCCATCTATTTCTCTAGTATCCCCCCAAAGGACTTAAATCCATATTCCTATGGGGTAGACTTGGGTGTCTTTCCGGCGGATTTTTTATTTTATTTGAATTTTTCCATCACAAACGGTTGTCAAGATACCATTTTTTTCTCGATCCGCACACGTTACAGTTTACCTCATCAGGCGCGGTTCGAGACATTCCAAAAAAGGGGGGGGGCTGACCTAAGAAAAAGCAGTGGTGTGAGGGAGTTGCACTGCTAATTTCCCGTATGTTTTAATGTTGATGTGGAGAAAAAAGGGAGGGGTGAGGCCGTAAAAGCCCCCCTCCCCGTTTTGGATCTGCGCCTGCTCATTGTTCATTATAATGATCACTATCTTCTGATTACAAACCAGGAGAAACAGAAAGTTGTCAGGGACAACTTCCTGGGAGAAGCACTGCAGTCACTTTTAAAAGCTGTTCACGATTTATCAGGTACCGGGAGGAGATTTCGTCTGGTGATGAGCAGATGGACAAGTGTTGTTGTAAAGCTAAGACTTTTCCAATGCATCTACTGATCATAATCGCAAATTTGGCATAAAAATATTTATATATGTAGGCCTAATGCAAAATTTCAGCACACGTTGCACGCATTCGTTAAGATTTGCAGTTCGAACCCCATCTCGTGACCATTACTTAAGTAATAGTACAGTCCAAAAATATAAAGTTTTACACGCTGGCCCTTACGCATGCAATCACTTACCCTTATAAGTATGATTTACTCAAAAATCTGATAAAATTTAATTGCAATAACACCCTATGACGTTTGGACTACCCGAGAAGAAAGTTGTGCGTTAAATTATTGAACTATAGTTTCTCGCACTTAAACTTTGTCATTTTGTTTAAAAGGGTCCACAGTGGTCTCATGTTGAGCCCCTCCTAATTATGTACAAGGCCCCCTAAAATGCTGGCTGCGCTCCTGACCAATACATGAGAAACACAGCACGATTTTTACGTTTCATCTGCTAAACGTGATCGAGCCTTTACGTGGTCCCTCCCATAAAGTGAGTTCATGGTCACCATTCATCTTAGTTAGACACCTTCGTTTACCCCACAGATCGATCATCCTCCGTGCAAATAATCAACTCAGATTCTTTCTTACTAAGCATTGTGACGAGGAATGCCTATAATAAAAGTTCGAATTATCTAATGAAAAATGTTCTGTCAGTGAAAAAATATACCTGCGCTGCTCCCTTCTTTCCTTTCCAATTTGAGTGACATTGAGATTGATAAATTCAAGGAGGTTGCTCATTTCCACCGACAGGATTTATATTTGAGTGACTCGAAGGCATCCTGTTATACGATCAATTTTTTGACCGATACTCCCCCTTTTTTCATCACAAACTACTCATTTCTTCAAGAACGGGGAAGATGTTTGTCTCCACAAAATGAATGACTCCTGAAGCAAAACCATGGTGGGCAATTTGTCTATATATGGATGCAAACAAAAATGTTCTACTATGTTAATCAATCCTTTTGGCAGAAAGAGGTCTGCGCGTTCTAGATATACTAGACAGTAAACCTTCACGGCGGAAATGAGGGTTGTATTTATAATACGTGTGGGATAAGAAAATTCTTGTAATTTGCTTTAATCAGTATTAATCAGGGCTCATGTGAAATTTTTGAGCCCTAAGGAAAACTTAAATTTCCCCTTTGCTATGTCTGCATTACCGCCCGTTTCTTTTTATTGCCCTACCTGCAAAAGAATTGTCTATTTCCTATTAAATTTATAACATAAAATTATTCTTTGGAGTGAGCCGTCCTCTTTAGAAGAGTGAAATTTCTGAAGTTCACTCCAAGAAGAGTGAAATCAACTCCAAATTAGCAAAGTTTTACTGTTTGATGCCGAAGTGCCGACCGTAACTACTCTCAAAACGAGTGATCAATGCAGGCACTCGTTAAAGAGAAAATTATCACTCTTCTTGGAGTGAATATCATTCTTCGTGTGATAAATTTTACTATATTTGGAATGAATTTACTAGCTTAAGGTGATTAACTATTTAAGCTCTAGTCAATGATTTTCTGAGCACTTCAAAAAATAAATTTCCATCCAAACATAAAAATCATTACCACATCCACATAGTGTGTACTCCTACCACTTACTCACGTATAGAAGATCAGGAAAACAAATTGGTCGCCATCGTTTGAGCTATTCTAGGCGTACCAAGTTTTCGGCCACAAAAAATGTCATTTGAGTAATTTGAGGATAAGTGTCTAAACTTTCAAACAAAATACGACCATGAAGGGCGAAAAATATCGCAATCATTCAATAAATTGATTTAAATCGATCTTAAAGTGCATTTCTCTGAAATGTCACAAGTTAAGTTTCGTGCAAAATCTGTCCTTGATACCACTTGAGCAAGTTTAAACTTTTACGCATAAGACCATATAGCACGCAGACATATTGTTGTCTTTATTACCTGCACAAGTAGTGGCAACAATCTCAGCATATGACCTTAGTGCACGTATGCTCTGTCCAGTTTGCATTCAGAACATTGCATAAGCAGTTCAAGTCCATTTGTGGCGTATTCCTAGGACTGTAAGCGAGTCCCCCTTCCCCGAGTCCGAGCCAATTCCGATTCCAGTGACTCACATTACAGGCCAATGCCGAGTTCACTACCCCGAGGACGAGCAGAGTCCAAGTCCAGAGGACCCGAGTTCTGGAGGATCCGAGCCCATCTCAAAAGTGAATGTGCGGTATTCCTAAAGCAGGTAGCAGTTGCATAAAGTTACAGCTTCATATCTGTTGTCTGTATATAAATTGCTTTCACTTAGGTCACAAACCCAGCCCTTTTGTCCAGCAAAAGTTGATGAAGTACGCTAGCTGACGGCCCATATGTGTGACTGTTGCATCGAAACACTGAAAAGTTTTGCCCGGCAGTGGGCGTTGCTTACCAGTTGAAGTTAGATAGAGTTGTACGGCCCAGTTTCCAACCTATTGGTTCAAGTCTGGCTTACCAATTGAAAGCACTCTGCAAGGACAACGATGAGTCAAATGTTCGTCTATGTTGTGACAAAGGGGATATGTCAAGGTTTTCAAAAAGTTACGTCAAACGAACCCTATTAGGTGTATCCATGGAGAGCTATATTCTACAGGCTGACAGGAACCGTGCGTTAAAGTCTGTGAAATGATGGACCTATTGCGGGACGGGGTTGCGCCAATGGAAGAAAAAAAAATAATGTTTCACTCTCCTCACGAACGTTGACCGACCTTGCCAGAGGGTAGAGGGTGGGTCTTACAACAGACCAGTTCGAAGCTTCTTCAGGAAGCAGAATTGTCATTGGATAACACTTTTACGTGTGTTTAACGGGATTTTAGCACAGGCACTGTAAACACAAATTAGTCAAGTGGTGTCTGAATTGACAATAACCTTGTTAGTCACTCATATTTGACTAATTCGCAATGATATCTGACTAATTTCGTAGTAATTGACTTACAAATATCAGTCAAAACTTAGTCAAGGTGACTTAATTTTTGTTAGAGACTTATTCAATGGGTGAAATATTAGTCAATATTGTTGACTATCGTGATTGGTCGATTCAGGCACTGTTTGACTAATTTGTGTTTACAGTGTACAGTATGCTTTGCGCGGCCGACTTAGCACTCGGATGTTTTGTTACCAGTTGACCTGAACAGAATGATCACTAACGCATGCGCAGGTATAACATTCGAAGTCGTCTTAAGTAATAAGTGCTTTATCATGTCCGAAGAAAGCATCTGACTGGTTTTCCTCATATACCCTAAAAACTGTAAATAATGACGTCTTCATATTAAGTCTTAGTGCATTTTTCTTATAAATAAGTCTACGAAAAGGTTATTCATTTATCTGGGAATGTTGCCACCCAAATTAAAAGTAATGCTGATTGAAATGCTCCGTTGAAAATCAAGAGATTCAAAATAAGCCACTCGTGCCCCCTGTTGATGAATGAATCAAAGACGACATTGGAAATTATTCCATATAGAAAAATGAAAATCGATGTCCCCGGAGGCTTGATCATTAATTTGCAGAAATATGATTGATTCTCTCTTTTTCCTAAATTCGACTCTCGAGAACATTCATTCTGTCTGCAGGAAGTCTTTAAATGGCTACCGAATACAAACTACACGAAAGAAGGGAACTTTGGAAGCGATATCTTAAGAACTATGGTGTTCTATTAAATGAATAGGCTACTTGTCTTTCGTTTAAAACTTCTCATAAGACCAAGACATTTGAAAGTGTAATTTGAATAAGGTACCAATAAGTCACATTCCGAATGTGGCGCCGTGTGGCATTACGCGAAAAATAACACGAGACCTATTCATCATAGTAGCTCGGCGAGAAACAAAATAGCGCACATATTATTTGAAACATCTTGAATTTCAAAGTCATTTTATTAGGACTTTATTTGTTTGAGATTCGTCTAGTTTACCTTGGTAAAATATCTAGCCTATCACGTCTTGGATTGACTGCGACGGTACCATCGGATACAGGTTGTAACCGTTTCGAATTTTATAACTGTGGCATAATATTAAGAAATCTAAGCAATTTAGAAAATAGGTCAAGCCTTTCAAAGCTGTAAGAAAGTGACCTAAGGACAGGCATTTACCTGCTCGAATGTTGACCCGGAATTTTAAGCCTACCAATTAAGCATCGTTTCTTGTGAAGAAAGAAAGGCGCGTATTAGTTAAAGATGCAAAATGTGGTATCGTTTGGAGAAGGCGTATCATTTTACTTCCGAAAAAATCCTCCATATAGACTTCTCCCAAATACCAGTCAAAGAAATTTGTGCGATAGTGCTTGATGTGAGTCGTTTTTCCACAGCTAATTTATATCGTGCCTTTGATGTATATGTTTCCCCAAAGGATGATTCTAGTCAGAGATCACCTTTGATTCCTACAAAAGTTAGAAAGAGGTGGAAGCTACGTGGAGTTGAAGCTTGGTGATGACAATTGACAAGTAATTAATTAGTATACCCACAGGCTACACATTCCGCAATGAACGCCCACTTTCTTTAAGGGAAGGCCTCCCGTAAATTTTGAGCTGATCTGAGTTGATCGAAGCTTATGGTGCTAGCCTAAACCTAAGTTACCCCGTAACTTATACTTTATGGTTCAATTCCAACAGCCACTAAAGTTGATTTGTTTTAGGTTTGCAAGCAGGTCAGCAGTCTTCTCCATGGTAACAACAACTTCCTGGTCTAAGAAGCAAGTACGTCGAAGCTAGCTATGAACAGTTTAAATCATTGCACAACTTTAGAGTGCTCAGGTTTACAGTGGCAAAATCGTCTTATTTTTCAAGCCAGGAAGTTTTTTCTTGCTATCATGCTAGATTAGAACGGCACGTGACTTGAAATTGGCGCAGAATCTAGGACATTTGAAATTGGCAAAAAATCTGGATGACAAACCGTGGTTACTAATTACAGTCCCTGTGCTAATGACTACGCGATATTCCTTTTATCCAGACCTACCGTAGGAACTACTCCGTACACACACGGAGCAATTAGCAAAACTCAAATGCAAGTTGCTTCCACGGTTTATTTTTGCGACGCGGACCTGCAACGCGGTGATAGCCGCAACCTATTGTACTAGACGCGTGCGCATGAACGATATCATAGCATATGCATTGACTTTTTACGTACAGGAATTTATTTACAGATACGTGTTTTTTTTGTTTTTTTTTTTCGCTTGTGAAATAGTTTGCAGAACTATTAAAGATCAGATTACACAGTAAACTAGTTCTTTAAAACAATATCTCAATCAAAAACGTAAAGGTGGTCGATCATTCGTATTGATAGCTTGTGGTAGTCAATGTCGACTTTGTTTTAATCCGCGGTCTTTTTCAAGTTTTGCAAGGTCGATGAGATTTACTTTCGGGAAATCAAATAGGACATTACCAATGCATAATCCCACAATTCATTGCAATAGATATCAAAAAAGTTCCTTTTCATGATTGCTGGTATTACTTACTTGAATTCGCCAATCCAAAGAACCAATAGTTATGCAGTAATTTTATCTTTTAAAATGTGAATATACAACTTATAAACTATTGGCTACGTAATGATGTTTACGATGCTTGAAAAGTGATTTGGAAATTCCAAACTTTCGGCTGAGTCACATAATCATATCTGCTCCTTGAAACTGGGCGTTATGAGTTGGCCAATCACATCATGACTTGGCCGACAGTGTCATGTTAGGAACATGAAATACCTTTGTGAGGAACTTATTGTCCCAAAGATCAATAATTTGAAAGATTGGTCTGGAAATTTTACTTTTTCCCTGTTCTTTTCTATTGTATTTTCCTGCATAGCTACATTTAAATCTGAAGCGATTATAGTTATCCTTCAAGATTGATGCTGTTACGTAATTAGCCAATATACTTGATTCTATGGTCACATTATACGTGAAATTTCCAGAATCAATCCCTAAATATATATTCAAGGCGGATGCCCTGTATCCATAATTTAACCACAAAAATACGTCACTACACTGCTGGATTTCAAAATCAAGGTCAAAACATAAATGTCCAGCGATCAAGGGGCAGAATTTTCTAATGACAAGGTCAGGTGAACCTTAGCTTCGTGGGTGTACACATGCGTATGGATAAACTGCCTATACCAGTTGAAATTTATCAGGCAGACTGCTTTGTCTCCAGCTGTTCGGTAAAGGTCACAACTGCTTTGAAAACTAGTATGGCGCTTCATTTTGGGCTTGACCATGATGAATTGTTTACAAATATTTCCCTCACTTAATCTAGTCTGACCTTAAGGGCAAGGAACTCAAGGACAAGATTCCTAAACAGCCTTTTATCTCATGCCACCATCAGTTTGAACAACCATAGGAAAATATGTAGTAACGTCAATTTAAATAAACAATTATCTTTCTTTTTGAATCTTTCTGACTGCATGACTCTTTCTCTACTGTTTAACGACATATTCCACTGTCAACATCGGATATGAACTTAATTGCCTCAAATCCACGATTCATTAAGATTTTCGGTGTTTAATATAACATCTTCATAGTTTTTTCATAATGGCATCTCGTCCCGCGGGTGATTGAAGGTGCCTTCAAATAGACGTCACTATAACCAGACTTTTGGACAAAAATCCACAATACTTTAGAATCATGTGATATGACATATCGTTGTACGTCCCATTAACTGTTCTAAATAACGAGGACGTGTTAAACATTACTTACGCAAGACTAGGTTTAGACAAAGACTGATCGCCATTTATCGACGGTCAATCACGTTGCTGTTATGTAGAATATTCATCTTCGTAAGATGGCATGGGGAGGTTTCTTAACCTGCAGTGTGACTGTCAGACTGTGGGTCAGTATAAATCAGATGATCTTTCCTATCTGAGTATCAGTAAGGTATAGCTCATACTTTAACATGGGAAAGGAGATTATGCAAAAAATGAATACTAAATCATCGTGTTCGTTCTAACCCGAAAATGCAAATGCACATTTAAATGCCGATTACCAAAAGTGTTCTTATGTTTGGTGAAAGTCTGTAATAATCAAGTTTTTGCCTGCGATATGGTGATACCAGGCTTTCACACAAAAGATTACTGAAGAGGTCGAGATTGCCTTCTTGGGTGACAATGTCCCCGTTGGCCGGAAATGTATTTCAGGGATACGTACGAAGGGTTTACGGTCATATCAAGTTTTGATGTACTAGAAGGGTACTTGTTGTTAGCGTTTTGGTGAAATTTGCATTAAAATCCGATGTCTGGTTCTCAAGACAAGGGCAAGTAAAGTTATCACATTTTCGACAAAAAGTGAACTTGAAACAAGCACATAAGACATCATCTCCTCACACAAATGTACAGTCTGTTGTTTTCTTTTAAATTTAACAACCAATTTTCTCTTCAACAATTACATTTTATCACAATGTGGTTGCAAAAGTGGCATAAAATTTTTACAAAGTTTGCATTCCCCACAGGAAAGTCCTATTCCTATGAGCTTCAAGGTCAACACAACAGTCTGAAAAAACAAAGGGAAACAAAGCTTTTTTAAATGTGAGTAACTGATATAACCTCTGCTGCTCTCAAGTTCACTATTGAACACAAAACCAGTAACTACATGTGTTTATATCTTGAAAAATACAGGTCCGATCTGAATGGTAATTCCACCACACTTTGGAAGATTTGGTTCCTCTTTCACATATAAATTAAAATTTTGCTTAAACTTCCCCTCTAAGGGGCAAGTGAGATGGCGAATTTCGTTAAAGAAACTTTAGGACTGAACTGCAGCTTGAGGTTTGGGGTTAGTCATTTTATAGTAGGTCTACCTACTAAGGCTTTCGGACAAGCTGGAAATTTTCCAAAAACTTGTTATCTTTCTTGGACAAAGATTTGAAAATGAGGAGCTTTATATTGGAAGAATTTTAGAATTCTATGAAAGACAATTTTGGTCTTTGGTAAGATGGAATTGAAAAATTGAGGGTTTTTATCGAGTGATCTGCCTTTCAAGAGCAAAGTTAAGAAGAATGCCGGGGTGGTTGAAGTTGGCTTGGGTTTTTATTGTAGGGATTATCCAAAATTGGAAAATTTACCGATCAAAACCTTTGCCATTTGTAACAAATATTCGAAAATCTAACACATCTGAAGCTTATGGAGAAGAAATTGCAATTTTATGACCAGATGACAAATTGGGGCGTTTTTTATTGAAGAATTTGACCTTAGCACGAGGAAAATCAAATAGTGGCCCATGACACTTGTAGTTTGTTAGGGTTACTGAATATCATCATGCAGAATAAAGCCCTCGGACGATACTGCAAAATTTTCCGAAAAAGCCTTGGCTTCATCTTCAAATATATTTGAAATCTGCGCTAAATATTGAAAGAATTTGACGCAGAAAATTTGAAAAGATAATGCTTTTATTTGAAGAGAAAAACTGAAAAAGTGGAGTTTTTATTGAAGATCCATCTTAGTTCATATGGACAAAATCAAACTGAAGCTGGTTGAGGTTTCATATTTTGTCGTAAGGTAAAAATGGATTTTTTACTTTTTATCATACCTTCAGTACAACAAAACCTTAAAGACAGAAGGAATGTCTTTAGGAATGCATAAACGAAATGTAAAAAAGTAGGAAATTACATGGGGTGGGAAATAAAAAGCAACGGGAAGGGGAAAAGACCGATAAACAAATTATTCTTTCAACATTTCCAACAATTGTAGCACAATTTAGTTTGATTTTTTTAGTCAGTTTCTATTGTTCTCATGAGCAGTTTGCTTATTACGTTTTGGAATAAAACTTTAATGCAGGAAGCCACGGGGGTTGTTTCCCCCGTCCCCCTTAGCAACCCACCCCCACGGACACACCTCAAGTTCCAATGGCCCTGATATCTCTGTATTATACGCCAAGTGGTAAATCTATCAGAGCACATGGGATGCCGTTAAAGCCAATAAAATTCCTCTGTAATCAACGTCCCCGAGCGGAATGATCGTGGTTTTTGAAATGTCCCTTCGACAAATAGACCAGACATTAAAAACCCTAAAGTAACCATGGCTGGGAGCCAAATCCTATGCAAATCATATAAAATTCGGTTCCCATCAATTTTCCAAAGGCTTGGCATTTTCAAAACAAAATGGTCTCCCTTTTATTGATTTAATCTGTCAATCTCGTTTTGATAGGTCAGGGAGACACTCCAAACGATTTGTTCTGCAAACGTATGCAGGGAAGGTCTCGTGAGGGAACATTAATAATAAATCAAAAGAAAAAAATTGCCGTCCTTTTAACCATCAAAAAGTTAGGATATGCATGAGTGGAGCCTGAAACTTCATTTTATCATTCTTAAATCGTAAATCGTCTTCACTTGCTATGCCACAGGAGATTTATATCGAAGGTCAGAATATTTACTTACTTCGAAATTGCATGATCAAAATTTTTCCATTTGTGTTGCTGACTATATCTATCAATTCCGCCATTACATCTAGTACCAACAAAACGAGTTTTACTCGATATTGAATTATCACGTGATCTGTCCCAACGATAAAGGACTTCCAAAATTCATCTCTTTAATAATTTTGTAACTTCCGTGATTGCAATACGCCTTGCGAAATAATTTGTATCGACGGGGTTCGGTAAGTTGGTGAAGGGAGGGTGTGAGGGGTGGGCTTTTGGAGCGATTTATCTTGAGCATTTGCTTATCTCGTGTCTGCGCTCTCTTTGAGTGCGTTTGTTTATCAGTACCAGAAGGGGTTTATTTAGAGTATTTCCATTCACAACCCTTTTTTTTTACTGTTTTATAATCTTCGTTATTGGTACTTATCTGTTATCTTGTTATCTTACTACTATGATGATTTGATAAGATCATGTACTAAATGTATACGTTCATCAGTACATGTACGTATGAAATCAGTACATGATCGTAAGCAGTTAGTACATGAACGTGTACTTTTACTACGTCGCATTCGGTGGGCCTTTTGGCGGACTTCTGGTACGCCGAAAGGCTCACTCTGTATGGCGTGCGGAAGAGACAATAATAACATGATGATCTTACGTTTTTGTACATCGTGTGTTTTTAGATGTACAACGTGTGATTTTACATGTACATCGTAACATTTAAGTACATGATGGTGTATATTTACATCATGATCGTATGAAGTTAGTACATCATCGTATATTAGGGAGTTTTCGATTTGCACGTTCACCTAGTCGACTGCTACGAGATTGCGTCCATTTTAGCCCCTGCGCATGCGTCACGTCGTCTCCCTCGTCCACTAGCCAAATCGAGAACGTGTCCACCGCGGTTTTGACGTTCGTCCCAAACTGCAACGAACGTTCACATGTGTGACGTCACAGAATGTCTGAAAACGGATTAAGTGACAAGAATACGTGCTAGTTTCCCTCCTTGTGATTTGTTTTGTACAAATGGGGTCACTTTTTACCTAAAACGCATATGGGATTGATATTTCATTGGGGAATGTGCTTTATTTTGGACGTTTTCTTGCAACTTCAACAGCAGGAGACTCAAAGTTGAAATATGCTGTATTCTCCATGAAAACATACCAACGTACTTAACTGGCGTCCGTGTAGTAGACATGCATTTACATCGTTGAACAAATTTGAAAAATTACACAAGGCTAGACTGCAAATTCGCCATTTTAATACGACTCGTCCACGTCGACCCTAGCGCTGGGAAATCGAAACGGGCTTTAACAGTCGACGCGCCGTAGCAGTGGACGCGTCCAAGAAGGCAAGCTCATCGACTAGAACGAAGTCCACGTTCACTCAATCGAAAGCTCGGTATTTTCGGTACATGAACGTGTAATTTTAGTACATGAACGTGTATTTTTAGAACATCATCATATTTGGTGAGTCTTTTGGCGTGCCATAGTCAGCAACCGCTTTGCAGTTAACTTCAAGTTGGTTTTACCACCTAGCATATGTGAATTATTCGCACTGTTAAGCAAGGAATTTCTTGATAGGCTGTTGTCATTGCATCACATAGATTGTATGTTAGGGGTTTGGGATTAGGTTAGGCATAGCGCTATATTAACCAGTTCGGAAATTGCTTGTCAAACAGTGTGTATTGGCCCAACATATGCGGTTTAAATTCTCAGTAGATTGGCGCTCACTTTCAACAATGAAACTAAAATTATCGAAAATATTACCCACCTTAATTTAGAAAATTTTTCGTTAATGTCAAAATCAAAAAGTTGATGAAATGCAATTAATATGATCGTGTCGGCATTTATCAATAATGGCAAAAATTACAGACAATGGAAACCGGTTATTTTTCTTCCTGCACATTATCCCAACTGACCGTGCAGCGGGATCCTTTAAGCCTATTTTGAAAGACTTAAATTGTACTGAACCAAATTAAAATTAGATGAACGTTAATGGAATGGACTTTTCATACATTTTACCACATTTTTAATCATGTCTTCCCTTTCCATGCCCTCTCCCGACAGGGGGCGATGCGCACTGATACAATCGATACAATACAATGGCAACAACCAATCAAGAAACAGCTTGTTAAACAGTGCGCATCTACCCGGGGCCGACAGGGGCTGTTCTACCGGAGTTGGACTCCCAATTTGTCCAGCCCCTTCCCCCCGCCTTAATGATATACTGTATTTTAATTTACACAGACGTATCTACCACAAGTAATCACATTTCGACAAATTCCAATCACAAATAATTACATGGAATATAATAAACTACTGGCGACTTGACCATATTCTCCTCCTTCTATTCGCACTATTAAGAATTACAAATCTTTTTCAACTTTCTAACTGAAAATGAAATAAAGCTGGTTACGTTTTGTAATTGATCGCTACGTGGGTGACCGACCAGTTTGTAACGAGACTAAGGTTAAGACAACAACGCTTTGCCGTGGGCCGACCTGTCTTCCTAGTCAAGTTTGAATATCTGACTTTCTAGGGCTTGAGAGTTGCAGCGAAATTAAATACGTACAAATGAAGAGAAATTCAGCGATCTGCTGCCCTGAAATTAATGAATTAGATTCTTTCTACAAGTTTTCCATGACTGAATCTTCTTATCACAAAGATATATTGAGTTAAAACTAACACAAAATTATCTGTCATGGTCGAATGGTGTGATTGGTCACCCTGTGAATGTAGATGTCTAGTCTTGCATATGAATGAGATTGTGTTGCCTGAACGACATTACAAAATACCCATTCAACAGTAACTGATTTATACATAATTAACGTTTCTCCCCACTGGAAAAAACCTTTTCAATGTAAATTGATTCTGGTAAATAATCAAAAACCGAAACGAAATGCTGGAACAAAAGGTTAAATTTCGTTGTCAACCTCTGATTGCCGTTTTAAATGAAATTCTAATGTCTTAACATTTCGTTATCTTCGTAATTCGTTGGGAAGAAAAGAGTATTTTTCGTAGAGACTTTTAAACCGCCTCAAAAGGACCACGATACCAAAAAAAAAACTGAAAAATGAATCCCACGAAGACCAGCGAATCCCAAAGAACATTATTCACTGAAACAGGGATCAATTTGCATATGACTAAGTCACTCTGGGAAGTATATATTCAAAGTACGCAATTTTAGTACCGGCTTGCAGGAGAGCAAGCGTACGTTCATCAACGAAAAAGTTTATAGTACTATACTGAATATGTATTGGTCCATATGAATGCTTTGCTGAAGATGAACCAATTCAGCCCCAGAGGCGAGACCTTAGAAAATACCAAGCTTATCAACACATGTTGTTGACACTTCAGAGCCCGATATTGGGAACATAACCCAGCTAACATGCCCAACTGGGTTTCAGATGGGCTACTTGCTGGGCCCCAGCTGGGACCCATTCGTGTTTGTCAGGTGTTCCTACGTGGGGCCCAACTGGGCTAATCTTTCCCAGCTGATGCCCAGATGAAGCCCAGCTGGGCACCGCTTCAATAACTGAAGCCTAGCTGGGCTTCAGCTGGGAATGGCTAGCCCAGTTGGGCCCCACGTGGGAACACCTGACAAATACGAATGGGTCCCATCTGGGGTCCAGCAAGTAGCCCAGCTGAAACCCAGCTGGGGCCAGCTGGGCATGTTGGCTGGGAAGGAGCCTGCGCCTTATTTTCGGCAAACACTGATTTGGTACAATCTTACCTTCTGCCTGTTTAAATCCTCAGAGTTTACTAAAAAATATTGAAAGTATAAGGAAAATGTGTTTTCTCTTTGAATAAAGGGAGCACACTTTTACTAATTACTTTTCTTGAAGTAAAATGTGATTTGTGCAGTTGAAAAAGCCCCGTATCATTGCAATTCGTATTGCAGTACATACAAGCACTTTTTCTTGGGGGCATGGTTTTTTTTTATTCATAATTTTACCGATAATAAAGCATCTATGCTGACGTGGAACATATATACTTTTTCAAACTGAATATAATCAACTCCAGGAACTAATTCACAGGATATGCTATTACAATATCACTTATTTCGAATTCTGTTCGATATTAAAACTGCTTCCCTCCGGGTGAAAATGATCGATTGTTGTATATGCCTTGCTATAACTTTCTTTGAAGCTCTATAATGGTACCACATGCGGTTTTACTTGTCGAATAAGAACAGAAAAAAATATGTCCCGTGGTGGTAAGAAATTTCAGCTTTTTACTGATATTTTTAAATTGGCTGTTTCGGGAGCCTTAAGACATATCAAGATAGGATTGTCTGCGTAATAGTTTTACCCAAAATATAACGAGGACGTATATAATATAACATTTCCAGGCACAGTTTTGTAAATAAAGGCATCATTTTACCCAAACTTGGGAACATATACCGTACTGAAGAATTAAAGCCGACTAATTGCCGTTCAAGAGCAAGACCAATAATGAAGAGACGTACATGTTTAAAGGTCAAACTAAATAGCGCGTAATATGAAAAGAGAACTTGCTCCACAAAGAACTGAGACATGAATCACTCAAAATTTGGTTGAATTAAATATATGTAGCAATCTACATATCATTAGCATAATTAATAAAATATATTGTTTTCCGCATAGTCGGCTCACTTTAATGAAACATAATACCTGTTTGCTATAGAGTACAGCTAATTTGGGTAAAATTGTTATTATCTTTGCAATAGCAGCTTACATAATTAACAAAACATAACAAAAGATACGAAGAGACCTCTCTCAATTTCGTAAAACAGGTCCAAAAGAGATTAACGTTACCATCCAAGCACATCGACTGTTTCCGATGTAAACCTATCCGCTTTCTATTTATAAATCACTTATTATGGAAAGTAAACAAATGTCCAGTACTTATTTTAGAAGCTAGCTGAATATAAACTACAGAAATATTCAATGAAGGCGCCATCTTTGTAAGTCTTTTTACATTTTGCGGAACAAAAGGTGATTAGATTTGCAAATTAATCTAGACAATGTTACGATTTACAGGAGTCAACGGAGGCACAGAAAGAGACTGTCATTCCGAAGAAAACTCATCAAATTAAGTGTAGTCTATAGATATACAGGAATTGTATCATTTTTTAATTAATGGAAATAAATTTCAGAGTATAAGACTTCAAACGCGTCTCCAGCCCGGATAGCACAAGCGCGGAAAAGAAGGCCTTGTACTTCCCCCTCCTCGGGGGGGGGGGGGGAGATTTAAATTTCTTAGGTAAGCCGATGGAATCTGTAACTCCGACGACAGTCTGTCAATCTGTTTTCCAGACAATCATTAGTTTGATTTTTCTCTCTCATAGGACAGAGTTCACTATAATTCCCATTTTTTGCATTCGACGCCCCTTTCACGGCTTTCGGAAACTCATCGCTTTTGTCTGGGCTCTGTGGCAAAGCTTGTCCCCCCCCCCTTCCAGCCGAGCAGGTCCTGGCGTCATCCTTGTAACATAACTAAGAATATGAAAACCCTCGAGTCACTACGTATGCTTGACAACCATTCTGAAATGAATCCTTCACCTCGAGGGTTTATTTTAAATTTTTTGAAAAAATTGAAATTTAGTGGAGTGTTTTCGCTGTCATTACAAGCCCCGCCCCTTTTGATGGACAAAAACTTCGCTAGCTATGTAGTTAGCTAAGACGCAGCTCACGACCAAAGTTTGAAAATTGCACTAAACCGATGTTGGTTTTTGAACTGCAGTGGGGCTGGCTTACCCTCTCAATCTCAGTCGACTAGATGGTACAGTACCGTTATTAGTTCCCGTTTGCAAAATGCCTCTTTTTTCAGTTTTACAACAAATATTATCGAATGATATTTTCTTTCGCCGAATTCGGGGCAAGGTTTGAACTCTTAAGCTCATTAGTCTTTAGCCGATGAGTGATTATTGCATGTGTTTCATGCATGAGGGAAACTCAACTGCTAAAGCAGCTTTACGAGGTGATCAAGTCGAACCAGTATCTTCAAATGTAGCAGACAAACGCGTACGATTTGATTCTTACCCTAAAGTGGAAACCTGATTGAAACGTTTTCAAATTTGCATATTACCGACATAGTACAGTTCCATCATAACCGCCTTTAGGTGGGTTTAACAATTACAAAGAAGTCTGCTGGGTGTAAGAGTACGGGTGGGACGCGGAAGTGTTGTTTCTTATGACAAATTAAACAACGATTTTTGTTAACTTCTCATTGCAGTTAAATTTTCCTAAATCGTTCTGAGAAAATTTCCGTCAGCAGGTTAGTTCGATTTTGGTATGAACGTTTTTCCTTCAATGGTTAGTCCTCACGTGACCAACAGTCCTAGAATATTGTACATATAATGTCAAGTTCTCACTTAAGTGGTGCTTGTCACTTGTTACAGTCGAAAGCTTAAGTTCAACTCCGCTTTTTGCAAAAAGGCTACTAAAATAACAGTAAACTGCATATTAAATTATTAAACGAAACTGCAATCAGTCTTTGTCCTAACTTTTATCTTTTGACGGTCACACAGAAGAGATTAATATTTATTAGCATCTTACAGTTGCACTTGTTGTATTCTGCTTTAATGTTTTTTTTTCTTTTGTTTTATTGTTTGTTGCTTCTTTCTCATTCGGGGGTGTAACTACCAGACTAGTGAAGCTTGCTAAAGTTGTTTAGAACCCTTCTTTTTATAAGTGTTATTGTTGACTAAATTATTTATTTTAAATTATCTTGCAATTTGATGCTACATTTTAAAGAAACAAAAAAAATAAATGAAGTAAATTAAACTAAAAAATGTCTCTAAGAAGTTCATAGAAGAAAACTTGAATTCTCCTCTTCCATAGTCTGGATGTGCACCCATATGGAACGCCAGTAAAATCCATATACTCAACTTAAACATTTTCTCACAATAAATGATGCTTCTATGGTTTGTCATCCCGTCCGTTATTTTTCACACGAAGGATTTCATTGTTTTTAATAATCACATATAGTACCATAATTCTCACTCCTTCATTATTCTGGTTTTCGTGTACGCCCGAGTGATTGATGCTAAATGCTTCCGGTCAAAAACACAGAATCAACAAATCAAACGACTGGTCACAGTAGATTAATCTTACATTTTGACAAAGGAATGTCAGATCCGTTGTTGTCAATACTTGTTTATCGCAACTTCTTGGACTATTGATTAGTGACCGCGAACGGCAGTTTCTTCAACTTGTGGTGCTCCTTAGTTGTTACAGAGGCCCTAGTCGCAAAAGAGGGTTAGATGAAATTAAAATCAGGTTAAATAGCGATTACTAACGACAAGAGCAAACTCGACTGTATTAAAAGATTGTAAATTACTTCAACGATGCTGTTAATTGTAGTGGGCCAAAGGTTTTAAAGGTTTCTGCATGCATTGCAGTATAAACCAATCGAGAAACATGTTAATTGCTTAATTAAAGTTATAAGCCGACTGCAAAGGATTGTATTTAGCCAAATGAAAAGGACAGTTTAGGATGACTATGCAGAACTGCAATGAGTTACAACCAAACATAAATAATTAAACAGACATATTTATTTGTCGATTCAGTCACATCAGAATGTAATAAATATTCTAGAAAACTGTACACTATATGAATAAGCATATCTGACATGAAAGTTTATAGGTCTGTGTTTGTGTTATACGTTTCCACTTTTAATTCCTTTTAGTGAACATTCAGTAAAATTCTATTCTTTTTTCCTTCACAGTCATAAAAGCTCCTCAATTTTCATTTACTTAAATACTTAGTAACTATAATATTCTTATTAATTATCAATATGGTTTTCACTCTGTGAATTCCAATGAGTTAACCTTTGCTGATGTTGTGAATAAACTTTACTCTTCCCTACAAATTCAGAAAAAATCGTTTGGTCTTCTTTGTTTATCAAAAGCTTTCGACACTGTTGACCACAAAGTTCTTTTACGGATTTATCCCATTATAGTGTAACGTCTGTGGTTTGAAGGTTACCTTTCTCTTTGGCAGCATATCACCTTTGTTAAAGGGAATATTGCGTTTGTTTTGCAAGAAAATTTCATTCTTTTAAAACTAATATTTATCGACACAGGGTGATAGATTATAAAAATTAAGGCAGGTATGGTAGCCCTCTTTTCAAGAAATAAGTTTCCCACAGATAGAAATTCAGTTGTTTGTTGCTCAAGAATAATTTGTTCACCCAAACTTTCAACATTTCAAATGATGCAATGGCCATGGCTCTTCTTGGGCATAGTATTTTGTACAGATGTAGCTAGCCTATTGCTGGGGTTTATGCCTAAGACTGAATTGTTGGATATCGTCTCCGCCATTTTCTATGCACTCTTTGTTGGAGCATTTTAAACACAATATTTCCCTATAATAGTATTAATTCTGTTTTTCTTGACGCAACTAGTTGTGTTCCTTAGGGATCGATATGATCTTTAGCACTCTTTGCAGAAAGTATCAATATTTTCTTTTCAGATGACAGTATTGTTAATCTTGAGACTACCGTGAATTGTGAATTGAGTAAATTTATGATTGCTTTGTTTGAAATAGGTTGTCTTTGAACGGTTGATCGATCACACCCAATTCCATAGTGTTTTCCTCATGTAAAATAAATCATAACATAATTTTTTGTATATGAATAATGTACCGGTACAGAGAATGAAGAGAGCCAAAATCATAAGGGGTCCATATTAATTACAAGCTTACTTGGGGAATCATGTCCCAGCCAACATGCCCAGCTGGGTCCCAACTGAGTTTCAGCTGGGCTATTTGCTAAGTCCCAGCTGGGATCCATTCGTGTTTGTCAGGTGTTCCTACGTGGGGCCTAACTGGGCTAGTCATTCCCAGCTGATGCCCAGATGAAGTCAAGCTGGGCCCGCTTCAGTAACTGAAGTCAAGCTGGACTTCAGCTGGGAAAGGCCAGCCCAGTTGGGCCCCACGTGGGAACACCTGACAAACACGAATGGGTCCCAGCTGAGACTCAGCAAGTAGCCCAGCTGAAACCCAGTTGGGGCCCAGCTGGGCATGTTGGCTGGGGTTAGCTATGTAGCTATTCAAGCTCCGAAAGGGGTAGGCATTTTAGCTATCTTTAATTTACCATGCCCAGTTAAAAGCACGAAGACTAATATATCAAAATCTTACAGTAGCTCTCTCAATGCGGTAGCGTTTGGTAATTCTTCAGATAAGGGTGGTCAAGCATTTCATATGACTTGCTCTGCACTTCGGGATTCAAATGTGTGTTTATTTCATGAATTTGCTTAAACGACCTGATGTCATTACTCTCAGCTTAGCACAATCTTTAAATCGCATATTTTGAATAAATTACTATACCACGTCATTTCCTTTATTGTTCACAGAAAATTTTCAGACAAACTTTTGTAATACCAAACAATCTGCAAATCCCCATCTTGCCTTCATTAGTCAAAGTGATGGTAAAAGGAGCCACTGATATCGATCAACTCTCGCTTTGAGCATGCTCCCTCAGAATTGTCGGCCAAGACCCTCTTCATTATCCCTAAGAAAAAAATTACTTTCATTTTTTTTAAGTTCCTATCAAGTGTAGACGTGTGGGTGGTTGGCTAATTTTCCGGTGGGTGGGTGCGGGTGGTGTTTTTTTCTACTATTTATGTTTTTGATTCCTTCTTTTCGAGTTATGTTTTCGTTTAACCCAAAAAGGAAGTGAAATGAAATTATCTTGATCCAACAAGAAATCCCTCACGCCTATA
Organism: Holothuria scabra; assembly: GCA_037179385.1. Classification (NCBI taxonomy): domain Eukaryota; kingdom Metazoa; phylum Echinodermata; class Holothuroidea; order Aspidochirotida; family Holothuriidae; genus Holothuria; species Holothuria scabra. The sequence goes on from CM074194.1 coordinate 12,737,129, forward strand.
ATTAGAATGAGTTGATAACATTTTAAAAGTGACCCTATGGATGCAATTGTGATGTAAATTTGCTACATAAAATTTTAAGTCATCACCAATTGTGGAAGAGGTGCAAAGGCTTATAAAGGCGCTTTCTACGTCCAAGCATATCTTTCAAAAAATGAGCATGTTGTGTTACCTTGTAAGCTATATGCTAAGAGGATGTTTTCCAATTGTATTCCCTGGGATTTGCTGGCAACGAAAGTTCATGTTTGCACTGGCACCATCTCGCCCTCATTGAGCAAGTGCTTCCACATTTTTACGTGGCGTGAAAGTCAAGAAGAACAGCCGAGAACGAAGAAAACATAGCCCAAGTACTTACATAACTTTTAGTTTTACATCCTCCCTTAAGTTAAGCTTTTGCGTCCTCACAGATAAGAAGAATTCTCGATTCAAACTACTTATCGATTCTTCCTGGTTTCGTTGAGTAGACCATTTTCCTAAGGATGGATGTCTCTAGCCCATTTCTTCATCTACTTTCAAAATGCAATTAGGTATTTTAGTGTCGGTAACAGCCCCATCCAGTCCATTCACCTGTCAAGGTGCGAGCTGAGCTAACGACCGAGAAGGGAGTTGTACGTCGCAAAAAAGTTAAGATTTTCTTTGCTCCGGATCAGTGAACTGCCAGCTCCGATCAGTTGATGAGGGTAGTGTGTATAGCGTTACACGAGGCAAATGAAAGTAAAGGAGAACGATGTCCTTATATCAAATTGAATTCTCCGTAAAGATTTGTTGGTTAACGCGGGGGAAATTGCATGACATGATCAATATTCATAATGCATTTATGTTCAAAAATCCTTTACAAGCTTTTATTTGCCATCTTCCGGTTGTCACAACTAAAATAGGAAGCCACGCATTAGCTACGTGATTCGGTTGCTAGGAACAGACTCGTATTACATTAGTTAAAGATTTAAAGTATGGAATTTCATATAGACCTGTCTGCCGCATCCGTTACGAAAGTCGAACATGAAACACATGTCCTCTCAGTTTTTAACATCTCTTCAAAGTTCTTTCGATTCGAGCACACATTGGCGCATGAAGGGGAGTCGAGTGGGCCCCGTGGATAACAGAACAAATATGAAAAGGGGACAAAAAGCAGGCAGAGAAAATGAAGAAAAACACACTTAGGGTGTGTAAATGGCTGTTGAGTCTACAGTATAATATATTTATATGCAAAACTTAAACGTAACGGCAACCATAGTCGGTGTCGAGGCTCTGACCGTGACCGCCTAAGTATGGAAAGCCGACTTAGTTACCATGGAGTTCGTAACTCTCTTTCTCTCCCCTCTCCATATGGTTTCAATGTTAGGATAGATGTTTTGTAATATCCACCGCCATGTGTCCCTTTTTTGTCTTAGTGAACCAGATTTCATGTCCGAAACCTTTGACTGTTTCTTCTTTTCTTTTTTGTTATGTATTTTCATCAGTTCGGTCGTGATCAATCATGATTCATGATGAAACGTTCCTTCCTAATTTTTCAAAGATCGTTCTTCTCTCTCTCTCTCTGATTTAATCTTATCGCCTGAGGGAGGAAAGGAAGCACACTTCATACACGCTTGATGTATTCAGATTTGATAGATTACTAGATTGGCAGTTGACTGGCCAGTCAGGTATGTGTTAGTTGCTTTTCACGCAGTGTGAACATGATGGAAACATATATCATTTGAGGGCATGGATCATTTAACGAACTCAAATATCTGCTATACCCTACACCGCCTCTTATCTACTTGGGTGTCAATGTAGAATTCACAAGAGGAAACTTCACAACATGTTCATTGTGTTGTACCTTTCCTACAGATTATACGTTTTTGTTCTGCTTTGTGTTTCACCAGATGACACGCTTATGTAAACACAGACTCAAGTTCAGTTTTGTTGTCATTCACGCCGACCAGGTCGCGTTAGTTTTCTGTTTGTCGTGTTCATTTTTCTTTAGTTGTTCAGTTTCATTTTTGCTATCTGAGTTAGGTTTTACACCCGAAATGTGGTAGAATTTTCGGCAAACTTTCAATCATTTTTCTTTTTAACTTTATATTAACCTTTATGGTAGAGAGAATGGAAATGCTTTGCGCATGACCATTCTTGTGCTGCACGATTGTACACGCGGCATAAAACAAACAATAGAACCCACCTGATATGTATGTAACCGTGCTGTTTGGTGTGCTTTGCTGGAGTTTAAAGCCCTAATACTCTCACCCTAAACAGTTCCAATTCTCCTATCCTACTTACTGAAGCCCCTTCCCCACAACTGTCTAAAATTTATTTTCATTCAGACGCCATACCTCAGTTTATTGCTCCATGGTGAGTAATACAAGACCCCTGTGTGTAATCAGAACACACCCAGTATAAACATGTTGTGTAATATGAGCTTCGGTACCCTGTTTTTTTTTAACTTGATGTCAGTCAAATAGCTGTGGCAATCGTTAATTTTTGTGGACTAAGGCTACAAAAATTGTAATTTAGGGTGAGAGAATTAGGCCTTTAAACCTCAACCTTAGTTGTAGGTTCATGGATTGTTTCCCCTTCTTATGGGACGCATCATATACACGATGACAGTTCAATGTTAAAGGTTGTCGGTATGATCCAACCTGCCAATCGAACCCGGATCTCCCGGATGAACGGCGGATGTTCTACTATTAGACTGTAACCGCAAGAGTTCAAGGTTTGTGTTTGCGCATGTTCATTACTCTCGGATCACAGAACAAGTTTTGAGATGAGAGGGCTTATTACTAAACGGCCCAATATATTGTCACGAAAATGAAACACTATTTTCCAGTATAGATAAGGCAGGAAACTGTGTAGGGCTGAAACCCCTTGGTACCCCTTCACCATGGCCGTTCTTCGCGGTCAGTGATGGGAAAGACGTTAGACCGCTCAACAGGTACAAAGTAAACGTACTGTTAAAAGCAGAAATGGTTCAAAATAGCTGCAGGAGCACTTTTCTGTTGCTCATTTTTTATACCATTGTTATGAAAGTTATGCAAGTTAAGTATGACTGTTGTATTCTTAAAACTGTGATAGAAGCGACTGAATTTTCCGACATGATATGAAAACTGCAGAGAAACGCCCGGTGGAAGATTCTTGTGGTTAAAATAACGATTAAATGAAATCGTTCCTCTTTTAAAACTCTTCGTTCTTCCCATTTGCAAGAGGCCATTTTTTCGATAGCTGTTTGAATCCAAATAACCTCTTAAAGTAAAGTGAAAAGCCAGTTAAGGACGAGAAAATAAGATTAATTTAAAATAAATTGTAACAATCCAATGTCTAAATGTTAAAACAATTCCGAGAATTGGAAATAATTTTGATGACAAACGTGCTATAGTTTTAAAATACAGTGACTGTTACATAAAATATATTTTCACACATAAGATTAGGTTAGTCTAGGCCTGGGTTAGGTAAATAAGCGTCCTATATCTATTGTAAGTGTCGCTCCGTAACTGTTATATACTAAACGGGGAATCTTCACAAAGTGTGTCGACAAGAATACGTAAAAGGATTTAGGCTACATCGATACAATTCGATTTACACGGATGAGTTACGCTATTTTCATTTATATTATAGTAAATGTAAGGTATCCCTGAAGCGATATTCTTTCAGGCATTTCGTTGATCCGATTTAGGTTGCTCTATAGCTCTCGCTCTCTCAAAATCAAATGTTAAAAGTTGTCACTTTTAATTTGGACCTGAAGGACTTTTAAACTTGAAAAGAAATGAAAGTTGGATCCAAAACTCTTGTTGAATGAGTTTTAAAAATGTTTCAGAAAAGGAGAGAGCGGTGTTTCAGGTTCGTGTCTAATAACATTTCGAAAAAATTTAAAAGAAGGGTTTAAGGTCACAGATGGATTTGGTATTTTAGAGAGGTACTTACTCTTAGTATTTTGGTGAAATTTGCATGGAAATCCGATGTGTGGTTCTCAATATATGAGCACTTAAAGTTTTCACATTTTCAACAAAAAGTGAACTTGAAGCAAGCACTTATGACATCATATCCCCACATTGGTGCACAGTCTTTTGTTTTTCTTTAAAATTTAGAGTTATTTTCTCCTACACAAATCCATGTTATAAAAATGTGATTACATAAGTGGCATGAGAACTTTACGAATTTTGCATCTTCCACAGGGAGGTCCTATTCCTACTTACTTCGAGGTCAACACAACAGTCTGATAAAACAAAGGAAAACAAAGAAGTCCTTGTCCATGTGAGGAAGTGATATAAATTCTGCTGCCCTCAAACTCACCTTGGAACACAAATCTACTGACTTCTTTTACTGATATCTCGAGATTGTCCAATTTGATTAGAACTTCCAACAAACTGTGTAGATCTGATTCCTCTTCCACATATGAAAATTAAATGTTTGCTTTATCTTCCCCTTTAAGGAATGGAGTGGAAACATTTTGTGATACAATCACTTCTTTCTATCTAATGCAATTTAATAGTCACCTTAACGTCTCGCGAAGGTCGGGTAACGTTGACAAAAAAGGAATGTCTCAGTCGTTGTGAAAGAAATACTAAATGAAACATCAACAAGGGAGTTGTCAAGTCACATGACATTTTTTCTTCGAAATTGTATAAAAGAAGTGCAGATGGCAGTCTTTTCACACTGGAGGTAACGAGACTCATGTATGAGGTTTATGGATAGGTTAGGTTAGATGGAGTTTTATGGCACGGTTTCCAACCAATTGGTTCAAGTCGAGCCGGTCCAGTTGTGGCTCACTGGCTTGTTTTCCCTACTTCATTGCTTGAACACCAAGCACAATGGCGGTAAGTTCCGTCTTTTAAGTCTTCGGTATGACCCGGCCAGGAATCGAATTCCCGACATTCCGACTGCAATTGTGATAATATAACCACTTGGCCATCCAGTCTTTCTGTATGGTTTATGGAAGAGGTGACAAATGTAATATCCTTTGGTAATAAAGAATCCTGTCCATAATTATAGTGTGAATTTTTTAAGGAAATTGAGTAATTCGTAGTTTTCAAAAATTATGAATTAGATGTTAGATGAGATTAAATGACCCACCAAACCAATGTCTTTTATAGACGAATCCGGACAGCAGATGGCCTGATTTTAGTCAGCCATAACTGAGGTCTATCACCTTTAATCTTTCAATTTCCTTGTGTACGTATACCATGAATGGTTGTAAGCTGGAACGCCTCTTGATTTTCTCAATTTCACTAAATATGAGGGTTTGAGTTCATTGAGACAATAAATGAAGATGTTTTAATGCTAATGGACCCCACAAATGGCTTCCCACAGTCGCTAAACACAAGCGCTGTTCGGACATGTCTATTGTTTCATCTAGATAAAAAATCAAACCCATCCCTAGCTGTCTTTTGCAACAGACGGAAATTACCGTGGGCATATTCTACACACCCACCCACAGGGGAATAAAAAAATATGAAGGAAGTAAGTATCCTCCTCCATTACCCCAAAAATCCTTATTTGAAATTGTTAAAGAAATTGAAGAGAAACGTTTTTCTGTGCGCACAATTTATTACTTGGTCAGGCCCGGCTGTTTCACTCTAACATATCAAGTGTGCTGAAATGACAGAACTTTAAAGGTGCTGATGTCAAATCAGCACCAAACGTGTTGTTTTAGAATCATCACAGGGCTAATTGAACAGCACTCTCATAGTGATGGCAGCTTGAGAAGTAACGAACAAAAGTATTGAAAAATATACTATATCACTTAGAAGAGAGGTCGGTTTGTTTGGTATTTTCTTTATCAGGTTGAGTTCAACTGTAAGAACTTGAAAACTTCTTAAAATACAACGAATGAAATAGTTTTCTTTGGGATTTTAATGCTTTAAGTAAATCTGCAAAAATTTGCGTAATATGTAATCTGTTAGGAGTTAGGACATTATCATATGATGTGTAATTGAAAGCCATAGTGGCCTAAAACTGTTGTTCGCTTCTCGGCCTTTTGGCTAAGATCATGTGTAGAATCTGTTCTTCTCATCCAGCCTAGAGTGCAGCCATACATGACAGACCAATAATGTAAATGGTCTGAGGGCTGTGAGGTTGGTCACGTAGTGTCCCTCAGTGGACGTAATAGCATCTTCCGGAAGCAGTGAGAGTTTTGAATTGCCGAAAGCCCTTTGCCAGAGGGTCGGGAGGACGTTAGAAAAAGTTTCTCGTGAGGTGTTGTCCGTTAAAGGGGACTTTCAAAGTGTTCTAAACTAGGTCTTAAAGTGCTGATTTGTCGACGAGTCGAATACGCGCATAGTCTGCTGCAGGTGCAGGGCGAATTCTTGTGTGTGTGGTCACGTGGTCCATTGTTCTACCCCCAAGGATGACGTGTCAGTGTGTCTTCAATACACAAGGTCTATTCCGTGTTTCATTAAAGTTGCTCTAGTATATCACCCGGTGAGCGGATTGGATTGATGTTTGACTTGTTCGAATTTTACGTCGCATCGTCTAACCTTGTTTAATCTGGCGACGCCCACGCCCCTTTTTTTCTAGTAGCGGGACACTAAAAGAAACTCTTCTTTCTCATGCATGGAAAACTGTTCAGCTAAGTGTTCATTATCCACGTTTGGCATTGACTACAAGGCCTCAATATTACTGGGTAACCTCTGATGAATTGACTGCTACGTAAATAGTAAACACAAAGTCATATTTTGAAACAGATAGCTGTATGACTTTTTAAATCAATTTATTAGAATTTAAAACTGGTTACAGGGGAATTAGCGTGTCAAAAACGGCGGGATAATTTGTATATCAAGGACAGAGGCTGATACAGTGTCCATGACATATGCAGACTTTAAGACAATGTATTGTAATGTTGTAATTAAGATACATGGAGTATTTTCTGCTGCTTCCTAGAGTTATGTTAAACTGAACGACTGGGCTTGAGGCCCATGATTAAATCGAGTAGAATAAATTCAGGAAGCAGAGATGTACGCACAATTTCGTACTGCAACAAATCATTCTAATAGTCAAATTTGAGAAGAAAATGGAATCGACGTGAAAGATAAAAGTAAACAAAACTAGATATAAATTTCTTACATTTTACGATTGGCCACATTCTGTTTACATTTTAAATCCATTAATTTTTTTTCAAGCCTAATTGTACAAAGGATGGAGTGTACTTTTAATTCTGCATGTGATACGTAAGCTAAAAGAAACGTGACTATTCTTTGATCTTCCGAGCCAATGTCAAACACAACTTAAAGTTGAACTGAGTTTAACTTCCGTAGGCCTAGCTTTATCTCGTATATACTGAAATTCCCAGTCGGGTAGCTCTCAGCTACCTGGGTTAGTTAGTTAAATGGAGTTTTACAGCCCAATTCGAACCAATTGGTTCACCGAGCCGGCCACGTCCTTTTTTCCAGTTGTGGCTCACTGTTTTCCCTACCCCATTGCTTAAGCTGAGCACTAAGCACAATGGCAGTAGGTTCCATTTTAAAAGTCTTCGGTATGACCCGTCCAGTACTTGAACTTCCAACCTTTTCCGTTTAGTTCCGTTTTTTCCGTTTAGTTCCGTTTTTTCCGTTTAGTTCTGAACATGAACTGGCCTTACATATTAATTTTTTTTCCAAATTTTAGACTTTTAACGAAGTCTGCAAGTAGAGGCGTAGATAGTTCTCAAGTAACGTCCTGGAGCGTTAGTGTTTTACGGCCCAGTATGAGCGTTGCACGTGGCTCATTTCGATAATGTTTGAGGACAACCCGTATATTAAAGTATATAGGCTTGCACTCATAAATGGCAGTTGTTATTGCCTAGTCGTTACAACCAGGCATTGGCGATGGCAGCTCCCTGTTACGACACTGAGAACACTATCTATAAACTATAAAACTGTAACTTTGACCAAATCTTGATAAACTGAAAGCTTCAAAATTGAACACTCCAAAATAATATGGCCAAATTGAACATTGATTTGATCAACTACACTGTAAAAAATGTCTGTAATGTTACAGAATTTTTGTACAATTACAGAAGAAAAAATAAAGAAATACAATAAGGATACATAAAAAGTGCTGTCAATGAGTTGACAGCACTTTTTATGTATTCTTTTGTTTTTCTTTATTTTATTTTCTGTAAATGTACAGACATTTTTTACAGGGTATGCACAATGCACACTATAGCCAAGTAAAAGACGTAACTTATGGTCAAAAGTTACCAATTTATTATCAAATCTGACCATTAATTGCTTCGTTTTAACCACATTTTAAGTCAACGGTTTGAACATAGTTCGGGTCTTTGCAGTAATTTAGTTGTCCAACGCCATCACCATTAGAAGAACGGCTATTTTAAAAAGAAAAAAAATACACACGGTAATATCCTTGAACCTCCTACTATTGAGAAAAGAAAACAACTAAATATCCCATTATTCCGATTTGCTTTATCTATAATTGAAATCTCATTTTCATAGGAAAGGGTAAATAAGAAGATCAATTTTCATATGAGAAGGAGGACTGAAACATCAACATTTTAACTATGTTCATCAATTTTTCTACTTAATGTGTGTCCCATGTTGAGGACACAACTGTGCACTTTCTCGTCGATCAACCACCGGGAACTACATGGCCAAAGAGATAGTAGAGCCTCCAATTTGCATCCTGGAGGTCTAAAGTTCGACTCCTGGCCGGAACATACGGAGACGTAAAAAAATGTGACCCAGCGTCATTGCGCTCGGCGCTCAGCATAAGCAATGGAGGAGGGAAAACAAGCCAGTGAGCCACAACTGAAAAAAATTCCGTCACCGGCCCTTCTTGAAACATCATTGTAAAAAATTGCCGTAAATTTACAGAACAAAAAAGAGATACATAGAGAATACAGAAAAAGTGCTGGTAACCGAGTTTCAAAATTGCCACTACTTTTTTGCAATTTCTTTGTATTTCTTTATTTTTATTTTGTAATTCTACAGACATTTTTAGAGTGCAATTGGTTAAAACAGTAGTAAAATTCCATCTAACAAACTAACTTTCCAATCACAGAAGAGTTATATTGTTTAAGTGTATTTCAGTCAGAGTGCAAACATAAATTAAATATATTTTGAACTCTAGGGATAATCCTTTAAGGGCAGAAGCAGTCACCCCAACTTGAAGCAGTGTAGTAGACTGTCCAGTGTCATGACTGGCTGTTAAGGGTCATGTGACAACATTTTTACTCCTCAAATGTCCATTTTTTTAGGAATTTACTGCTTGTTTTAACTTCTATATGTTATATTGAAGTAATAACATATTATGCAAGATTCTTTGAACAGAAAAGAGACGAGAATTGTGATGTTTAGCTGTTGCTCCAAAATAAGTTTGGGGGGACTGCTCTTGACCTTTAATATGTCTGGACAGAGAGCTGGCAGGGACTTCAGCAACTATCTTAATTACATTTGTTTCTTTCAGTGGCGTAGCCATGGGTGGGGGGTCAGAACCCCCATGACCCAACCTTGCAATGCAAAGTACACCTTAAATAGCGGTTTTTTTCTCTCTATCCTTAACCTTTTCCCTCATTTCGTGCCCCCTCCCCCCACCATGACATCAACCCCCCTCCATGACACAATCCTGGCTACGCGTTTGGTTTCTTTACATGATTAATAATAACGTTTGTACATTGGAATCTACAAAAATAAATTTAAGATACAGCCCTGCCCCTTCTGTACAAGACCAACAAGTACAAGACAAAATGAAAAAAAAAAAAAATGACACATTCATTCACGTCCTTTGTCTCAACCATTAACTTGTCCCCCCCCCCCCCCCCCCAAAAAAAAAAAAAAGAAAACGCTCCTTGTTAGCACCGCATAGTGGTACAGAAATAGGTATTGCTATTTAATTGTATCCACATCGTTGCATTTACATCTTTTCCGTTTTTAAAGCGGCATATTGAGTTGGTTCATAAAATTCAACAATATTTCCAGACCTGTTAAGTTTTCTTCACATACCGGTACCAATGACAAATGGTCACACTTAGACAGTCCCCATATCCCACAAAAAAATAACTGTTTTATTGGTGAGTACTCAACGGATCAGTTCAGATTTGAAAAAATTCGTGACCAGACATTTTTTCAAAGTAGGCACAAAACTGTTACAAGTCAAGACACTGCGAAATCCACAATTTTAACTCTTTCTGTAACTATTGTAGGCCTTCATGAAACTTGATCCATTACGCTAACTTTAAGCATTGTCATGTGGTAGTGACCATTTAACACTCTCATTAAGTTATCGATACCAACTCAATGAGTCTCTTTAGAGAACCACTCTCTAAATCCCAGGAAAGAAAATCGATTACTTTCTTTTCATGGTTAATTGTTCGCAACTGGTGTTAACAGGTTAAGGGAACAAAGTTTGTTATGTTTCTTTTTTTGGATAAAAGGTTTGCGCCTCTTTTTGAATCATATCATTTAGAACGAACCCTTTTCCACCTCAAGCCGCCTAATATGATCCAACATTTTTTAGAAGCCTACTACAGTATAAATTTACAGACGAAAATTCGATACAAAAATTAAAAAATGTCACTTTTAAAATGTTAAAAATTCCATTACATCTAAAAAAATTTACTTTTTCTTCAAATTGCAATAGTCGGACCAACTCTATTATGTCAGATAATTGACAGTCAACCCATCACCAATGCATTATGAAATGACGAGAAAATTTATCGTGATGGCTCTGATGTATTCTTCTCTTCCCAAAAATTCCAGAATATTTCTCAGTGCTTCGACTGAAACCAAACCACCAATTCGTGGTAATCAAAAATGTCAACAACATTGATTTATAACAAAAAACTGAAAAGTTCAACAACACGCAGTTTGCTGACCCACATAAAGCCGTGAATCTTTTAAAAATAAGTCACGTTTTCTTTTTAACAAAACTCTCGTTTAGGCAAACGCTGCCTCCTCGGAGGTTTTACGTTCTCTTGCAAAATAAGAAAACTAAACTCAGACTAAATTTGTTATCGCATCAAGTAATCTAAGGTGGCTTTCATACCCATGGACCTCTCGCAATCCGTTCGCAAATCCGACCAAAGATTTAATACATTACTCTTCGGCGCCATCTTAGTGATCAAATGTCACGTCGTGGGCATTTGTAAATTTTGGTTTTAACCAATTTCCTTCAAGTGAATTTTAAAAGAATGACATTAATGAAACTAGTTACAGACGTCCTGTGGTGATTATATTCAAACAAATTCTTGAACCACTCACAGCGTAAAAACGTGTGGTTAAGGAAACCTTTGAAGTCGCTTTTTATTGGTAATAGTTTCGATTTTACAGGTTGTCTACAGCGGGAATGTTTACTTAATTCTGATGAAGTTAACCTTAGGGGGTAAATACTATTCCTTGCTAAAGGCTGAATATCTTTAATGCATGTTATTAGCAAAATTTATTTATACGTCCTGAATGCATTGAGAGAGGTAGACAGCGTTGCAATAATATCTATAGATGTTTTTAGTGCCGATAGTTTTTTATATTAGATTCGATAAATATTTACTGTCGTTATGTCATTGCCATATCTCGAAGAGTCGATAAGGAAATAATTGTTTTGAATTTAAGTTGCTCGATATTATAGACTCATTCACGCATTCGTCACTGGTTGGTGGTTGGCATAGAAAATGCACAGGAACATCTGAGTGCACGTTCGGTTTTGCGCGAGCAATGATTTCGCGATTGCACGGAGAATGTCGACGAATTAGAATCTACATTTAACTGTGACGAACTTGTACACGTACTCATTAAATCTGTTGCCAAACAAATGTGACGTCATTGTTTGTTAACATGAACGAGTCTATTGAAATGTCCGTAATATTCACGAATTATGGTACCGTAGAGAATCTGCTTCGCATGGGGAAGGCCGGGGTTTGATTTCCAAAAATCGTCAAGTTTATCATTGGAAATGGTTTGATGTGGCCTTTTAGGTTAGATTAACTTGTACCTTGCCTTTTGTTCCCCTTTAAGAGTTCAAAAGTGGAACCTACTAAATTTGAACGTGATGCTGCGCATAAGCAGTGGTGTAGAGAACTAATACTCTTAGGTAGAGAAAAACAATAGTGCCCCCAACTGGGAAAGGCCGTGCACGTCGGTAAACAAATCAGAATGTCTTAAGTTAAGGCATTATCTAATGAACGAGTCCATAGAATTCTGGATACCACCATCATTTGTTCTGCATGTGAAGTGATTTTCATCGAATGGAACAGAAAACAACTTTCAGAGCCTTTTTTGTATCCATTATGTGTCAATGTGAATCAAACTAATACGCATTCAATGTGCGCAAAGGGGGTAAATTGTTGTTAGTTAGATGGCATTTTACGGACAGTTTCCAACCAATTGGTTCAAGTCGGGCCCGCCGCGGCCTTTTTCGTGAGTCACTGGCTTGTTTTCCCTGCCCCATTTCTTATGCGGAGAATCACGCACAACGGCAGTAGGTTACTTTTTTAAAGTGGCGGATGCTCTTACCGTTAGACCAAACAGGCGGTCGCAAAGGTGCGTGAAACATTTGTGTGTGTTGATCCCTCCGCCACGCACTCGACCCAACACTTCAAACACTTTGATACACGTCTGTTGTAGAATATGGTGCACGAATACGCCGTTCGTATAGACGAATCCGGACAGATTGTGATGGTCTGATTTTAGTCGGCCATTAACTGGGGTCCATCACTTTTAATCTTTAAATTTCCTTCCTTACCTGTTCCGTGGATGGTTGTACACTGAAGTGTATCTTGATTTTCTCAACTTCACTGAATATGATGATTTGAAATTCACGTAGACATTAAATGAAGACGATGAAAGGCTGATGGACCCTACTAATGGCTGCCTACAGTCACTAAAAGCTAGCGCTAATCGGATTCGTCTACAAGACTACTTTGTCGTAATATCTGGAAAACTTTGACACACCCCTGGGTCACAACTCGGCGATCATGACGCACATTTGACTTCCACGTGCCCTAGGATCAATGGTGATACCTGCATAAAATATGATATCGCAAACAGACTGATTGCAAGTTTCACTGTCAAAATGAAGTTTCTTTCTTTTCCTGAAAAAAGGGCCTATATAGTATCTAGCTCATAAGAGCAGTATGAAAAGGTTAGCAACGGCATGTGGACAATTTAGCTTTTGTTTTATTCTTAGACGCAGTGAAGGCAATTTGCCTGAAGCGCAAGATTCGCAGGGGGACAACTGAGCCCGTTGGTACCCTGCAAACTAATTTTCCTGCATGGACGTGTATACCATTTTAACACTTTCACTAGTGTTGCCATTATAGTTGAACCAAAATATTATTTCAAACCAGGACTTACAAAACATGTCTTTAGCCTAGTCTTGTAAACATGTCAACAGGTCAACGACTATGGTTAACTAATAAGCTGTTCTTTGTTTCTTTGTTTTTTGTTTGTTTTTTGTGTGTTTTGTTTGATTGCTTGTTTAATTGTTTTTGTTTCTTTCTTTCCTTTTTGCTTCTTTCTTTTTGGGGGTTTTTTTTCTGTTTGTTCGCTTGTTTGATTGCTTGTGTGTTTCTTTCTTTCCTTCCTTTTTTTGTTCCTTTATTTGTTTTATTGCCTTTTATTTGTTTGTTATAAGAAATTTTATCAGGTTTAGTTGGTCTATTATACTACGCGGCAAAGTTACTTTTTTGATGATCCTCTGGCAAAGGGTCGTTCGGCAAAACCAACTTGAAATTGCTTCCCGAAGAAGCTGTACGTCCGCTTAAGGCCGACACTTGACCAACCTTACGGCTCTCAGACTATTTATATCATTGCTCTACACTGGATGAAACCACCATATACTACACATGACCAAAAAGCCGAGAAGCGATCAAGTCGAAAAATTTTCTTTGCAATTGTTTTACATTCTGAGTCCTCAAAAGATGTCATTTTCTGCGTGCAGTCAACATTTTGAATTTACTTTTTTATTGTTTAGCTTTAAGGTCTTGTATTTTGAGATCCGGAGACATGAGCTTTCTCGTAAATTCGGCATGCTAAATATTTCAGAATTTATAAAAGAAGAAAAATAAATTTGAAAATGTTAGGACATTTGAGAGAGCACTTTGATGGTAATCCTAAAATCCGAAGAGTTCTAACCCCAAGGGAAGGATTTTGTTTTGTGTTCATCGAGTCATATGTGCAATTTCATCAAGAGAACTGGAGATTAATCTGTATCATTCATTGGAATCAAACTACATTTCTACAAGATTAATGCAGTCATATTTCCTGATATCTCGAGAAATATCCTTACCAGTAAGTTATATCCAGAGCAAAATCGCCGGTTAAAAATCACGTAGTAGCCATACACTCTATAAAATATCTGGTGAAATTTCACCAGGATCCATGTTAGTAAAACAACTACATGAATCCTGGTGTATTTAACACAAAACTTTTTATTCACTTTAACTACGGAACTGGCTGAAAGAACTTAGAGAAAAGCAAGGTATTTGGTAACAGTCATCAATTTAATGGTAAAGTTACTACGATTTCTTAGTAAAAATAGCCAGGATTGTGTAGAATGTAGATGCTGCTACATAAACACGGATCTGGTGAAAATTCACCAGACGATTTCTAGAGTGTTGCTAGAAGTTATCTATTTGAAGTTATAACTAACACGAAGAAGTGCATGGAATAATTCATCTCTCATATACTTCAGAAGAAAATAGTACAGACCATCAGTCAAGGTTCCAAGGGTACACACTTTTAGGGAGGATATGTGTAACATTTTAGTGACTTGTAATTTTCAAATTTCTATAATTCCTGAATTTAATCAGAGGGGATGGGACTTGAAATGGAGTATGCGTAAAACTCGATACGTTAATGCAGTATCTCTATATGCGAGATCCACGGGCTTCTTTTGAGCAATGACCTATAACCTACACCATTTTCCGAGTTTGTATTAAAAATCTTCTCCACCTCTGGTCGGATAGATTTAAAACACACAATAGTTCACCTTAAGGCAAATTAGGGTTAAGTAATCGATGGATTGCCCATCCCTAGAACAAAGCCTAAATGAAAAAAAGAAAACAATCAGTGCGACGAAGAAACAAAGAAAAATCGTATCCATTGAAGGACTAAAGATTGCTGTGCAATGTAAGCACAAACTAGCAGACTAGTCAAAACATTTTCTGAACTGACCAATCACGTTTTTCAACAATATTGAATTAGTTTCTAACAAATATTAAGCCTCCTCGACTAAGTATTGACTAATATTTTTTAGTCCGTTACTACGAAATGAGTAAGATATCATGTCACAAATTAGTCAAATATGAGTGACTAACGTGGTTCGTCAATTCAGACACACTTGTGTTTACAATGTTATCTACCCTATACATGTCTCAATGAGATCCATCCACAGTTACCCTATTGTGAAAGTTAGCCATTGCCTTTTCCTTTGTTTTACAAATGCAAAGAATCAAGTATAAACCTACAGGAGTCGGATCCTTATCAAGAGCGTACAAATCGCACCAGTAGCAAAAAAATTATCTCACAATTCCCAAAGTAGGTTGGGGAAATATTGTAGTCCAAGAGAGTATAATGTAAAGTAAGAGATTAGTATCTATACGTGTGCGATGATTGCAAAAAACACAGAAGATCACCTACAGCCAGAGAGCTGAGTTGATCCTGGTTTGTCGAAAGAGAAAAGAAGAAGGCATTGGCGGTTCACTGGTTTAGTGCTACTTGAAGGGGTGAGGAAATATTTTGAAGGAAAGATTGCAAAGACGAGTGAAACGCAAGTATGTTGAGGCAGATCTTGTCATCATTTTTCCACATAAAAATTTTACCGAAAAGATCCCGTGTTCTTTTACAATGTCACATGAAGTGTTTCGGGACCGATGGTAATTTTTTCGATGAAATAGTACTTCGGACTTTTTTCCCCAAAATTGCGATTTAAACATGATGATACCCAGTTACCCCTTCAATTTACTAGGATCTGTTTTCTTTTCTTTTCTTTTTTTTTTTTTTTTTTTTTTTTTTTGCTGAACATTGCTTTCAGCTTTGTGGCACCAGATAGCTGGAAATGGCATTTCCCGGACCTTCCCACCGAACAAAAGCAGGAAAAATACTAGCGACATACCTCCCCCCCTCCTCCCCTTATACCCTCCTTCTCGAGTCTCTTTTATTCTCACGATAATACATTAACAACAATAATTGTCAACATGGTAACACGTCCTCGTATTCTCTAAATGATTTCTCTCAGGTTTACAAATAAAACATGCCACGTCATACCCTAAATGCTGAAAAAAATTATCAGAAAAGACAGGATAACACAAGGAGGTAAATCTCCTGAAAAATATCATACAAATAGGCCTATGTATGAGCGCGAAATGATGGGAATCTATAAATCGATATTTACAATTTTTCTAGAGAAACCAGTCGCCACAAAAGTGTTAAAGAAATATTGGAAAGCGCCGCTATAATTGACGAGCGGGAACATTTTATGTAATTAACAATGTTTTCATTTCAATCAAAGTTGTAGGGAGAATTTCAAGTTATTACCTGTGTCGTCTGAGAGCATTATCTTTCTTTCCATAAGACGGTTCTGTTCACGGTCTTATCCTTTAAAAATTTTAATTCCAAACCTTCTGGCAAACGAGTCTCGTTATCAGCTGGTCGTAAAAAGCAGAGTGATTGATTCAGCCCAGAATATTAAAAGGGCGAGGGTACTGCGATCCTTTAAAAAACTTTTTCTATAACAAGAACAAGACATTTATGGAAACAAACCTTCTTACTTATGCAAATATTTACAAACAATCAAGCAGAGGAGAGATGGGCACTTCATACTGGTGTTTTTTTGAGAGAAAAAAAAAGAAAGTCCCATCCTCAAGTCGACCAGTGTATAACATAATCCCCAATCATGTTGTATATACGAAGATTAGTAATCCTAATCCACACAACGTCATTAACGTGTGTAAGTGCAGGTGTTTATGCGCGTGTGTGAACTTGTCATTAATTCAGACTGAGGCCCTAAACAACCTAATTTCAGTTCTCTTACAAAGTTTAATATATTATATGAGTCTTCTAAATTTTGTAAAATAGAATGTCTATTGCTAAGGTTATTGTTAAATTTAAGTATTCAAATATGAAAAAACATTCAACGGAGTTCTCGGTTTGTATGTTTGTTTGTGTGTGCGTGTGTGCGTTAGTAAACAAAAACATCTTTCGTTACAGAAAATTTGCAGTCACACGCAAAAGGATCAGTACTGTAGTTATACCCTAAAGTATTTCATTACGGCTCTTTTTGAAACTGATTATGTGTTTTTTTTTTTCTCTCACCGGTTATAAAATTTACCAGGAGTAATTTTTGTTACCTTGAAAATAAAGTAGGCTAATTTAAGTCCTAAAATGTTGTGAAAGATGGCTTGGAAGAAAAATGAAAAGAAATTTGAGAGACATAGCAAATGTTTAATCAAAATAAGTGTGGGGAAAAACTTTTACTGTTTTGCTTTTTAAATTTCTCCTAAATGATTATTCCGATGTATTTAAAATTTAGTGGGCTAAGAAGCAGTACAATGAAAATCTATGTGTAGATTATTGATGGCGTCATAGATCAAAGATGAAATATCAAATTTGCAAAATATTGGTTCTACACATAGCATTAAAATCCCTATAGTAGTGCTTTGATATAAGGGTTTTATTATGCCTTATCTTTTAAACGTTTTTAGTTGCTTAGACACGAAATTTTGATGTGGTCTGACAAGAAAACTTTTTAAATACTGAAATAAATTTTCACGTCTTCAAGTTAAAGTCACTTGCATTTGGTCAAAACTGGGTTCTTATTTGTGTATACTAATACAGACATGTAAAAGCAATGCCAAATTGCGATGGTAAATGCAATATTCATCGTCCGATCTCACAGCCTATCTCTTGACAAATATCTTCACAAAGTTTCAAAACCCTTTTCATCGAGTCAAGTAACACCTATTTTACCATCACAATACAAGTAGAGCGCAACAATAATATAGTGCAGGAGAACATACGTACTCGCAATGCGAACGCTTTGACCGTTCGCATTATGAAATTAAATCATACTCTGCTTGCTTGTTCGTGTGATTGACTTCTGGTTTCTATATAATATGGCTCTGAAAAGAGCCCTCAATTATAGAAGTACCGTCTTCAGCGTCAATAGGGTGTAGTGTTTCCCACTTGTGCAGACGCTCTTCTCGTTTCAATAGACCGCCAACCGGCTTGTAAATCCCATAAATCAATAACCCTCAATGAAATCGGTTTCAACTTCCCTCGTTTTAGCAACCAAAGAGTGTCTTCTCAAATTATTGTTAACCTGTTAACAGCTTCCTCTTTGCCAACAGACATCTCATTCGGAGGACGTTCGTTACTGCGACGCAATCCCAGTTATCTGTGCTAGGTATGACTTTAAAAGTCCTTGTAAAAATGCAAAATTTCTTCGCAAAACGAACACTACCGCTCGACTTGTGAAATTTCAAATGATTGCTTGACTTACTTATCCACGTTCCAACGAGAACTGGGAACATGTAGAATCTTAAATTAAAGTCTAGATTCAGCGTGATCTTGCAATCAAATCACCAAAGTTCTCTTTTCTTTATTTTGATGCTGTTCCCGTTGCTATACATCCACCCCCTTTATTCACCTCTCTTAAAAATTGCTGTAATATCCTATCTTTTTCCCGACATGTAAAACCGCTGTTTTGCTCTAATACCATTTTGAGGAATTAACTTACAATTTATTAAATTCGCAATATGAAAAAAAATTGTAGGTTACTAAGAGGCGATATTTTGACGACAGGGTAACTGCGATGTACGGTATTAGTTAGTTTTTTTCAATTATTTGAAAACGGGTTACTCGTATCTAAGGTGACTCGAAATTCTCACGAGGGCTAGGAGATGCAGGTAAGATATAGAGTTACGTAAATAAAAGTTAAAGTAATGCGAGGTAAAAGTAAGAAACAAACATGTCAAGACGGAGAAGGGGGTGGGAAGGGGGTGCGAAGGGGGTACACAGAAGAATGGATGATTTGCTCTCTTTATGTTAATATCAATTAAAAGTCTTTCATATTGTTGGGAGATCTCTTGGCCGTCAGGCCAGGCCGTACCGAAGACTTTCAAAAAGGAACCCACTGCCACTGTGCTTGGAGCTCAGCACAAGGCACTGGAGTAAGGAAAGCAAGCCAGTGAGTCGCAAATGGAAAAGGGGTGTAACCGGTCCGACTAAGGCTAATTAGTTAGTCACTGGGCCATGCAACTCCATCTGTCTAACTCATCTAACTAGAGCGCGGCTGCATAGGCCTTAAATAACCAGTGTTGTACACCTGTATTTATGAAAAAATAAATAAATTACAACTTGGCCCTGAACGAAAAAAACTTGAATTTATTTTTTTTCCTCTGGTTAAAGTTTCCTATGTGTTCATAAACATTTTTCTTCAAAAGGACAAAAGTTCAATAGGGAATCACAGACCTTCTGTCCCATATCTTCCATGCCTTTCAAGTCCACCCCACCCCTTCTCCGTGCCCAGTTATACCGATAACTTCTCAAGTTGCATACTATATTGTGGTGTTGAGTTTCATTTTATACATTAATCTGTTGTACGAAACCGTTAAGGTGCCGTCAAATTACTTAGTCCCTACATCACCTTAGCATTTGAAGTTGCCTCCAACTGATGAAATATTCACTTATTATTCTAAAAATTTACATACAATCGATGAATAATTTACGTGTCGAATCTCAACTTCTGCATTAAACAATTAGCAGAAAATTAATACACTTCCGTACTTGTGATCAATTCAACATTTTGCAGAAAAAATGATGGTCAGATCTCAACAATTCACCTTTTTGCAGAAAATGACGTATTAAACACTTACATAATGTCATCAGTATATCACTAGAAGAAAAAATGATGAATTAGTTACTTACGGAATGTCATCAGTTTTACATTTTACAGAAAATTGATGAATTTCAAACTTGTGAAAATTTTCGAACTTTGTAAAGGATATGATAAAATGCGATTTTATGATTAAGGTACTGAGTAATATGACCAGGGAGGTGTTATTACAACTCCCTGATTTGACCATGGAGCTAATACATTGACAGGAGAAGAAACTTCCACATTATCAGTCGCTCTAATTGCAAATTAATTTATTATTTTTGTCGCTTATTGTTGCTTATACATAAAAGTTCCTTTGTTTCCTTGTGAAAAGCTGAAGATGTGTATGCCCTGTGTGATATGCGAAATAATGCGCAAATTGTCCCGACTCCATTACACAGACACAGACTCCAAATGATGAAATATTCACTTATTATTCTAAAAATTTACATACAATCGATGAATAATTTACGTGTCGAATCTCAACTTCTGCATTAAACAATTAGCAGAAAATTAATACACTTCCGTACTTGTGATCAATTCAACATTTTGCAGAAAAAATGATGGTCAGATCTCAACAATTCACCTTTTTGCAGAAAATGACGTATTAAACACTTACATAATGTCATCAGTATATCACTAGAAGAAAAAATGATGAATTAGTTACTTACGGAATGTCATCAGTTTTACATTTTACAGAAAATTGATGAATTTCAAACTTGTGAAAATTTTCGAACTTTGTAAAGGATATGATAAAATGCGATTTTATGATTAAGGTACTGAGTAATATGACCAGGGAGGTGTTATTACAACTCCCTGATTTGACCATGGAGCTAATACATTGACAGGAGAAGAAACTTCCACATTATCAGTCGCTCTAATTGCAAATTAATTTATTATTTTTGTCGCTTATTGTTGCTTATACATAAAAGTTCCTTTGTTTCCTTGTGAAAAGCTGAAGATGTGTATGCCCTGTGTGATATGCGAAATAATGCGCAAATTGTCCCGACTCCATTACACAGACTTGTAACTGCTAAGAAAATTTGCATAATACTTCGTGGTACTTAGAAAGGTAAGGCCTGATATTACCAGCATCTGCCCTAAGAAACTGCTAACCAGTCGTTCTGATTTCTTATCCTTAATTTGTTATTGGCTGTCGGAAATGTCCTCGATATCACAATGCTATTCTATTAAATCCATTCTGTTAGTAGACCTGAATGATGCCACAAAGGGTAAGAAGTCCCAAATGCAAGTTTTAGACAAAAGACCTGAATGCTCCTTTGGGTCTTATTATCGATTGTTACAGGATTATCTCCCCAAGTAGGCCTATGTCTGGGACTAAATGGATTGGCATAAAATTAAAGTCGAGTTTCTTCTCCTGTCAAAGTATTAGCTCCATTATTTGACAGTACCTTCACGTTTCTGAACCGTTAAGATGAAGCGCTGTCTAAACATAATTTAATCCCCATGTTTGAAATAAACAGTTATACTGTTTATATAAACGACTGAATTCCATGAAGTACCGTTGCCTCATTGCAACTGCATTGTTTGACCTTTTACATTCTCTTCGTAAAGGCCAATGACACAAAAATCATCTTCAACAACTATTCAACTATTCAAAATCTGTGGTAATCAGTTTTGAAAGATGAATAGACCGTATATTTTAAGGATATCAAAGACAAAATTAGTAATTGTAGTGTGACAACAACAGCTGCTGATAATCAACCAAAATTAGAATGCCTACACCAAATTAAAGATTTAAAAATTGTGGTATGAGTTCGTGTTTTTTACAACTTCATTTTGAAAAGAAAACATAATTATATTGCCTCTAAACTTGACGAGTATTCAAGCAGTTGCAGCAGCGTTGCTAGTCTCTACAAATAAAAATAAAAAACCATACATGTAAAGACTTGCAATGCATGTCGGGAATTTTCCTGTGTAGACAGAAAAATTTAGCTTGTGATTTCCCAGTCAAATGCAACTTCAAGTGTTAACTTGCTTTTCCCTATTATGATAAAGCTAATCTTATTCCTTGTTTTTCTCGGCGATAAAAAGATGTTTTCCCAGAAGACATATCTCAAAGCCAATTACTTAAATTACAGACGGATAAGATATCGCAAACTACGATGAAATCATTGAACGTGTATGGACATATTCAAAATGTTGTAGCCGATCTCTACAACAACCACAAGTGCGGTCCTCTTCGACGTGCATTAAAATACTCTTTGCTTACGGTATTTCAGCAATTAAAAAGATATGAACAAAAGAACACGTTTTTTGATAAGGAACGTTTTCGATAAAAGCCTCTTTTTCAAAATCTGTTCATTTAATACTTGTCTTCAACTTCTATGGTCAATTACGGTCAGGTGACCGTGCTTTATCCCGTAATAAACTCTTGGTAAAGGGTAAACCCACCGATCTAGGCTACTCCACATTGCTCTGGGTCGTGCTGTTCAATGTGGTTATTTATCATGAACGAAAAATCCTTTTTTTTTTTACCCTTAAAATTTTACATCAAAACAGGATAATTCACCCTTGGGGGTAAATGCTATCGTTGGATGCATACAAGCTGTCCCTATAGGCAATCGCTTGTATTTACTCTCTGACTGTTCTTTATTCCATTCTAATACACGACCAAGCGTTGTTTTACCTTTAATTTCATCATTACAGAAACTTTACCCTTTCTTCATATACATACGCAACCTAGTTATGTTAGTTTCCTACGTCTAAGCCCCATGAATAAGGCAGGACGAATTTTAGTGTCTGAAAACCAACATCATTAGGGTACCTCTTGGAAAGTTGTACATTACATCATCCAACTTAGTTTTAATCAAAATCGTGGGTACCCGAGCGTTATAAAGTGTAATTCTAAAATAGTTATAGTAAGAATGGAATTTACGACAGAACTTGAAGTTCATCGCGTGCATAGAAAATAAAAACAACCCTCTTTTGCCGTGAGAGCTAGACTCAATTTCTCCTCACAGATTTATTCCAGGGGATGTATTCTGAATTCCCGATCTGTAATTGTACGGACACCAGGTTTTGTCTAGATTCGCCTGTGATGTAAACTTTACTTTTCATTCAATCGGCCTGCGGCATTAATTTCTGGCTTATCAGTCAGTTTGGAGGCAGATTTCTTATCTTCTTTTTTCATGTTAGGCAAGCGACTCAAGTGGAACTAGGGGGTAAGGTAAACGTATCCCTTGCATGAAACAGGAATAAAAAGGAACAACGCGTTTGTTCTGTTGGCTGGTTGGTGTTTGTTAAACGTTTGCTACCCTTATCCAAAGTATTCTTTATAGATCTATCTGACGTGGACCTGTTAGCAAAAATATGCATTTATCACTACCGCTTTTGTGTATCGTATTTTGCTTTTATTTAGATATCATGTTTGTAACTTCAAGAAGTAAAAATATTTTCAAAACAATCTGCATTTCCCCTCAGTGCTTCAGCTACATTTTAAACACTTTGATCAAAATTGACCAGTAAAGGGTCAAGTATGCACCTAACCAAAAGTAGTCAAATAGTTTGCAGATTAACCAATGTCACCAAATTTAAGTCAAACCGTACGGCTCCTTTTGGCTCGGTTCATAGCTGGCAGCTGGCCAATTTTGACCAGCGCTTTTAGTGTACATCCACATAAGATGAGTCTCGTCTGTTTATTTTATAGCTTTCTTGTGATACTAACTTCTTTGTATACTCTGTTTCAAATTTCATTGACACAAAAAAAAAACTTTCAACAAGCCTTTTCAATGTTAAGTAATCGATTTTAGTGCTCTCGTTGACAAACTTGTATTTCGTAAATGGAATGGGTAATAATCCATTACATTTCAAGTTTTGACGTTTATTTCTACAAGCTGATGTGTAGATGATGGAATGTACGTGAACAACGTTCAAACATCACACACATCAAACAAAGAGCGCGAATCATGATGGTTTTTTCGAATCATTAATTAGCTGTGTAACTAAACAGCCAATGAAACATTTTCTTATTAATTACTGCCGTAATTAATAAGGTGTGGTATCGTTTGGGCATAATATACCTA
The DNA here is from genome assembly GCA_037179385.1 of Holothuria scabra. Taxonomy (NCBI): domain Eukaryota; kingdom Metazoa; phylum Echinodermata; class Holothuroidea; order Aspidochirotida; family Holothuriidae; genus Holothuria; species Holothuria scabra. The sequence continues at coordinate 12,760,948 of CM074194.1, forward strand.
TTTCTGTGTCAAGAATGACCATCAGTCACTCTCAATTCGTTTTAGAGCTATTCACTACACATGATTTTTTTGTCTTAACTTCATTTGTCTTTTACTATTTTGAAGGTTGCCCTAATGCTTGGTTCACAATGTTTCAAGTATACCCATCTCGTTAGTTAACGTTAGTTAGATGACATTTAACGCTATATAGTGTCAGTCAACTCGATAAAAAGTTCAAAGATTAAATTTATTTTCAAGTATGGTTCAAATTCAAGTTTGGCTTCCCTTTCGTCGTCTGTACAACAGGCGGGAAGCACTGTGTGTATATTCTACGACCGCAAGTTCACAGGGGCTCGTTAGTTAACGAGTTCGATAACTCGATTTGAGGCAATACACATGAGCACATCCTTAAAATCATCGGCCGGGGATGAACAAACCAGTACCGCTCTTGCAACACGTGCTCCAAAAATTGATTTTAAATTAATATTTCGAGAAATCATTTATCTTAATCTGTCCATAACATAGCAATGATTCTTAATTGTAGCTCTGTGCAGTGAACTTAGTCTAGTTTTCTCTTTTGTGTCAAGTTTGTATTTTAATCTGCCGAAAAGTCCTATTTTCGTTCGATTTGGCAAGGCACTTGGCTCTATGCTTAGTGTTGTATGCACGTAAGGGCTACTGCACGAAAACAAGGGGACGCCGTACACTACGGTATGTGCTAATCGAACCCGGTTTATGTATCCCGCGGTGTGCCCCACGAATGAGCCAACGAATTACCGAAATCACTCTTTGAAAGAATATTTTGGGGGGTAGCTTATCTATATTTATCATGGTATCATGAAAACATACAAAATACAACTCATACTTGACAAAATAGGAATAGTGGTAAAAGCATTTATTGTTGAAATTTTCGATCGACTTATAGGACGGTCCTCGGCAACTTGTAGACTGGCAAATTATCATGGTTTCATGGTATATCTTGTGCTAACACTTTGATAGTAACCTTCTCCAAACTCTACAAAGTTTAAATATAATTTGAAAGTCAAATACACCATGCGAATCCCAAAACACCAGGGAATGCAATCAAACAGATACGAAATTCTATTATCAACAGCAAACCTAATTATTTGGTGGTCATGGAAAATATTACGATGAGAAACAGTTCTCTTGGTCAAGACCAGTGATGAAAATAACTTTCGTAAAAGGATTAGTAAAAAAACAACTCATGCATGGTCTCGCCGAAAGGCAATACTTCTTTCTGGAACACTCTTGGGTCAAACATTAAGCAATATCCAGGAAAAGAACTGATCCTAGAATTCGAAATGATTGTAAATTAAGACGATTTGTTTTGTGAAATGACCTATTCCTTGGGGGAGATTTTGCCCACCGTCCTACAACGAAATGTTACCTCTACAATAAACGGGCTCAGGCCGTTGGTAACTTTCAATTAAGGTTAAAATTCAGAAAAAAAGGAACAAGCCGAATGGGAAAAGAGACGGCGAGAACGAGAGATAAACACGAGATAGCTTCATGTTTGGCTCTTGTTTCTACCTTCAGGTTTTACGGAGGATGAAATGAAGGGATTGTAAGAGAAAGATTGGGAACATAATCTTATTTCTCTTTTATTTGACCAGAATGTTGTATGCAACTTAAGTAATGAGAGAGAAATCTGAATCTTTACTTTTATTGATTTGCCTTTTTTGTTTAATACCAGTACCCTTTATCTGTCCATCACTGATCTAAGGGTACGAGGTTTAAGTAGGTTGTTCTATTCTTATAACGTATTATCTAATGAACTCTTCAACAGGGTACATGGTGATTCTAATGTAAAATTAGTTTCTAAGTCTATAGGTATGAAGTGACGGAAGTAGGACTCTGCATATGGGGGTAAAACACGCGTATACACTCTAAAAACGTCCGGTTCAGATTTGAACAGGAAACGGATCAAGTGGGTACTCAACCGAAAAGGATCAAATATTTGACTAGATCCGGCTCATTTTGACCAGAAACTGATTAGTTTTTGAACCGAAACTATTCAAATATTTGAACCTTTTTCTGTTCATTGCCCATTTGATCCTTTTTCGGTTCATTTTGAACCGGACGTTTTCATAGCGTAATGCTGGCTAGGATGGAAAAGAGGTTTTTCCCTTCTCACGTTTGGAAAAATGACAATTTCTTAAATAAACAGTTTCGGGGAAATTTGGTATATTTAAACTGGGTAATTTTGCTCCAAATAGACTAAAACTAAATTAAAAATACATATATACAATATATGCTATCCTACTTAAATCAGTCAAGGGGGGTTCTGACTTCTATAGAATAATTGCCTATGCTTCTGACACTCGTATAAAGTCTCAAGATAAATGGTGTGAAGAACTCGGTTGGAATAACCTAAATTGGAATTTTAATCTACAAATTACCTTTTACTCTAAATTTGGAAAGCAAGTTTTCTTGGTTTCAATACAGGATAAACACAAGGATTTTGGCAACCAACTGCTACTTAAAAAAAATTAACATTTTGGATCATGATTTGTGTACTTTCTGCTCAAAAGAAAAAGAAACGATTAGTCATATTATGTTTTTTGTGAAAAGGCACAGCCAATGTGGGAACAATTTAGGAATTTTGTATATAATAGCACCAATGATACTTTGTTTGTTAATCCTGTAACTTTAATTTTTGGTATAACGTATCACCAACATGATAACGAAACTATAAATACTTTGTTGATCTGGTTTAAATTTTATATTTATAGATGTAAAATACAAAATGATGCCTTAAATTTCCTTAGTTTTAAGAACTATGCTAAGAACTTGCTTTCAGTTTTGTATTACAATGATTGCGTTACGCTTAAACGTGAGAACTTTTTAGATCGATGGCGGCCATGGCTTCTTGGTTTACAGTTTGAGTTGAGTATTGTTTAGCATTATAATCTGTCATATTTTAATAGGCTGCTTTAATTATCACTATTTTGTCTGTTCTAAAATATTGTTGAGTTTCTTTGGATAATGCTTTTTGTACAACTTGTATTAATTGCTTTTGTTGCTGATTGAGAAGAATAAAAAAAAAATTAAAAATACGCGACGCTTATTTACATCTTGAATCCAAAATTACATCTCCGGGAAGGGATAAATGGAAACCTGGCTCGAGTATCTGTGCGAAGCTTCTGATTTGATGAATGTGGGAGAAGCAACGCCTGACATACTGAAAATTGGTACTTTTTCTAAAATTCTCCCGTCCCGACCCTCTGGCAAAGGGTCGTTCGGCAAAACCAAACTTAAAACTTCTTCCCGAAGATGCTTTACGTCCACTGAAGGAAAATATACTTGACTTAAAAAGCCAACATAAGTTTCTTTCAATAAGCAGTATTAAAGCAAATTGTGCTAAATGCAAATTATGCATTATCTTATGCTTTAGGGACTTGATGTTAATACGATGTGGCACGACACCTATTTCCCTTAAAGGGCCCGTATATGCTAACCTCTCGGTGGTCCATCACCGTCTTAAAGAGGCAAAATCTCTACTCTGCTACACCCTTTTCACCGTGTCTAGCTGCTCAACGAATGAAGTGTTTTCGTTCAGCTGTAAAAAGGAGCAAAAGTCGCAAAATGTTCTACACTTTAAAAACGTCCGGTTCAGATTTGAACCGAAAACGGATCAAGTGGGCACTCAACCGAAAAAGATCAAATATCTGACTAGATTCGGTTCATTTTGAACAGAAACTGATTAGTTTTTGAACCGAAAATAGTCAAATACTTGATCCGTTTTCTGTTCAGTGCCCATTTGATCCTTTTTCGGTTCATTTTGAACCGAACGTTTTTAGAGTGTACGCAGGCTACGCAACATGGTATGGCATTACCTGATATATGCATTACTTCACCATTGCACTACCTTATTTGTCCTTGGTAAAAACGAGGTCATTACATTAAAACGCATGTATGAGTGTCCCTATTTTAGCCAAAATCATACCTCCTCCATCGAAACTACCCTACTACGGATGTTAAAGTTCCCATTTGAGAGAAGTCGAATTCTCCCCACCCCTCGATTACACTCTCTCCCCGTATTTCTTTCTTTACGTCTCCTGTGTGAACATTTGGTGACCTTCATGTTTACATACACTCTAAACACGTAATGTAATACATCAGTTACATTCCCCCACTCTCCAAATACGTTTAAACTCTAAACATGTTTAACTACATTAAACAGGAAATGCTTAGCTATAACCTTTAGGAAAGCAGACGATTCATAAATTGCATACGCATGTTGTAACGTCTGATCATACCGTATTTACACAGTGGGGCCAAACATTGTTTAAAAACACGTTGACTTCCAGACTGCAATTGATTTTTGCATACAGCACTGATCGAATGTTTCATGACTTCAGAAGTCACGTTACCAGAAATATAATGAAGAAGAGAGTGGATATAAGAGTTTAGTGAAGATGTTTGATCGCACGTGGCAGGGGCTGTGTCCGTCAAGCCCTTTTAACTTTGTCCGTTGTCTTCTTGTTACGTTATCAGAAGCTGCCGCAAGAGAAAGGGAACGAGTACTTGTGAAGTTTTAATCACTCCTTACACTCTAAAATCAAAAGAGTGAACTCAGGCAATCTTTGATAGAGTGAAAAGTGTGAATTCACTCCATTAGAGGAATTATTCACTCCAAGAAGATTGAAATTCACTCCAAAAAGAGCGAAATTCCCTTAAAACGAGCGAAGTTTCACTCTTAATGGAGTGCCTACAGCGATCACTCTTTAAAAAAAAAAAGAGTGATCATTGCAGGCACTCGTGGAAGAGTGAATTTTCCCTCTTCCTGTAGCGAATTTTACTCTTTTTGGAGTGAATTATCACTCTAACAGAGTGAATTTACACTTTCCACTCTATCAAAGAGTGACTGAGTTCACTATTTTACTTTTTAGAGATATTGCATCTTTTGCCTCACAATGTTTTTAAATTAGAATGGCAAGTCCCTGTAAAATTTCCGTGCATTAGCCGATGATATTATTACTTTCGGAGTGAAGATATGTTGTTGTAAGCGCAGGGACCATTTAAAATGATATTACAATCTAAAAACCAAGAGTGAACTTAATGTAACTCTTATATAGAGTGAAAGGTATGAATTCATTTCATTAAAGAGTTAATCCACTTCATGAAGAGTCAAACTCGCTCCAAAAAGAGTGAAATTAACTACAAGAGGAGAGAAATTCAATTATAACTTGTGACCCCTTCAGGCACTTCATTAAGAGAAAAGGTGAAACTTTGTTCTTTTGGAGTGAACTTTGTAATTTTCACTTTTCTTTTCTAACTTTCACTTGAGTGAAATTTATAAAAGAAAAGAGATTTTATAATTTTCACTTGCGTGATTGCGAGATTTAAACTCTTTTTATTTTTAGAGTGCAGTGAGTTTAAAAGTGATAAATGTTAATTGTTAATATATTCAGCAGGGTGAACTTGTTGTATTGGCTTTCTGACAGGATGAGACGAATTCCTTCATTTTTCTATTGAAGTTTCTTGTATTTTCTTTCTTTGTGTAGAAAGGTATGTTACTTTCAGTCTGAGGTTGACTCCACATATATTACCGACATGTAATCACAGACCTAGTACCGTATGGTCATGTAGTATGGTGCACCCTCCATGAACTTTAACAGGAACGTCATTTTGTTGTTTACGAGCAACTCTGCCTTCCTTTTGCCCTAGATTCCCAGGGCCTATCCTGTTTCCCGTCACGTGTTACCCGTGAACGTGACAAACTTCCTCGCCCTAGTCTACGTGTACGCTGAATCCCATATTTTCAAGGTGTGGCCAATTTCACCCTCTACACAGCTTCAAATTGGTCACTTGGATTAGCACACTCATTTATATTTATTAATGCGGTGCGTCACAACTTTTGACCAATCAGGGGACTGAACGAAGACTCATAGTGTTCTGATCTCCACGAGACCTAACGTACCTGAGAGCCCCCGAGCTGCAAGTTTTGGAAACTCGTGCAACATACACCGAAAGATAAGCATGTGGACACTTTGTACATAGTTGGTTTTAGCAATCCTTTTTGCCGGCCGTTAATTGAAGTTGAACTGAATAAAATCACCAACCATGTTGAAATAGAACTGAAATCTTGTCTCGGCCGTTTATTCATCTATCTTAACTCGTATCCCCATATCAGCAGGACCCCCTACCTAAGCCAATTGGTACTACGATTGGTCCCTTTATCTGACAGTATCATTTCTCTCCGGCAAAAAAGACTTGGTTAGTCCACATTCAGATATTATTCTCGGATAATACAAGAAAATAAGCTCAAAGGCCTGAATATTCCGAAGTTACTTTTCTGTTGAACATGTTGATTTTACATAACAATACCTGGTTCAAAAAACGTTAAGTTGCTAATACGAGTGCTATAATCCCATAGCTTTTAACAATTGAGTTAATGGTTATTTTTACCATATATTATATAATAAGCCCGAGATATAATCATCATCAAGCTTTCTCCAAGGACATCACAAAACGGCAAACACAAACAAATTCACAACTTTTAGTCTACTCGAATAATTCATCTCCTACCAAAATTACAAAACATTTAGTAAACTGTCTGTATTGACTGTAATCTTTTTATGTCTTTTAACAAAACGGCATCCTAGGTTTAAAACTTGCATCGCCATCTCACTGGTTTACAGCTTTGACCATTTAAAATTAGTACACCAAGAGGCTATGAATTGACTTCCGGAACCCCAGGGGGAATATATAATGGGAACTAAGCCGACTTACTTCCTACTTATATCTTTTAATGTGATCCATTATCTCCCCTGCCATCAAAAATTACAATTATTTCATATCGCCAAGGGAAAATGCATTAACGAAAGTGCAAGGCTTATAAGTTTTGAATATTTCGGTAAGGTACCTTCTAACAGTAAACTGATTGTTACTTCTTCATGTTTGTGATTCTCTGAAGTGATAAGACATCTTCCTTTTCATACTTTAACACCATCATGGGAGGAAAAGAGATCCGGATGTATACGCAGCTGCATTAACCAAAACCTATTGGCAAGATATGAAAACTGCAGTTGCTATTTACCGCACAAAACTGGGTCATCCTTGTAAAGCATTGTGATATAGCAACTGACCGGACAACAGAAAAGCGCGCGAAATATTTGGCGGGAAGATTGATCGTCGACCAGTTGTTTTGGGCAACATTTTGTAACACCGAGGTGAGAAATGGGGAACAATTTCAACACATAAAGGCTTGAAGAAACATGTTTTTTTCTCTATTTATATCGAACCCGAACTCGTTTTGCTGTGATACCCTGGGCAATGTATAGATGCATTTTGAAGGACAAGTTGTGTTGAGGAGTATACTGTCGAAATTATTGTCATCATAGAAGAAAGCAATCATGATAGGAAATTGAACCGTTGATCAGATGATGAAGAAGATGTGTGACAGTAAAATGATATCTATACTTAAAGGTAAAATGAGCCCACCTAAACTTGATTTGGAGCAGAAGACTGTTTTATTATCGTCTCTTGAAAACCATGTGACAACAGTTTTCTTGTTTATTGTTAAAGGTACAAGTAGTTAACTACTTTGAATAAGCAAATGTTAAAATACTACGGAAGATACTTTAAAGAGAATTAATGAGAAATTTGTAAAATTTAGCCGTTGCTTCAAATCATTTGTGGGGGACTGTTCTTGCCCTTTAAAAGGAGGATGTAATCATCTCAATTAAGCGCACCCATGAAATCTCATTTCATGAATGGATCCTTGCCGTCTTGTAACATCATTTTTGTTCCTGCACTGTAAAAAATGACTGTACATTAACAGAAAATAAAATAAAGAAAAACAAAAGAATACATAAAAAGTGCTGTCAACTCAATGACAGCACGTTTTATGTATTTTTTTGTATTTCTTTATTTTTTCTTCTGTAATTGTACAAAAATTCTGTAACATTACAGACATTTTTACAGTGTGTATGAATTAGTAATAAATTTATACAGAATTATTCCCTATTATAATTTATTAGATGAGGTTTATTGCTCACTGTCTAACCAATTGTTAATATTTGTCTTTTTTATGACTTTATTATTTAATGTTTAGTTTTGCAAACGTGTAAGATGCTTGAAAGGAAACAAGGAGGGGTTTGTAAGATTTCACTGATGTGTCAAATAAACTCAGGTACCATTTAATGCCCTTTGAACGAAATGAACAAATCTTGAGGAAGTATAACTAGCAAGACAACAAAAGATAGCTCAACATGATTGAGAGTCTCTTAAAATGATATCGTACGTGGAATTTTTTTTTCTTAGAATAATAAAAATCAATGGATTTTCCAAATTCTGGAACCAAGAGTGAAGTTCCCATGCATACAATCAACACACTGAAAAAGCACTTCTTCGTTCAGTGATTTATGATGAACAATGTCTATCAATTGGGTTAGAAAAATACGAGCGTATTGATTGTTTTATTCATTCCCGTACCATATCCAATGGTATCAAACAGGTGTTTTGAAGGGAATTCTTTGTAAAGCTGTATTATTTTCGTCTTCTCATGATATTTGAGAATATTTCTTTTGTGAGTACCTATCTTCCCTATAAAATATGTTCTTTACTCCCTTCCGTATCCATCTTTATACATCATCGTTACTAATCTCTCTAAATACTTGACTGATTTATTTACATTGAGGTTTCACTATATTGGTGGTATTTTGACCTAAATTGTTTAATTGGCAAGCCATTCGAAGCGAATCTCGCTTTCAAATTATTACGATTGTCCCGCATTTATGTTCTTAAAGTGTTGTAAACTTTCTGCCATACAAAGTTTGAATTTGGTATATGACGTCATCACCTTTGCTTTTTTCGTAGGAATAGGTTGAGAATAATGATGGGTCTCTAACCACAAAGTAATTTACAAAAAAGGCATTTCAATATATGCCCCACACTCATTTAATTCAACCAAGCGAAAATAAAAAGTTCTTATTGATTGTAAATATTCCCTTTCTTGTACTTTCAAAGAAAACGATATTTTAAATTCATAACGGGCTTTTTCTGAAACGCAATTCATGTATTCTGGCTGTAGTACAGACGAATCTGATCAGCGCTTGTGTTTAGTGACGGTAGGCAGCCATTAGTGGGGTCCATCAGCCTCAAATCGTCTTCATATATTGTCTACATGAATTCCAAACCCACATTTTCAGTGAAATTGAGGAAATCAAGATACAAGAACAGGGTAAAATAATCCATGTTACAGGTAAGTAAAGAAATTGAGATACTATCGGTAGTGGACCCCAATTATGTCCGACCTAAATCAGACCATCACTTTACCCTCCGCATTCGCCTATAATCTAACATACGGGACATTTTCATTGGCCAATTTCAGAAGTGTAGTTCGCACTGAAACGGGCGCACTACGTTGGAGATATAATTAAGTTTCTCATACCCTTTATATCATGATTCATGGTTAGGTACTGACAGACAGTTTAAAACGAATAGCATGATAACCCCATTTTCAATTCACTTTGAACTAATGTTAATGAAGAATTTTGGAACGGACTTTAGAAAATAACTCTAAAGAGAGATTTTTTCTTTACCTCACGCAAAGAGAAAACGAAATTCCAGATTTGCATTCCCCATCATTTGGCAAGTCGCCCATAACATGAGTAACAACAGCTGCATAGTTGTCAAGCTTTCGGTAAAAAGAATATCGGTGCCTTCAGATTTACCGATTGCTGGAGATTTCAGAGTCTGAGACTCTCAGCCACTATACAGGCATTACGGAGTTTCTACCATACAGTTCTGGAGGTGAAAACTGTATCTCAATACCGTATAGTCTTCGGGAAGATACTAATTTTCAATGAAATTACATAGTGTTGTGCATTAAGGGAAATTTGTAATGTCATCGCGTAACATTAAAGTGTACCTCAAGTCATAAAATTCAAAAATATTTATTAAAGAGTGAAAAAATTAATTCTACCAGTCCAACTCCCGTCTTTATAAGACATTCCTGGGCTGAGATAGAAAAAATGTTGAAGTTTATTCACTCAACTAAAATAAGTACATAGCGCAATAAATTGTGATGTCATGGTTTTACTACTCAAATTACAATCTTTGTATTTCTTTGTTTTTCTGAAAGTTAGTGCACCTTGTACCAAGGTGGGATAGCACTCTTACTACTATGGGGTGACGTAATTAATAAAACCTTCCCTGTGCAACCTGCTATGCAAGCAAACAGGAAGTGTTAAATGTCTTGAAAACATTTTTAATTTTAAAGGGAAACAAAGCAGGTTATGTGAGTTGTACAAGTCACAAATTATTGCGCAATGGACCAGTTTGTTTTAGGTGAATAAACTTCAACATTTTATATCTCAGCTCAGGAATGTCCTATGAAGATGAAAGTTTAATTGTTCGAATTCATTTTCAAGCTCTTTTATACATAGTTTTGAAGTTTTTGACTTGGGGTACATTTTAATTTGTCATTTCATTCAATGCAGTAATAATTTAGATCCATCTGCAGCTGATATTAGTTAAGCAAGATTGTCGGCTACACTCTACATATTAAATAATGCTAGATCTACGGGAAAAACATCTGACAGTATTAAATTTCAAAAGCAAACAGGACATTCAATAATAAAAAAAAGGAATCTGAGGCGATGTCACCACATTATGTAACACTTTTTGAAAAGTGAAGCTTCTTTTTACCAAAAATGAACTGTCTTTACGAGAAAAGTTGGAAAAAGGGGGATTCTGTTTCGCAGGAATACCGTGTTTATTTTGTGCTCTCATAGTTGCATCATAATCAAACTCGGGATCGTATACATCCACACCCGGAGTCTTATGCACACATCCACACTCGGAGTCATACATGCACATCCACTCTCGGAGTCTCGGATGCTGTACTCTTAATCATCACGTGGCAGACATAAGTATGGACGAATCCGGACAGCAAGTGATGATCTGATTTCAGTCGGCCATAACTTAGGTCCATCACCTTTTAGTCTTTCAGTTTCTTTTCTTACCTGTGCCATTGATGATCTTCACACTGACATGCCTCTTGATTTCCTAAATTTAACTGTATATGAGGGTTTAAAATTATACTGGACAAAAATGAAGACGATTTAAGGCTAATGGACCCCACTAATGGCTGCCAACAGTCACTAAAAATAAGCGCTGGTCGGATTCGTCTATATATATATATATATATATATATATATATATATATATATATATATATATATATATATATATATATATATATATATATATATATATATATATATATATATATATATATACATATATATATATATATATATATATATTATATAGGCAAATACTAACAACTAAAATGCCTACGGTAGGATAAACCTAAATGACGCAAGAAAAGGCTCGAAGCAGAGAAGTTGCAGCATTATGTACAATTTAAGTGTGTATGCACTCCTAAAACAATAGATGTTTAAAGTTTCAAACAACCGCATATTAAGCAGTGAATTGCTCAGTGTTGTTTAAATTTCAAACAACGATAGTTGCTAGTAAAACACCGTTAATCAAAAATCAAACAAATTAAACAGCTTTACCCTTTTCAACAGCGAAATTCTAAACAATGTTTTAACACTAGTCTCCAATTTTGTAGGGATTTTTTTTTTTTACCTCCTGACAGTTCAAATTTTTCGAACCTTCCTATGCCTCCCCCCCCCCCCCCCCCCTCGAAAAACCTGTTTAACCCCATGGTTTTCCTGACACGATCCTGGTGTATTGCTTCATTGCATTTTCTAGCGAAAACACAAGGCCCTGATATGTGTAATCATAACACTCCCAGTACATGATGTGTAATATGATGGGTAACTCTGTTTCTGGGGCTGTGCTAATTGAGAATTTCTGTAGACTCCCACTAAATTGTAGTTTTAGTGACAAATGACAGCCTCCAAGTCACAAATTTAGTCCTTCCTTTTGGTTCCTGCCTTTAAATACATCCATAGAGTGTTTTACATCTCGAATATGTTGTGTCAACAAGACATTGACATCCTTTAGAAAGACTTTGCTTTTTATGTAAACATCCCGACCAGTCCATGCAAGCAGGCTGTTTGATTTTGAGGCCAATCAAAACATTCCTAGTATACGGGCAACAAAGTTTATATACGTGTGGGCTCATGGCGATCTGTCGTGAAGGGGAGTGAGCCATTCATGGAAGAGCCACTACGGAGAATGTAAAATTCTTTGAACAGATTTTGCTGAGTGCGACAGAAAATTAAATCATGATCAAAGTGCTAAGTCGTGTTTTAAGTACACAGGTCCGATGGATGTTTTCAATAACTCACATAAAACCCTCTAATAAAAAACAGACTTGAGGTCACGTGGGGTAACAGGCACATTCCGAACCGCCTTTTTCGAATAATTAATTTCCAACTCCATGACAAAACACAAATGAAACACCAATTTCGAAAAATGTGTAAAACTTTGCATCATTTGTTATTTATGACCATTTCGAAAAAGGAAGGAACCTTGTTGACGAACTCCTCAATTTGACCCCTCTTAAAGACAACTATATCTTTTTTATTGCTGTAAGAAGATGTCTTCCACCCCACCCCCTCAAGAAATGGTAGAGTGAGCTTGCCAAGCAACATGCATGGAAGTGACGAGACAATGGCCGCCAAGTTATGTTATGTATACAACTAAATTTTGGGGACTTGTTTTGGTGTGAGTTTATTTAACCAACGATACACATGCACAACTGCTCTACAAATCTATTACCAATTTCGCAAAAGGGGCCTCAAAGTTTGACATTTTGATAAACTCGAATTACCCGGCATCAGGTGTAAAACCCGTTTCATGCAGAATGAAAAAGAATACATGCAGTCCTTAATATCATTCTACGAGAGGTCCATTATAGGAAACCATGTTAAATTCAGCAAAAAGAGTCTCCAAGGTTACCAAGTAAACATACCTCAAAGGTACTTTCAAATATTAGAAAACATATTGTTCATTTTCAAATGGGGATTGCATTTCTAATATTCCTTAGAAAGCTGCATTTTAATCTAAAGAGTAGACGAGATAAAATATGGTTTTTAAATTTATTTAAGAGATAGGAAATCTTCCATCTGAAATTTCACATTTTTGCAAATTGATTTGATTTTTATACCAAAGATGAGTCTCAACATGTTACAGGTGCAATGGCCACAAATGCCCTATAGAGTGTTTTCACTGACGTCACAAGCCCCGCCCCTATCTTGACTACCGGGCAAGACTGTCCACTGTAGTGCAGTGCTGCATAGACGAATCCGAACAGCAAGTGATGATCTGAATTTCAGTCGGCCATAGCTGGGGTCTATCACCTCTATGATCTTTCAATTTTCTTGCTTACCTAGTGTATCATGGATGGATGCACATTAAATTGTATATTGATTTCCTGAATTTGATTGAATATTAGGGTTTTTAATGGCTGCCTACAGTCACTAAACACAAGCGCTGATTGCATTCGTCTATAGTTTATCTGTATAGTTATCTGAGAAGCAGCCGACGGGAGATGTGACGACTTCTGGCTTTTGCCTTGCAGTGGGTGTGGCTTAACCAAATCATGACGTCACGTGAAAACAATTGATGGAAAACTGAAAGGCGTCCGGATGAAGAACGTAAATGTAATGCTAACATTAGTAAGCACCCTCAATTGGTAGTCCTTGGAACACTCAAAACAAGGTTAAGAAACTTGAAGGGACAATCATATTTTGTTGTCTCATTTTCCCACAGTAATCCTGCATCACTAGACTTATATTGTTACAATTACAACAAAACATCATCTGTCGTCACGGTCTTATGTTTGGTCACGGTGTACCGTTAGAAAAGCTATCTTGCAGTCTTGTCTTGGGTTGTATAGTAGGTCTAAAAGTGATGCTTTTGCACCCGAAAATATTTAGAAATTATGATTCAACAGTGACTACCACAATCAGCAGAAATTCTTCTCACTTGAAATATTTCCTCATTGCCTCTATAGTATTGAAAGTAATCAGTTCGGAAAGGAAACTCGAGTTTCTGGAACATCAGTTTATGCTGATATAATTTTTTCTGTCAAACTCTGATTGTCTTTTTACAGGTAAAACCCTCTATTTCGTTCTTTCGTACGGTTGCGCCTTTTATTCCTATGGCTGAAAAACATAGCGTCATATAAATCGAACACATTGTGATAAAAATAAAACTAAAATAAATAATAAGAAAGATTGAAGAAATAACTTAGCTGTAACGTAAAAAATTTTTTTCCAAATTTGCAATGTTTTGAACAAGTTGTTAGTAAGCTAATTCTCAGGGCTTATTGCAAGCGCAAAGGATTTAACAGATTTTATGCAAACAACAAGCTGAGTGAAATTGGAAGTTACCGACCAGGATCTGTGGGAAATGTTTAATACGCATCACATGTAGGCAATGCAACAGTAAGTCAGTCGTCCCAGGTTTTGTGTGGGTTTGAATTTTGAAGGTTGGTGACACCATCTGAGCGGTAGGCTACTTATGGTTGACGCCAAATATTGAAATCAAGTTTCACTTAAAATACACCGGAATTGAGATGGCAAAAGTATCATATCCCAAGCCCTTACAACATGCCTGGAAAGCTATATTTAAAGCTTAAAATCATTTTGAAATATGTCAAAACTTTGGCAGACAACAAATGGGTGATTAAGATTCAGGAAGACAAGGAAATTTAAAGAGAACCCTTATTAGGTATGAAATTTACTGCAAATTTAGGATGAGGGTTTGTGTGTGGGACGGATCTTCAGTTGCGGATCCATACTGTTCTCCTACATAAATATTTTGCTAACTCTTGCGTAGACTATTTGTTGTTGATGTGGCGGAAGGGAAGATGTAGCGGAAGAGGTGGGCCAAGGCAGGGACGATCCGCGCTTGTTGTAGATATTTCGGCCTCGGTCTCACCCTCCCCTCTCTTAGCAGGACTTTCTTCTTTGAGATTAATCCAAAGTGCCACTACAAGTTTAATGTATGCTATATTTGATTGTTTCACATTCAGATATTGCAGATAAAAGAGTGACATAATGACAAATTTGAATTTACTCAAGACTTCGTGATATTTTGAAGCTCCTTAAATTTGAACATTGAAATCTGAAATTTTACACATGCAGAACTTTACTATTCAGTTTTTTGTTTTATATACACGTTACTTGTTGAACAAACTGCACCCAACGACGCAGCAATTGTATGGTTGTAACATTCTACTCGGGACTCGGACTCAGTTACGCAATTCCAGATTCGACTCCGGACGAAATCGGAAATTGAGCTGGATGGGAGGTCCTGGAATTGGAATAAGAATTGCGATTGAAACAGCTCTGCAACTGGACTTCTGTACTCGGACTCAAATTCGGAGCCGAGTTCAGCCGAGTTAACTTAAAAATAAGATTAAAGGAGTTTCAATATTCAAATATTGAAAAGCATTGTTCATTTTCTATAAAAAAAAGGTACCATTACAAAATAGTTATATATGTTCTTGATTAGAACATTCTAAATTAAATCTTGTTTGTCCCATACCCAGTTTCCAATTTTTTTAATTTTTTACTGCACATTTAGTTATGGGACAATCTAGGACGATGCTCTACCTTTGGGTTTCCTAGATTTGGGCTCGGCCTGGACTCGGAGGGGTATTTGGACCGCTGTAACTGGAATTAGCCTCGGGGTCGGAATAGGGTGTAATGGGTTGGTTACAGGTAATTTGGTCAGCGTAACACGTGAGACTTTTCGGGGACCAGAGGGAGTCCAACCACCCTCTCCCTGCCCCCCAAAACCAAAACCTTACAACATTTCGATAACTCTTGTGTGCACACATCAACCTTTCACCTCTACTTTTAAATGAAATTTGCAGAGACTTATGTGGCCTTCTTCCATTTTGTCACGGTCAGGAAACATTTTTAAGTTCAACAACCGCGAACCGATTTTAATTTTAATATTAAATGGTACCTCAGGCATTTAAAAACCTACTATTGAATAGCGAAACAGCTCATCAATAAAGATTTAAATCAGGAGTGTTCAATGTTCCTATACCCCTTACATTCCACTCTCAATTTTTACAGAACCACTTTCCTCAACAAAACTGTTTTTTTTTTCTTTCTCCCTCACACCGTAATGTTCAAAGGAACGAACCACAATACGTCGTTGGAACTAACTGTGGGTATGCTCTATAGAGACATTTTTCACAGTGACTCCTATGGGAAATGGTAAATTAATTAATATGAACAGGGAAATTTGCCTCTTCTAGAAGCGAATGACAAATGCCTTTGATCGCTGGGCTACCGACAACTTAATTAGGACCAAGGAGAGCCGTAGGGTAGGCCAAAAGATATTTGTCTAACATTTAGCTGTAGTATTCATGTATAACACACAAACCATTCTCAATATTTCAATACACTGTATACAACAGACTGCTGCTATAAATGAACCTTGAGTGTCATTCCTTACTATATAGAGCTCATGCATATGATGTCACTAAACAAAAAGTACGCCATCTTTCGGAGGAATAACAAACAAAATTCAGCAAATGGAGGCAGCTGATTGGTTAACCAATCGAATACGCTTGTAGTCTGCTACTCGTGCTAGGCAAATTTTAATGTGTGCGAACACGGATTTCATTGTTATTCTTGCGAAATGACGTCAGTGTATCG
Source organism: Holothuria scabra (assembly GCA_037179385.1). NCBI lineage: Eukaryota > Metazoa > Echinodermata > Holothuroidea > Aspidochirotida > Holothuriidae > Holothuria > Holothuria scabra. The sequence continues at coordinate 12,777,555 of CM074194.1, forward strand.
TCAATGCAAAAGGTCTATACTCATTAGAGGACAGGCCAACTCATATGGAAGAAATGGAAATAGTTTGAAAATTATGTTCAGTTACCATGACATTAGAGAAACAAAAATACAACAGATGTGAAGATTAACATATTAAAACTATAAAAGCAATACCGGTACTTAGACATGCGTACCTTATCCATATATCCCAACAATTGTGAAGCGCTTATCACGGTGTGGTGATTTCGAATAATTGTTGTGACCACAGATTTGGAATTTGAATGAAAAACTTTACTTGCATAAATTAAGCTCTTTATAGAGTATGCAAATAAGGTAACAAATCAATGTTTATTGTATATTTCCATACATTAGTTAAACAAATCACAAATAAAACCCATTTTATGGTAAAGGAGACTGCCTAGTACGGCTTTTTCGTTCATTCGAAAAGAAGTTTGAGAAAATCGGGTGTACATTGGATAGGATGTGGTCATTTTCATCTTTGTTTGTTCACATATAAAATTTGGTTTTCTTTGTCTCTGCGCACATACACTGTGGGCATGTTCATATAGTACAGTTACAAGTGAAATGGAGAGTGCATTGAACTTTGTGACCTTTTGACCTAGGCTGCCCTTCCTATGATAGCCAGGAGAGACGTTTCGGTGAATGGAAAATAGGTGTTTGTGGCCTATAATTTTGGATATTGGGCGGATTTGGGGGAAGGAGTTAACGGTTTTTACAGAAATTGAAGCAGATTCGAGTTACAGCAGTCTTTGATAACATTCCTAATCCACCTACCCTTACCATTTATTCTGTTGGTGTAATAAGGTTATGATTTTTGTAAGAAACATTTTGGCGTATTGAATGAACAAAAACGGATTTGTGGTTTTAGACAGTGATTTTTTCCTCGATGAAAAAGTCTGATGACTGCTCGTGTTTTACCGATTTGTGAAATTATAGGTGAAATATCTTAAAAATTACTATAGGTAAATCCGGACAGCAAGTGATGGTCTGATTTTAGTCGGCCATATGTGGGATCTATAAACCTTTTAATCTTTCAATTTCTTTGCTGACCTGTATCATGGACGGCTGTACACTGAAAATTCTCTTAATTCCCTCAATTTCACTGTATATGAGGGTTTGAAATAACATTTTGACAATAATGAAAACGGTTTAAGACTGATGGACCCCACTAATGGCTGCCGCGGCACACAGAGATTAAACACAAGCGCCAATCCAATTCGTCTATAACGAGTGCAGCCCTTATGTTATTCATCTCCCATGGTGTTTGTTTAGGTTCTGTAGATACTCGGAAAAAGACAAGTAAGTATTGTGACCAATTCGTAAGTGCCTGAACTAAGCTTTTGCAAAATAATCATCCTTTCTGGGGCTTTTGAGGGGTATTTTTAATTATCTTAATGTTAACAAAAGATTCAAATGGACGTTTGGTCAAAAATGTAGACGTAGCACCCCCAGCCTCACAAAAAGTAAGTTGCCATCGCAGAAATTTTTTTGTTACGTTTAAGTGGTTAAGGATGAAAAACGTATTATAACAAACTTATCATTTTTGAAAAATTTTAAACATTTTCGAGTCAATATCGACCCGGATACCTGAAAATCCATTTCCATGAATGGTGCGGAGTAGCCTTTTACCCAATGTCATGTAACACCTAGAAATGTCACATCTGAACACTAAGATGTCAACCAATGTTAGATTTACATAATTGACAAAGGCATCATGTCCGAAATCGAGCAAATTACTACAAATTGTCAGACAGCGAAGGGGTGTACATAACATTGACTGACGAAGGTAATTTCCCACCTCGCCAACTCTGAATCTATATTGGATCCCAATGGAACAATTTTAGAGCGACAAAAGACATCTGATGAAGTTTCAAATGTACGTACTTCAAATATAATTAACCCAATTTCGAAGAAACTGCCAGCTAACATTGCATCAAAGATGTCCAGATTTATATTTTTACCTCGTAACGATATCTTCGTGATGACAATCAAGTTTGACAGACGTTTATCTCAAATGCATGGGCAGGCACCACAATCGATTCATTGAAACAGAAGTAGAACCCAGCACTATAGCAGTACGAGTCAGTAACAGGGACAATAATCAGGCCCGCACTTCAGACAGAACACTGAAGGGACGAAACGGCTTCTAAGAGACCCGGACAATTTTAAAGGGGTCAAATGTTAAAATTGTACAAAGTCAAAGGTAGCTTGAAATTTTTGTCGTGGGTTAAGATTTTCTCCATCTCCACCTTGTCTTTGGGGTTCACTGTAACCTCGTCCCACGTCTTGGGAAATTCAAGAAAAAGCTGCTTCACAGAGAGATGTTTAGAAAAAGCGTAGGGTAAGTTTTCCCTATCGTCAGATCGTAGATATTTCCTTTTAAGAAAAGATGGCTGGCTTCGCATCACCTCGGAAAAAGTACTCTCAAGACATAAAAATGATGGAATCAAATTTTAACCAGATGGTTAATATCATAAATATCCCATAGCACTTCTAAAACAAGCAACTTTGTGCATAAAGATATTAGATCTTTGAGTATAAAACTCCGGTAACATAAAATCTAAACAAGATTCAACCTGCCCTAATATGGTGTCCGGGGTGTGCAAATTAAAGTACGACTGCATATATATACATACCGACGCCTTGTAAAATTAAACAGACGTGCAACTTTTAATTTCAAAGATAGACTTACGAATGCAATATCTGACAACAGTCAGGCTTGAAGTGGGAGCATAATGTTATCAGTACTTTCCATTACCAATTCTGTCATTAGTAGGGGACAGGAAGGAGACGGAACATATCCCGACCCCTGGAATCTATTTCGATCCCCAGTTCGTAATTTGTTGTAACTACGAGTTTCATAAGTGTAGTCCTTGATATAGTTGTTACAATTGCACGGTTTACACTTGCCTGCTTAGCAGACTGTAGGGAACATTCCTTGTTCAGTTATCCCCCCCCCCCCCCCCCAGTTTGTGAAGCCTTAAAAGGGAATGAACAAACGGACTCCGCTCCGCGGGGTAAGTTTACACTTGCTGAGTTCCTTTACAGAGGACGTCAGTTAGTGGCGATGCGCACTGTTCAACAAGAAATTTCCTAACTGGCTTACGATAGCCTTAACCCCTAACCCTACCAAAGAATACAATCGATACAATACAAAGGCAACAACCAATCAAGAAACACCTTGTTAAACAGTGCGCATCTACCCGTCAATTACGGCCACATCCCCGAAATATCCTCGGAAACTGTGCACATGCTTCTAGCTGAAAATATATAAATGTATGCGAACTTTGTGAAGGTTTCCACTCTTTGCTTAAACTACTACGCTCAGCCTATTTCGAACAAGACATGTCTTCCGGACTTAAAGGCCCAGTCCTCTCACCCAAGACAGTTCCAATTCTCCTAACCTACTTACTTAATCCCTCCTGCACACTTGTCTAAAGCTCATCCGCATCTAGACACAATCTGTTTATTGCTTCACTAAGGGAGAGTGTATGCTACGCCCCAATATCTGGACTAGCTGTCAATCAAAGGGCTGTGAAAATTGAGAACTGTTGTGGGCTAGTACAAAAATTAAAGTTTGCGGTGAGAGGGTTAGGTCTCAACTTGGTCTCATGTTTGAGTGACAAATTATTTCCTCTACTTGTCTGTCGGTACAAGTGGTGACTTTAAACTAAGGAAAGGGACATATACCTGCATGCAGACGATACCTTTTTTGTTGATTAACCGTTTGTTAAACGTACCTTATTAACATTTTAATTAGCTTTCTCCTAACTTTTGAGTGTTTAAGAGGCTCCCCTATTTTTGTGAAGAATTTGGTGGGATATGAATATATATTCTGCTCCATTAAAGTTTAACTTTAGTCATAACATCGGATTTTTTCCCACTATTTTCATGGCTTTTTAATGACATTCTCCGGAAATTGAGTAAAGAGTACTTTTATAAATGTAACCGATCTACAATTTTACCATAGGTAGATATGCATAAAATCCTTGCAAATTTCCGTTTAGACCATGCCCACTTTCCCTTTTTATCACAATAATATGCGGTTCATTTGACAGGTTCATCGAGCAAACTGTTTAAATCCAGAGACTTGGAGTTAGCTGAAAGGTCTATGCACTAATCAATCGAAACAGACAACACGCAATGCACTTCACTTCAGTGCTGTTTTGAGGAATTTGATCCTAGCTTGAATGATTAGGAGGCATTTAATGCTGAAAAGTACGCTGGCTTAGGAGGAGCTGGTAGGGTCTTAAATATCTGTCGAGCATGTGATTTCCTCTAACTTTCAGGTCGAATCAGTTGTCCATAAAATCTTTAAGTTTTGCAGCTGGGCGTTCGAATTGTGATTTCCTCATTAGTCACATTCCGGAATGGAATGGCATAATAAGACTAAAACAACTGCAATAAAATATTTTAAGCTGACACTTTATCTTTTCATTGTAACTACAAAAGAGTTAACTGCTCTCATAAATCGATAAAAAGTCATTTTAATTCAAAATCTGTAGATATTTGATTCCACGTAAGATGTGATGTCTATTTGAATTTTTGTTAAGACGAATAAAAACCTGTGAAAAGAAAGAAATAACTGTTTATTGTTTTGCCAAGTTAGAATTAGCTTGGAAGGTTAAAGGTCAAATTCGGACATTCCTATTGCAATAAGTGTAGTAAAGACTAGTGTACGTCGGTACACAAGAGTTGTTTTCGTGATTACAATCAATGATATTTATGTTGTATTGAAAACATTGCGACAACGCTGTAAATTTGGATGACGTACTCGTTCTCTTAAAACATCCCCTACTACACTTTAACTAATATCATTGTACTCGCACAGCCTACTAACAGACAGTAAGTTAGTTAGATGGAGTTTTACGGCCCAGTTTCCAACCTATTGGTTCAAGTCGAGCCGACCACGGCCTTTTATCCAGTTGTGGCTAACTGGCTTGTTTTCCTTAACTCTATTGCTTGTGCGGATCATAAGCAATGGCAGTACAGTAGGTTCCATTATTAAGAGTCTTTGGTATGACTCGACCTTAGAATCGAACCCGGGCCTTCCACGTGAGAAGTGGATGCTCTACCGTTGGGCCAAGCACGCGGCCCATGGACATTTAAGTTCGGTAATCCGTGTTGAAGATATGCACATGCGCGCATCCTCCAAATCATCGGGATAAACGGATCAGCCTCGCACCTACAACACGTTTTGCAAAAATTGAATTAATAAGACAGTTTCGTGAAATCTTTCTCTCTTAATCAATCCATAACAAAATCATGTATCTGAAAAGAAAAGTCCGGAGTCAATTTACTTCTGATATGTTAAAGAGGAGCATATTCTAAGCATTCTGGTGAAGGCTTTATTCATGTCCTATGTTTGATTCTCGAGATATTAGCAATTGAAGTTGAAACATTTTGTTTTTGTTTTTCTTTATTTTTTCATATTAGTTTGACCTTGAATTGATTTGATTAAGCTTACTATTTTCCCCCTAGGGCATATAAAGATTTCTGTAATTATCGCTCAGGATGCACAAAATTGGTGGTAAATTATAAATAAAAAACAAAACATTGACCAACAATGAGAATCCATGACATCAAGCCTGCTTGCTTCAAGTCCACTCTATGTGGAAAATTTGCCACATTCAACCGCCAATATCTTGATAATCTAACATTGGAAATGAATACCTATTTTCACCAGAATTTTTAGCATAGCAATGTTTAACATATCAAAATAAATTTGGCTCTGGATTTTCCTTTTAAGAAAGGCTTTTTTGTGCAGTGGAATTTATGTAAATTGCTTTTCTGGTATAAAAATTTACAGTTTAATCTGCCGTGAGTTAGGGCTGAGACCCTTATTAAGGTTTGGGTTAGCTAAGTTGTAGCGTTGTATGCACGTACTCACGAAAACAAGGGAACGGCCTACACTGTTCACTGAGTTCAGGTCGTGTGTCCTCTAAGCTGTGCCCCACTAAGTTAATGCGCCAACGAATTATCGAACTTGATAACTTGAACTTGCACATGGTTCAAAAATTGGCCAAAAATGACACATCGGCCAAGTCATGACGTCAACGTCAACCTTTAAGTGGCAGAATTCCCTAATGATGCACAAAATGTAATAGAGTATCCCAGAATGCCCGTCTCTACCGTGGGTCGATAGGTTTTTAAACTACAGAAAGACTCCCAGAAAATTCCCCAAAAAACTTCGAGGAAGAAATCTTCATTCTTAACGGTTACAGATCGCCAATTTGCATTTAAGGTACAAAGTTCTGAACACGAAAAGGATTCACTCTGGGCTGACGGACTTAGTAGGCTTCGCCCACGTACGACGTATACTAGGATTGTTCCCTTCAGCGGATTTCTCATTCACTGGCTACACTAATATGTGGTGGTCAAATTGTGACATTTCGAACAGAAAGCATACAAATTTAGAGTCAACTCAACGTACGAACTACGCTTGATCCAGACTTTGTCACCTGGTGTATCAATTAATTTCATCGTACAAAACTTATTATTTTGCATCTTGCACAAACTTTGGACTGAGACAGCCGTCATTGGAGACTTTTTGTGATAATATGAATTAATATAAGGCATTTTAAAATAAACAAGGATCACTTGTAAAGAGAAGTGTTTTTGAAAGAATCATTTTCCAATTATTTCAACACTTGTCATCTCTGGGTAAACAGCAGCCTTCGGAGGGAGACATTTTTTTTTTCTTTTCAGCTTATCACCTCGAAGCAGTGATACAAACAATTGTGGCCTCAGTTGAAAACAGCCGCTACGCAGTATACTAAGCTGTTACTGAATTGAGATGTTTTACCTCCTCTGGTTCAAGATTCTCATTTGCAAATATATTGGAAGGATTGCATGGCATTGCAAATATCTGTGTAAATATTCCCCGGAAAAATAAAGTTACAAAAGAGTGATAGGACAAACGCTTATGGAGCGAGGGCTTCAGTTCCTGTAGAATACTGACCAGTTTAGCACATGATAGGGGACTTTCTATTATGAGAGGGGACATAGATTTGTGTCAGCGTACCCCTAGATATTGGTCACGTGACATACTCAATTCACTGCTATGTCATGAGCAAGCAACGGTTGTCATTTATGCAACGACAGATGCATAGTCAACGTGATTAAACAGTCGCAATTGACCCAATATTTGACGGATAGATTTTTGACCCATATTTGTCGTGGAGTGTAAAGGATAGTGCCGCATATACATACATATTAGTTCCTTTTTACACAACATTTGGAAAACTTTGACACACCCCTGGGTCATAGAGACAACTCCGACGAACATGACACTGATTGGACTTACCCGTGTCCGAGGGTCAGACTGCCTACAATTGATGAGTGTATTATTGCCTAATACGATCACATGGCAACCATTGGGAATAGCACATTATTGGAGTTTTATCATGCAATAAGGATTCGACTTTTAAAATAATCGTTGCATGCTAATCCAAGTGAATTGATCCAATGTGACTTAAATAGAGGTTAATGCCAGGACAACACCAATCGAGTGCTTTCAACGACTGCTTGAACAAAGTGTGCCCCGTCTAGGCTTTTCGAGATTTGTCTTGTTGCATTTGAATCTAATATCCTAACAATTGTCTCATTTCCAGCTGTACGACTTATCACGGTGTATTTGTCGATGACCAAAATGGATAGACTAGGAGAGAGGTTGAGCGTAACGTTGTCAAAGATGATTTTACGAACCTGCCAAACACTTAAGTGGCCACTGTCAGCGAAAACAGTCGAGGCAAGCTTTAAAGGGCAAGAGCAGTATTCCCAGACTTGTTTTGAAACAACAACTAAATGTAACAAATTTTTCTCTCCTTTCTCTTTCCTGTATCTTCCATGAAATCTATGAACTGAAATACATTGTTACTACTGCTTGTCAATTTCACAATTGAGGATAAAAAATATTGTCACGTGATTCTCAAGAGCCAATCATGAAACAGGGCACAACTTCAAGTTGGGGTGACTTTTTTTCCCTTTAAGGTGTTTGCCACTACTCATGAAAATGAACGGTCGATAATTTGAAAGGGGAAGAATACCTGTTAAGTTCAGTGTTCCTGGAAACGATAAACTGTCACTTTTTGTAAAGCTGGTCGTCTTTTCTTTAATAATTGAAGCAATCATTACATTAATTTTTCAACTAGTGTTCAGCCCCTTTAGACGTCGTATTACAAACAGTTGCTGGCCATATGAAGTGATACTTTCGCCGGTCTGGCCGTGTCCGTTTTAGCAGGTAAAAAGCAAAACCACATGGAGAAATTCCCCATCTACATTTCCACACATTGTCCTTTAGGCAGTTGCATTGTTTCAATACCTTTAAAGGGCTAATCATCTTACCCAGACTACAATTTTAGTAGTAGTCTACAGAAATTCTCAATTGGCAAAGTTTTTTGATTGACAAGAAGTTCAAAAAAATGCTGAAGCTCTTATTTCACAACATGTACCGCACTTAAAGGTTTTGATTCTATATTGGGTTCTTGTATACGCACCCTGAAGCTGTAAACTATGAGATTGTGTCTGGATGAGGATGAAATTCAGAGAGTTGTGGGAGGGGCTTATTAGTAAGTAGGTCACAAGAACCGGAGCTGTTTGATAAAAGGGTAAGGCTTTTAATTACATTGCAGTCCAGAGTGCTCACACTTCGTACCATCAGGGAGTTATAAGTCTTGTTACTCTTATTTAAGAGCGTTGGTGTATTACAATACCACTGATGGGACCCGTAACTCAACCGGGCAAAAAGGGGGTGGGCAAAGCCCCTTTCGAAAAATGTTCTTCCCCGTATGGAGTTTGAAGTTCGTCACTGACTTAATCTAATTTTATACATTTGACACCCCAGGGAAAAATTTCACCCCCCTTCCCCGAAAAATCCAGAACCTTGTTTGCTACGGGCCTGCCACTGCTGCATTATATTATAACTTTGCACTATGATTGTCTAACATATCTTTACATACCTTGCATAGATGTGCCATGTACGGCATTTATCAATCCCTTGGCTGAAATTACAATAAGCATGCATAAATTAGTATAAATTTGTGAAAATGTCACCCTATGTAATAGTTGTAATTGTGCCCTATCCAGGTCTAAATAAAAAAAAAAAGCATGTATGAGCAGACCGAGAGCTAGACTTTTAACTGCAACGTGGGACAATGTATTGTGAAGCCAGACAGTTGAAGTAAACTCAATAAAGGTAGTTCAAACATGCTCCAAATTGCAAGCCATATTTAGTTCTGCTACAATAAAGCCAAATTCACACTCAAACCCAGTTTCAGAAATGTGAGGCGGTTCTCTCTTCTTTTTTATACATAAATCATAATTTGGAAAATATATGGAACAAGGTTAAAGAAAAATATATTTCTGAGTGATAAAGGCAGGTGCTATAAAATTTCATTACGAGGCCGGAGAACATTTCTAGGGCATGTCTTGTAGACATACATTCATTGGAGCGAAAAGTATTTTTCATATATATTAGCACTCAGTATGAACCTGGAACTCCACCAGTCGATTTGGTTGATTGAAAATTCAGCAGACTATATGCACGAGATAACAAACTTTGTAACTGGAAAGGAATCCGAATACTACATGGATTTATTTTGAGACAAAATGCCACATTATACGAATAAAAAAATGATGGAGTAGGAATTTTTCAAAAAAAAAAGTAACAGCTAAGACATTGGGCAGAATTAATTTGCAGAGTACTGTGACATTTTTGGTCATTTTCCTTGTCCAAATTCTCAAAGCGTGTTCGCACATTTTAGAAAAACTGCTGTCAAATTGTGTAGTTTTAAGTGCCGAACTGCCAAGCGCTTGGCCAAGGACAGCTAGAGCTTTAATTGACGTAAACTTCAATAGTACATATTGATTGTAATAAACCCATCAAATGCAGTGCTAATATAGAACAACTTCAAGAGGGTGAGGTCATTCCTACGTATATCTTTAGCTAAAGCCAGTCTCAGTTATATCTTGGAACAGCTCTCTTTTGTGCCTCTGACTTCTGAACGAGAACCAGTGGCAACGTCCCTGAAGAGCATTCTCCGACCACCCAAACCACCTGTATCATTCCCACAATCCATGATAATATACTCATTGCAGTCGGAAGGTCCGGATTTCGATTCCTCGCCCGATCAAACGGAACCTACTACCATTGTGATTGGTGCTCAGCATAAGCAGTGAAGTAGGGAAAACAAGCCAGTGAGCTACAGCTGGAAAAAGGCCGTGGCTGTCTCGCATTCAACCAGTTGGTTTGAAACTGGGCCAGAAAACTCCATCTAAACTAACGTAACCGACCAAACCGAAGACTTTTAAAAATGGAACCTACTGCCATTGTGCTTGGTACTCAGTGTAAGCAATGGTTTAGAGATAACAAGCTAGTGACCTACATGTGGAAAACGGCCAAGGCCGGTCTGAATTTAAAGGTCGTATTCTCTCACCCCAAACTCCTAACCTACTTACTTAAACCCATCCCACAACTGTCTAAAGTTCATCCACATCCAAGACACACTCTCCGGTAATTGCTTCAAGGTTGGCATTCAAGACCTCAATGTATAATCAAAACAGACTCAGCAAAGTGCATGCTGTGTATCATGAGCTCTACATTTTTTGAACTTGCAGCTGTCAATCAAATTGAGGATTTCTGTAAACTAATACGAAAATTGTAGTTTGGGGTGAAAAATTAGGCCTTTAACCAGTTGGCTTGTATCTAAGCCGTACAACCTCACCTAACTATATCTCAGCTACTAATTTCCTGTCACTGACACGTTATATTAGGGTTTCGGACATTTCTCCTTCAGTTAAGGCATCCAAGCTTAGTCCGCTCTTGTACAAAGGTGCAGTTTCTTCAGGAGCAATGCGCACACGCAACCACTTTGACTCCCCCCACCCCCTACCCCCAACGCCCAGTTATTACCCCTCGACTTTGAAATCCTCAGATCGAGCTAAATTTAATAGTTTAGAACAGATACGTCCAACCTGTTGCCGCGGTGGGCCACACGGTTTAAGAGTTATGATGAACGAGGGGACACGTACTATTAGGCCGACTCTCTTTTTCAATTTTTGGCCAGAAACCCTAAGCGTCAAAATGCAATCATTGCGCATTGGGGAACACAGATTCATTTTCGTTTTTGATCAAACACATAGATAAATTTTAGCAAAAGATGATTATTCGGGCAGAATATTCTCGCGCAATTTTTTATATTCATTCTTACCCCCTCCCGCTGTGGACCACAATCCGATGTAGCCTATACTTGAAGACTACGCAGTTTCATCCCAGTTTGGGATGGCTGTACTTGTAGCGGATGGCGTAGCCTGAACTTTCCATCACTGAATTTTAACAGAAACAATGTTCACTCTAGATCATTTCTGGATGCAACTGGACAGTCATCGGCGGGTAGTTTGTTTGACAACACTGTTTTAGAACCATTCCTACTTCACACAAGTAACAGGGAAAGTCACAACTGGAAAAAAGGACGTGGCCGGCTCGACTTGAACCAATTGGTTGGAAACTGGGTCATAAAACTCCATCTAACTAACTTCATTCTTTGGAAGCTTCTAGCAGTAATAATGCTGGCAACTTCAATCCTTTTTCATTTTTCTATTTTCCAAACCTCTGGACTGGACTTTGACCATATAAATTGCGAACAGGGTGTTGATCCTTGGGACAGGAGGGCAATTGCTATCCCATTGAAAATAAAAAGTCGTTTTGCCTCACAATAGTTCGGGCAGATTAAAAAAAACGACAGACATTAAAGAAACAACAGGCATAAAAAACAAAACAATTCAATGTGGTATGATGTAACTTCAGGACAATTTCAGTGTATGTGCTTATCAATGTTCGTGTGGACAGGCCTACGTGTGCGCTCGTGTTCGTATGGTTGGATTGCTTAAAGATGATTCCAGTCCGGGACAAGATCCAGGGTTCGACTAGCTCTCAATAGACCTATTTCCAAATAGAAATTACAAAGGATTGTGGGATAGAGTTTTGGTGTTTGTCATTTTTGTCAATGGAATTTTACTGTGGTGAAAATTGAAGTACACCCAAAACGTATCCCACAATTCATTGTAATTGCTATTTGGAAATAGGTCTATAGACCGATATCCTACAATAAATTGTGGGATATAGTTATGGGTTTGCGTCAATTTTAACCACAGTAAAATGCCATTGACAAAAATGACAAACACCAAAACTCTATCCCACAATCCTTTGTAATTGCTATTTGGAAATAGGTCTATGTACAATCCATATCGACACCCTTAAATACAAATAAAGGACAAATCAAGGAGCTACCCTCATTTTAACAAAAATAAGTAGGCCTGAGACAAAAATTGTCACATGGTTTGAAGGAATCATTCCTGAATAAACGAGTTCGGTCATTCGTTTTGGTGACTACGTAAATGCGGACATCCGCCAAATTGACGGGATAAATAAACCAATCCCGCACCTACAATACGTACGTCTAAAATTTGAACCTACATGAAAATTTCGCCAAATCATTCTTTCTTAATCAATCCATAACATGAAGAGGGATCTCAAGTGTGGTTTTGGGCAGTGGATTGTGTCTAAATTGTCTTTATTGATGTAAAAAATTGCATTTGAATCTGCCTTTAAGTAGGACTGAGTTCTCTGTTGTCGTTTTCGTTGGGTTTTTGTATGCACGTATTGAAGAAACCAAGCCAAGGGAACGACGTTCACTTTGTGCTCAGCTCGATTTGTACACCCCGCTCTGTGCCCCGCAATTCCATGCGGCAACAAATTACTGAACTAACGTAATAGTATCAAGAGGTCCGCTAATTCAAATTAAAGGACTGAATTTTTTAACGTTTCTTCTCCTCCATCTTATTTTCCTTTCTCATCAATTTTCCCCAAATGTTACCTCCCAGACTGACAAACTGACATCCTGCGATTAAATTACACACTCGTCCACCGACGATATTTACGATTTATCCCTACCACCCACACACGCACTCACACGCGTGTTCAAACACACATAAACACGCACGTACGAACACAAACAAAACTATCACACTCAAATATATCCGTAAATAATTTGCAATCCGTTATCGGCAAATGACACAATTTCCTTCCAATCTTTCCACTATTTCCGTATTCTTTGTACGTACCGGGCGTACATCGGTATCGGCGGAAGGTTTGTCAATAAGAAAAGTGAAGGCTTAGGCTACTTCCAGTTACCCCCTCCAACAATTGCAAAGTGCGGCTTCAAGAAGTGGACACTTGAAGTTTAAAATACTCCAGAAGTGTCATTTCCAGCCACCTTGGGCTTTGTAAAATTATTTTTTAAGATATGCTGCGTGCCAGCCTAAAGTGGCGCTCCGCTTAAGTAGTCTTGTTGGAACTCAGCCCCCCCCCCCCCCCCAAATAAATAAAAATACTTTCCGCCACGCTTGACGTACACTCATCACAGGGCATCTAAAATTTCCCCACGGTTACATGTTTACGATCATCTCAAAATGAGTTGGCAGCGCGAATGTTGCCCCGTCCCCTTATTCTCTCCTAGTCAGACGCACGACGGCTCGTTAAGTGAAACGATCACTACCACCGTCTGAACCACCAATCCAAAGAAAATTAATTCCTTAATCCTCGAGGGTGTTTCCCCATATTTGCCATTTGAAGTTTGAAGGAACGAAAAGAAGTCTGTCATCACAGGGAGCGCAAAGGAAATATTATTTGATTACTATCGACGGAATGCTTCACATATTTTGTCATAGAGTAGCTTAATAAGAATCACCCCATAGGATTTTAGCGTTCAACAGTTCTACGTCATAACTACCAGTCCGTTGCAATCGATTCTGGTCTCTCGTAAATTCACCTTGTCTCGAGGAAAAACGGAAGTTAAATAATGAAATGGGAAATTTTCTCCCTAATATTTTGCGCTTACTGTTAGTTTAGGTCGACGAAGGCATATTCCCATCCGTGTGTTTATTCCGTTCATTTCTGATGCTCCCTAACATTAGCCGTACAGTGTTACATTACATTCCAGACAGTTTAATAATCTTGTACCGCTTGAAGCCTAAGAAAAGTTCCAACAAACATGTTATAGTTAGTCCTGAAGTAACTTGAATGATTGGATTACAATAATGTAACTGTTTTGGCTGAGGGCAAACATGCTTCTACATTCTAGTCACGAGGTGGATGTCAATTTTCCCTATGTCGGAGTCATCTTATACAATAAAGAGAAACATGGTTGTTGTATTTGCTGCCATGGATCGTATGAAGCAGTTGCATATATCCGTGGGGAATTAATTGGCAGTTTCGTGGAGCGTTTCTGGAACCATGGTATGTCAATTATCGGTACAAACATCAGATAAAATCGCGGACGCATCTCGAAATAGTACACTTCTTATAAACGAAGATGAAACCTAATGCTTAATACGCCCTAAAATTGCCTCGACCTTCACAATATGAAATTGGTAGTTTGTGAAGGCTATTGTAGATTAGGTAGTACCCTGTTTGACAATAAAATCTTTTACAAACTACCCCATAAAAGAAAATGGACCTGTGTTACTGTTAGGAATTTTCACTTGCAATCATCTAGTGAAGATGAATATAAAAGGAATTGATTAGTTCAAGTCTAGCAAGTTCTTTTATTTTTCTCGTACAGGTGACTCCCCGCAAGGAACCTAATTTGTAGATTAATTGAAGATTTCCTATCCGCTGACATATTGTCACAGCTTGTGATCACATTCATCGGTTGCCTACGTCATTTAGTACTTACGTTGCTGAGACTCCTTTCGTGAATATGTGATCATTTTTGAATTGGGAAGAAGTGACCACTTCCAAAAGTCTTCCAAAAATATTCATATTTAAAAGTTTAATTTTTTTCTAAAGTCCTCCCGACCCTCTGGCAAAGGCCGTTCGGAGAAACCAAAAGCTTTATTCTAAAATTGTTTGGTTAAAGGACATGCACCGAAGAGCAACCTGCTCAGAAATAAGTGACTATTTGTGGTTCAGCATGACCCAGTTTTGATAACCGTCAAACAAAAGCTAGTCCTTTTTCATTGATCAAGTTCTAGTGAGTTACCCCCTTTGATCAGATGCGGTTTAATTTTTTTTTTTTTTTTTTTTTTACTTTTTAGACCTTTTTAAGATTGTAGTCAGTTTTGACTGAAACTCAAGTGATAGAGTAAAAGTAAATTTGCATTTATAAGACGTTAAATTGGAATTTGTTATAAACTACACCGTCATTTATAAACGATTAATTGACCGAAGCAAATCTGGGAGCTGGCATATAAACTAGACTTATATCATAAAAAAAATATCAAGAGGACTTGAAAAATAACAAAATAAAATTCATATATGGGAGGAAAACTTACCGGGATGCAACAGACATAGAGAAAGAAGAAGACATATTGTGGTGGTATCCATTAAAACCTTGAAAGCGTGCGTATTCATTCTCCGTATATACACTTATAACAACGTTTACTCACAAATAGCGCTCCGAATCGGCATCGCTGCTTTATATACTCTTCCCTGCGGTTGTGTTTCAGACTTACGGTAAGTCTAAAAACCAAAGAAAAACTTTTTTTCATATCACGGGTTCCACGATGATGAAAAGGGAAAGTAAATCTCTTTAATTTTTCCAGCAGGATTTAATTTTTGACGTCTTCAACCGGTGATTTTGTTTTTTCTTGTTCCATTTAATGAAGAATCCCTCCAAAATAAGTGGTTTGAGAATAAAAGCAAGTTTCGAGTACTGAGGGAAATCTTTTTACATTTCAGATTTGCCATTTACCAGCAGGGATGTCAATGCAGCTAGTCATGCATTATTACTGCCGCATTTATATGTTTACACCATATAAAAAGTGAACACGAAGATTGAAACTTGAAATGCTTAATTGGACTCATTCTCTTCCACACATCAACGTGTTCTCTCATATTCTCTCTCACATAACCGTCTCTGTTCAGTAGTTTAGAAGGCAAACTTACCTAAAAATGCCAAAAGCGTAGGAAGCCATCAACTTCCTAAAAATCCACCCTGCAACAAACTGCCGACAGTGACTAAACAAAGCAAATCCACTAAATGAATACTTGATTAAACAGCCGTTGAGGATGATCTAACGCTGGCAATTTCAGATTTTTAAGCATTTCCATCTCAAAGTTTCATACGACTGCGTCTCATGTGCTCTATGTTATCACAAAGAGGTTTCTCCCGCTTGAGGATCAACGGGCGATCGAATTTCATCCAAATACTACTACGAGATGCTGAATGCATCATCATCATTCCATCCAGCCATAGTCTTTTGTATAGTATACAGAAGCAATTTAGAAAGATATGTTCGCTGAGATGAAGTTGTAAGGATTAATTCAACTTTGTCGCTGCTCTTATAGAGAGACTGAGAGCAACGACTCTTGGTGACATCCAGAAGCTATCGTTTATTGATCTTGTCAAATCATAGGTAGGAGCATCTCGCAAAGATGTAGGGTTACACATCAGGCTCGGTGAATCTCAATGACACGGTTTACACAGCTGCAGGTTTGTGTAAGAAAACTGTATTGGATTAGACTTAAAATATACCGGCTCTTGTTAATAATGTCTGGTCAGAGAGATGCCCATGGCCTTGTGCAGACGGAAAATTGATTTAAATCTTATTGATGTCTCAAAATAATATGACAATAACACGTGACAAAAAAGGGGAATTTCAATCAGCGTTTGTAACTGATCAATTCGTGTTGTTCCTGCAGACTCTATGCAAGGGTGCCCGGACCTCCCACCCCCCCCCCCCCCCGAAAACTGTAATCTTTTTGTCAAAAAGAAATTAAAAGTTGTCATTTAGTTGATAAAATTTACACATTTTTCCCCGATCAGTGGCCAAATTTCCCTCTTTGAAGGGGAAACATTTAATAAGTATGAAACTTCTGTTTTCTCCTTTTCTGGCATTAACTTTACCTGTATGATTTGTACTGTTTATATTGGATATTTTGCTGGAAATAAATTGTTTCATTCATTCATTCATTCATTCATTCATTCATTCATTCATTCATTCATTCATTCATTCATTCATTCATTCATTCATTCATTCATTCATTCATTCATTCATTCATTAATTCATTCATTCATTCCCTTCAGTATGTACTGAGCTCGGTCTGTGTATTTCACGCGGTGCCCCGCAATTCCATGCGCCAAAAAATTACCGAACTAGCTGATTGACACTTTGTATGTTTAAAAACGACTCCATAATTAAATTTGAGGTAGATTCTAATACTGAAAATAGTGGTTATATAGGTGCATTAATTCCATACGTCAGAGTACTGCTTGGTGCTATAATGACGAGGTACAGTATACATCTTCATGTGCAGAAAAAGGTATATTTGAGACCTGAGACTACGGATAGAAACAATCTCTTGCAGCCTCTTGGACAGTTAAACTTTTAAGATTTTAAGAATACACTTCCCCAACCTGCTCGCCCCTCCTTGGCTACCAGGCTACGGATTTGAACAAAATATTGACTTATGTGAATTAGAATTCATTATTAAAAATACTCTTTGTGTGTACGTTGACTCTATGTAGTGTGCGTGTAGCGAATAGAGCTGTACCGCATTTTATATGTATAGTAAAACAACCACACTAAGCCTTCAAGAAAATCAAGGAGAAAAGGTCCAACCAGCGATGCGTTAAATTTGAAGTAATTTAGATCGATTCAAGTTGACGAGAGGTCAGACAAAGCTTATAATGTACTTTATTTTTGTCTTCACGCTTAACCTTCGAGGTAGCTTCGAAGAGTTGCTGGTTAGACTTGGCAGACTGTCTAGTCTGACCATGAAAGTACTGCCTACTTCCATGGTCTTGCATTGAAGTTGGAAGAATAGGCAGATAGGTTAAAGACTCAGATGCCTTGGAAACCAACATGAATGGAAAGGTTTGAGCTGGAAGGGGCATACTGAGTTTATGTTACAGTAGTCCTACCATATGACAATGCTTGTAACTAGCATAGGCCTAATTGGCAATTTCCATCCAAAGCAATAATGAAACAAAAAGTTAAAAGTATTTGAAGTGAAAGTGTGTGGATACGGACCGACACTCTAAAATCAAAAGAGTGAACTTGATCACTATCTAATAGAGTGAAAAGTGTGAATTTACTCCGAAAGAGTGTAAATTCACTCACAGAAGAGTGTAAATTCACTCCCAGAAGAGTTTAATTCACCCCAAAAGGAGTTAAATTCACTACAGGAAGAGGGAAGATCACTCTACCACGAGTGCCTGCAATGATCACTCTTTTTTTTAAGAGTGATCACTGTAGGCACTCCATTTAGAGTGAAACTTCGCTCGTTTGGAGAGAATTCTGCTCTTTTGGGGCCAATTTCACTATTCTTGGAGTGAATTATCACTCTAAAGGAGTGAATTCACACTACTCACTCTATCAAAGAGTGAGAGGGACTAAGTTCACTATTTTGATTTTAAAGTGTGACTTTACTTGGAGCATCCTAGAAATTATTTGCATTTTAGTCTGACATGTCGTTTCCGTTATATCAGCGGATGAAGTCGTTACAATTTTAACTCAGAGTTAACTCAAGGCAAACGTGAGCTCACCCTAATATTTTTCTTCAAACTTTACAAACAAGTAAGATTCTTCTTCGTCTTATCTCATGTTAATCGACCTACATCTTCATCATATTCATTTACCTCCTATAGAGGAAGGCAGTAAAACTTATAAAAAATTCCAATTACTGTGCTCGCATTGAAAGATTTTTTGTACAAGTTATAATTTTTTTACGTGTGTAGTAGGTATCGAGTTGCGATCTGTACGAGTATGTTAAAACTGTCTTGCCCATAACTTTTTGACAATTATTAAAGCGGCTCATTGAGTTGATATCGATAACTTAATGAGAGTCTCAAAGGGTCACTACCACATAACACTGTTTACAGTTAGCATAACAAGTCAAGTTTCAAGTCCAAAAGTCACAGAAAACGTTAAAATTTTGAATTTTCTAGTGTCCTCACTGTCCTGACTTGTAACGGTTTTGTACATAATTTGAAAAAGTGTCTGGTCACGAATTTTTGAAAACCGACTTGAATCGTTCATTACTCAATCATAAAACAGTTATTTGTATGTTGGGTATGGAGACTGTCTAAGATTGACCATTTGTCATAGGTATGTGAAGAAAACTTAACAGCTTTGGAAGAATTTGTTGAATTTCATGAACCAACTCAATGAGCCGCTTTAATTAACTTAAAGGATTCAACTCTCAACCGGTATACCCAGTTAAAATGGAACCTACTGCCACTGTGTGTTATTTTTAAGGGACCAGTCCTCTCAGTATAATACTTGTAGGGGTTTACCAAAATTCTCAGTTGGCTCAGTTCTTTGCTTGACAGCTAATTCAAACAATGCAGAGTGCCAAAGCTTATATTACAAAACATGAACTGTACTGAGACTGTTTTGATAATACACGTGAAGCTTTTTTATACTCACCCTGAGGCAATAAACTGAGATTGTGTCTGGATGAGGATGAATTTCAGACAATTTCGGGAGAGGCTTAAGTAGGTTAGGAGAATTGGTACTGCTTGGGGTGAGAGAATAAGATCTTTAAGCAATGTGGTAGGGAATACATCGTTGACACACAAATGGACAAACAAACTATGAGTGCCGTTAGATTAAACCAGTAGGTTTTAAACGGAGACGTAAAACTTAAACAAATCAAATCTAATCTACCACACTGTGAAATTTGAAAAATGCAATATCAGCAGGTTTTGTACCCAGACTTAAATATTTGTTCCGTCTCTTCATCTCATTAGTTCAAAATTCTGGAGCAATGGTTACAAAACCATTGATAATTTCAAGCCCAGTACACTTGGTAACAGTATTCGAGGTAAGGGCGGCCCTAGGTTTTCTTTTTTTTTTAACTTTTTTTTTTAATTATTATTACTTTTTTGTAGTGGGACGAAGCATGTTGATTTTAGTCCTCCCTTTCTCCTTTTTCCATATTTTGCTTCTCTTTTCAAATTTTATTGCGAATATGGAAAAGGTCTCCCCTGCCCTTTTCCTCTGACGCCGCACTGGTTTGAGAAAACATATTCTAAGGGCTAAATTCTTTAAAGGTAAAGAGCAGTCCCCCCAAACTTAATTGAAGAAAAAGCTAAATAACACAATTTTCATTTTATTCCTCTTCAAAGTATCTTTCATTACATTTTAAAAATTTTCTATTGCATATTCAACATAAACCAAGCAGTTATTTCTGTAAATTTCACATTTGAAGAGAAAAAACATTGTCACATGACTCCCAACAGCCAATCATGAAACTGGACAGTCTACTACTAATTTGGGATGACTGCTCCTTCCCTTTAAGCTACTACCTTTACGTCACTTTATCTTTATTTTGTTGTATTCATTATATTGCTGTTTCATATGCTTAGATGTTAATTAAGGTATAGGGGTTGTTTGCTTGGTTTGGTCTGTTAGAGTTTTAAAGGGCTAATGCTCTCACCCCAACCTACAATTTGTGTAGTAGTCCACCAATATCCTCAGTTGGCTCAGCTCTTTGATCGGAAGCTAGTTAAAAAATGCAGAGTACTTTAGCTCACATTCACAGCATATATTGTACTGAGAGTGTTTTGACTACAGATTGGGGTCTTGTGCATTCACCGTGAAGCAATAAACTGTGATTGTGTCTGGTTGAGGATGAGTTTTAGACAGTTGTGGGAGGGGCTTAAGTAAGTAGATTTCGAGAGTTTGAACATTTGGGGTAAGAGGAGCAGATCTTTAAGCTACGCCTCAACTTGTAACCCTCCTCTGAAACAATCCAGTGTTGCCACGGCCTGTTCTCAGTTGTGGGGCAGCTTAAAAATGCGACCCATTTTTCAAGTCCATCTCATCTACCTATATAGAAATAAGAACTGATACATTTACTTTTTTCGTATGTGGAGATAAACAAACTGACCTGAAACTGAATGTTATCGTAATGTGAATGCAAGGGAGGGTTTGATATTTTAGAAATTTAGAAATTGTTCATTTAATTCACCATGAAAAAGTGACGATATGGTGTGGAAGAAAAAATTACAGTGGTAAGAAAACAAATTGATACTAACGGCGAAAGTAGCGGCAGGAAAGGCAAATCTCCAGAATCTTTCTTGCAAAACTCTAATTTTCCAGACTTTCTTGCAAATCAAGTTTCTCTCACATTTCTTCATACAATTTCAACGTTTCAATCTTTTAGTAATGTAAGCCAAACATTTTTCGCACGTCAAAAAGTTTCTTTTTTATTGTGAACTCATCGTTTTGGTAAGTATTCAGGTTATTGGTCACGTTCTCCCATCAGGAAAATTGACTACCCTGTCGGTCAAAGCTTGGAGCGATCATGGAGGTTTAGCTTGCACTTAAAGTTATGTTGTTCACAGTGCAGTTTAATGTACTTCTGTTTGAGAGTTTACGTAGTATATCTTCCATAAAATCAAAGTTCGACACACGTGCGTGAGTGCACGACTTCTATTTTTTCTGATTGTGTATACGTTCAAATATAAAATGTTTATTTCCTCAAAATGCAGCTGAGGATTCCTCTCTCTGGGTTTATTATTGAAACATAATTTCAGCATTCTCTTCAAAAAAGGGATTTTTTTATCCCCTCGCTTTTGCCTAACTTTGTGCCCTTTGGGTCTCCAGCAGTCGGCCCAAACGTTCAAAGATTCTACAGGCGAACCATCAAAGACTTTTTTCAATTTCAACAATATTTGCAAATCTTCTGATTTTATGTACCATTTAACACAATTCTGTATGTTTGTCCCAAGACTCCAGGACAAAAATCAAATGATAAAAAATTCTGATGAGTATCTGTAAATCTTACAGTGCAGATGATAAATATCCATACAAAATCCCGCCAAGTTAAGCCAAAACAAACTTTTCTGAGCCTCCTGCTTAAGGCATTTGCAACGATTGCTCCTTAAAGCCACTGTATATCTGAATCAACAATCATGGCATATACATTGTAAAATAAAGATGAAATAATTCCTCTGGGGGTAGTTCCCCGTGATTTCCAAAGAAACAAATTCTCTATTTGAAAAATGATATTGTTTCTGTTGAGAGTTATTCCTCATGGGCCGTAGTGGGTTTCTCGTACTATTTTTAAAGTGTAAGATTTAGCACTACAACGTAGTCAAACTCGGCACGCTTCCCTTGATTATTATTTCTATATTTCTACACTGAAATTGTCAGTTATCCCTTGATCCAATTTCTCTTCTGAAAAGGATAAAAAGTACCTTTCGATTTGCAATATAACGATTTAGATTTTAATTATCCGTTTTGTGAGGTGTGTGCTCAATGGCGTCTGTCCCATCACGCGTAATAATTCTCCTTGGGGAGATTAAGACCTTTCGCTCTGACCGAATTTCATCTTTAATTCAATAAGCAGTCAACCATTGAAACACTCTTCATAACATGACAAGTGCGCTCTCAACGAGCAACCTCATATTGATGCAACCATTTCAAACTGGGGAAATTTACTTTTAGAATTATATCACGAGAAATCATCACCTTTGTGAAGTACCGCATTATACATTTACTTACCGATCAGCGTACTGGCAGACCTTTCAAAGTGCAAGAGATATTGCATTAATAATGAATGATATTTTGCGCGCTCTTCATTTCTCGCAAAAAATGTGGTGGACTTGATATTGTGAAAATGGTATTCTGACTTGGGCCCGTGTAGCAGCATATACAAGGTGAGTCTTTTACTAAAACACGGATTTGTCATAGGCATGCTACCTCTGCCGAATTTTTGGCAAACATTTGCTTCCTCCCATGATTCACGTCAAAAGCCCTGGCTGCATCTGTCTCAGCTTAGCCTCATAAGATGCAGCCAAACTTTGATACTATGCACATGAAATTTGCTTAACACAAACAGAATCAGTTGCAACTTTTGACAAGTTTGACATGCTACCTCGAAGGCAACCATTCGTTACCCCAAACTACAAATTTACCAATAGTCCACAGATTAACTTCTCAATTTGCACAGCTTTTTGATATAAAATTTGAAAAGCGCCGGTCAGTTCATTCTACACACAGCATCAATGGAGAGTTCTGATTAACCATTCCTTGCGTGCTCACCAGGGTACACTCTAAAATCAAAAGAGCGAACTTAGTCACTCTTTGATAGAGTGAAAAGTGTGAATTCACTCTCATCAGAGTGACAATTCATTCCAAGAAGTGTGAAATTCACTCCAAAAAGAGTGAAAGAGTGAAATTGCCTACAGTGGTCACTATTAAAAAAGAGTAATCATCAGGCACTCGTGTGAGAGTGAATTTCCCCTCTTTATGTGGTGAGTTTCACTAAGTTTTGGAGTGGATTTCACGCTTCTGGGAGTCAATTAACACTCTAATGAAGCGAATTCACACTTTTCACTCTATTAGAGAGTGATCAAGTTCACTCTTTTTTAATTTAAGAGTGTATGCCCTGAAGCAATCAACTGGAATTAAGTCTGGATGAGAAAGAGTTTTACGTAATTGTCGTATTCGGGGACAATAATCTGGTTTTTGGCTTAGATTGAAAGCTTTTCCAACAGCCGGGACCCTGAATTATATCCCGGGCCGACTTCCTATACACAAATCCGGGCAGCAAGTGATGGTCTGATTTAAGTTGGTCATAACTGGGGTCTATCACCTTCTAATCTTTCAATATCTTTGCTTACCGGTACCATGAATGCTCTACACTGAGTTGCATCTTGATTCCCTCAATTTCACTGTACATGAGGGTTCGAAATTCATGTTGACAATAAATGAAACCAATTTAAGGTTGATGGTCCCCACTAGTGGCTACCTACAATCACTAAACAGAAGCGCTAAACGGATTCATTTATAAGCAATTCACCCTCACACGTATACGCACACAAACAAAAAAGCATGTTCACGCACATTGGCACACACACAAACACACACACAAACCGCATAGATGACGCATTACAAATGAAGTATTATTGATAGACCCACATAAACGTTTATCAAAGCCATAGTCATCAGTATACCACAATGTTATATTGTGTAGCTTATTCTGCCTGTTGTTTTTTAATATGTCTGAATTGTTGGTGGACACAGAGATATGTTTGCCCTACCAATATTTCCAATGGAGGAAATTGCGCCCTGCCACTTGGGATTGACGCCCCTGGTGGGAGGGGCTAGAAGTCAGCGGGTTGGTAGGATTGGAACTATGTGCGGCAACCAAATGCCGTTAAGGCACTTGGATGACATCTGTGTGGCATCATTAGTACTAACCTCAAACGTACAGTACTTACCTCAAATGTAATACAGCTTTCAGTGGTCCCTTCGCAAATTGTTGCAATAATTTCCTTTTCAATAAACCATGGCGGATCTAAGCCCCCGAAATCAACCACTTGGCTACGTTTCTGAATTCGTGCACAATGTATTTCGATACATTCAACAGCTAGTGCAGGAACGGAGCCAGGGATAAGATTCAGTACGGCAATGTGAGTACATTTTGGCCCTATAAAACGCAAGTGCGCATGTAAATTGTACATTTGCACATTGTAGAACCCCATCCCAAAGTTCACCAAAACAAAAAGAAAACTTCTTTATACCAGACTTTCTTCTAAACAATTCTACACATTTGGTTGATTCTTGGGGTATTCTTTTCTATGATATTGACAGGGATATCTCTTCTAACTCACCTTCTGTTGCAAAAAAAAAACCTTGGTTTTGACATAATTACTCTCTTCGAACCATTCGGGAGAAGCATAAAGACTAGCTGGATTAATTTTGAAAGCCAAAGAGAATTCATTTCCTGTTCAAATATAGTCAGAGAGAGATTTACGAGAACTTTAGAGGAGAAATTGAGATCTCTCTTTTTCAAATCTTGACTTGAATACTTCTCCAGGCTGCAGCATTTTCAGAAACTGTACCACGTCCCATAACTGTGTTGACTTTATTGCTGCTGGGTCACACCGGTGTAAGCCGTAATCTGTTTCATAAACCAGAAACTTGAACCTACTACAGGTTCTTATCATCTAGATTCTGTCAGAAAGGAGAAAAAAGGCGCGAAAATAAAGTCTCATGTTTGACAGAACCGCAATTCCCGCCTGTTATGACCATTACGATTTACAGTTAGTTCATATCCCTCGATAGTAATTTTTCTTTCAAAATGTTACACAGACTCAGCACCTGGTTGGCGAACTTGCAGTGCTTTAAAGGCAGGCAGTCAATTCTCTGCTCCTTCTCAAACTACAAGTTTTGTAGTAGTCTCCAGAAATTCTTCATTGGCAGTCTTTGATAGACATCAAATTAAAAAAAAAATGAAGGGCACTGTGGCTCTCGTTACACGACATTGACCATACTGGGATCGTTCTGACTACACATGACGCTTATTTTCAGGAACTGACGTACCTCGCGATGGTTGGTGTTACCCCTACAAAAGGACAAAACCGCAGGTTAACACCGTGTTTTCCAGCGTGTGTTTTCACGTACCCCGAATTTGGTTGATTGCGTAGTGCTACCATAGTAACGGTCAAATATTTCACCTACCAATTACTACAAAATGTCAGAAAACGGGTTATTAGCACCTGTGACCGTGCATGATTAAAACAAACACGGTGTTTAAAACCGGAGAACCCTGCGTTCGGAGGTGGATCGAAATTTAAACACCGACCCCGCGTTAACACGCGTTGTCACGTCACTCGTGCGTTAGGCAACACGTTGTCACCTCGAGAGCACGGGATACGTGAGACCGCGCTTATGAAGTCTTGTATACCGCCACTGTGTGGCAAAAAAAGCCGGCATTGTATCTGAATGAGAATGAAGTTAAGTTAGTTGTGGGAGTAACTCAGAAGAATTGGAAGTGTTTGGGTGAAGAGATTTGGCCTTTAATGTAAATTGCTTGATTCCATAGAGACACGATGTGCACACAATGGTAATGGTGATAAAATATGTATTCTCCAGAGGAGGTAATATTGTATTTTGGAAGACCTTCAATGGAGTATTTCTTCGTTCAGTTATGATTACAAAAAATAAAAATAAATATAAAAAGACATCAGGTGGCGTCTTTCCAGATTAAGGGAGGCCTTTAGTGACTTAATTTTCGGTCGAATTGCACGCTATTCTTGCTTTTCATCAGCGCTAAAACTCGCGATGCCAACGACTGGAACAGATTAGGACCTGTGGATGACCGAAAATAGAAGAAATGCATCCCTGGGGCTGTGTCTGGAACAGACAAAAAATCAGTGACTCGTGTGAGGCAACGAGCGGAACTGATTAGAGGTAACCCTTCAGCAGGGCGTCTGATGAAGGATTTAAAGGGCAAAAAAGTCTTGTAAAACTTTTTTGAAACAATGGATTAATCTCACAGTTTTCTTTCTGTTTCTCTTCTAAATATCTTTCGATATATCAGGACTGATATATTTGCATATTCAATTACATCTAAAGGGCAAGAGCAGTCACCCCAAATTGAAGAAGTGCAGTACACTGTGCTGTTTTATGATTGGCTCTTGACAGTCATGTGAGTGAAAATTCGTTTTCTTCTCAAATGTGAAATAAACTAGAAGTAACTGTTTGGTTAACCTTAAACATGCAACATTGACGCCCTAAATTATTATGAAAGACACTTTGAAGAGAAATAAGAGGAAAATTTTGGATTTAATTGTACCTTCAAAAAAGCTCTTGACCTCTAAACCAAGCAGTGACTCCCAGTTAAATTCACAATCGTGAAGGGAAAATATTTTTACATGATTTCCCGGCAATATTCATGTACGAAACACGACAGTCTGCCAAACTAAATCAAGTGGGAATATGACTGCCTCTTCCCTTTAAAGGGCCAAACCTCTCACCCCAAACTACAGTTTTGGTATCCGGGTACCAAAATTCTCAATTGACTCAGCTCTTTGATTGACAGCTACTTCAAACAATGCAGAGTGCCAAAGCTTATATTACACAGCACGTACGGTACTGAGAGTGTTTTGATTATATAAATTGAGTTTTTCTATACTCACCCTGAAGCAATAAACTGAGATTGTGTCTGGATGAGGATGAATTTCAGACAATTGTGGGAGGGGCTACAGTAAGAAGGTTATGAGAATTGGTACTGTTTGGGGTGAGAGAACAGGGCCTTTTAAGTGAGTACCTTCATTGCACGTTCTATTCTGTCATGACTTAGGCCACATTAATTTAGCCAATCTTTGACTTACTCCCACCACCACTTCCAGTGCCGATACCACTACTACTTCTACTACTGCTACTTCTACTGCTAATGCTCATGATTCTGCTAATGCTGCTTCTACTGCTTATACTACCCCCACTTATACTGCTGCTACCACTAATACCACTACAACCTCGGCTACTTATTACTACTACTACTTCTACCACTACTACTACTACTACTACTACTACTACTACTACTACTACTACTACTACTACTACTACTACTACTACTACTACTACTACTACTACTACTACTACTACTACTACTACTACTACTACTACTACTACTACTACTACTACTACTACTACTACTACTACTACTACTACTACTACTACTACTACTACTACTACTACTACTGCTGCTGCTGCTGCTACTACTACTACTACTACTTCTACCACTACTACTACTACTACTTCTACTACTTCTACTACTACTACTTCTACTACTAATACTGCTAATACTACTACTACTACTACTTCTATGCTACTATTACTATTACTACTACTAAAACTATTAGTAGTACTAATACTACTACTACTACTATTACTACTACTACCACTACTACTGCTGCTGCTGCTACCACTACTACCACTACTGCTACTGCTACTACTACTTCTACTGCTACTGCTACTGCTACTGCTACTGCTACTGCTATTGCTACTCTTACTGTTACTGTTACTGTAACTGTTACTGTTACTGTTACCGTTACTGTCACTGTTCCTGTTCCTGTTACTACTCTCACTACTACTACAAGTCATTTTGAAAGTTTCAGTTCGTCTATCTTTGCCGTTCAAGGTTTCAAGTCGAGCACAGATGGCGACCGTCGTTGCAATCTTTTGCGAAGAAGATGAAAATCTGCTTTGAGCGCTGTCAGTGGCGTTAAATTAACACTGTCAACTTCAGAAGAAAAATGGAAAAGCTTCTCTAACGAAGACATAAAGTGGACGTTTTGCAAGACAAAAAACGTCGGTATGAAGTTGGACTTTAACCCCCAGTATACACGGCAGAGAACAACTGTGGACAACTGATATTGCGTCTTTGTCATGCTTCTTAATTATAGGATTAGTGATGCCTTGTCCAAATACCAATGAGAAGACACACACTTTACATGATTCGTTAACTTTTCATTGTCAGCCATTACGCAAAAAATATAAAATTTTGGCCTTCGTCATTATTCGCCAAACTTAAGATCATGTTAGAGAATTTCCCATACATCTTTTTACCAAAGATTCTGCAGAAAGATTCGAAACATTGCAGAAAAAATGAAAAAGTTTATACTTGAACATTGTCTCCAGCAGAAGATATGTTTAAATCGCGGAGGCACAACTGAAGTTCAGGAATACAGCGTATTATTTTTTTACTTTGTACTGCTAGGTTTTAGGAATACAATCTCCGTTATTTCAGGAACAATCCGGAATCGTACGAAATATTTGCTATTTTAATCTGCCTGAATTATTGGAGGAGAAAATCAATATAGAGGCTTTGCAATTACGTCACGGAACCGCCATGCTGGAGGACATTCATGCCAAATACACGCGGCTTTGTGCCGAACGCACTGCACAGTGTGCACTGTGATATGCACGGTGTGTACAAATTCAACGAGCAAGCGCGTCCCGCATAGTTTATTACGTAGTTGCATGTACTCCAACATGGCCGCCGGAGAGTATTATGACGTCATGTGAAAAGCCTCTATACTTGCTCCCCCAATATTTTAATTGGAGTAGCAATTGACCACCTGCTCCCCCCCCCCCCCCCCCCCCGGATCAACGCCCTGGCCGACAAGTGAGCAGTGCAGCAAGTGTTTAATAACTTTATCTTTAATTAAGAATAAGTACCCGGAATGACGTGAACTTGCGTACTCTTTAATTTATTACGTTTACGTAGTTCGGCTTAATTCGGCTTAGCAATGGTCTATGCCAGTCGAAGATCTAATGGTGAACATATGCCAAAATACGAGATTTGCACAGAATATTCGGACTTGAGGTTTGATTACACTTGCCTTTTGTACGACGTTTTGTAAAATGTTTTGTTTATTGCGAACATTTGCCTTGAACACCTTAGAAAACTTCGGTCAATCGGTCATATGACACATCGCTTGTACACGAATCGCGGTATACCGTATACATAGTCCTCCTGACTTTCTACTTAGCGTTGCTCCGAACCCAGCATTTGCATTATACATGAATGCTACTTCTGTATACATACGGTGCATCTCAAACTGAATGCAGTTCAAACGGAGACATCGCAGGGTACCGCTCTGCCTAAATTTCGGAAAATTGTCGGAAAAAGATTGCACTCACGTTTTCAATTGTCTTTATAAACACTTTATAAATCGAATATTAAATAAAGTTTGTGATCAAACGATTCTAAATAAATTGATATTGAAAATACATACAAAACGGTAGCAAACAAACACAAACGATCTGGAAAGAGAAGAAAGATAGAACAATGTAGGACAGCATCCTTCTTTCATGACTGCGTCAAACGTAAAATCTCTAGCGTATTCGCCTACTTAATATTGTAATTAACCTTCTTAACATCGTAATTATCCTAGTTAATATTGTAATGAGCCAACTTAGTATTTAAATCCAGCGCATTTGAGGAAAAATGCCCCGCATTTCGTAATTAGCGTCAATTTCCTCAAAATCTTGTCACATACCCGTCTCTTCTGCTGTACGAATCTTTTCCCAAAAGATCGGTTTGTTTGTTGATGGAAGGCGTCCGATAAAGTGAATAAAAGAAATGTGGTCACGTGATCATCAGAAAGTTCGACAAACCACAATAATGGGCATGTTTGTCATGTCCATTAACAATACAGAGTACTGCAGCTCATATTGAATTGCATGTACTGCACTGAGAGTTTTTATTACAAATTGGGGTTTTGTTTACCAAACCTGAAGCATTTGACTAAGATGATATCTGGATAAGGATGGGTTTTAAACAGTTGTAGCTTGTAGGAGGGGCTTAAAGGCCCGGTTCTCTCACCCCAAACAGTACCAATTCTCCTAACCTTCTTACTGAAGCCCCTTCCACAATTGTCTGAAATTCATCCTCATCCAGACACAATCTCAGTTTATTGCTTCAGGGTGAGAATAGAAAAACTCAATTTATATAATCAAAACACTCTCTGTACAGTTCATGCTGTGTAATATAAGCTTTGGCACTCTGCATTGTTTGAATTAGCTGTCAATCAAAGAGCTGAGCCAATTGAGAATTTTGGTACCCGGGTACCGAAATTGTAGTTTGTGTGAGAGGTGTGGCCCTTTAAGTAAGTATGTCGATGAGAATTGGAACTGTTTTGAGAGAGAGGATTAGGCTTTTAAGTTTAAGAATCGATATTACACAAAGATTGCAGACCATGTAAGCTGCACAACGACATTATCACAACTTATGCCGTAAACCACTTGCTTTATTAAAACAAAGCTAATTATTTATTTCCATCCTTTTTACATGTCAGCGATTGAGAAATGACGATGGCGAAACTTGGACCAGTTGTACTCATTTACAGATTCAGTTCCAGTCTCAACAAACTTTATTTCGGTCATTTGCGTATGGCATAGGTGTATTTTTTTTTTTTTTTTTACTTATCTTGTAATTTTAGACTCAGTTTACACTTGACTGCAACTTATCGAGGTTTCAACACAGAATTAAAGTGCAACTAACATGTAATGTTGCGATAACAAAATTTGTCACCAACGATATTTCGTTCTGACCAGTCGCCTTACTATTGATCCTTGAAGAACGATCAAATCGATTTTGTGTCTGATAGCATATAGTAGAGCCTGGCCACATCTCTATTTATAAAAGGTGTTTCAGAGAATTAGATTAGAGAGATAGGATCAAAGTCCTTTTATGTCACTCCATTTTGACGGTTTGTCACTATAACTTGTCAAAGTGTCACACGAGAAGAACTTCATTAATTGTACCTTTAGATAAGACAAAAGTGACGTATTATAATCAGTTAGACAGGATTTCTTGTATATTTGACTCAGAATTATGAGGTATCAGCTAGATGCCGATTTGTTATCGATATTCTCTAGAGGTAACAAACAATCGGGATTGATTCCCCCGGTCAGTGGTGAAACGGCATCAGGTGTCATCTGAATGACGTGGTTATACTCTAATTTGACGTAAAGTAATACTGACGAAGAGATCGCCTTAGGGGAAAACACGGAAAAATACCGTAATGAATTTGTTTGGTAAAGTATTGGTAATAAACGTTTTTAGCGAAAGAATGAAACTCAATTTCAGAAATCCTTTTAAATATGGAACATAAACACAACGCACTGCTATGCAAAGGAGTGAGCTAGTTAAATTGGGTTTAACCGCGACGCACCAACGAACTTTTTTTATTTAGTGTCAACCACGTGAAAAGGTGGAAATTTAAATATACTTTCAAGAAACGTTCAAGTTCGGACTCGGTTTCAAATTCAGTTCAAATAGGGTGCAAGTCCTTCCCTAATTTGACCGCTTATTACAACATTCCAGAGCTTGGTGTTATTCTACAGTCCCAACCCAAGGGGCGGGGCGATACAATGGAATAAAACGATAGCAAGGCAAAGAAAATACAGGGTTTACAAGGCTATTCAAATATTCAATTGTTGCTGCTGTGGTCCTTTTTGTTGCTTCACACTGATTAATTCCGAATTGCATATGAAATGATACTGAACCACCGACTTATACACATGTATAGAGCATGTAACGTGTACGTCCTATCCGTATGGTCGACACCGACTGGAAAAAAAGGCGCACCCAAGATGGCCGCCGTGAACCTATAAATCCTCGGGTTTGACGACGACTCTGTAATATTTTAAGCAAAAGTTTAACTTGAATGGGAACCAATATCATATTCCTGCAATAAGTGAAGTAATTTTGACCTTACATTGCCATATTTTAAAGATATTTCAACTTTTTTGCAAAATATAGAGACATACTTGAGCAAGTCCAAGCTTTCACACAAACCATAGCAGACGGCCATTTTGGTGCGCTTTTTCTCACACGTACGGTAGCGACAATGTACCGTGCAGTATGCTCTGTCCATGTATAGGAAGTCCGTGTATTGAACAAATACGAATGGCAGGTTGTCAGAGACGTCGATATGGGCTAAAGATTGGACCCATATTGCGACAAATCTTTGATAAAACATATGCACTATCTTAGCAAAGAGGTGAAGTGGGGCGTCCCTGAAAATATTTGTTCAAAAGACTCCCAGATCACCGGGAATTGCATTTCAGGGACCGTTTGAAATGTTTTCCCTGTTTATTTAGACATTACTACGGAGTACGAGGCGTATCATGAATATACTCCGTACTTTACGCCACCCCTACATCTCTTTAATATTTTCAAGTCAATTTACCTTTGGATCAAACTATGAATCGGGGGAACGCTTCTCATTTCCCCTCCGTAGTGGCGTTACTCCAGGTTGCACCTTTTATAATAACAGTAAACCTTTCCAACAATACTCATACATGAAGTTCTACATTATAATAAATATCTGAAACTTGCAAGTCGATATTTTTAAGTTTCGGTACCGGTAATGAATTATTCTGAGTTAATATTCTTCCACAGTCCCATCAAGCCATGGGGCGAAACCAAACGTTACCCCGAATAAGAAGCTACGTCCCCGAAAGCACAGTATACGTAAAGGGCCAAACCTCTCACCCCACGCTACAATTTTGGTGCGGGGGTACCGAAATTCTCAATTGGCTCGGCTCTTTGATTGACAGCTAATTCAAACAATGCAGAGTACCAAAGCTTATATATGAACGGTACTGAAAGTGTTTTGATTATATAAATTGAGTTTTTCTATACTCACCTTGAAGCAATAAACTGAGATTGTATCTGGATGAGGATGAATTTCAGACAATTATTGTGGGAGAGGCTTCAGTAAGAAGGTTAGGAGAGTTGGTACTGTTTGGGGTGAGAGAACTGGACCTTTAATTGAGCAACCTCTCAACTCTCTACCGACTCGAAGCCGAAGGGTCCGTAGTTCGACTTCTGGTCGGTTCATATACCGAAAACTTTGGGCTTGGTGCTCGGCATAATCATTGCGGTAGGGGAAACAAGCCAGCGAGGCACAACAGGCCAGCCCAACTTGAAACAATTGGTGAAAAATGACTGTCGCAAATCGCACCTAAGAAGCTCACATTGTATCAAATCGTACCTCTCCTACTCTCTGGTAAAAACAAGAGCAGAAATAAACATTTACTCCATGAGTTCTATTTCTCGATAGTATGTCCCTGAAACGACTGACGTTGACCTTCCATCCGCATGTAGTAAACTTTTACATGTATCCCGGTGGTGTGTGTTACAACGATACAGTACGAGCCCGCGCAGTCTGAGTGCAGGACGTCCTTTCTGTTTTGTGACGTAATATGCAGAAGATTGTTGGCCCCAGATATAACCTGCCGCATCCGAAACTGTCACTATGCCGGATGGGTTTCAACTAACTGGACTCGAATGGAATATTAAACTAATACGAATGTTAATTGGGGCCTCATTATTTTTGTTGGAGAGTGTCGTGTGTTATAGGAATAAAACATTCAACGTAATTTACAACGTGGGTCAGAAGGGTATAGGACACAAGGATGAGGTAGGATGGGTTTATGGGATTATGGGTGTGAAATCTGAGACAGGTATTCATCACTGAATGTGTTTTCTTTTCGTTTTGATCTCACCTGTCCTCATGTACTTTCTGAGTTTGTATTATCCTTAGTTCTTATATTCTCTTCATCAGCACCCTCCTCGACACACATGCTGGTGTGTGATTTTTAGAGTGCTTCCCTTTGCAATATCTTGACATCATGAAATATTCTACTTTTAATTCTGTACATTGTACCAATCACTATCAAATATTGTTGAAAAAAGAATAAATGAATGAAAAATTTACTCCCAGTAATAACATAATGGATTAAATGTGTTGACTAAAACTGTGTTTTAATAGAAGTTAGTGTTCTGAGCGGATAGTGTGAACTGCAGACTTAACTGTAAGTAAAAATGAGAAATTAAACGCATAATTAGTTGGGATATACAACCACGAAAAAAGGCCCACCTAATTTCTTTTCATTTATTTGTTTTTTATTTTTATTTTATTTTTAATGATATACATTGTATTCATTTTCTTACAGAAATGCGAGGATATTGGCAGTATGAATACCCATCTTAAATTTGTACTCATGCAAATTATTTCATATCTGGCACATACGGCCGCCGTAGCCTTATAATTGATTGGTGATGTGGCCGAGTGGATAAAGGGGATGGCATTTGAAGAAATGAAGCGTAGCAACAGAGAGATCTTGAGTTCGACTCATGGCCGGGTCAAAGTAAAGTGAGATTTGCATCCAAGAGTAATCTACGGTTTTCCCCATTTGAAATGGCCTTCGAAAACACCAAATTCGATCTAAATTGTTGTGTTGGTTGTCACATAAAGTGCAGTTTAAATCCATAAGCCACCGAGGCTTCTCCCACATTCGGCGTCGCTTAGCGTTGAAAACAGTGGCGTAACCAGTGGGAAGAGCTCTTCATCCAAAAGTCCCCCCCCCCCCCAATGAAATTTAAAGCAAAAAATATTTGGAGCAAAGTGTTTATGAGACAAAAAATTTAAAATGAAGCCTTGAAAATATGGATTTTCAGTATAAAGAAAGACAGAGAAGTGCCATTGAGGCAAATTTTTCTCTAGGCCCTACAGTTCTGACGATCAGACAATTAGAGACAATTTTGAAGGAGAAATGGACGAACAATTTTCGACAGTTTTCGAGAAAGAAACGTTTTCAATCTTTGTTTATGCGACGACCTCGCATACAAGCTCACCCCCCCCCCCCCCCCGTCGGTCCCCATTTTCCAATGATTATAGTTGCATTTAATCCAATGCGAATGATACATTTCATCTGTTTATTTTCTAATCATTTTAAAATTTGCAATTTTTTTAGTGTTGAAGTGAAAATTTTATTGCAAACGAAAGTTCAAAATAACGACTGCTTAGATTCTACTAACAAGCCTGAGAAATACCATTTCCTACACTCTGAGGGATAGCGATATTTCAACATTTTCTGTACGCTCCGCTCCAAGAGATGGCGGCGCTCAGCTGAGATAGAGTCATTTCTTCTTGTCCCACCAATTGAACACTTTCCCCCACCCCCTACCCTCAAAAAATGAAAAATTCTGGTAATGCCATTGGTCGTGCAACAACTGCCCTTCCAGGTCTGGTTATATATTTTGTATCTCTGACTAAAACAGATTTTACGTGGAACGAGCTTCCTCCAATAATCCTTGAGTTGACAGCCGTTTTCCTAGGCGTTCTATGAAAGCCTAGAATATTGTAGTATTTCACTTGACATAGACGTTCAAGTTGCAGTTGCCGTAACTAGGCAATTAGGACGTCGAATCGTGCCCAGAAAAGGCGCATGCTTAGGCACATATCTTCGAAATGCAAGTTTCTTATTTTATTTTCTATAACGTTAAGAATTTTGACATTTCTCGCTCACTAGCGTCCTACACACAGGAGACATAGAACTGTTGCAACAAATTTTGGAAAGTGTACCGTACCTGGTTGTTATTTAGGCCAATGATGCAGCAAATTGAATCTCCTAAAGGCGTAAACGATGTAAGTCTATCCTACACTGTCGAACTAAGCATTACAAACGAAAAATCACATTCCTCCCCCACGGGTCAATTTTTCTGAATATTTTTGGAAAAAATATATATTTTTCATATGAAAAGTTTTAAACATTAGCTATGAAAATAAATTACATATCAATTGCCATTTTCTGGCAATCAAGAAGCCGAATTTGCTCAAAACTTTTCTCAATATGCTCACGGCGACGACGTTTAAAAGATTCACGTGCTAAATAAAGAGACGTAGCAAGCAGGTTGACAAGGAAGACAATGTCCAGGGTTACGGGGGTTCAGGGGTCCCCAGCCAACCAGGATTCTAAGCCACCCCATACCTCCTCATGGAGACTGGGGGTCTTAATGAAATGGATCTCGGAACTAGGGCCTTTGCTATCTCTTATCCATGGGTCCTAAGGTCCTGATACGCAGCTAATTTGATAAATTGATTCTTTCCTATATTGTGGTCGGTATAAACCCCCAAAAATTCGCGCTCTCTCTCTAGAAAAAGAGAACGGGCGAAAACCCGTTATCATCACAAGGCGGGGTCGGGGCTTTAGCCCCACTCCACACGCACACTTTTTCTGTCATTTGCATTTTGGGCCGCCTTACATTGCAATTATATTGTTGAACATATTGGGCCACTTTCATGATCCCCTCCCCCTCCCCCACTTTAAAATTCGTTCCGCGGCCCCTACTTAATACTTTCTTACATGTTATACCCCAGTAGAAAAATTCCGCCCCCTTGAAGCTTTCTGACTGCCCTTCAGTATCTTGATTGGCTACTGGTGCGTTTCTCCTTCTTATTTCTTAAGCAAAAGTCCTATTCCTATCTCTCTTTATTCTTTTTCTTCGTAGATCTAGGCAAGAATAGCATCGATACGAAAAGGCACACATACACTTGCTTCGGGCCATCACTTGATGTTTCTTTTATAGGCCTACTGTGAAAACTAAGTTAGTTGCGGCTAAATTTATATTCATTTTAATGTAAGAGTGATTGTCAATGTAACTCATGCTCATCGTCGCTGTGTAAAAATATTAATCATTACAGGCTATCCTAGAAAAGTGGAAACATACTCCGCCTGTCCCTCCTAGGCAAAGGCTTCTGACCTACTTATTGTGCGGAGATGAAATCCAGCACAGTCTTTCTAATGATGTCACTAGTGGTAGCACAGTGTATGTGGCCCAGAAAAGCCAAGTTACAGGAAGCCTTGGACTAGTTCATGTGTGTATCTGTAACATTTGTAAGGAAAACCACAGGCCTACTTGCACATAAATGTCAATAAATCACCTCGTACGGAATCTTTCGATTAGCTCTCCTTCAAAACGTTAGTGTCGCAATTGCAAAAAGGTAGTAATAATATAGCCACCTCTCATCGGCATCGAATGTATTTTGGGGTTGACAGACACCAGAATAGCTCTGACTTCATAAGCTATATTCTCCGTGGACCAAGCAGCAATTAAGAGAATGTTTTTTCTAACATGCTTTCATGAAACTTGTTAGTGATTTGCATATGAACGTGCAACGATTCGTGAAATGCTATGTAGGTTTGGTTCATACAAAATTAGGTCATTCACTCTTGAATTTGGAAATGAGATTACCCTACCGCCAAGTATCGTCAAGTGTTATGAAAAGACACTTTGCTCACTTAGGGAAAAGCTTCATCGTTTTCGAGAGCTAAATCGTTCATTTCTTCTGCGACGGCAAACTGTTCCCTCTATACCAGGTATACATAAAGCAGTGTTAGTGAAGATCAACATTTAGGTTTGAACCAGAAGAGAATTTTAACTGCTACAGGCTCTCACACCGCTGCAGGGAGATATCCCAGATCGAACAGGGAACTGTGAGAGCCCGAACAATTTTCTAAATCCTACTTCATATCGACCAGTTGCTTATAGCTAAGAGGAGTGGGGTACGATTTTCTCGCCCATGGCTCCCCAACTTGAAAATTAAAATAAAACATAGGTTACGATTTTTTTTGCTTCCGAGTTTTTAAATGATCGAATAAGCTCAAAGGGTTAAAGCAATGATACAACGCTATTGTATGTTGTCGACCAAGTTGGAAGTTAAAGAAGTATATGAAGACGTAAATGTCATACTTGCCTAGTCCATGTAAAAAGCATTAATACATGCACCTTAACTATAAACGACATCTTCGATATTCACTAAATTTGTTGCCATTTACTCTTTGGTTAGATGGAGTTTTCCGGCCCAGTTTCCAACCTATTGGTTCGAGTCAAGCCGGCCAAGGCCTTTTTTCCAGTTGTGGCTCACCGGCTTGTTTTCCCTACTCCATTGCTTATGCGAAGCACAATGGCAGTAGGTTCCTTTTTTAGAGTCTTTGGTATGACTCGACCTGGGAAGCAAACCCGGGCCTTCCCCGTGAGAGGCGGATGCCCTTACCGTTAGACCAAACACGCGGTCCCATTTACTTTTTGGAGTTATACATGAGCTACATACGGTAAGCGAAATCCGCGGCTTATGGAAACATTCACGATTACGTCACTGGATGGCCCTAGTTAGCATAGAGCATGCGCAGGGACATTTACTGCATGTACAGTTTGGGCTTGCAGCGATCTCACCATTGCATGCCATTGTAAAGATCTGTCCTGAAGGATTTGTTTTGACATTACTTTTATACTACGAAAATGGTCATTAATTGAAGCCACAGCTTCGATTGTAGAAATTGCAGGCTTTTCCACGTGATTTTTAGCCTCCGTATACGGTCGGACTGTTGGATACAACATATTTTTAGTTTGAATACACCGAGTAACCGCATGTTTCATACCGTGGAACAGCAGCGCCATCACTTCATAGGCGGGGGGTGGGGGTCAACGCGGCTTAACTATTTCAGTAAAAGGGTTTTTTCGTATTTCTGCTGTTGGAAAGAAGTAATGTGCCAAAAAGAAGATCCACACTCAGAAGAATCGTTTTGCATGAAAAGCTTCTTTTCTGGCTAAGGAAGACTTTTGGTGTCATTAAGAGATTTAATAGCTTGCATAACGAATCTGACGATATTGTAAGGACGTTAAAAACTTTATAAGGAGGTTACTCGTTCTGATCAGTTGCGTATAGCTGGATGGGAATATGGGATACCCCCTACCCCTTCTCCCTGGTAAATGACAAAGATCGGGTGTTTGAAATGTGACACAAGATCGCCAAGTAACGCCCACGGCAACTACAATCCCCTGTTTTCCAAATCTTCTTTCATATAATTCCAGATTTCTTCCAGAATAGTCTTCAGAATTTTAAATAAAATATTTGCCTATATACAAAACCATTTTGCAACAAATTGCGTTGCTTCGTACGGGAATATTCGCACTAAATAAATGAACCCCCCCCCCCCTTCCCAAAGAGTCTAGCTACGCCACTGCCTGGATGGCTACTGAAAAATTAAATGTTTTCCCCTCTCCGATGCATCTGATTTGCGTGCATCAGAAGACAGTCGATGAAAATAACCAATCGTTATCATTTCGGTAGGTTGATTTTTTGCATATTAGTGCTGATATTTTTTGTGTTCACTAATTTTCTAACAAATTCCTACCAATTTTGTGTAGAAACGTCTGTAATTCAAAAAAATTCCACAAAGAGAGGGGGACGTCCCCGTCTCTTATACCCCTCGCCAAATCGGAGGTATACCAAAGAAGGGTCCGGGGTGGACCCGCTTCTGCCTTCAAGGAACTTGGGATCTATGCGGCAGGATCAATGGGAGTGACCTCAGAGAGGACAATGTGTAATCGTGTATAGAAGAATCATCTGATGAACATAGCAATATGCTTCATTAGTGCACGACGGGTTAATTCTGCCAACGTTTGTCAGATTTATCTTTCTATTGAAACTTATGGGAAACTTATCGAACACAAGTTCTCAAAATCAAACTGAAAATTTATAATCGCAGCTTTCAAGATTCGGAAAGTGTCATTACCAGCAATCTAGAGGTAAATCACTCTCAGCAGGGAGTTGGCAGAGCAACTCCCTGCTCTCAGGCAGATACCATAATATTGTATTTAACGACCGAATATATAATTTATGTAAAGGTAATTACTCAGGGGATGAATTCCATTATATCTTAGAATGTGCAACATTTAAAAATGAAATATTTTTTTAAAAATAAAAGAAATTTGTTTTTTCAAACCGTATTTTAGAACAGGACCTAGCTCCATTATGATTCATGACCCTTTCAGCATTTAAAAATGAAAGAAATTTGTTAAAAATGAAAGGAATTTGTTTTTCAAGCCGTACAAAGAACAAGACCTAGCTCCATAAAGATGCGTGACCTTTTCAATCGAAATCTAAATCTGTAATTAAAAATTTGATTTTGTTTTGTCGCAAGATAATGAAAGCCTTTCCACAAAATTCTCTTAATTTCAACTCCATCCTGCACATTATTTGGTGCTGGTGCCACCTCTTATTTCATTCATACGTTTGAGTTATTTACAAACAAGAATTCTAAATTCCTGCCTGTTTTGTAACTTTAATTTGACCCGTCATCTACGTATTCTTTGTAAATTTTTAATTTTTGTTAAGATTGTGTTATAGTCTCTTCTACCTTAAACTGAAACTGAAACTGCAAAGCGTTATGGTAAAATTTTCATGAAGAATGAAAGAAAAAATTTACCAAAGTCACTTCATAGTCCTGTGAAACACTTTGCCTGGAATGGTATAATATGCACCGCAGTTTTCCGACAAACGTTGCAAAAAAGGGGGATGTTTTCTATTTCCACATACCACAAGGAGACGGGAAGATACAAATGCGCATACTGTCCAAACTTTTGCCCGCAGACTGCTAGTGGTACATTTTTGGTAGTAATTCTCTATATCAAGAGAACGTTTTATGGAAAATGCAATCTTTGAAGAGTGGCTACTCTGGTTATTCCTGCAGGCCGGAGAAATGACATTTCCCGTTGTCTGTGGGGTCGCGATTACTAAAAATTTCTGTACTCTCAGCGCCAACTAATGATGACGCTTGGCATAGATATTGGACCAGTTACGTCAGGAATCCTAGCACCTACCCAAAAATATGCAGACGTCCCTCAGTTCAACCCGCCTAGCCACCATGGAAATCCTAGTTACGCCACTAATAATACCCCTTCCGCCTGGAGGTCCAAAGTTAAAGCTTAATCTTGAGAACGGTTTTAAGTGTTCACAAATAATTTCACTCAGCAAATATTTGATAGACGAGTCTATTCCCTCTAAACCCCACCAGCGTATCATTCCAATTTGGGCAAAAGTAATGCATCCATTTGGTTAAATGAGACAGCTAAGAAAATCATTTTTTCCCTTTGCGGAGCAACTTGGTAAAAAATACTAAATTCGGTAAAAAGTATACCCTGCGGCTGAATATTTTATTGTTGAGTGAAACGGTGGTTTGGTAGCATATCCTAATGCCTCTTTAATTAAGCTTGCGTTAGAAACAACTTCAAGTGCTTCGAACTCAGAACACATGGGTTATGCCTTTATTACATTTTGGACACTACATCGATGACTTTTGCCCCTTTCTTTCACATTGCAAGTGGCTCTAGTTTTAAATTAATTTGCGCGAACATGACGAAAATTAATTTAAAACTAGCGCTACTGGCACTATGCTTCACTATGCTCACAGGGAGGCAAATTTCTCGATTTGCTGTACAAGAAGTTGCGAACGACACGGCTCACTTAAATTTTGAATATATGTACACCTTGAAAAACTTGCAAGAGGATGTCAGAGTAAATTTAAAATGAAATCCAACAAAGATGAAGGGCTTCACTTACACCTGTTTTGCTCGTTTACACAATTTCAAAATGGTCTATCGTCATCATATTTAGATTTCAATAAGATAAGAAACGTTTTGAATTTCCACATTTATAACGGTCACTTTAAGGTCATAAACCGAAAATATTCACAAATAGTTTGACTGCGTTTATTGAAATACAAGCATACCCGATATGAACGAAATTTTATTTTAATCGGGTAATATGGTACCAAACGACCTCGTAACCAGAATTGATTGACTGGGGCGTTTGGTGTTGAATCTAACGGGGTAGGTGTCAGGCTCCGATTTGGAGAGAAAAATGGTTTTGGCCCGGGGGGGTGTCTCCAAGGCGCAAAAGTGCAACATTTTCACCTCTTCACATGGGGTTAAATTCCCACCCAAGGCCAGGCGCCTGATACCCCCACATGTCATTCCCGCACTTGCTCTTTAAGTCTCCCATGAAATGATTTTTCCAGTTCAAACGTTTAAAGATGTATCTCACCATGGTGCTTTCCCTTACCGACTTCGATCCCTTCGTGCATACCCGTCGGTTAGGTTAGATGGAGTTTTTCCGCCCAATTTCCAACCAACTGGTTCAAGTTGAGCCGACCACGACCTTTTTCCCAGTTGTGGCTCACTGGTTGTTTACCCTACTCCACTGCTTATGCTGAACACAAAGCATAGGCTCCGTTTTTGATGTCTTCGGTATTACCCGTTGGACCTTTCATTTACATGCATCATCGTCGAGCCCGTAACCCGGGAATATTTGAAGATTTTCGCCTTCCCCCCCCCCACCCCCCCCCCCCCATCCGAGGATTTGTAGTTTGCCAATGACTTGCCACAATTTTACACATTTAGCTACTCTAACAAATTTCGCTCCAGCGAAATTTTTTGCCCCTTCAGTACCTTGTCTAGCCACTGGCTGCTTTTGAGAAAAGGAACGCTCCATACATCAGTTTTATTTAACACGAAAGTTGTACTTGTATTGAAACTCCATTTAATCAAATAATTCGACGACTGTTTTACATTCCCAATTAGGAAATGGTTGTTCAAAATACGTAGCTAGTAGTCAAGTTGGCCGTGGCGTAGACAGAGTACTCGTTTTCCACACCTCGACGGCGTGTTTTAAAATTACCCGATGGTACCAATGACACTTTTGATGACCCCTCTCCCTTACGTGTGGGGCGAGGACGGGTATCCCTCACCATATCATTTGGTCACTGTTATGTCATATCTTCAGGTCTTCAGGTGTCACGAAATCCCCCTCCACTCCGAAGGTAAACATGGATCACTCCAACTTCTACGGCCCAGTTTCCAACCAATTGGTTCAAGTCAAGACTACCACGGATTTTTTTTCAGTCGTGGCTCACTGGCTCACAGACACCAAACAGAAATCGCTCCAAGTCGACGTTGGGTTTGGGGGATATCGTGATTTCGGATCGAGTTGGCATTTCGGTTTCTCGCAGTCTGTTTGATTTTTTCTTTCTTTTTTTTTTTTTCCTTTTATATTTTATTTTTTTGGTTTGCCTTTTTTTTTTGTTATCAGGAAAACCGATAATTCAATTAATTTTAGCAGAATTTTCCTCCAACAGTTATCATTCTCCACGGTACCGACTGCATGGTCAAGTGATCAGAGCATCAGACTTGCAGTCGAGGGGTCGGGAGTTCGAGTCCTGGACGGGTCAGACTTCAAAACGAAACCTACTGCCCTCCCCCTTGTGCTTGGCGCTCAGCATAGGCCATGGGGTAGGGAAAACAAGTCAGTGAACCACAATTGGAAACCAGAATGCAAAACTGCATTGAGGTTTCGATGATACACAAATGTTCCATTTCAAATTATCCCATCATCAGATGACCTTTGACCTCCTCTAAAAAACAGGGACCATCTTATGACAATAATACGTCCACACACCAAATATGAAATCTATCCAAATTTCCTATCTTGAGATATCGT
Source organism: Holothuria scabra (assembly GCA_037179385.1). Classification (NCBI taxonomy): domain Eukaryota; kingdom Metazoa; phylum Echinodermata; class Holothuroidea; order Aspidochirotida; family Holothuriidae; genus Holothuria; species Holothuria scabra. The sequence continues at coordinate 12,820,997 of CM074194.1, forward strand.
GCTAACAAGATTTTCAGACTTTGATCCCTGGTGACTCCAGATGACCTTTGACCTCTTCCGAAAACAAAAGGGCCGATCTTCTGACCATAGCGGGTCCGTCATACCCAAATATGAAATCTATCCAAGTTTATCTTGGTAAACCATGCCAACAAGGTTTTCAGACTGTGACCACTGGTGACTCCAGATGACCTTTGACCTCATTCAAAAACAATAGGGACCATCTTCTGACCATAATGCATCAACATACCAAATATAAAATCTATCCAAGTTTCCTATCTTGAAAAATATCGTGCTAACAATATTTTCAGCCTTTGGCCCTTGGTGACCCCAGATTAACTTTGACCTCCCTTAAAAACGAAAGGGATCATCCTCTGACCATAACTCATCCACATACCAAATATGAAATCTATCCAAGTTTCCTATCTTGAGATATCGTGCTAACAATATTTTCAGCCTTTGACCCCCGGTGACCCGAGATGACCTTTGACCTCCCATCAAAAACAGTAGGGACCATCTTTTGACCATAACACATCCACATACCAAATATAAAATCAATCCAAGTTTCCTTCCTTGAGATATCGTGCTAACAATATTTTCAGCCTTTGACCCCTGGTGATCCCAGATGACCTTTGACCTCCATCAAAACCATTAGCAACTCTCTTCTGACCATAACCACCACATACCAAATATGAAATCTATCAAAGTTTCCTAACTTGAGATATCGTGCTAACAAAGTTTTTAGCCTTTGACCCCGGTGACCCCAGATTACCTTTGACCTCCATCAAAAACGATAGGGACCATCTTCTGATCATAATGCATCCACATACTACATATGAAATCTATCCACGTTTCCTTACTTGAGATACCGTGCTAACAATATTTTCAGCCTTTGACCCCTGGTGACCCCAGATGACTTTTGACCTCCATCAAAACCAATAGCAACCATATCCTGACCATAACTTATCCACATACCAAATATGAAATCTGTCCAAGTTTCCTAACTTGTGTTATCGTGCTAACAAAGATTTCAGAAATTGACCACCGGTGACCCCAGATGACCTTTGACCTCCATCAAAACAATAGGGACCATCTTCTGACCATAACGCATCCACATACCAAATATGAAATTTATAAGTTTCCTATCTTGAGATATCGTGTTAAGAAGATTTTCAGCCTTTGACCCCTGGTGACCCCTGGTGACCCCAGATGACCTTTGACCTCCATCAAAAACAGGAGGGACCACATTCTGACCATAACGCATCCACATACCAAATATGAAATTTATAAGTTTCCTATCTTGAGATATCGTGCTAAGAAGATTTTCAGTCTTTGACCCCCAGTGACCCCAGATGACCTTTGACCTCCATCAAAAACGATAAGGACCATCTTCTGACCATAACGCATCCACATACCAAATATGAAATCTATCCAAGTTTCCTATCTTGAGATACCGTGCTAACAATATTTTCAGCCTTTGACCCCCGGTGACCCCAGATTACCTTTGACCTTCATCAAAAACGATAGGGACCATCTTCTGATCATAATGCATCCACATACTACATATGAAATCTATCCACGTTTCCTTACTTGAGATATCGTGCTAACAATATTTTCAGCCTTTGACCCCTGGTGACCCCAGATGACTTTTGACCTCCATCAAAACCAATAGCAACCATATCCTGACCATAACTCATCCACATACCAAATATGAAATCTATCCAAGTTTCCTAACTTGAGTTATCGTGCTAACAAAGTTTTCAGAAATTGACCACCGGTGACCCCAGATGACCTTTGACCTCCATCAAAACAATAGGGACCATCTTCTGACCATAACGCATCCACATACCAAATATGAAATTTATAAGTTTCCTATCTTGAGATATCGTGCTAAGAAGATTTTCAGCCTTTGACCCCTGGTGACCCCAGATGACCTTTGACCTCCATCAAAAACAGGAGGGACCACATTCTGACCATAACGCATCCACATACCAAATATGAAATCTATCCAAGTTTCCTATCTTGAGACATCGTGCTTACAATATTTTCAGTCTTTGACCCCCGGTGACCCCAGATGACCTTTGACCTCCATCAAAAACGATAAGGACCATCTTCTGACCATAACGCATCCACATACCAAATATGAAATCTATCCAAGTTTCCTATCTTGAGATACCGTGCTAACAATATTTTCAGCCTTTGACCCCCGGTGACCCCAGATTACCTTTGACCTTCATCAAAAACGATAAGGACCATCTTCTGATCATAATGCATCCACAAACTATATATGATATCTATCCAAGTTTTCTAACTTGAGATATCGTGCTAACAAAGTTTTCAGATATTGACCCCCGGTGACCCCAGATGACCTTTGACCTCCACCAAAAACAATAGGGTTCTTCCTCTCAGTATGGCGCATCTATGTACCAAGTTTGAAAACTGTCATACATTCCTATCTTGAGATACCGTGCTAACAAGCAAAGCGTCACAAACACATACATACACACGCCATCATGATTGCATAGGTTTCTCTTACTATCGAAACCAAAAAGGCCGTGGTCGGGTGGACTTGAACCAATGGTTGGAAACTGGGCCGTAAAACGTCATCTAACCTAATAAAACCTTAACCCATAGTTGCCACTCTTTGCATTCTTTGTATCAACACGCGTATGTCATTTCCTCAGAGTGAGCAATATTCAGTGTCCCATGTTAAGTTTTTCGATTATCTTTCAGCTTATACTGTACTTTCCATGGAAAGCACATCATCAACATAAGCCCATAGTCCTGCACTGTTTCGTGGAAGCTTGATTCGGATTTTTTTTTTTTTTTTCAATTTTTTCACGGAATTGGTCCCCGAACGTTTGAGAGCTTTTCCGATCGGGCAGTTCGGCTAACCCGTCCAATCCGAAAAAAACGATGTAGGTTTGGTCTCTGGTGGGATAAGGCTCATCGATTTCAGATGGCCGTTGCTGTGTCCAAACCACCGATTGCACGGATTGGGCATATCAAAATCCGGTACAGTGAACTCTTTTACGCCTCCCACCAAACTTGTGTTGGATGCACTGATTTTTCAGATAGCATATAGCGAGTAAACGTTTTGAGTCTAATATGACCATATTGGCTTTCACTAAACAAAACAAACATACAATTAGGCTATAATGTTTTCTATTTTTAATTGGAAGGCATCAACAAAAACATATTACAAAATTATTTGAAATATAGCATTTCATACCTTTAAAAAATCAAAATCATTAGCAATTTGGGATGATTTCTTCTTCAAGGCAACAATGAAGCAAAATTGTTTCAATAAACCACAACCAATGATGAAGCGGTTATTCTTCAACTGTCCAATTTGATTTTGTAAATGACCTTTCGAGTTGAAAAGTTCCAACGTATTAGGACAGATATAGAGTGTTTTCATTTGACGTCATGAGTGGCTAGCCACACCTTAACCCGTGCAAAACATCGACAGGTATTCACGTCGGTGGTCAACTGCTTTCAGCTAGCTATATATACTACACTAAGGTTTTGCCCGTCAGTCAAGAAAGAGCTAATGACGTCAGTGGAAACACTCGACAGGACTTTAATTCCAAACTTTACAAAAATTAAATACGATAGTCGACATTGCTTACTCACAAAAAACACAATATACAACCGATTGAATGTTTGTGTAAGAATAAAAATACACAGAAAAACGGCGCAAATGAGTCAAGCATATTTGACGAAGTTTGACCTCGATATTTCCAGAACTAGTTTGCCCCAAATTTTTAGTTGACACAATAAATTATTATCTGCCACATAGAATTTAGAGATAAGACTACCTTTCAGAAAGGAGTGATTACTATTTTATTTTTATTTAAAAACGTTTACATTACAATCCACTTAGTACCATGCTGCGTGAAAAAATGGTTATTGGATTGATCCTGGTATTGTGACAAGAGTTTGTTTTAGTAGACCTGGTAGCCTCGTAGGGGATATTTTTTCAGAAGGATATGCTTTCTGTCGGAAAGTACGTACCACATTATGCCTCAAACAAAATCATAGTTATTTATAAAAACGTGCTGAGAAATAAAATTTGTTTGACATCTTGGGGTTGCACCCCCCCCCCCTCCTTCCAGAGTTTCTATGGCTATTCAAACTACTGACGCTCGTCCTGCGATACAACACTAAATAAAAATCCTCTAAAAATAGGCTTTGCGTTATAGTACAGTGATTCCCGAATTAAAAATAGGCTTTAAAGAAATTCAAGAGCCAAACTATGACACAACTTAAGCCAGGATCAACAATGAGACTTCCATCTATGAGAATAAACAGACCATACTGCTAAAATATCCTTAAATATACCCCCGCCACATATCTCCCTGGCTTGTCGATAACATAAACATATCTTTATTCTGCCTCATTAAACTTCAAATTATCTTTTTTCTTTCAAATTAAGTTTTTCCGAGAAACTCTCGATGGTCTCGTCTGCAAAACTGTTATATAACACCTGAACAATGTTTTTCACGTATTTTGGAATGAATAAAACATACCCTGAGAGATCACACCATTTACCACTTTCTGTTGTTGACTCAAAAGTCGGCAATGAACGTTCTAATTTTAAAATTCTGCATCAAGATCAAAATGAGATCAAGACCCTACCTGCCTGCAGGTGTAAATATAAGTCATTTACATAAAACTTCAATTTGAGCAAATTTTAATTTGTTGCCTGAATTCAAGCCACCTGCGGTTTTACAACTGATATTACGATGTAAACAATAGCTATCCTATGGTACAGCAACTGAATAATTATATTTACACATATCTACTGTACAGTAATTTAATTTTCATACACGAATCCCAGAGTATCATTTTCTACAAATATCGAACTGTTAAAACACACATTACGATTAAATACATACACACAAGCACATACAGGCCGATTTATTCTCACAGTTCTGAATCAGCTCCACGACGAAACCCAAATCCCAAACCCTGGACAGGGGGCTTGGCCGGGAGCGACCTTTCCTCAATGTCAGAGACCGGACCAAATCGGACTAATTGACCCAATCGGGCGGGAAACTGGACAGTTAAATTTCATAGGGAGTCGAGAAAAACTAGAGAAAACAGTCCTCTGAGGCCATGATCAAACCCATTTTACATAGTCCACTTAACTGTACTTTTCTTCGTCATGAGTTTTCTATATTCAAAATCGTTGTTCCTACAATGCATAGTAGTATCCCAGAACTCCTCAAATGAACCGATGTGTCCTGAAAAATTAAACAACAGTTCATTCATAATTAGTTATAACCCTCAATTTCTGTTGGTCCAATACTGCCCAGTGGCCATTAACTCCCACATAAATTAACGGTAACTGAAAAACTGCATTAAACGCACTTACCTTAGGCTATAAGGCATGTGACGTCACGCGATTGAATTTTCCCGGCAATGAAGGGCAAATCATACACGCGGTAAGCGTATTTACAGCAGGCGCACACAGTATTCCCATATAAACTGCTGTGACATATACTGCGCTTGTTGATAAAATTACAGACGCTTGCCCGTCAAATGACGTCATTGAAATTGCCTTATTGCTATTTGGCATCTTAGGCTATTACGTCTTCTTTATATTTTGTCTTCTTAATCATACTCATGTTACGACTGAATGAGCAAAATAAACAAAGATAGGTTTTTAAAAAGAGTGACAGTGAGACGCATAAAAACGATTCCGGGCCATGTTCATATCCTTAACCAGCACACGAGATAAGCTCCCCCAACCCAATCGAAGAAATTATTGCATTTTTGAGTAACTGTTGATACTGTGTAAATGGTATTGTAAGGTAGTACTAAATTTTAAGAAAGCAAAAATTTCCTGCAAAGACACCGAAAAAATATAGCAAATGATATTAGTAAGGGGAGCAACACAGTATTAAGAAAAGAACCTTTTTTCAACCCGAGGGGTGATCTTCATATTTTATTTCTAGTTTGCATTAGAATAAAAGAAAACTCTCTTCAAACAAAACACCTGAGGCCACAAAACCCAGGTGCTGCAAGCGGCATAGACCTTAAGCCGACTTGACGGCTGTCAGCGAAGATTCGAATTCAGTCCAACTGGCTCGATTTTATGTGACAAGATAATTCATCTCGTGGGAGAATCTGCCGCTCGCTACTGGAAAATGCTGACGTAAGAAAGGTTAGAACCATCAAAACTCCCTCCTCATCAGAACAAGAGATTTAATCTTGGTCGAAGACTACTAGGTAAGTGTTTACAAGCCATCCATGTGGGCGTCTTTTCACCTTATTTCAAGCCGAATGAACTTTTTTCATTTGTTTCCATAATTATACGGCCTTCCTTCGAATTCCTGCAATATTGCAACGCTGAGGGTTGGATTGCTACATTAGTCATGAAATCTCGATGTGAGAAGCTTATCATGAAGGCGAAGTACTTATACATTACCACTCGACCCTTCAGAAACACTTCACACTAAGTCGTGTAGCCCACGTTAAAGAATTAAGGACATGTAATGTACCAGATCACATTGTGCCCAATTGCAGTCTTACACATTTAAGTTGTTTATTTTCATTTCTTCCAGGTATCCTAATTGTGACAAAAAATATTAAGCAGAGCAGCTTTGAACTGTTGAACTCCCTGGTGTTCCAAAGAAAGAACTATACACTATGCAGATTTCATTGTTTTTCATAATTCATTTTACGAAGACAAACAAGTCAGATAAGAAAGGAGAATTTTTCCAGCTCTACAGAGTCCTTACACACGTGACGTCAAACTGGTGAGCCACGCCTACTGGAGGGCAAAAATGGACAGTGTTTTAGTGCATCAGTCACACGTCGGTCTTGGGCTACTTCTCAGCTATAGCTGCACTAGCTAACATACTACAATATATTTTGCCCGTCAGAAGGGGAGGGGCTTGTGACGTCAGTGAAAGCACTCTAAACAGTGTACACCATGCTTCCTCAAATAGCGGCACACGCGCCACAAGTGGGGCGCAACGTGGTTTGGAGTGGCGCAAAAAGTTATTGGGAGAATTTGAAAAATTTAACTTCTCATAACTTTTCTAACAAGAATTGTTCTGTCTCATGAATAAGTACTTTAAATAAATCTAATACTTACGACAGACTGACGTCACATACCGACAAGGATATAATGATGTCCTATTTGTTCTCACAAGAAAGTAAAACCACCCTCACTTTTTACATTCATTAGAGTCAGTGCTTTGTCGATCCACCATTACCAGTGAATCGACAAAAACTGTAAAGTTTGTGAAAAATTTTAGCCGGGAAAATTGAACAAATTTTGCACCATTTTGCAAGTAAGTCCCCTCTGAAACGCAAAAACTTTCATAAGGGGAGGGGGACACCTCCCTCCCCTTATACCCCTCCCTCAGGACGGCGATCAGTGGCGCATTATTTCAGTAACATTTAGCAATGTGGTGCTTCAGAAAATTTTATTGAGGGAAGCCTGGTGTACACAGTTGTAGAACCCTACTACAGCTATGCAGGTTGCCAAGGTAGGAAACAAGGGGGAGGAGCATTTAAACTGCCCTATTGACTCAAGTGCAAATAATATACCACCCACAAATGCCAGTTTCTTGTGTAAAATATGCTAATACAGCTCTGTAACAACCAGGGTGCTGCCCTTATAATAAGAGGACCATACAGGAAGCCCTTACCCCCAAAGTAGGATTTTACTTTCCATAGGTGACTCCTTCACTATTGAGTTTGCACGTCTACAAAAAATTCTGCAAGTAGGCTATCATTGCACTTTTCATTGCACTTACAATCTCTTACAGCATGTAATTCTTTCCCAAATAGTTCTCATAAACATAAAAAATGTACAGAAATGGATACAAATTGATATTACCTGGATGAGAACTTTCACATTCCCCAAAAAAGAGAAGTTTGTAAAAACGTTGCTGAACCCATCATACATAATCTTATTTCCATCAATATTACCTTCCAAGATGTTCTAGGGGACCAAATTACTCCTCCATCTTAAACAATCCCCAATCCCCAGTTTATCCCCCCAGGCAACTTCCTACCTGTGATTTGCCCAGGACAAGTTCAACCAAAGGCAACCACCCAAATATCTTATGGGAAATAGTTGGCCTTATTCCTCCAATTTTTTCCCAGAAACCCGCAGCTGTACCGTTACCCCAAAATTTATGTAGGTACATAGTATGGGTGAAAGCATCTGCATGCAGAAATTACAGTCTCTTCAAAAAAAAAACTGTTCACATACCCTAGCCCCACCCTTCCACCCTCATCCCTCTTATTAGAAATAATTCTGTCCTGCAACGATCCCCCAGACCACCTTCAATTTTGCATCCATTTCATTATGATATAAGGGCAAGGAACTAAATTCATATATTCTGATTTAATTTATATTCGCTCCAAATCTTTGATTCTCAAAATGTCAGCAGATAAAGTAGCCGCATGTTTAGCATTACCGCAAGTAAAAGTTCAAGACAAGTAGGATACGAAAAATGACTAGTTGTCTGTGATATCCGTCGATTGTTTTGGAAATGAAGAGATAGGGATCTGAGTTTCCCATGGGAAATGTATAAAGCTTACAAAATACTACCTATTTTGTATTCATAGCACAAAATCCACGAGAATATAAACGGGCAGTTAAGTTTAAAGAAACCAAAACAGTTTTCATTAATATGAGATTTTGATGAGAGCTTTGCTTGCCAGTTCCTTTCACTGTGAGTTGAAAATTTGACAGCCTTATCTTCGTTTTTAATTGAGAATTACAAACGGAAATTGAATGAAAATTTTACCAAAATACCGAGATTCAATATTCCTCTGACTTGTCAAAACTACAATTTAGCTTAAATCCAAATTTAAAGTTATTAACAAGTCCCTGGCAAAAGCTTGTCCCACGAGTAAGGACGCTCATTCCAAATAGAATACATTCGAAACAGATGGCAGAATATGACCTTCAAAAGAGGATGCACTGTGTGTAGGGTGTCAAGTTACTGCCCATGGTGGAGTAACACAAGCAGTGTTTTTTGACAGGTAATTGCACCAGAGTTCATTGTCTTCCAACTTTTCAAAAGTTCAATTGAAGAATTTAAATTAGAAAAGAAATCACACTAGCTAAATGGGGTCTATGATAGATGAAAATGTCTGTTCTAATCTGTTATGTAATTTTAAATTTGGTGAAAGTTTCAGAATGAATTCTTGGAGCTGCTGCAGGTTAGTTAGGACTGCACTTTGCTTTAAACCGTAGGGAGTCCAAAGTGACAATGACCTCATCCAAAGGACTGTAATCACAATGCTACATATGACAGACTCCATTTTGCAAAATTCTGACCTAAGCTTCCTGAGGAACATGGAGGAAATGTGAAATAAAACATAATGTTATTTTAAAAACTTGTGTTCTCCAGCAACAAAGGCTCCCTTGGGTTTTTAAGTTCTTCATGTAATGTTATTGTATTGTTTTTTGAGTTTGCTTGCACTGTCACCAACAGGGCTAATAAAAATTATTACTTCCCAGGGAGGGATGAAAATTACTTCCCAGGAAGGGAATAAAATTTCTCACAATGATATTTTCATCTACAGAGAGGAAATTTTTCCAAATTCACCAAATTTCCTGGGAAGGAGTCTCCAATCTTCCCAACATTTTCCTCCCATGGTCACCACTAAATGGGTCCTGCCATTTGCAAGGACTTTAGCTGCATGGATTATCCAATGCAAAATTCTGAATAGTCTTGCAAAGAGGGTAAAGGTGGGAAGATACAGAGCCCTTCCCTTTCAACAATTTAAAAAAAATGCCTAGACTGCAAATGGTGCAATACATGAAACAAGTTAAATTTAAAAAATGAAAAGAATGATTTGTATTGACTAACTATTCTCTGCAAAATTGGTCCAATGTGACTTCCTTTGATCTCAATATATGAAAGAATATTTCTCTTCAGATTTTTTTTTATTTTAGGAGGGGGTCAATAGATAGGAAGGGTATTTTTTATGTTTGCAACATTTGCGATGAAAACTCAGTCTGGTTAAATCAATACCTGTTGCTGTTATGTGCACTGTAGTACCCTCACCTGCAAAACATTTTGACACTGAATATAAAGTGAACACTTCACATATTCGTGGAAAACAAGACCCTTCTTTGGACATCACTTGGCGACGAACATTTCTGCTGATCTCAAGGCAAGAGTCTTGGCGCCAATGCCAGTAAAGAGCCTCTAACCAAACAATACTTATATCTAGTGTATTGATATAGATGTATCTGGTCCAAGGTTTTTAGCCATCAACTACCATGCCTTATAATATCCAAATACAAATTGAAGCTGCTCTGAATAGATAAAATTCCAGTAATTTTCCAGAATTTTCCTTTTGGTTATTTCATTACAAAACATGTTTTCTGGCTTCATGCTGACTATTCACATATGCCACCATTTATTTCAATTACATTGAAGACCAGGCCTGTTGAGGCAGTGTTTCATAAGGTCTTTGAAGGGCAGAGAGAGGGTAGAAAAAGGAAAAAAATAAATGTAAATGATTGAAAAAGAGGTGTGGAAGAGGGGTACAATGGAAGAAATATGAAATGCCAACTATTTAATCGTGTTTCACCATACGCAGCACACCTATGAGCACACGAGCATGGGGGGGGGGGGGGGAGAATGTAGCAATCTGGCAAGCTCCTCAGCAGAGGAATTCTGGAATTTGAATGGAAACTGTTGTTTTAACTATTTACAAGACGAATAAGGAAATTGTGAGAAACTTGATGAATTTCCTGGAAAACATTTTCTTTTCCTGCCCTGCACATGAAAGCCTTGAAGTTTGAAGCATGCGAATGAGATTGCACACATCATCACTCACCTCAAATCACTGTGAGGAGTGTGACTTTTTGCAAAACTTACTGAAGATTTGGAGCTCATATAATTTATTACAGTTTAATAAGCATGAAAACTGATGCGGAATAAATTTCTATTCCATCTGGTGCTTGGTACTCTATCTATACACAAACTATCTGTCAAGTTTGTCATACAAAATCTTCATTTCATTTCTTCAAATTACTGGAAACTTCCTAGTTTCTTCAAAATGGAGGCAATAATAGTTTTGAGATTCAATGCATTTACTTGTTTGTCAGTTTACCTCATTGGGTTTTTTTTTTTTTTTGAATGTCATTTTTATTACAAGAACAAATTCAAACCCAGATGAAATGTGATAAATGAAACTTGACCTACAAAGTCAAACAGGTTTTGTTCATGCTGTTTCCTTTTGCCATTTATGGGTGATAATAGTGGAGAACCAGGAAGCTCCTGCCTAAGATATATATGCATATTTGAAAGGAATTTTACCTATTTAGCACATGCAAGCAGCAAAGGAAAATCTTAATTGTGCTTTCCTGGGGAAAAACATACATTTTACATGCCCTTTTGCCTACTATTATTGCTCTAAAGTACTCAATTAATTGCCTCATTTAAGCTGTCTTTCTCCAAGTAAAAACCACAAAAATACCCCAAGTTCCCAATCTCAAGGAAAATTGATCATGAAACTTCTCCACTTGAGCCTGAATCCTATTTAAATGATTGCAGAATAAGAATAGCTTAGAAGTATCCATTCTGCCTATCATAAATCTTACACGACCCTCGATAAGGTCAATTTAACAAAATCTAGAATAATATCTGACTTGCTCCTCGAAGCAAACCTCCCCGCATCTCGAGGTATGACACTGAAAGCTCTTATACCACTGACAACCATCAAAGAGATTGAGGAGCCTCCTTCATCCTGTCATTTGTCTTAGACGACATTTACGTCTCCAGATTTGATTATGTGATGAGTTCCACCTCAGCTTGACAACTCCTCTTAAAACATAGCCATCTGAACCGTTATTGCATCCACTCAAGGGACAGCGTCTCCCTATTGCCAACTTCTTGCACAATTCTTCATCATCCCGAAACCAGAATCTGAAGTTAAAATGGATGAAAAGGAAAGTAAAAACTTCTTGCCAGGAAAAGGTGGCATTTTACATATATGTGCTATTCTAGTACATGTATGTGCATATTCCACCTGGGGGATAAAACATTCTATGAGTGGCCACTTAACTTTAAGTCAAATTCTTTAAATAATTTCCAAGTAAATGCTTTTTCAAAAACTACTTGGCCTCATGGGTTCGGAGATTACTCAACATTCACAACATTTTACAAAAAGAAAACCAGTCACAGAAATGTCACATTTGAAAGTCATGAACATTAAATAGCCCCTTGTACTCTTTAAAAAAATCTTTTCTCCTGTATAAACACTTATTTCAAGTTATAAATTTCCATGGGAGGTTATAAGGCAAATATCCTCATCCCCAACATTTACCATGCTTCCAATTAAGTTACTGCCAGCTCCTCTCAGAACTGTTTTAAAACTTCTACACTCTAAAATCAAAAGAGTGAACTTAGTCACTCTTTGAAAGAGTGAAAAGGGTGAATTCACTCCTTTAGAGTAATAATTCACTCCAAGAAGATTGAAATTCAATCCCAAAAGAGTGAAATTCCCTTAAAACGAGGGAAGTTTCCCTCTTGATGGAGTGTCCACAGTGATTGCTCTTAAAAAAGAATTTCCCCTTTTCCTCTAGTGAAATTCACTCTTTTTGGAGTGAACTTCACTCCTCTTGGAGTGAATTTACACTTTTCACTCGATCAAAGAGTGACTAAGCTCACTCTTTTGATTTTAGAGTGTATATGTGAAGACCAAAGCATAGTTCATTCCTTACTGCCAGATGTGAAAGGGGTAATGAGGCCTTGAATTTTAATTTAGATGCTCCTGGTGTGCCTACAAATCACACTCCTCAGGAAATTAAGGAGTGTGGTAGGTGTGCTACTTTATAAAACTTTAATAGATTTCTATAAGTTCCAAATCTCTATCTAGGTGTGCAAAAAAATCACTCTCCTCACAGTGGTTTTAGGTGAGTGATGGTGTGTAATCCCACTTGCAAGCATTGAAATTCAAGGCCAGGTAAAGGGCCAAGTTTTCCAATAAAATGTTTGCCTTAAAAAGCCACCTAGACAAATAATCAAAACTAAACCTAATTCAATCAAAGTGGAAAATCTTGAACCATTTTGCATTTAAGGCCCCTTGAAAAAGGCAAGAAATCATCCATTGGGGAAGGCGAAACTCAAACAGTGAGGTCCTCCCCTTCCCAACTGCCATTACACTGGTTGCGAGCCTGATTAAGAAATAATTTAATGAGCCTAAAGCCCCTCACTATGCATTCTGCATTATAAAAGGGCTAAGTTGCTTCTTTTGAACTTTCCAACTCTAATGTTGGTTACCAATTGCAAATTTTTGTTTCCAACAACCAAAAAGATAATTAAAGGTGACATGTGCATGTCTTTAATGAGCACCTTAAAGGTCATTTGTCACACCAGCCCCCTTAATATCTTCTACCCTCAGCCCCAAAAACCAAGTTCTTCAATTTGTTCTTCTTTGACATCAGTGTGGCAACCCAAAGAAACTGATCCAAAATTTACCTAACATCAGACTATTGCCTTTTGAAAGGCACACAATCTTCATGCCCACTACATTTTTCCTCAAAATGAAATTTAAAGCAAGAAAATTAGGTTTGAAAGAAATGCCAAAATTCTTCTCTTTCTGATATCTACAGGATTTATGTCATACATGAAACTACAATCAAGGACTGTAACATTAAAGCATTTGATTTTCCCATTTATTTCTACTTGTACTGTTGTATTTCAGTATCACTCAAACTCTACATAACAGCTAGCAGTAGTCTTGAGTCACAGAATGAACCACAGGAAAGTTGAACAGTCAGGCAGCTTATTTAGTCACACTTTTTGAACCATAAGGGTCAAAATAATTGAATATATGTAAATTTTTAATAGATATAATTCCAAAATGCTGACTCTAAATGTCTTGTTTACAGGGTTACTAAAATCAGGCTGAAAAATCGTGAGCACAATGCTTCCCAAACTGGGTTGGCATGATTAGCAAATGGAACAAAGTAAAAAGCGTTTGGTTATATTGTTTCTAACAATAATGCAGACTCAGACTATGCTGAAGCACATAAAGGGTGGAAATTGAGATGCTGAAGCACATAGAGGGTGGAAATTGAGACGCTGAAACACATAGAGGGTGGAAATTGAGCCGACCTTTCACTTGGTTCAGCCCCTGCATGAAGTACATTCCACATATGTGAATGAGTGGAGATTCAAAGTCAGTCTAAAAGGATTCAACAAATCCAACTGCCATACACTATGTAAGATGTGTGAAGAAGATCCCTAAAAATTCTTACATTACACTGGTAACCTCTTAAATTTGTTTTTCCTAAATACAAGGCCCACTCCGATAATTCTCCCTTCACTAGCTACTGAAACTTAACTATTACGCCATCCCAACATTCAAGTAAATGGATTTATGTAGGATATCAAGCCTATACTGACCCAGGTCTCATATAAAGAATATCTAATCAACTTTGCTACATTTTTCGTCTGATGTTATGGAACCAAACATTTAAAAAATTGTCTTATCTGGCCAGATGGATGATGTTTTGTATAATGTGATGCAATGTAATATAAATGTAAATCACACTTGATATACAGTAGCACACTACACAAACAAAGGTTTTCTGAGGCACTTTTTAAAGGAGCAATCCTCTCACCCCAAACTATAATTCTAGTAGGTATTTACCAAAATTCTCAATTGGCTCAGCTCTTTGATTGATAGTTAATTCAAACAATGCAGAGTATAAACGAAGCATATATTACACAACATGAACTGTACTGAGAGTGTTTTGATTATACACATTGAGCTTTTTTATATTCAACCTGAAGCAATAAACTGAGATTATGTCTGAATGATGAATTTTAGACAATTGTGGGGAGGGCTTAAGTAAGAAGGTTAGGAGGATTGGTACTTTTTGGGATGAAAGCATTGGGCCTTTATATATTGCAATACTTGAACAACATTTCACGTTGTCTGACAACACATTCCACAACTTAGAAACATAGACAGAAAAAGACCTCTCAGCGAAGGTGAAATTGCTTTTGAATGGCACAGCAAGGGATGATATTGACTCTTGGTCATTAGACCGTAATCTGTGTTTTGATTTAGGGACTTCACACAGTAAATTCTTTAGATACTGTGGAGTGTCATCATTGAGAGATATTTAAATACTAAGGATAGCATGTTGTGTTCAATACTTTCAGTAATTGGGTAATTGGAAGCCAATGCAAAGTTCTTGAACAGACCTTAACACTGGTGAATTTACTTTCACAAAGTATTAATGTGGGGGCAAAATTTTGAACACACTGTAATGTGTTTACAATACCACATCTTGGAGCAGGAAAAATAAAACACATCTGACAGATACTTTTGTGAACAGTTAGTTGCATCTCACTGGAAGCATGGGGGTACTAAATCATATCATTTGTGTACCAAAAGGAAAATTCCCGGCAACTTCTTGACTTGCACCAAAGGGGTTGAAATAACAAGGTCTTTTCTACATGTGAAGTAGAAATTTTATCTCCAGGAGTTCTTTCATAGTATTTTTCACACAACTCATGATTATAATGTCATATATTGGTTTGGAGGTCCAACACCAGTGCTAACAGCTACCAGGTTGCTCCATTAAAAAAATAGCCAAAATTCTTAGTTTTGGTTGCACAAGTTGTGACATTTTACACCACACATATGGTCAAATGAGAAAAACCTTCATGCATGACCACAACTTTACACTGTTTTGAGATTCTGACTTTCACAGGCCTGGAAAATGCATTTTCAAAATTTCACATTTTCTACAAGGGTCACTTGGAAAAGTCATATGAAGAAGAAAAAAGAGGGCATGCACCCTTCCAATGTCCTAAGAAAAAATATAATTGTAGGTGTGAATTGATGAACAGAAATTAAATTTCATACCACCACTCTGAACCAAGGGCTTCCATCTGGTTTTGGATTTGGGGAGCAATTATTTTTCAACAACCAAAACCCTAGATCATGTCCTGGACTGGGTCCCTCTATAAGCGTCGCACCAAGACCAAAACAAGTGCACACATATATGCCTACAAAAAAATATACAAGTTCACTTAAATTGACATGCACAAACACAAAACATTAATAAATGGCACATTGTAAATGCAATTTTTTCACTTTAATAGGCTCAAATACATATTTCTTGAAGCCATAAATTCCCCTGTATACCACAATGTTACAGGATGTTTATTCTGCCCGTCGTTTCTTTTTTAATACACCTGCATAATGGGGGGGGGGGAGGGTAAAGGAAAATGTTTTTCCCACCATTTCCATGGAGGGGGGAAATCCCCCCCCCCAACAAGGATTGACACACCTGCTCTGTACTGTATAATGATGGATGTCCTGAGAAAGTATATGATTTCAAGTGTAAATTATCAAACCTGAATTAAAATTGGTAAATACTATGTACTGACAACTTTCTAACAATGGAGAATGAAAAGTTATATGGCCACTTCATTAATTCACATCAAGCATGATCCAAAAATGTCTCAGCCAACTTTTCATAACCAGTGCTATGACAGAGTAGAGAAAAGTGGTGGTTTTTGGAAGGAACCAAGCATAGGAAACACAAAGTTTATGATGGGGTATCCAATCACGTCACTATTATGTAAGTTTCGTACCAAGAAAAATCCAAAGTCTTCAGAAGTGAAACTTTAACAATTTAGAGTATTTTCCATTCCAGTTGTCAGAACTGACCCATCTGTTTTCACAAGAATTGAATATATGAGCAAATCTATTGGATTTTAAAGCTTGCTACAGTACTATGAAGCTGTAATGTAGAAATCTGATGATATTTTTTCTCACAATTTTTGTTTAAAGACTTTTATTCAAGACTTGACAGTATGTTTTATTAGTAAGCCATTGTACAACCATTTTGATTTAAAATTTCAAACACTCCCTTGCCTTAAAGGACTAATTCTCTCACCCTATACTACAATTTTTGTAGTAGTACACAAAAATTTGCAATTGGCACAGCCCTTTGATTGACAGCAAGTTCACAAAATGCAGAGAATGGAAGCTTACACTACCCAGCATGTAGAGAACTCTACTGAGGGTCTTTGATTACACATTGAGGTCTTGTATATTCACACTGAAGCCATACATACATACGTACGTATATACACACATACATACACACATACATACACGCATACATACATACACACACACACGCCACCATGATTGCATTGGTTTCTCTTATTATTGAAACCAAAAATTGCATTTATTTTTAAGTCTTTTGAAATTGACATTTTTTGTGTATGAATGCACTTTGGTTAAACAACTGTGCACTAGAGCAGAATTATTCACTCTCTGAGATTAATGCTATCAAAGGATGCACTCTGGGTGCATCTTTTTGCATGAGCCCTGTGATCATGCATTCCCTATGTAAATGCACTGTCCATCTTTATTTACCCTTTAAATATTTAAAGGTGTTCTTCAACAGTACTGAAGACCCATAAATACCACGATGATATATTTTTGAGGTATCTCCCATCAAATAATGAGGGAAAACAACCCGGTGAGCTAAAACTGGAAAAAAAGTGTGGCGGGCTTGAGTTGAACCAATTGGTGAGACACTGGGCAATAAAACCCCATCTAACTAGATGTAACTCATTAGATCCACTATTCTTTTTTAAGGTGAAAGACTTGCCTGGTAGTCCCAAATTGTTGGTTTATCATCATCAACTGGCTCTAAAAGTCTTCAAAGACAACTCAATAAACAGCCAATACATGCTTTAAGGACTGCATAATATATTTTGACTTTGGATTTAGAAAAAACCTCAGTAACAAGCATCGCCTTAAATTACCAACAAGTCACCCATTATTGACCAGCACATTCACGATAGAACAACTTTGATTAGAGAGTAATTTTTTTCAAGAGATGTTTACCTACAAGACAATTCATCGACAAGGCAGTCAGAAACATTTGATGAAACTCAAGAAAAATACGAACCTTATCGCAACACATCATCTCAGAATGTTGAGCAGCTAAAAGGTCAATATCCTAAGTTTGGTAAAAACTTATGAGATTTTCCCTAGCACAGTAAAACATTTTCTAATGCATAAAAATTCAACATTCAACCAGTGAATAATTTATCCGGTATTGCATCGCAAAATGCGATGCAAAATGACAGATTTGCGACACAAATAAAAATAGGTGTAGCAAAATTTGCGATACAATTTTCGAGCAAAAGTTCCGGTACTTGGTGAATGGAAATGACAACTGTTCATTATACTATTAGTACACGCACACTTGCCAAGCAACGAAACACTGCAAAAAACAGCAAGAAAAGTATCCAGACACTTGAGTACGTTCAAAACAGCAGGGTAATTATGCCTATTTACGAAACTTTTACGTGCACCTATTGGCCCCTAGTTACATTGTCGATGGTGCAACTTAAAAGTATGCAGCTGCGGTGTATGAGGCACTCTGTAATCGCTACTGTTACGATAGCTCAGAGACTTCCCATAGGGATCAAACTGCCTCCACAGAAACACGAGGCTAGCCTAGGCTCTACACATCTCCATATACAAACACGTTAGGATAGTGCAAGGTCTGGCACAAATAACACTGAAGAAAAAGCATCATAGGGCAAAATTACAGGGGGTTAATCTTTCGAAAATAGTATGAAGGGCTTAGTAAGAGTATTTTGCACATGCCTCATAATTATTTTATGAAATGTGTGAAAACTTGATTATATTAGACATCTTTCAAATTGACATCGTTCTGACTACCCTGAATGAGGCTATAGCAACATGAGAAGTTTGAGAACACTTTAAGAAATGGATAGCAAGCTAGAAATTTAGGAAAAGTCCCAGGATTTAAGAAGCATGCAAACTGCTTATTATCATGGTGGAAGAAAAACAATAAGGTTACTGACTGTCTTCTGGCCCTGTTCCAGTTTGTTAGCAGTGCATCAAGTTTGTTGAGTGAATGTTTTTGACACACTTTCTGGAGGACCTCATACTGTACAGCAAAGCAAGGAGCTGATTCAGTCCGATATGGAATTGAAGTCAGTGCCTTGTTTCTGCAGATCCATAAAAAACTATTGCAGACAGGACTTTTCGTGGAACAATGCAGTCACATAAAGTCAATGTTTAGGTTTAGTTTCAGCATATAACTTAACACCCTATCATAGCAGGGTATAGCATCTGGGCATGAATCAGAGAACTGCATAGAAGAAGAAGAGTATGACAGTGAAAATTACCATGCAAATTCTGAAAATTGCTACAGAAAATGGAACTTGTATCGCAAAAATGCTATGCAAAATTTCTGTACTAAATTATTCCCTGTTCAACATTTAGAAAAAGGTACTTTAAATAGACCACTGTGTGTTTAACTTCTTTTGGCACCATTTTTCACACTTCATGACAAATGATCTCCCATGACAGATTAGAGATTGAGAAATGTCACCGGCCATTTTCGTTATCATTTACTGATTTTGAATCAAAGTAAAAACAACACTTCAGGACGGTAGCCAAAGAGGACAAAATGAGCAGCAAAAAAAGAGATTGCGCATGAGTAGAAGCAAACAGCAGTCTGTCCTGTTGGATAGACCTTATGCATTGATGACACACTGACATCATCCTTGGGGGCAAAACAATGGAACACATGGCCGCACGCATGAGAACCCTCATGTGTGGCAGAATATGCACATATTTGACTGTCTGACAAATCAGTTGTCTGTATTTGTCAGTGTTGGTTTGTTTTGCCCCCAAATGATGGTGCACTTTTTGCTCTATGACATCATATTTATAAGGTTTATTTCAGAATTGTTGTCGTCTAATTTAACGTTTGGTCAGGATGGTGCACTGGTTGTTATTTTAATTTTCCTCCTACCATCTTGTTCAAAACACTTTAACAGTCAGGATGGAGTGCCCCTTGCACATGTGTTAAACTCACTGTCCTGTTGTTTTACCATCCTGGATCGAAAAGTCGATAATGAACAATTTCTCTCACCTCTCATATTTTTCCTTCCCATATATCCTCAATCTGTTTCTTGTCTTCTCGCCTTTTCTCTGCAAATTAAAAAAAATTGCGACAAATGTTTGAATAAAATTGGAAAACATTTTCTATCAAAGCAAACCAGAGCCTGAAAGCCATCCCTCCTCATGGATGGATATTCACCTCATTTAGCATGACAACTACAATAATTGCATCTGGCATTAACACTCACACATCTGCCGTCTACGGTAATTCCATCCTCCATAAAAATCAAACATACAGGATAAACATTACTGTGCTGCAACTATAAAACTTTCTCGATTAAAATCAAGCAATGGCAGAAACTCTCTGGCAGTTGATGGGGAAACATTTTTTTTTTTAAGATTTAGAAGCTGCAAAAATACTGTAACACAATTATCAACATTGGTTTTGTTGTGCATGTTTTAATGTAAAAACAATGAAGCACAATCTCACACTGCAGCTTTCAAGGTATACCAGGATTTGACAATTTTAAAACTTACATGGAAAATTATCTGACCATGTCTGGTCCTGATAAGGTATCCTTGTGTTGTAATGGGAAAATGCAGCCACCCCAGACAGAATCAGCATACCTGTCATTCTAACTCATGTGGAATAACTCTACACTTTACTTTTGGCTTTTGACTTTTGGTACTATTTCAAAAACAGAGATGTTCAGGCAAATAGGCCTACATGGGGATTATTAAAGACTCCAGCTGACTTTTCAAAGCTATTTTAAGGCAAGCTGCCAACTACTTTTAACCCTATTCTTTGTCTTCATCCAGATTATTTAATCTTTCGACCTCGAAAACATTGGAACAAAGAAATTTAGCAATAAATAATATTGCTCACTGACATTGTATTGGATGAAAAGAATACAGACATTACAACAAATTTAACTTGTTTTCCAAGGGGAGAAAAAGCAATGATCATTTTACACAAGGTTCGGATGGCAATTATTCTAAGGTATATCCAAATGCTACTTTGAAAAATATCTCAAGTGCTGTCCTTGTGTTGGGTAATATACTTGAGACAGGCCTTTAGCTAGCAATAATTCTTGCAATAATTGTGACAGCAGAGACATAATACAGACTGCAAATATAGACAAATCTGATCAGTACTTGTGCTTTGACTGAAGGCAGACATCAGAGGGGTCCATCAGCAATAAATTGTCTTCAAATATTGTCTACATGAATTTCAGCCGCTCACATTCAGTAAAACTGAAGGAACCAATATACAATTTAGTTTACATCCATCCGTGATGCAGGTAAGCAAGGAAATCAAAAGAACAGAAGGTGATAGACCCCAGCTATGGACCCCTGACACCGAACCATCAGTTGGGGTTGGATTCGTCTATAAAAGGGCAATATAAAAGCAATGGTCACAAAAAAGAATGAAAGAAACTTCAGAGGCACAGGTCACATGCATGTAGACTACAATAGTCATCCACACCAGCTGGAGGCATATAGATGTGGCTTGGCTTGGACCCAATGTCTTTAATGCTTAGGGCTTCTGATGTGATATTGATCGTAAGTTTGTAGTTTGTGATCAGGTACAACAGAGACAACCAAAATTAGATCCTGGCTCAAGTCCAGACTGACCCAATGAACTGAATGCACATGCTATGTATTAACCAGGTACAGTACTATACTGGAGTCATGGTTCCAACTGCATGGTCAAGTGGTTAAAGCATCGGACTTGCAGTCGGGAGGGGGGCAGGTCGAGTCCTGGCCGGGTCATACCAAAAGGCTTTAAAAAACGGAACCTTATGCCATTGTGCTTGGTGCTCAACATAAGCAATGGAGTAGGGAAAACAATCCAGTGAGCCACGACTGGAAAAAAGGCCCTGGTCGGCTTGACTTGAACCAATTGTTTGGAAACTATGCCATAAAACTCCATCTAGCCTAACGTAACCTTATCTCATGTTTCCCACTCTGAATGTGATCGTGTAATGAGATCACAAAACACATAACCTCCAAAATTTGCTACCATAAAATTGATTAATCCCCAATTAGCAAGTACATTCAAATGCTTCAAAAGGTATCAGTTATGGCCATGTGTATTATGAATAGAAGAAAGGTCATCTCCGCTGCCACTAAAAACGTTCAACCTTTTGCACAGACAGCTTGTAGACTGTGTGTCACATGTTTACTAAACTGGCTGCCAATATGGGAACCGAAAGGTGATTTTTAATTGGATGACAAATGACAAGAAGATGAACATGTTCACAGTGTTTCTGTAGTAGAAAACCATAGCAGGGATGGTGGGCTAGCTTTTGAGTTAGTAAGATGAGACTTAACGACACACCAACACAAATGTGTTATGTAGTGCCATGTCCATAAAACAGTTCAAGCCTATCCTTTAGTCACCATTTACAACAGGCAGGGAATACCATGGGCATATTCTACACCCCCAGCCAACAGGGGGACAACCATGGAAGGATATGGTCAGTACAGTAATGCAGCGCTGACAAACCCATGCGATGAATAACAATGGTCTCTTGCGCACATTTTATAGGCAACAGTCGGAAGCAAACCACTCACTTCACACAACCTTCGCACCCCACCTGGATGCAGTTTAACATCAGTTAGCTATTTAGTCAGACAATATTTAAGGACACACCAACACGAATGTGTTATATAGTGTCTTAATGTTCAAATACTGTTCAAGTCTTCCCATTTACTCAGACTTACGACAGAGAGGGAAGACTCTGGATCAGGCTAGCTTTGGAAGAGGAAGGGTTATTAACAAGCAGTTGTGTACTAAAATGTCTTTTCTTCATTCCATCATTTAGACATTCCTCACTACATGATCACAGCCTTCCTTTATAATTAAACGTTGGATTTATGCCTGGATTTTATGTAACTGAACTGTGTGTGTAACCTGTCTGTTGTTACTGTTTCTTTTGCTGGGGGGCACAGTTTAAATCTGGATTCCTTTGAGAAACACAAGATCACTAAGATTACATTTGTTTACAAGATATTTCATGCGATAATGCTTCAGTAAGTTGGAAATGTTACCATGGTAACCAAGCCAAACCCTTTTGAAATAATTGCACAAAACCTAGTTTTAATCAATAAAAAGCTTGCTCAAAAGATTTTGAAGACTTATCAAGGTACACATACATTTGCGTTATGCCCTACAAGCTAAAACACCACCAAAGAGTTAGTCCAGTTGATGAAGAGGCTTTGAGATTAAACCATGAGTCTGCCGTGCTGGAGAACAATCACGCCAGTTACACATGGCTTTGTGCCCAATGCACTGCATGGTGAGTACTGTGATATATGGGGTGTGCACACATTCAAGAGGCTAGCGTGTCAAGTGTGGCTACTACGTAGTTACATGTACTCCAACATGGCCGCTAGAGAGTATCATGATGTCATGTGAAAAGCCTCTATAGCTAGCTTAAATGCAGTAGCCTTTACTGCCCACATGAACAGACTACTTGAGGAAAATGAAAGAAATAGTAAATAAAAATTTTTTTAAGAATGTCAACAGCAATTAAAAACATGTTTTGTCATCATACCCACTTTCTGCTGGTAAACACATCCTTGTTTATTGCCTATTAAAGGAATATCCCTATGACCATATGAGACCCTCATGTGCAACTCGGAACACTCTGTCCATGCTGTGTAATGCAAGCTATTTTGCATCTCCTGAATTTGATGTCAATCAAACAATAGCACCAGTTGAGAAGTGTGGTAGCTCCTATGAAAATTGTTGTTTGGGGTGATATATTTCTGTCTTTAATATCTCTGACATCTATGTTTAAGAGACACAACTATACTCCTATTTTACATAGTTTGTCAATGGTCTAGCTAGTGAGAGGCTTAAGGCTGTGCATCCCACCCCTGTACACCCACAAGTCCTGAGAACTCCGAGTGGAAAATCCCAAAAAAGTAAAAATACATGAATGTATACATGATTCCATATTTACATGGCAGAACCCCCATGAGACCACCTCCCCCTACAAACATACAGACACAATATGACACACTTTTTCTCTGGCTACTGTATGCTATTGCAGTTGACAATTTGGACACTAACTCAGACAAAAGCCCACATGCTATATTCAACTGCTGCTAGCCATACACTTTTCCCTTTTGATGATGGTTTCATGCTGTAATAATTGGTCTTGACATCATGTGTCATCACAGCAAGGGATGAAGACCAATTAAAACATTGCAACACACATACCTTTCACTTTTTTGATCTTTTGTCTTTCCACGTCTCTTTGCTCACGAGAAATGTTCGACTTGATGCCGAGAGCTCCACTGACCAGTCTCCGTGCTGCTATTGCAGAGGTCTCCGGTCTGGTTTTAAAAGGTTGTAAAGAGTCTACGCATTCTCTAGCTTTGAGTTTTGACTGCCGCGAGGCTAACGAAAGATGTCTGGTCCTGAGCATTGGGTTGGATAGGCTTAAAGCATCTTGAGCTGAAGTTAAAACAATAAACAGTCACATGCAATGACTAACATAACATCTAAAGGTTGGTATACCTGTCAAAACTTCTTTGGGTGACAATAACACTTTTATAATTAAAAGGTTATTAACAAACAAAAGTAATTGAAATTATTAAACACACTTTTGGGAGAGGGGCAGAAAATAATAATCTATTTTGTAAATTTCTCAAAGGTCAATGAAAAAGAAAAAAAAAAAATTATCAATATTGAAGCGAAACAACTTTGGCAGAGACACATCGCTGAATAGGGGAATGGGGATACAGATACAGCTGATAACCACTGTGTAACAAGATGTTTCTTGATTTGGCTGTTGTGATTATATTGTATTGATAGTATTCTTTGTTACGGTTAGGGACTAGGTTAGCCAGTTTGGAAATTTCTTGTAAAACAGTTCTCATCGTTGTTACAGATGGAGGAAAGTAATCTCACTACTGCTTGTTTCCTCTGTCACTCTTTTCAAGGATGGAAGGAAATGGCACAATGCCTGTGGTAGGGCCATTGGGCCATGGGTCCCCCTCACTGATACAATTTTTTTTATCTGCTTATGATATGTAAAAAATTTTAACACAAGTTCTACATTAAAAGTTAGCATATGTGGCATCAGACTGATTGTAATGACATCCAATGTGTCAAAAATTCTAAGAGGGGGGGATTTGCTTTAGCACTCCTCCATTTCATGATCCCACACCATACTGCTTGCCCCACTGAATGGGTTTGCCATTGATTGTAGACCTGTACGAGTACAATGTACAAAACCCAAATTATGGACCCTCTATTCAACTGCTGAATACCGCAATACCCATTCATCTAAAACTGGCAACAACCAGATCCTTGCTTCCTTCCTGACTCTTTCTGGAACTAGAAATTCACCTTACTGGCAAATGTTGACCTTTAATATTTCATTCATATTCATATATCAGTACCATACATTTTTTACAAGCTGTACTTAAAGGGATACTGCTGTTTCTCTATTAAACTCTCTTCAGTCTGTAATTATCTAGAGCTACCTTGCAATATATGTGAGAAAATTGTTAGGATTTATTGTAATTAGGTATATGCTTATATTATAAACATGAAATCATTGAATAGTTCTATTTCATTGTACTCTGTGAAGGGTGGGGTGGTACTGTAGCTGAGTGAGAGAAATGAAGTGCACTAAGGATTGTTTTGTTGACCATCCTTTCAAGACCAACCAACCCAACCCCACCCCACCCCACGCCACCACTACCTCACAACCCACCCTACCCCACTCTCACCTCACCCCTACCTCACCCTATGGATTGACCAGCTATTTCACTTACCAATCATAGGAGATGCAAAGATAGCAAGAGCATGTGTGTCATCCACCCACTGAATATCAAAACCTTTAGACCTGAAATTGGAAAAAGATAAAATGTTTGCCACATTAAGAGATATGCACTTTCTACTGGGGTTCATAGAGGTATGTAGATAAACTTTTTACAAAATTTTCCAAGAACATTCCAAAGCAGACCTTCACATTTTCTTGTTTCCAGGACACAACAAGCACTATTTCAGACGAAGAAAACTGTCCAGTAAGATTGGTTTCGGAATGTTAGAGTTTTATGCCTTTAGCAACTGGCACACAATCTCAGCTGTTGATCTGATTGTTTTCCCTATTTCATTGCATGCAGAGCATCTTACAAACAACTACTATGCAGTAAGAAAATACACTATATTCGAAGTTACCATACACACTAACCAAAAGCTATTTGGACCACTATGCTGTAATGAGATATCATAAACAGTTAAAACTATTTTTGAATGAAAAAGTGTACCACAAATTCCAAATAAATTTGATTTCTTCCTAGGGCTTCAAAATAGACCTTTGGTATCCAAGTACAGTCCATACTGCCTTTTCACAATCTATGGAGTGCTTTCACGTTTGTCACAAGCCCTGCCCATTCAGATGGGCACAGGCATTTAGGGTAGCTAGCAGGGAAGCAGCTGACGACCCACATGTGAGTGTTGCTCTAAAAAAGTGTTGATTTTTGCCAGGCAGTGGGTGTGGTTTCCCAATTGTGACATTATGTAAAAGCAATCTACCCAAACCCTGTTACCCTATTACATGTACTTAAACTATCTGGGATATGTATACCTTAATTTTGCATGGTGTGGGAGAAGAGGGGGTCTTAACCCTTTACCGTTGTGCTCCAAACAGGGCATATTTGCGCGCCTCGGGAGTGGGCCAAAAAGCGGACGTAGCACGCCCACATCAGCTTCCATAGGCTATTGACCCTGTGACCTCAAACTATTGTCTCTCTCGTTGTTGTGGCCGAATTTTGCGTAGCTACTCGCAGTTTTGAGCTCCACGTGAAACAGAAAACTAGAAAGCCAACAGGCTTAGTGATTCCTTGCCGTATGATATATCATAGCAAACATGGAAACAAACATGACATGCATGAGATCCCATACAATTATCCTACTTAATTCAGATATAATAGGCTCAAAATTTTTGACCTCATGTGACCCAAAATGACCTTTTGACCCCTTAAAAACAATAGTGATCACCTTACCAACACGTCCATCAACATGAGCAATTCAAAATTAAGCTTAGTACAGAATGAGTATGGAAGTACTACCACCATGGTATGAGATCCCTCACAGTTATCCCCCTAAAAATATTATGTCTACAAAGTTTGATCTGACTGTCACCTCAAACCTTTGATCTCCACACACAGGAGGAATTTCTCACACAGCTTTAATATTCCAGAAAACTGTCTCATTACTTGATAAAGCGGTATTTTGAAACCATTTTTATCAAAAGTTTGGTCAATGGGGACAGCTCTCCATTCTGAAGTCTCTATGTTCCGATGCCTCCCTCATCGACACACTCTCCTACAAGCATTGGGTCAAATACTGTGTTCTCACATACCCCGCGCTCGAGGTAACACTGTATTACCTCACGCTCGAGTAACGTGGGAACGCGGGTTAACGCAGGGTCGGTGTTTAAATTTCAATCCACCTCAAATCGCAAGGTTAAGCAGTTTTAAACATCGTGTTTGTTTTAATCAAGGAAGGTCACAGGTATTTATAGCACTGATGACAGGTATTTTCTTACATTTAACTGTAATCGGTGTGTGAAATATTTGGTCTCGTTACTCTGGTAACACTATCCAATCAACGAAGCACTGGGTAAGTGAGAACACAGACTGGAAAACATGGGGTTAGCCTGTGGTTTTGTCTGATTCTAAACACGAGTTAACACTGGGTGTTGGGGGGTATGTGAGACCAAGCCTAAAGAGACATCTGAACAGAGATGTGTAACCTTGTCTATTACTGACAGCAATTTTTGCCTTATGGGGGAAATGCCCCACCCATTGTCTATGGTATCCTTTGCAAATTAACAAAAGCAGATATCCCTATTAATCCATAATTTAACAAGACTTTTAATTCAAATTTTGTCTACTTATACTGTAGGTACAGCATAACATACAGTACAAGTTTTCCTTGTTTGATACACAGTATACAACATTATGCTTGCTCTTATTACCTGAACTACTTTTAAATGACAGCAGCAATGCAAAATAAAATCTTAATACTTTTAAAAAGTGTCATAAAGGGTAATCTTGAAGCAATGGTTCTATGCATTAAGCTTTATGGTACACTTTTTCTTTTTTTTGGGGGGGGGGGGGAGGGGGACAGTGACATGGATAAAAATGAAATGTGAGACAAGAATTCCCACTCGATGATGATATTTGACATAGCTACATAATCCTTCGCACAGGGGTTACTATTTTGGTGCAGTTATCCAGATATAAGCAGAGATGAGGCAAGTAGTATGCTGATACATTTTATGCTATCAAAAATTTAAAACAAATTCTAGAATGAAACTAAGTGACAAATAATCACTGTAGAGAATATTGAAACTGTAAAGCAGAAACACCAATCTAGACAGACACCAATGTTTAAAGTTTGTTCAACAAAATTCCTTATACAAACACACTATTTGTTCCATTCCACCAGCTTCTATGTAAAGGACACTAATTGCTGAAGGGTGTCAATCTACAGTATTTCTAAGATGACTTTCAGTTTAGAAACTTGATCAGTGTACATGAACTTCTCCATCTCCAGACAATGGCTAGGCAAACAACTTTTATTTGTGGTCAGATGAGACAAGATAATGTGGACAGTTATTTTATGCTTGATTTAGCAGAGGTGTGACTTTCATGGAAGTCTGCATTTTGACCACAAAAAGAGTACTGAATGCCTGCAGGGAATGGCAGGAAATAGGAGTATATACAAACAATGGGCTGTCATGGTTATGTACTGAGATAAAAATAGCTTTCTTCAGAGGGTTTATAAGAGTCAATTAACACCACTTATCCAGTAAAAAGCTTAAGTCAATTGAGCTGGTATGTTTGTATGAGGTAATCCTTCAGGACACTGTGGGGATAACTGGCAGTCAACTGTGGAAAATTGGGCGAGATAACTGTGACCAAATGGCAAAGAATGGGTCAGTCACAATTTGATTCACTCTATTAGGCAATGACAGTTCATGTGCGCTGAAGGGTATTTGATACCAAATGATCAGTGTAAATTAGGTTCTTTTTTGTAAAACTAACTAACTGTGGTATATCTAATTAATCAATTCCCACTTCCAATTAATGCATGCTTGCATGCACATGTCCTCATGAGGACAGTAGGCACAAGGTTTGTCAAATATTAGCACTTTTTGCCACTAAATTTAATGTTTTCTTCAGGTTTTCTTTAAGGTTATTGAAAAAGCAATGTAGGTATGTTATAAAAGAGATTCTTGTGCATCACAAAGAGTACTCTCTGTTCAAAGTTTATACTTTTGAAGTTCCATATCAGTCATCTACTTAGTGTGCACAGAAGCATCTTCTAATATTTTCAGACTATGTCCCTAAATGACCCTTATATACAGACTGTTTAAACTCACATGTTCCACATCAGTTTCATGGAAATCTATTTACTTGTGGTTGCAAAATCAGCATACCCATGAGCATTGAAGCATGTATACCAGCCTGATGAACAGATTTTGCCTTTTAAGATTTTATATTTTGCTCTGCCCACTTTTTCATGTATTAATACTTGGAACTTAATGTAATAACAGGGCACAATTTCATGCCAGAATCAACATACTGTACAGTAACTACCATGTGATGTGCCTTTTTGTGCACCTTAGACCTGTTCTTCCTATGAGTTTGCTTCACTACTTTACAAATGCATTTTCAAAATTACCTCACCAAAGAATTAACATAGTGAAGTTAATAAACTGTTCCAAAAAAATTATATACCCTATGCCTATTACATTACACATGCCAAATTATTCTTACCCTTTCACCCTAACCCCTCATGGATATTAACTTCAACAGTTATATACTCTTTTGAGATATAGTGTTTGCAAGGTTTAGATGTTTTGAACTCTGATGACCCCAAATGACCTTTGACATCCAATAAAAACAATAGGGGTCATCTACTCAGTATGGACAATCCACTTAGTAAATATGAGATTCCTGGCAGTTACCTTTCTTGACATATGGTGTTTAAAAGTTTTTGAGCTTTTCATCTCTGATGACCCCAAATGACCTTTGACCTCCACCAAAAATAATTGTGATCATCTACTTAATATGGGCAATCCACCTGCTATGTATGAGATCCCTCACTTTTACCCTTGTTGAGATACAGTGTTTACAAGGTTTCGACTTTTTTCCCTCTGGTGACCCCAAATGACCTTTGACCTCCATCAAAAACAATAGGGACCATCTACTCAATATGGACAATCAGCAAGGTAAGTATGAGATTGCTCACATTTTTCCTTCTGGAGATATCGTGTTTACAAGCAATTTCCAAGGTATTTACATTTTGACCTCTGGTGACCCCAAATGACATTTGACCTCTACCAAAAAAAATAGGGACCATCTACTCAATGTGGACAATCTACATGCCAAGTTTGAGATCCCTGGGGGTTACCGTTCTTGAGATATCGTGTTTACAAGCAGGCGTCACACACACACATACACACACACACACACACATACACACACACGACATCACCATCGCATAGATTCCTTGCCTGCCTTCGGCAAGGAATCAAAAAGATGGGTGACAGCCGCACTCTCCGCATGGGTCCTAAAGGACCCAGACAATGGTAAAGGGTTAAGAATGTTGACATGGGCAGTCATGCCCAGCAGCATAGCCCACCCTACAAACTGAACATTGATCTTACAACAATTGGTTGGAAATTCTAGAAGACCCATGACCACAATGACTTTATGTTACTGTAGTATCAGTAACTTACTTGAAAGCTGAAAAAGTTGTGATGAGGTCTTGCGTCTTGAATTCAGCTGGGAAGTCACACAGCTCTATTACATGCTCATAGGCTGAAAAGACAAGGTACAAAGAAGGATATGGGCCCATGGGGTGAGCAATCATTTAAGGGAAATATTGCATTTGAAATGCTCAAAAATAGCATTAAGAAAGAACAGCTGACTAGTCATTATCAATTCATTTGGGCTCATCAATAAACCCTAACAATAACTTCATCTCCTCAAAATATTATGCACAAGAGGAATTATATGGAAGTTGCATCTTTTGAAATGTCAAAAGTTTGGGTGAACGAATTATTCTTCAGCATCAAGCAACTGAATTTCTACCAGAGGGAAACTTATTTCGTGAAAAGAAGGCTACCATACTGCCTTATTCACAATTATTTACCACTCTTTGGCAATAAATATCAGTCTTTAAAAGGATGAAATTTTCTTGTAAAACAAAATCAATGTTTCCTTTTAAAATAATATGAACATGCACAAAAGCATAAACTGCCAACTCTCTTTATGTTGTTAAATGGATTGTTTAAGCTATAAATATACAGTACTGACACCAAAATGATGTTGGCTTCAAAATTAAGGCCACAAATAATATTTTACAATATTATGAAAACGGCTGGGAACCTTTCATGAGATTTTAGATAAATTTTGCGTGGAGAAATAATATGTAAGATTTGGAAAGATAATCCCATCAAGGCAATGAATAAAGCACTGGTTTATTATGGTTAACAAAAGAAATGATACTGTAGAATTTATTATAAAAAAACTTAGTCCAATGGATAATATAAAGGTCCTAGATTTCTGTCGCATATACAACCTACTGTAACCTTTTCAATGTTTCTTTATTGGAGGTTTATGAGCTACCAGATAATTACAAATGTGCTTTTCCATGAAAGCAAAAACTTTAAACATAAAACTGAAGAGTTTTAAAGCAAAAAGTCTTCAGGTTCTAATTGCAGGAGATCTCCATCTGATGACATTTCATTGACTTTACAAAATTCACATCCAATGACATCAAAGTCTGTGAAAAACACTGATTTTTTTACCAATGTATCATGACAGCCAATACTATAATTTAGAACACTTAAAATGTATCCGACAGACAAAAGAGAAAAAATCCCTAAGAATAATAATGACAGATTAAGGACAAAATGGAGATTGATATAATGCAGTTAGTACCTGAATAATTGAATGTGTCCTTGGGGTTGTAATTGTCGTAGTCATTCTTAGGTTTCTTCACCGATATTTTGGTCTTCTTAATTTCTTTGGTGAGCTGAAGAAGGTCACAAGAGAATAGAGAACACATCAAGGTTAATGGCATCATAATCCTTGACATTTAAGTTGAGAATAATTTCATATAAAGCCTCTCTATACCACATAAAACTTTGCCCTGCATGAAATGTGTTCACATGTGGTTTGCTCACAGGGTTTTTATCCATGCATGTTACAGCAATTCTTTATGTGCAATAGGGCTGCCACGGTAATCATTTTTCATTTGTTGATATCACCAGCATTTCCAAGACCATATTGCGCACGATATCACACATGTAAAACTGTAGTCTTAACATTTGCCATCACTATTCTAATAATCATATACAGTGCCAGTATGAAGGACATATACTCAGTATACATAAACCAAGCTGATAAAATTCAGTTTGAAGCTTAAAGGTTCATGCGAAATACATTTACTCTATGACCTTTGCCTTTGAAAAAGTGCCGTGTTTCATTACTTGTGACGGCATAAATTATGATCACTTTAAATTACTGACTAAAGACAATAAAATAAGAGGTTTCACAATGGTCAACTCATTTTAGTTGAGTACTGTGATATCACATCTTGACACAACACAGGTCAATATCGTCATAGCAAAATTAAATCAACAATATCGCAATTGTCAGGGCAGCCCTAACGTGTAACCAGTACCAATAGCAGGGAATATATAATCTACAACCGGTAATCCAGCAATTGCAAATTTCTTATCTTGTAGTCACAGTTGTCACCAGCCCAATTTGAGTGCCAGCTAAACATCTAACTCAATATTTGTACCTCACCCTGCCCCCATGGAATCCACCTCATTTTTGACCCACTGAATTTTTCAGCTATAGGCTAATGTCGATTCCATTATTTTTTAGTATAAAAGATCATTTTTGTGCTAGTCGGAAGCCTTGCATTTTAGGTGTTGTACCAGTGGGCAATGTCCAGTCCCAACCGGCGCTGACCGGCATGGTGTCGGACAACCCTGCTTGTAGTCTTCCCAATGAACAGACACTAGGTCAACCATTCCACATGGAGCTTGTCAATTTCATGAGGACGTTTGAGGGGGAAGGTCTGACGAATAGACTTCTTTTACCAACCCTTGCACTACGACGAATGAAATTTGCAAATACGGAAAGTGATGGTTTTACTATACTGAGCAAGATTTCAGTAAATACAAAATATAAAAAAAATCCTGATTGCTCTTGTAATATCAAACAAATCCAGCAGGTACAGTATTTGAGAGAGACCTTCCAGACATATATGAATTGTTAGATTACAATGAACCAGGGGCCCATTCCACAAAGAGTTACACACAATCATAAGTTTGATTCCCCATACTTATGTAATCAGTAAATCATACTGTACTTAAGATTGTGGGTAACTCCTTGTGGAACGGGCCCCAGGCCTTGATTTTCAGATTTTTTATGTGTGCTTCAGATCACACTCCTTAGGAAGTTAAGGAGTGAAGCATGTGTGTACAGCATTTTATTAAAATGAAACAGATTTACATGAACTGCCGTTCTTCCTCTACACCAGGTGTGCGAAAAATCACAATCCTCACAGTGATATCAGGGAAATGGTGTGTGATTGTCACATGCCTTGAAATTCATGCCCTGATGAGCTGGATATTACATTCAACAATGATATAGTCAACACACTCATTCTTGTTACTTTTAACAATATTTTCAAGTTATCTATACTCGTGTAAAGACAGCTCCTCTCATGGCTCTGCACACACTTCCCACTACCAGAGAATTATTTAAAAATTATTCTTTGCTCACAATTGTGACAATGTTGGCTGGAAGGGAGTTCACATTCTGCCCTACATCAACTTCACCACAGCACTACACAGCATGCATGGCTACAGCAACTATGTAGAGCCAAGTCAAATGAAAAAGAGATGTTTGAATTATGAACAACGTAGTAGGGCCTTCAAATTCCACTTTCATGTGTGAATATTGTGACCATACACACAATCAAGCAGACTGTTATTCCACAAAAATATACCAAAAAGTTGTTCCTGGACAATTCCATGCAAAAGTGGACAAGGATGCCAAAATTAAAAATTTGTCTGACCCTTACAAGTTTGGTATCATAAGAAAGCTTAATAGAGATGGAAGTGTCAGGATTTGAACCATTCCTTTCAATTTTGAGACCCAAAAGAGGTTAAATTAGCAGTAACAATTAGCGTAAATTAAAACAAATTATTTTCATGAAAAATGAAATCAAACTGAACACTATAACAAACACTTCAAAACTGGCGAGTATCAAGACACGTGTATCTGTGTATCACAAGTAAGTATGACCTAATATTCCAAAATTCAGGAGGTATTTTGATATTACAGTATATGCTTTTTTACGCTTCAGTGACTCCACAAAATAGCTGATAAAAATGTCACGCTGTTACCAAAAAATAGTGTTTTTATCACCGTATCTTCAAAAGTGAGCCTATCAAAAAATTTTTTAATGTGATGCAAATCATATTCATGGAGGTTAATAAAATGCATCTGAAACAATGGGTGAGTTCCTTTTATTTTAGCTGTGATTGTGACATGAAATATGTCACGCTGTTACTGTTTTGGTAACAGTGTGATGGTACAGTAACAGCATGACACCCTATTGAATAACATAGGGATAGTGAGAGCACTATGCTCTAACACTGTGGGCACCCAAATGAAGATAGTGCATGTTCACAGAACATGGTGAAACAGTGTCTACTGTACCTTATATTCTAATGAAAATGAATTTGTGATCTATTTGGGAGCTCATTGTTAAAAAACATTTTCTGAGTTCTGTACCAGCAAAAGATTGACAGCTTAATTTAATTCTAAATAAACCTTGCAAACAGTTTGCAAAGTAAAGTAGGACCTTTTATTAACAAAAATGTGTTAAAATAGTTGAGACACTAGTTTGGACTTGTAAGGAAAAAAACAAAGCTTTCCTCATGGAGCAAATTTGCTCCGATCCAGTAGTTGTCCTCAAAATGAATAATTGATGAGTTTACTGTACAGTTAACGTTAACCAGAATGCAAAAATGCATTGAGGTTTCGATGATATATAAATGTTCTCTTTCAAAGAGTGCCATCATGCACCATTATCTTCTCATTCAAATGTTATACTAGCATGTTCAAAAAATAATTTTGTCATTCCAGATGACCTTTCGACCTCCATAAAAGCCATACATAGCTTGACAGACAAACAACAGACAGACAAATGGACAAACAGCTATCTTGAGAGATCATATTTAAAAAGCTTGCCAGACTTTGACCCCTGGAGACCCCAGATGACCTCTCACCTCTGCCAAAAACGATGGGGACCATCTTCTGACCATTATGCATCCACATACCCAAATATGAAATCTATCCCCAAGTTTCTTATCTTGAGATATCGCACAAGCAGGATTTTCAGACTTTGACCAGCAGTGACCCCAGATGACCTTTGACTGCCATCAAAAACATTAGGTACTATTTCCTGACCATAACGCATGCACATACCAAATATGAAATCTGTCCATGCTACCTAACTTGAGATATTACATTAACAAGGTTTTCAGACTTTGACCCCCGGTGACCCCAGATGACCTTTGACCTCTGCCAAGTACAAAAGGGACCATCTACTGACTATAACACATCCACATACTAAAAATGAAATCTACCCAAGTTTCCTACCTTGGGATATCATGTCAACAAGGTTTTCAGACTTTGACCCCTGGTGACCCCAGATGACCTTTGACATCCACTAAAAACAAAAGGGACCATCTTCTGACTATAACACATCCACATACCAAATATAAAATCCAACCCAGTTTCCTATCTTGAGATATCGTGCTAACAAGATTTTCAGACTTTGACCCCTGGTGACCCCAGATGGCCTTTGACCTCCACCAAAAAAGTTATGGACCCACTTCTGACAATAACACATCTACACGTATACCAAATATGAAATCTAAGCTGTACAGTTAATGAAGTCACATCACCAGTTCTCTAGCATTCCAACAACACAGTAAGTGGACATTTTGATCTTTCCTTCTCTTAGAAATCAAAGATTTTTTAGGTTTTTTCAAACATATGCTGCAAAAATACTCTCCCAAAAAGAGGCAGAACTGATCTTATGTCTCAAATTAGGACCTCAAACTTTTCAAGTACCTGATTCATTGAGGGATGTAAAATGATGTTTTTGTTTCAGCGTTGAAGATTATAGTATAGGCTTTCTGTTGATACCAAAATTACGTAGTTTAATTTACGAATTGTTTTATAAACAACTGCTAAACCCGAAGGGGCATTTACCGTACAGTACAATATGTATGCAGTACGTACTATACATATGGTATTGGTAAATGTACACGGTTAACGTTATGCATCCTACAACGTTACTGTTAGTACTATCCCAGTACGGCTAGCAGAACGTCGCCATAACAAAATAATGAACGACTTTTATACTGTGGGATTTGCAAAACAGTTACCCATTGCATTTAGAGTCTTAAAAAAACTTCCAGTGTTGTTTGTAGACTTGCAGTCTATGAAATTTGAAGCTTCAGTTTTCATGGCATATTCAGTAACATTGCAATTTTGGCAAGTGGGGGGCTTGCATTTAACTTTGTTGTAAAGTAAACCTGGGAGAGGGACTGTATGGGTGTATGAATCATGACCAAGTCAGCCTGAATTAAACAAACCCAAAATTAGGGGTGCACCGGATTTGGAATTTTAAAATCCGGCCGGAACCGGATTTGCCGGATTTACTACTAATGGGTTTATACCGTAGGAGCCTGAGTGATGCAGGTCTTTTGACCTCCACTGTATATCTGTATCATTTTAGCCACCATCAGCAAATGAAGCAGTGGTCAGGAGCAGCTGCTGTGTTATGTCTGTTTTATTTGGGAGCAGAGTTTTGGTATTCCCTTACAGCATTTGTCTAATTTTAGCCCAACAGGATGGTTGGGCTAATTGACAAAATGTTGCTTCACACCAACCCTGAATGAGATGCCCAGTGGTTCAGTTCAGTGAGGGATAAAATCAAAATATATTTTGAACACTTAGCTGACACTTTTAAAGCCCAATGTGCAACATGTTCAAAATGATTTCATAAATGTCTGTCCATGCAAATTAAGGGACTAAAGTATGAAAACATTGGCAGTCAATATCCAAATTGAAAAGGAATCAATTACAATTTGAAAAGGAACCAGTAACAATTCTTAAAGATGATTCAATGAATATTTTTAATTTTGGTTTGGAAGATTTCAGTGTAAAACCTACCTATGCTATACTGTACATGCAAAGTGGTGGTAATCATGCTATTAACAGTGTAGGGGTCAGGTAGGAATCATCTCAGGAAGTTGTCCAACTGTCAAAGGACCATAGGATGTAGGACTATGCTATTAGCTGTAAGTAATTTGAAATTTTCTTGATGTACTCTAGGCCTATCACTAATGGGCATTTATTTCATCGCTTTTTTATCTGTTAATTGTAAAGCTGATTTAATAGTCAAGGAATCACTGACACTATACTGCCACCATCATTTGTACTATTTTAGTTGCCAAGTAAGGATATTATTATGGTTGGAAGATTTGTTAGTAAAACAGCTAAAAGGCCCCAATGGAAAAAAATACTTGATTTTCATCACCGTGGCAAGACTGAATTTGGACACTAGTGGATATATTTTTTTTAAATTTGGTATTACTGAATAAAAGCCTTCTTGGTCGACCTGTAAGTCAATGCTGCCCCTCATCCCCTTCTATTTATATAATTCCCCTGCAAGCAACATCTGGCATCAGTCATATGGCATCGGGATACACCCTCTTAATTAGAGGGCAATGTGATAGCTCTTCCTCTCTCAATGCAACTTGCCAGTTGAGTTTTTGTATTTCACATGTTCCTCGGTACTTACACACCTGGTACACCCAGAGGCTATCGCTTCACGGTGTCAGGACAAGTCCGAGCTTGAAGACGGGCAAGAGGAGAGAGGAAGAGCTACCATGTCGCCCTCTACCTCTAGAGAGTGCTATCCCTTTGCCAAATGACTTATAAATGCCAGAAAGTGCTTGCAGGCAAGCTGGAGAATTAAATATGTAACAGGAGGTGAGCACTGGGTTCATAGACTCTGAAACCAATTCAGTTTTTTTATTGTTTCCATCATCTCCAATTGCATTTTGGCTAAGAAAATTCGACATAGATATATATTGCCCAGAATCATTATTAATCCAGCAACTGACTTCTCTACATGTATCAACTGGAAAAGAGTACCAGAGAAGATTTATCTGGATTTGATAAGCTGTGGGTTGATTCATTGAGACTGCTTCACAAAATATTTTAAATCACTGGGACCTTTTATGAGTAACTATAGATGCATTAAGTACTGAATGGGGGGTGACTAAGTCCTTCATCATATTAGCAAGTTTGCAACTACTGATAACACCCTATACAGTAGGTAGATCTTTAAATAATATTGTAAGTAGCACATTCCCATCCTAGTCTTTAGCATTTTATGACATTTTATTAGTCCTGTAGTAAATTAAGTTGTGTTGTACAGCTTACCTACAAATCCGGCAAATCCGGCCAGATTCAAGACAAAATCCGGCCGGATGCCGGATTTGGAAAAATCCCAAAATCCAGCCGGAATGCCGGCCGAATTTGAAATCTGGTACACCCTACCCAAAATATAGAGGGTTCAACTTCAGTCTGGACATATTCACAGGTTATTATTCTTTCTTACCTGATAGTTACTGTGCCACAAACAGAAAAACTCAGTCCTTTCCAACATTTTCCATAATAGACTTACAGCATAGTGGTATAATGTACTGTTACTAAGTCTAAGTTGTCTATTTCTATAAAGTCCCATAGGCTATAGAGCCAGCTTTGCAATTTATACAATTTCTAGCCCTTCATAAGCTTATATTATATAAAAACCTTACCCCATGGGCAGTTACGTACTGTCATCTTTACTGTGACTTGCACTTTAAAACTAGTTAACTTTAAGTGGTTTCAGTGGAGACAGAAAAAGTGCTGTGACTGGCTGTATGGCATACCTAGCTTATATAATTTTTATTCAGTAACAAGTAAAGATCCCTTAAACTCAATCTTACACTGGCAGACTTGAATCAAACCAATAGCTCATCTCAATGTGGTGTTAAACTGTGTTACAGTAAGCCTACTACTGATTAACAGACAGTGGTTATGACAGCCATGATACAGTACTGTATGTTCAATGGCAGTGGTCAGTTTTGTCACACTCTAGCCATACCCAACTTTGTTTTAAAATGGATTCTCATCAGAGTGGCACTCAATGAAATGAAAACTGTAAATTCATTCCTAGATTTTTTACATTAATTATATATTTCTGATCTTTAAGGAGGTCATAAAGGAGAATCATATTGGGCAACATTTAGGTAGTTTCCTGCACAAAAAACAGACTGTATTTGACATTGTTTGAGCTACTAGCTAGGCATATCAAACTGGCCTGTGGCTAGTAGAACTGAGTTTGGAACATTCTGCCACCTCACAAGAGAACAGGAGAGTGATGAATTATTATCCTAGCAAGGCTAGCAGTCCAGCCATCATCATGTAATTTTTAGGACCAGTATTTCATGTGAAAAGAAATTCACAAGGAATTCAAAGTAAGATATCCCATTTGCCAAACCTCAGCTGACACACTCCTTCCCTTGCAACCTTATTGGTATTTGCCTTTGCCTTCAGTATTTTTCATTTTTACCCAGATTAAATGAGAAAAATCAAAAACACTTGTTAAACATTGTACTGATGATCTTTCCTGCAAGGCCCTTCCTGTCTAACCAGGCCCATTTAGAAGGTCCCTCATTCATTTTCTTGCTCAATAACATTATGCTGACTGAGTGTACTGTACTACATGATGCATAGAAGTTATTATTTTTTTCAAAGAATGAACATTGGATTGAAGTTGATACAGTTTCCTAGTCTAAAGATTTTTAAACCAGCTTTTTAGTTAGCCCAACATTTTTTAAAGTGAGGTGATTTTCATTTTCACTGTTTTAGTACAAACAAGATGCAGTTTTGCTCTGTGTCGACAGAGCTTGCCATCATGACTATCACATTGTATGGGTATACAGCCTACAGGCATATCACATTCAAGTATATACTGTACCAGTGCAACACTACTGATTAGTTAAATTTGTAAATGGCATTAAAACACACAATTTGTTGCAAAAATGTCAAAGGAGCAAGTATCACACCATTTTCTCCAAAATGGGAACAATACTGGTCAGGATGAATTAGGTTGCTGTTGTAACGTTTTACATAGGACGACCTGCATTAACGTTCATTTCGCGAGTGTAGGCCCACTATATTGTGTACATACTCTGGGCACCACAATCGATTCGTGGTGGAATTTACCGAGTACCTAACTCATTGTAAATATTTTATTGTGCAAAAATGGTACCATTAGATAGAAAACAAAATTTTTTCTCCATTGAAGTAAAAACTGAGAAGTTTAAAACAACATCGAATAAATGCTGAACCATTTTGCAGAACATCTGAAACCCATTTCAGACGTTTCATTAAATGGACTAAAATCCTCCCTTTTACCCTGAAGTTCCCTCAGAACCAGGCACCAAAAGTATGTTTTAAATCTTATTCATTGATTTTCACAGTTTTGACGATTTTTGGGTTCCTAGTTTCTGAGATATTTGACTTTTAAAGTCATGACTTTTAGGTATTTAGTATTCAAATCCTTATGACATCAAGGAACGTCATGCATAAAATGTATGTAAGAGAAGGAAGCTCTTTTCGAGAAGTTGCAATTTGACTGAAGATTTTCAGACTTTGACCCCCAGTGACCCCTGATGACCTTTGACCTCCGCCAAAAACAATATGGATCATCTTCTGACCATAAGGCATCCACATACCAAATATGAAATCTATCCAAGTTTCTTAACTTGAGATATCGTGCTAACAAAGTTTTTCAGAAATTGACCCCTGGTGACCCCAGATGACCTTTGACCTCTGCCAAAAACAATGGGGTTCTTCCTCTCAATATGGCACATCCATGTACCATGTTTGAAAACTGTCAGACATTCCTATCTTGAGATATCCTGCTAACAAGCAAAGTGTCACAAACACACACACGTACACCCAGGGCATACCTCTATCCAATGCCTTACGGGATACAGAGAACCGTTCCCCGTAAGGAAATGGTCGGAATTCCCCTTTAGCCGTTTAAGTCACGTGGCACGTGAATGCCACAGGCGAG
The DNA here is from genome assembly GCA_037179385.1 of Holothuria scabra. NCBI lineage: Eukaryota > Metazoa > Echinodermata > Holothuroidea > Aspidochirotida > Holothuriidae > Holothuria > Holothuria scabra. The sequence continues at coordinate 12,862,194 of CM074194.1, forward strand.
GGCGGCTCTTGCATATCACATGACAGAGCTCATTGAAGTGTCCGAATTTTCAGGTAGCTACACCAGTTACATACACACGGCATCATGATTACACAGGTTTCTCTTATCATCGAAACCAAAAATGGTAGTGTAGACTGCAAATTGGGGGACTTACAGTATAGTAAAATTTACAAAATTCCATAAGCCATTTCAGCCTTAATTCTGAATTCAAAAGGATTCAGAATAAGAATAATGTACCATACTAAGAATTCTAGTATTTGTAACGAGAAGCTTGATAAAGAGGGTAAGAATTGTTTGTATTCCTGTAAATACAGAACAACACTTACTGAATGTCAGTGTTATATACTGTATAGGATTGCAACTTATGTAGTACAGTAACTGTCTTGTACTGTAGTCCATGCTTCCTGATACTGTTTAAGATATTATTCTCCATGTTTAAAATTGACAGGTATATCCATCCCACCATAACCTGAGATATTTGAAAACAGTAGTATTTGTACTTTTTACCCACAGATATCAAGGTATTGTTACCTAGTTCGAATACAGGGCTCAATGCATTCTGTTGCTCCACAGTACAAAAAGCTTGCAACATGCCTGTTTAATTAAGAGTTTATGGGGTCTAAAATGAACAAAATAAATTCTTTGCCACAAATCTCTTTAGTCCTAGACTGATACTCTTCTGCAGTTAGTTCACCAATGAATGAATTCTTTTGGAAGCCTGTGCTCTTTGATGACAAACTTTGTTCACAACCCCATGATACTGTAGAAAAGGAAATAACTTTGTCTTAAAATTTTGATTTCACCCCTCACTAGAATATTGACAAGCAATTATTTGTTTTATTTTTGTGCAGTAATTATACAGTTCCATACTCAACAGATAGGCTGACCTATAATAGTTGATTTCAATGATTTGACCATACAGTAGCCTACAGATCAGCCCATTCCTACTGGCACAATGAAACCCTGTATATATGTTTTTGTACACTAAAGCTATGCTGTCATGCTGTTACCATCACTGTCACCCTGTTACCAATGTCCTAATGCCACAAAGGTTTCATATAAAATTGTTAATGTTTCGAATGTAAAAAAATTGTAAATGATTTGTACAACAATGTAATTCTGTGGTAAGAATAGTCTACAGAATCACCCAGTTTAAAATTTCAAATTCCCCTTGAATGTACGGTACCTTAAGTTTTTTTGTTAATCACCCGGGGGCCATTCCACAAAGAGTTACACACAATCTTACAGTAAGTATGATTCACCATACTTAAGCCAACAGTAAATCATACTAAAGATCGTGCGTAACTCTTTGTAGAACGGGCCCCAGGTCATTTACCTTCTAGACCAGATACTAATCCCATTTTCTCAATGCACTGAATTTTTGCACACTGGTTTGCTTGTCCCTTAGTTTAGAACGGAAAAACTAAAGAGTTGGGGCAAAATTGATAAATGGCTGTAATAAAATCCATCTTTCTTATGCTATGTTTCAATTTTACTTTTTGTCATGCTGTTTACTGTCACGCTGTTACCACATGAAATCTCATTAATAATGTCATATAGTGGCATCAAAAAAAATCTAATAATTGATATCATGCTACATCATACGATTCCCTCTTTGCAACCATATTAAAATCAAGTACTTACTCCTTCCAATTTCACAGAGTTTGAAACATTTGTAAAATGGGTAATAAATCATGTCCATTTTACTGTCGCACTGTTACCAGAGACCTTTGATTTCATAATTCATAAATGCAAATGCACATTGAAGAGAAAATTGGTGTTAAGCAGGACAGTGTCATAAGTTACAAAAGGGAAAGCATTGTTTGATTTTTCTCAATTAAGCCTTTCTGTTTTAAACACTTAAAGATTAAAATTTCTCTCTGACTGTCACGCTGTTACCGTGGAACTGCCCTCCTTGCAATACTAAATGAGTCATAACCAAATTTTGCCATCAAACAAAATCCCCCCCCCCCTCCCCAAAAGAAAATTATTGTCAACATTAACCAAACTGTCTTTCAGAAATATAATTCATATTCCAATAGACCTTTAAACTTTGAACCTTTGACAAATATAGCCAGACAGGGTAACAAAAAAACAATTTTCCAAAACTTTACAACAAAAAATAATGTGTGTATGATTTCTTTTATATTTCATTTATATTTCATTCTTGTCAAATGCCTAATGGGAACATTTTTAACAAGATGAAAGTCTAATTTTTGCAAAGGATTTAATTTTTTTTTTTTTTTTTACCCTAACAAATGTGTGTAACCACATTGCAAAAATTTTCTGGGATTAAAAAAAACTGTCAATTTTTTGATAGACAAATAGGGCTAAGTATACAGCATACAAAAAGTAAGGACTATATTGATTGAGGGTTTTAGGGGGAGTGTTTTGGGGGGCTGTTTTCCTTACCCCAACTACCCTCTTCTTTTTTTTACCCTGTCTTACTACATTTAATTTTTACAAATCTCATTCTATTTCTATCACATGTTTATATCTTTCACAATGTTTTCAGGGAGAAATCTTTTAATAAACAAGGGAAGATTTGTTTCATACATTTGGAAAATTCAAGTGCTAATAGTTGCCAATGACTTTAAGTAAAACAAACATGCATCAATGTGGATACAGCACCTGGGTATACATACAGTTTGGTATGATTGGGATGATTGCACTTTCCCTTTAATCCCCCCCCCTTACAAAAACTATTCAAATGATATGGGATATCAAAAGATAACACTACTGTACATAAACCAGTACTACTTAAGGTATTGTCACTAAGATATCTGTACAAATCTTTTGATAGAGTCATTTGATTGTTAGCTAACATGTTGTGGGGAATCCATGTCCTTTCCAAGAAAATACTTCTTTGTAAGTACTAAGTTGTTTGCAAGTACTCACCATATCATTTACATACAGAAAGACATATCCCAAAGGGAATAAAAAAATGCCTAAATTGACTTGTTCTTGTTCTAGCATTTATAATATTTATGAAAGAAAAAAGTCCCTACAGAAAGGCATATCCCATACAGAAAGACATATCCCAAAGGGAATAAAAAAAATGCCTAAATTGACTTGTTCTTCTTCTAGCATTTATAATATTTATGAAAGAAAAAAGTCCCTACTGCAGACAATGATTTCAAATAACAGCTTTTCAATTAATATTTTAATCTCAAGCTTTACTTAAAATAGTGATACAGTACTTGAAAAAAATTCAAGTGCCATGTTTCTGTGGTTTATATAATGTTCACATTGGCAGAAGAGTTCTGATGAACATTTAAACATTTCAACAAAAAGTGAACTTGCGGCAGGCATAGATGAAATTAATGCCTCACAATTAATGCAAAGTGATATTGATCTTCAAATTTAACAGACTTTCTCCAGAACTATGAGCTCTTACAGTACATGAATAAGAAGCACACTAAATTGGCAAACCTCACAATATCTAAGGGTAAACTTTACGGTGTCCGGTCAACTCTGCCCCTGAGACAACTCGGCCCGGACATCTCAGCCCCTGGACAACTCCGCCACAGAGACATCTCGGACCCCGGACAACTTGGCCACCGAGACATCTCGGCCACTATTGACATGCTATATTGAGTAAACTAACCAATTGTGAGATTGCATTTTTGAAGAAATTTGCACAGCCTAACCTTCAGCTTTAAGACATTGCTCAAAGTAAACCTGAATCCGAAAATATCAGTGAAAACTTTTGAAAATGAACATTTTTTACTCTGTTCTTGATTTTTTTTTTAATTTGACAACATTGACTCATTCAATGTCATTTGAAATCACTCTTTAAAGGGGCCAGAACGCATAGTTCTACATAGAGTCCTAATTGCTTCTCAGCCTTTTGGCTAAGATCGTGCGTAGTATCTGTTATTTTCATCCAGTTTAGAATAGGGCCATATACAGTATGACAGTCCAATAATGTAAATGGTCTGAGGGCCCACGTTGGTCATGTACTGTCTGTCCTTCAGTGGATGTAATATAGCTTTTTACGGGAAGCTTGGTCATAAGAGCCGATCTCTTTAATTTCAAACCCCGACTCCCGTTATAAAAAAAAAAGGCTAATATCTCTCGCATGAAATCCAGAAGTTGATTTCCGACCTTTGTTCCTAAAAAAATGTGCAAGATTCATTGACTATGATAATGTCAGATGGCGCACTGTCTACCCATCTTTTACTTGATTGGCTGTTGAAAGTCATGTGACAACATTTTTTCTCTTCAAATGTGAAATAGTTTACAAGAGAAAAACTGCTTGGTTTCAAGTTACCTTGAATATAAATGAGTGAAGTTACCAAGCGAGCCAGTACTTGTATTTCTAAACATTAATACAAAAATTGATAAGGGTAGTGCTTATCTGGTGGCCGAGTTATCTCAGGGGCCGACTTGTCTGGGAGCCAAGTTGTCTCGGTGGCCGAGTTGTCCAGGGCCGAGATGTCTTGGTGGCCGAGTTGTTCAGGGACCGAGATGACCGGGCCGAGTTGTTCCAGGGGCCAAGCTGACCATAAACCAACTTTACATCCCTATTTCAAGGGTTCCTCCACTTTTAAAGTACTCACATTCAGAACTTCTTCCAAATGTTTTCAGACTTATATGGAAATACTTTCCACAGAAGAAAGAGACTTAAATGAGAAAGCAAAACAGCCTTTACTTTTTACTCATTTACCCCAAAATGGATACACACTGAAAATAATCATCACAACTGCCAAAACTTTTCGGTTATCAGTTTTACTGCAGGATAGCATAGCAAGTTTTCCAGACCCAACACCTCAATCTAAAGAATTTGAAGCAAACGAATACCGCCGATCCCCTTCACTTGCAAAACTCATAACATGATAACTACTGACTACCGTATAGACGAATCCGATTAGTGCTTGTTTTTAGTGACTGTCAGAGGCAGCCATTAGTGGTGTCCATTAGCCTTTAATCGTCTTCATTTACAGTCTACATGAATTTAAAATCCTCATATTCAGTGAAGTTGAGAAAATTGAGATACACTTCAATGTGCAACCATCCATGGAACAGGTAAGGAAGAAAATTTAAAGATTAAAGGTGATGGACCCCACTAATGGCTGACTAAAATCAGACCATCACAATCTGTCCAGATTCGTCCTTACTACACATCCTAATGTTTGAAAAATAAAGTGTAAGTGCCATTAAATCTACAATATCTTCTCCACTATCAATTGAATATTTTTCTTGTGATTAATTTTTCTAACAGAGTTCTTGTTCATGTTCTACCCCATGTCCTAACCCATCATGCTACCCACGTTGTCTATCTGGCTGTAGCCTGATGGACAAAGGGGTAGCATTTAAAGCTTAGCAGCAGGAAGATCTGGTGTTCAATCTCCCAGCAGGTCAAAGGCAGGTGAGGTTTTCATTCCCACAGAAATCTATGGCCTTTAAAAAACAAACAAGGTATATAAATTGTTCAACTGGTTGCCGTTGGACATGCAGTTGTAATTAATTAGCCACATTCTTTCTTCGCATTTATGTTCCCTTAATGTTGTATAAGAACTTCCTTCCAAGAAGTTAGTGTATATGAGGAAGACAAAGTGTTGTAAGTCAGCCAATCCTGAAAGTATAGAACTACACAACATTCTATTAATAGTTCTTTGAAAATTTTAGTAAACTTATGGAAAGCATGAGACAAATCAGATGATACCATACAGTACAAGTTAATCTGTCAATGTGTCAGCACTAAACAAATCTTATCACACATCCAGTCTTTCAGTCACAGCTGTGAATTTCATCCTTTTCAAAGGTTACATTGCATCATAAGTTACAAAATACAGGTTTCAAAGGTTGAGAGAAACGAAGCTCCTGTCATCAAACTCACACCTTTGCAGGACATTTCTGGGCTGTTATTTCAAAATTTTTGTTCAATGAAACCAAAGGACAAAGGAGGGTTGCTAAATGCTCTGCAGCGCAATCCAAAAGACTGTACAGTCCAACCAAACCTAGGCGTACATTTGATAGGCATGCAGTTGAAGTTACCAACACTCACCTTACAGATATAGACTGAGGCTGAGGCACTGTAACGATGCACTCAGGTAGACTATTAAACTCAGAGAAATCAAATTGGATGGAACTACGTGTATTAAACTCTTTAACATCAAACCTACAGAGGCACTCCTCTGGTCTTTTGCAATGGCCTAACATCCAAATTTAGCTCTGGGTTGTCCAACCTATGGCCCATGGGCCATGGTATGGCCCACTGCAAGGTTTTGCCCCACCCAACATAGATGTTCCATAGTGGAAAATTTTCAACCAAGCAAATTTATTGATGACAACTTTAGGATTAATCATCCCCAGAAGCATGAAAGCAGCCACTCAAATCTTCTGCTAATCTCCATAGCTTACATTAAAATCCATGGGTGAAACTGGAAAGCAAAAATGCTATGATTTCATTTTGTTGCCTTGGGCTTCAGACCAGTCCTACTATTTTTCTTTAACAGTGAAAAACAGTCAAAAAAAAGATTCATAATCAGCAAAATCAGCAAAGTCTGTGTAACCAGGGAGATGTTACAGTACATCTCCATGGTGTAACCTGTTGATTCCCAAGTGTAGAAGTAATTATTACCAGTGTTGTTCATGTGATCCCAGGATTCAATCGTGCCATAAAATACATGTAGCCTACGCAAAATACTTTACAGATCAAGCACTACATACAGTACCTTCTAGAGTTTTATATGCCAGGGAGAAGCTTGACATTAAGGCTCCATATTGTGCATACTGTACATGTTGAAGCTACCAGTCAAGGTTATCCACCTCCCCTCTCCCCAAAGTCTATCTATCTGGGCTGGGGTAATATCTGTAGAGCAGCTTTGATTTACCAGGGTCCTGAGCAGGAACTTTCCACACATTAGCAGCTATTGTACAATTTCAAATAGCAATGTACGCAAACTGGGCAGCCCATCGCCCGCCCCCCCCCCCCTCCCATCCAGGTCTTGATGTTTAGATTTCCCAGATGTGCTGCAAATCACAGTAATCCTGGGGTGATTAAAGGGGAAGTTTAAGCAAAAATTTAATTTTCAAATGTGAAAGAGAAACCAGATCTGCATGGTGTGAGGAAACTTCCATCTTATTCGAACATTTCTCAAGATATCAGAAGACGTAATTACTATTTTTGTGTTCCAAAGTGAGTTTTCAGGGCAGCAGAGGTTATATTACCTCCTCACATTTACAAGGAATACTTTATTTTGAATTGTTTTTTCAGACTGCTGTGTTGACCTTGAAGTTAGTAGGAATAAAACCTCCCTACAGGTGTGAAATGCAAAGTTTGTACAATTCTCATGCCACTTATGCAATCAAACTCTGATAATTTTGGATTGTAGAGAAGAAAATTGGAGTAAATTTCAAAGAAAAACAAAAGACTAACCATTAATGTGGGGATAAGATGTCATATGTGCTTGCTTCAAGTTCACTTTTTGTTGAGTTAGTTAGAGTTTTAGGACCCAGTTTTCAACCTATTGGTTCAAGTCAAGCTGGACACAGCCTTTTTTTCCAGTTGTGGCTCACTGGCTTGTTTTGCCTACTCCCTTTTTGTTGAAAATGTGACAACTTTACCTGCTTTTATCTTGAGAACGACACATTCGGTTTCAACACAAATTCCCCCGAAATGCTTAGAATATATATGTACCTCTCTAACATATCAAAACTTGATGTGACCTTAAACCCTTCTTTTAAGGAGTATGGAAATGTAGGTGTGCCACTTTGCTATTGTACTAGAGTAGATTGGCATGAGTTCCCCTCTCTCATCTAGATGGGCAAAAATTACACTCCTTCCATAGTGGTTTGAGGTAAAGTAAGTGATGCACAATTACTCTCATAATTCAAGGTCTGCTATTCAAACTACCACCTTCCACTCAGTGTGCAGCACTACAGTTCATTATGAAATCCCACCAAAATTTTATCTGGCACACATAATCCTCTAACATATTTTCCTCATTAGCCCCTTCACATACACAAACAAGGTATTCAATCGGCCTTGCACTTTCAAGTTCACTACACATTCCTGAATGCAATTCTTAGGTAATTAGGTCACTTCTCCTGAGGTAAGTACAATAAACTTTTACACTTCATGACACCCGAAATCAAAAGCTCATGTCTAAATACTAACTGGTGACATATCTACATCTTACATAAATTTCTGTTCTTAATGAATTTACACTAGAGATTGCTGTTAGTAAAGTTTGTATATTGACATTATCATTGAAGAATTCGAAAGGATAAAGACTGGATGTCACATTTGAAGTACTAAGTGCTGTGATTCATTAGAGGTGTTATTCTAAGGCCCCACAAAACATGTTTTAGGTGTGTGGTAATATTAGATGTTGTCATCACTGCGCATTTGTCAGTTGACCTACTTTTGTTCCAAGTGGATATGATGAGAACATAAACACTTAATGTCAAAGACCTTTTCACAATGACATTCACACAGAGAGTAATGTTTGCCATTCTGGGCTACCTTCTCATAAATCATCATATTAGCATATTGGGTAGTAATTCATGCTACATGCTTACAAGCATCAATCCATCTCCACTTTGCATCTATGGTAACTTAGAGTGTAATGAACTTGGAAGTCTAGAATTTTAAGAATATGTTATAGGTTTCAAAATGAACCTTATTCATCTAACTCCCATTGATGTTGAAATTTATTCACTTTAAACAAAACAGTTCATCTGCAATTTTTTTGAGTATTTTTTTTGTTTTTTTGTTTTTATTGCACAACTCCATTTCTTTCTTTCTTTTCCTTTGAAATTAGAAATGTTTTGATGACCTTCATTGCTTCCAGTTTTATTGCATTGCATATTGTACAGAGAGGGCTTAATTAATTACATAACCCCATCAGAGTAAGAGAGTTTGTTACTACTGTACATGTGCTACAACATATTGTTACATGGTGCAGTGACTTTATGAAAAACAAAGAAACAGACTGTAATTTGAGTACAGCAATGACATCACAAATAATTGCACAATGTACCATTTCAAATTGAGTGACTAAACTTCAATATTTTATACATAATCTTAGGAATTACCTATGAAAATGGGGGATGGACTGTTTGAATTCATTTTGCACGTTTGTAATACATATTTTTGACATTTTAGATTTAAGGTACAATTTAAGATTTATTGCAAGTAAATGATTACAAAAGAATCAGTTGTACTTTGGCATACTGTGCCAAACATTCATGGTAAAGGATTAGTTTAAATGACAATGCAAAAGCCAGGACTCTGAGCAGTGCAGTGCTATCAAGTATTACTGTAGTGTGTAATGTACATCGCATAGAGTATGATGTGGACATTGTGACAATGAGATAGCGTTCAACAGAATGGGTGAAGGGGTATATGGATATTGTATAAAATCATCAAAGCATCTAAAAATGAAGGAAAATTCAGGGAATATATAATTTTCACCAATTTTTCTCACAGTCCATGAGTCACATTCCATAATTTTTCCATGACTTTCAAGGATTTTCAATGATATTTCCAGGACCTTTCAAAAAATTCAGACCACATATTTTATTTTTTCCATAAAAAATGTATCTGAACAGTGAGCAAATCTTAACACTGAATTCCTTTCCTAAATTCCCTCTTTCCAGGCCCTTTTAAAAAAATTGCTCATTTTTCCTGACTTTTCAGACGGAGAAATTCAAATTTCAGTTTTCTTGACTTTCCAGTACTTCCAAGGCCTGAATTAACCCTGAAAAAAGCACCCAACTTCCATCCCTTGGAAGGTTATTGGAAGGACAAAGATTAAAAATTGACCCAGGACACATCATAAATTCTATTCAATATACTTACATCCTTAACTTCATCAGGGAGCAAACTTTCTCCACTATCATCAAACATCTTGTCCCAGGAGTCATCATCCTCCTCCTCGTCATCATCACCTTGACTCGCACCGACCGAATTCTGCTCACAAGGCTCAACTTTATCCTTCTTTTGATTCATCTCAACCTCAACACCTGATGATGTCACTCCTTTGTTAGCTTCACCTGACATTTCACAATCCTCACTAATAGAGGGCGGCATTTCATTTCTTGGTTCATCTGAAGTTCTCACTTTTGCAGTGTTTAACATATGACTACTAGCCGATCCCTCTTCCTTGTTACCTTTGCCAGAGGGTTTGCTTTGGTCCATATTACATTTACTTGAGTCAGTTTTTGAATCGGTCCCTTCAGATTGGCTTTCCTTACTTTGTTCTGGGTTCTCACTGATTGATTTAGCTTTACTAGATTTTGTGTCCTTTTTATGAACTTGGTCACAAGAGTCACCACTTTGAGCAGTAGCAATATTCTGGTCAAATTCCTCATTTTTGGTATTGTCTAAGCTATTACTTGGTCTGTTTTTATTCTTTGAATCATTTTCTACAGTAAATGCTCCCTCATCAGTTTTAGATGGGTTTGTATATAGAGGTTTGGATGCATCTTTTGGTGAAGCATCATCTATTCTAACTGCAGATATACCCTGAGGAGATGCCTCACTTCTTAAATCACTCCTCAGGGTCATTTTGGCTTGTTCAGACGTACTAGTACTACCTATAGACCCCTGCATGGAATGTATTATAGAATCTTCTTTGGAATGACTGTCTGGAACATTTTCTTCTTTTTGTGCTTTACTAATTTGAGGCATGAGTGCCTCATCCTCTGACACGACACCTTGTGATATACCCACAACCACTGACTCTGCTTTTCCTGAGGTTACATCTTTACCTGCCAATTGTTTGGTATCTGCTGATGATGTAACAGTTACACTTGCAGATTTTGACAATTGTTGAACATTGACTTCAGCATCAGCATTTTTTGTACCTTTAGTTTGAGGAGGAACTTTTTCGACCTTAGAAGGGGATGCCTGTTGCTGGCCTCGTCGATTTCTTGGCACATACAATTGCTGATCCGGCCTTTTGGGCCTCCTGGAAGTAGATTTTAGAAGAGAAGAGACCTTGTAAATTTTAGACTACACAATATAGCACCTCGAAAATGACGAGCAATGCAGGTAAAACCAATATACAATCAAGTATTCAAAAAGACACCTGAAAATGGAAAAGTAGGAAAATACTGGTCACTCCTCACTAGAAGGTTACAAAGGTAGGATAAAAATTGCCAATTAAACAAAGGGAAAGGAAAACTATTAAAGCCAAAGTAGGGCAAAGTATGTATTTGAGAGGCTGCATCCATTGACAGACAGTAACACTGACAGCATCATTAATTCACCTTTACTCAGTAAGACATTTTTTATTTGACACACAGTCTCCAAGTGCTAAGGACAAGAATCTTGTTGCTGCTGTTGCCCATGGATAAAACCTCACCAAACTCAACCTATTGTAATAAGAAGTTGGCCTGGGCAAAAAAGAGAATTGCTGGAGTAAAATACGTTTACTTCTACAAAAAATACTTTTAACCTTGGCTTTAAAGACTTTTAGAATGTTAAGTCAGAGTGTCATGTATTTCATGCCTTGACAATACTTTTGCTAAAGTTAACTTAGTCAAGACAATTTGTTGTGACACTTACAGTACCTCGGCAGTGTCGACTGCCACGACTTATTCAGAAGGGTTGCCAGTTCAAATTCTGTAAACCTTCCAAGGCTGATATATTGTAATTGCATACATGATCCAGGATATTTGTCATATACAATTTGTATGCATGCATGCATCACAGCAATCATACTGTAACAATCTTCCAGAATGACAGGTATGGTTCAAGTAGTACCTGCAGGCCTATGCTGAGTAATGTTTCTCATAAAAGCTGATGACTAGCAGCTAGATAATTCCTTAAAACTAATAACAAATTTGATTTCTCCTTTGTCCAAAATGTGAAGGACAATATGTGGATAACAGTACAGTAGCAAACAGGTGAACTGGTTGGAAAATGTCCCACACCCTGAGAGTTTCAAAGGGGCCCAACCAAACTGGTGCAGCAAGGTTTCACTTCCCTCATCTGTTACCTGCCCAAGAAGGTCGGAGGAGTCTTAGGAAAATACATTTGGGGCGTCTTACTATCCCTTGTTCATGAACCCCGAGGGTCATGCTACAGTACACCACTGAATGGGAACCACATCCATTGGGGCTTTCCAAGAAAGAAGAAGGAGATGAACACTAAAAGCCCAAAAGTTACACAGTCGGTGAAAGTTTGATAAGTAAGATTAATTTGGGAGAATGTATAATAATACAGAAATCATGTGGAAAACTAACTCCTTTCTATTCCTCTTTGGAGACGATGACTGCTGGCTTTGGGCATCTCTGTTCATTTTTCTTGCTTCCCTCCAATCAGATGAACATGTCACACCTGGGTCTTGAAAGTCCTGATTTGCTGGTTTTAGACGCTTCTCTGATGGCAACTCTGCTTCACTTGATCGCTTTCTGACAAAGAAAAATATATTCCTTCAAAAAGCATGTTTTACTGCAATGCTTCCTAATCTTTATATTCAACAAAACTTACCTCGTTTCAGCAGAGAGGTGTTAGGAAGGAAACACAACGTTCTGTTGACTCTTTGAGGCAATGTTTGTTGCCGACAATAATCTTCCTTTTGTTCACAAATATTTTATCTCAATACCTAGACCAACTAGGATCAGTGATACATTGTCCAACTTCCACTGAGAGGGCACGCCCTTACCTTGTATCTCGTTAACTTTTCGTTGCCAGTCGTCATGAAAACATATCAAATTTTACACTTTTGTCTGTGTACGTCCTAATGAATGTAAATTCTGTTTATTTCTTTGGAGAATTTTAATGCTATATATATTTCGAGTGTGTTGAGGAGTTATGCGGAGAGTTGCGAAAATTGGGTAAAATGATTAAGCCTTTAACAATGCCTATAGCAGACGACTCATCGAATTCGTTGCAAAACAAAGAAAGTAAACTATTTTAACTTTCATTGACAGTCGTTTAGCTGAAACTTTTGATTAGAGTTTGAAACCTGTCGGTAACAAACCTCATTTCAAAGCATCTTTTAACAAAGACAATTGTTTCAGGATTACTTGGGTGTGAAAGAGACAAATCCTCTTAAGCATGGGACAGGTCAACAAAGCTTAAAAAAAGGAACAGAGAGAACTGTCAATCAAAGTTTGATGCTCAAATGGGAATTACTATTTTTGAAGTACCTATTGTGTGACAGATAGGGCTGTTGTGTCTCCTTCCTAACACCTTCCTGGTTTCAGGGACTGAGATCCAGTACTGACCTGCAATTTACACATGTACTTGCCTGCAAGTTCATCAAGCATTTATTCATTTAGGCATTGGGTTTGGTTAGACAGAGTTTTAAGGCCCAGTTTCCAACCAATTGGTTCAAGCCGAGCTGGACACAGCCTTTCTTTCCATTTGAGGCTCACTGGCTTGCTTTCCCTACTCCATTGCTTTTGCTGAGCACCAAGCACAATGGCAGTAGGTTCTGTCTTACACTCTTTGGTATGATCCAGCCAGGACTTGAATTCCCAGCCTCCCAACTGCAAGTCTGATGTTCTAAACACTTGACTATGTCAAGTGGCCTAACTGGCCTAAAGACATTTTTTCTACATAGTCACTACTAGATGACAGTTTTTTCTGTTTTTCTAACTGTTAGTGTCCATCATATGTTATTAGTAAAACTGACTAATAATATAATTGTAAAACTTTATGGCAAAACAAACGAAAAATAATTTGAAATTGAAATTAAATGGGTGTTACTGAAAATCTCACAAACTTCTGACTGACAAAAGACATTTCTAAGAATCTTTCATCTCAATATTTTATGCTCGGGCTAAAACATCTAGTTAAAAGAACATTTACATGTATGTAGTATTGTTCATATTGTTTCATTTTTATGTTGGCTAGCTTACCTCAAAAATGTTGAACACACAACAGTTCTTCTCCTTTCCTCTTTCCCAATGCTAAAACTGGTGAGCTCAGGAAAATCCTCAACAATCTTATGGATGAAGAATCGATATCGATTGATGACAGGAGGGAATATCAATATGCTGTAAATAAGGTTGGGCAATATATCACAAATTATTGTTTACTGTCGCAATTATATTTTTAATTAAGGTGATAAAATATTGAAGCACCAATCCTCTCACTCCAAACTACAATTCTTGTAGGGGTTTAACAAAATGCTTAATGGGCTCAGCTTTTTGTTTGACAGCTAATTTAAACAATGCAGAGTACCAAAGCCTACTGTATATTAAACAGCATGAACTGTATTGAGAGTGTTTTGATTATAATTCAAGTTCTCAATAAACTGAGATTGTGTCTGGATGAGGATGAATTTCAGACACTTGTGGGAGGGGCTGAAGTAAGACAGTTATGTAGGAGAACTGATACTGTTTGGGGTGAGAGAATTGGGCCTTTAAGAATTGAGAACTTTAGGGATGATAATTTCTTTTAAAGGAATAATTTACAGTACAACAATGGATTGCAGGGCCAATATTCAACTACTGTATGCCTCCTACAGTATGTCTGGATACATGGTACCATCATGTTATACAGACAAGCCATTGCCACAAACTTCACAACCAACATCAACCCAATTGGAGCTACTGTAGGTACAGTATAGGGCTTACGCATTTTCATGCACAAGCTATCACCCTGAAGTTTTGACTTTGCACCTGAGCATCCACCGACAAAAGATGGTTGGTATGAACTTCACAAAAACTTTTCCAAAAACTTCCCACATATATCAACATGTTAGAACTATAGAAGGGCAGCGTCGTTTATCTAACTGGCCGTTATGGCCAAGTCACTTGTATTTCCTTGGCCCACCTGCCCATACTGGCTGGTTAGAAAAATGACTCTCTCTTAAGCTTCCAATACAGGCTCCTACTTGACAATGGGCCTTTCTCAAACAGAAATTCATACTATGAGATGCCCTCATTTTATCATGGAGAACAATTGACTATGTACACATTCACGCATTCATCAACATAGAGTAATACTTCCATGGTCTCAAAAACCTACTGATATGGAAGCATTAAACTTCTTATCTGAGCAACCACATGTGAAGATCCATATCCCCAGATGGGTACATCAAGTACTGTAGCCCTGCATTCCATACATAGATCTGCAGTTACTCAAAAAGTGAGAAATAAACATGCTAAGTGTTTTTTTTTGTCTCCTTTTATTCTCATTTGCATGTTTCTACTTTAATCTTGCACTGATCTTAGAGTACCACCTGCATTCTGTCACCAAGTAATCTTTTGTTCATAAAGTTCTCTGTATCATCTCTCAAGCAATTAAAAAAGTCTAATGAACAACAAAATGACAGAGAAAAAACATTCCTTTGTTATTTTCTTGCAAGCCTCCCTCTTACAAGGGAAAACATGGATGAGACTATTTTAGGCAAATTATTATAGGGCCAAAGTTATTTTTTATTTAATTATCATGTGGATAAAAGCTTGCTACCCATCACCAGCAATAAATACAATATACAGCTCACAAAACTTGTGATGTGCAGATGGAGGGAAGAAAACAGCTCCATAGCACAAAAACTATTCTTTATTTTCAGCAGTGTCTTCTTTCAGTGTAACTTCCACTTCCAGGCACTGATTGAAATCTTGGCTGGATTTGATTATGCATGTACACGTACAGTTGGCTATATACTTAAAAACCAAACAAATTGAATTGATTTTATTTATGACATATGCCAGACACAGATCCAAGGGGGCGGGGGCATGGGGGCAGAGTTAAATTCCATTCAGATAAACTGTAAAAACACATTGTACTCCAATGGTTTTGAATGGTTTCACTTGAAATGGTTCATGAATGGTTCCAACTGGTCTTAAAAATGAATCTCAGTTGGTTTTCTAACTGGCTTTAACTTAAGTGGTAGCCTAAGTTAGTAAATGGTTTTGAAAGGAAACTGTCCAAAAAAGCCAGAGTGTAAAGTATTTGGAACCTGACCGATTTCTGTCAATTTGTTTCAAATGGAATTTAACCCTGAAGGCTTTTACGGCCTCTGGCTCAGCCCTCCTTTTTCACCAGATCAACAATAAAACATAGGCTAGGCCTACAAAAAATCAGCAGTGTAACTCTCTAACTTTCCTGACCCCTCCTCCCTTTTTGGAATGTTTGGATCTGCTCCTGTATGCTATAGAAGGCTGTAGACTACAGGGCCTTACATTATACATACCTAACATAAAGCAACAGTTACACTGACACTTAGGATACTAAGTTACTAATGTTAGATGGCAGTTACGCCTAGCCTAGGCCTAGCTCTCACGTTAGGCTAACTTAGCATAGGGCCTAAGTCGTAGGCTAACGTTAGAACTGCAGCTACACCGTAGCTAGGTTAGGCTGCATACCTGTTTGTCGATGGATCGTTTTGTAGCAACTCCCTTTTAAACAGCTTCAGATCCTCTTCGACTGATTGAGAGAAAAAATAGTCTTCCCCCGTTAAGTATCGCCCGTCGATTACGAAAGCCAGTTTGCACAACACAATTAACACTAACCTTAGGTCAACTATTTAGTCTTCTTCTCGATGTTAGATGTTGAGCTTCACAGTTCACAACCCTCATAAGCATACCCATAATGTAGTACAGTACGCACGATACTTTCGTTTCAAATATTCGCGAAACCCTTTACATTTAGACGACAAGATAGAAGCGAGCGGTTCGATCGCGAAGGGGAAAGCGCAAGCAGTGTTATTACAAATGTTCTTGTTGACCCATTCATGCAGTTCCTATACGTAGGCCTACTAGGCTCCTGACTGACAATCCTAGGCCTACTTGTGCAAAGCCGACAGTGCAGTAGGCCGGGAGAGGAAGGGGAAAACGGTATGGTGGGCCAGTTGAGGAAAACGAAGATAAAACGAAAGGGATCCTGGATACTGAAGTCTTGCAGTCACATTCCCAGGGACTGGAAAAGTGCAAATGTTTGTCCGATTTTTAAGAAAAATGATAGCTCTCTCCCATCCAACTATCGCCTTGTCTCTCTGACTTGTATTTGCTGTAAGTTGTTGGAGCATATCATTTGCTCAAATTTGATGGATCACTGTGAAGTGAATAAACTCCTTTCCACTAAGCAGCATGCTTTCAGAAAAAAACACAGTTGTGATACTCAGTTGGTCAGGGGTGGCGAGCGGGGGGCCGGGGCCCATGGCCGTCCCCCGTCGGGGACCACTGCCACCCCCCTCCCCCGTCGGGGAAGGTCAGCGGTTCGTCGAGGAGGCCTAAAAATAAAAAAAAAACCTACAAGGACTGAAATTCCTGGATAGGTGAACATATTTTTGTTTTGTGAAATGTTTTTTTAATAGCCTATCGGAATCGATTTTCAATCACTCCTTCTTTGCGTGGTTAAATCTCATTCCATGTACCTTGTCCTATCTCCTCCCCCGTCGTGGAAGGACGGCAATTTCCTTCGGTGACGCCTAAAAATGAACGTAAAGGACTCGAAGTTATTGGATGGATGATCATAAAATTGAATAGTTCCTTTGAACTATTTTATTTTTTTGTAACGGTATTTTAATGCCTATCTGAATCTGTTTTGATCACTTCTTAATAGCTCTGTTATCCCTCATCCCATCTTCAATCCGCAAGGCCATGCCCCGTCGGGGAAGGCTGCCCTCCCCCCTGTTGTTGAGAAAAGCCGATTTCGTCGGAGAGCCTTAATCAAGTTCATGCCCACGGTAAACTGAAAAAAGATGCTAGATTCTTTAAGAATTTTTTGTACGCTCCGCGCCAACTGATGGTGGCGCTCCGCTTAGACAGAGTGTTTTGGTCAAACAGATTACTTAACAGAACATTACAAGCTTGCAAATTGCTTTCCGTTTAGGGATAATTTCATGAAGTGGAAATTTTTTTGCGGTACAAGCCTGGGAAATGCCATTTCCTGCTGTCTGGAGGTTCTCAATTTTTAAAAAATTTCTGTGCTCTGTACTTAAATAGTCGTTCGGGCAAAATTACATTTTTCGGACAAAAGAGACAATTCTGCCCTTCCCAAACTGAAACGCTCCCCTACGTCTATGTCAATATATAAAATATAAAACTGCAGATCACGCCCTACTTGATTTTCTTGTGGGAAGATTAGATTTTTCCATAAAACCCGTAAATCTGTCACCAAATTACAAGTTTTCTCTAGTATAAGCTTCATATTGTTAAAAGTGGCAAAATTTTCCAATTTCGATGGATACTCCGTACAATATGTAACCAAGGCCAACTCTGTGAATCACCCCAAAATTCTACCTAATTTTGCTGTTTTAATTTAAGTCATATCTTTTAATAAAAAAAAACCAAATATTTCATAATAACTGTGCCCCAAACCAAATTTCTTCCATTAAATTCCAAAATTTCTCCAATAAAATAAAAAGGAAAAACCTTTTTGGGCAACCTAGTCTCGTGTTGAAGACTTAGTACTTAGGCCTAGTACGATTAAATGCGTAACCCCAAAATATTTACAGCTGTCGCCTATATAACATTTTTTATTTTTTCGATATGAAGGACGGATCCAACTTTTTAATGGTCCTCACAAAAGCAAAATTTCTTAAAAAAAATTTAAATTTTGTCTTCAAAATAAACTCCACATTTTTAAGTATTTGTCGAAAAGAAGGCCACCAATTTCGCGCCCTGCTCGCCTACATAATCTGTGTTAAGCCACGTCCCACCCGGACTAACTGAAAGCCTTTGTCGGGGCCTTGAAACGCTGGCCCCCTGTCGGGGAGCTTGGCGCACCTGTCGGGGAAATCCTGGCGCTACCCCTGCATTTGGTGTCTGTTATTAATGATTGGGCTTCGGCCTTGGATAAAAACAAACAGGTCGACGTCTTTATTTTAGATTTCGAGAAGGCCTTCGACACTGTCCCTCACGAACTCCTCAAGACGTAGTTATATTCTATAGGGGTCTCTAGACAAATCATTAATATAGTGGATAACTTCCTTTCTGATCGCTCACAATCTGTTGTTGTAAATAGTGGTACAAAATCTGCTCCTGCTCCGGTTCTTTCTGGTGTTCCTCAGGGGTCTGTTCTAGGTCCAGTTCTCATTCTGTCTTATATGAACGATAAGTTGTTGAAGCTGCTTCTTCTTAAGTTAGGTTGTTTGCTCCTATCACCGAAACACCAACAGCACAATTGTTTTTACAGAGGTTTGACCACGGCATGTCTTACTGCCTGCGTGGTTGTCAGGCATTCTAATCACTTTCTTCTTGGAACCGCCTGTGGTATGCGTGCAGACCCGTAGCCAGGAGGGTCGGAGCGTTCGAACAACCCACCCCAACTTGAGGGAGGTCCATTTTTCCAGCCCTGTGTTTGAAGGGTCTGCTATGAAATATTTTTTATCTTGACATATACCAGATTACATGTATGATTTTTTTTCTCAAAAAGTGGTGTACAGTGTGGAATTCCTGGGGAAAAGGGACTTCTGTTGTGTTCAAAAGTCCTCTAAAATGCTCCAGATTGCAGGAGATCTGCAGATTTCAAACTATTCCGGGGAAGCATGCCAGGGACTCCCAGCAACTGCATGCTTACGGCACGCACCAGCCGCCTTCGTATTTGGGAAAAGGTCCACATCTTGGAAAAAAGACCCACCCCTCCACATGGGCTGGCTACGGGCCTGGCGTGGGCTTTCGAAAGTGATGCCAAGGACGCAGATATCAGGTCCTAATCACAAGTTAGCACGAGCGGCTGGTCATTAACGTTATGAGGGTGCCGTTGACATGTAGTGTACTCGTCGCGAACAAATGACGCTACGTAACACATTCGTGTTGGTGTGTCGTTAAATCTTATTTAACTACCTGTAACTAACTAACGTAATTGCTCTACCGTCGAATCGAAAAGTAACTGTCGACCCATTTATTGTGCTCAAAACGCAATAGGCAAACAAGCTTCACGTGGACGTATTTTGACAGAAAGTAACGATGGCGACCATCAGTTCTGAAGATTGTCTAAGTTTAGTGGCTGAAAAGGAAGCATTTTGGGAAAAAAATCACCCAAACTTCTCTGATAATGCATATTCCGTTTATCCAGCAATGTAAAAGCAGCCACACCGTTGTTCATGACTCTGTCCACGGTGATATAGGTTTTATAAATATTCAACCAGACACGTTCAATTCGAAAGATTAAAGTGAACGCTCCATTCGTTCGCTTCTAATAGCTGGTAAAATGAGATCCGGGCATCCAAACGCTCAAGCGTTGGACGCTCGGAAACCCAACGCTTGAAACGTTTTGGGTGTGAAAGCAGCTTAAGTTTGACTTTACGTTAAATACTGTCAACAATATGATTTGGCCTGGGCGGCCGCTACTCAAATGAGGTTCGAATATTATCACGCGGCTTTGATTCCGCGTAGTGGAAATCTAAAGCTCTAAAATTTCAGGACGCAAACGTCAGCTCGACGACGTGAACTGTGAGTTACTTAAGACGCCGCGTATCCCTGGCCACGTCGTGTTATCTAAAGCCCCTTTAAGGCCTGTCCAAACAGGATGCGTTGCGTTCCGTTCCGGATACGACACGTTTTTTTCCCGCATCCTTCCGGATGCGTCAAGACGCATGGATGTCTGTACAGGATGCGTTCTCACTACGTCAATTTCGATGCGTCAATTTGAGATGCAGTGTGTAATTTCCAATGACAATGCATGCTGATTGACCAAAACGTGTATTCAAATCGTGGTAAACTTCACAGCAAACCGGTTACAGTCACCGTCACTCACGATATTCAATATGAATACCATGAGTGACTCTTGCAGTGACGACGACCTACAATCTTGGACAAAACTGTTGGAACACCTCACGTCTTAATGTTGTTTATGGTGACGAGTGTTATTTGCATGACCTCTACCCCCCCCCCTTTAAAATGTTGTGTCCTACAGGGAATAGAGATTTGCGAAACCCCTGTCCCCCAATACAATGTCACGGTTGGTTCCCAAAGAAAATGATGCGTCCCGAATTGGCCTCATTATCTCCAACATTGCACGGGGGAGTTGGGTGTCCCATCTAGTTTTGTCCAAGATTGTAGTCATTGTGGCTCTCATTCTCCACAGACGAGAAGGGCTCGATCCCATAAGTCCCCGAAGCTACGCCACTGATTATATACACTAAATTGTATATGTAGATTTTCTCGTGTGCCGTGAAATGTCCATGTGCAGCCATGTCTAGTGTCCAGACTTCCCCTGTCTACCGTCCCAACAAAATATACAACGTTTTTCCACTTCCGAAGTCAATAATATCGCAAGGGAAGTGGGTACTCAAAGAATCATAGGCCTACGTATACGTTCCCAATGTTGTGAAAAAATGCCCGAAAAATGAGCTTTTCTTCTTATTTTAAAGGCGTTTCATTGTTATTTTAAGCTCGAACATACTACCATTTTGCATCCATATCCCGTTAAATTGCATTTCATGAAAGAAAAACATGAAAGAAATCAAAGTTGACGCATGCTTCCGTACGTCAACTCTGTTTCTGAACGCACATGGACTTTGCCAAAATTTGACGCATCCGGAAGGATACGTCAACTTTTTTTCCGCATGGATCGTGACGGAACGCAACGCATCCTGTGTGGACGGTTCCATTGATTTACGTGCAAAGTGATAAAAGTGACGTGCCGTGTCGTATCCGGAACGGAACGGAACGCATCCTGTGTGGACAGGCCTTTAGCCCAGTACACACCGCAACGACTCCCGAAGACTCTCCGTCGTGGACAATTTGCATAAATCGGGGGGGGGGGGCTATTTGGCCATGCACCCCCCCCTCACGGATGCTAATTTTTCTAGATCCTAAAAATGCGTACTTCAAAAGGTAGCATATGGGGAAGCAGATTGCATGTAAGGACACCCAATTTCTCAATTATTTTCAAAGGGGACAGATTGTCTCTGCAAGGCCGCCAAAGTGATGACATTTTTTTAATTCCTAAAAAGTAGACAAATTTTGTCAAATTCCAAATTTGACTTGAAATGTAGACTCTGTGACTCCCCAGTGACACAGATTTCCTCTAAAGACACCTACCTTTGTGAGAATCCTCAACAGGGAGGGGCCCATCCCTTAGACTCCTTCTCCGACCGGCATAGACGTAAGGAGGAGGCATGGAATCGGGGGTTTAGGTGCGGTGAGCAATAATTTGCCATTTATCATGCAAGAGATGTTATAGGTAAAATCATTAACCGTCGGGAGTTCGGGCAGTCACAGACGATTTAATCAATTCAGCGGATCTTGAATTTGGCCAAGAGTCACAATAAAGATAACATTAGCACATTTTCACTTCCGTTGTATAATTTCCTGAAAAGAATCAAGACCATGTGTATAATAGTTGTACCCTTTATGCTGAAATATTCTGATCATGGAAACGCAATTTTTGGCCATCTGGGGGTTCACAATTTTTCAAAATTTTCTCGTCACTCCCCGCCAACCAATGGTGGCGTTCCTCTTAGATAATTTTTCGGGCAAAATTACATTTTTTAGGGTCAAGATATTTTTTTAATAAATTTTCGATCTCTTTGCAGTTTGCGAACTTATTTTGAAGTAAGCATTTTATTGCAAACGACAAACGAAGAAAGCGACTCGTTAGATCCTTTGCATTAGTTTGGAAAATGCTATTTCCGGCCATCTGAGAGGTGTGATTTTTTGAAATTTTCTCAACGCTCCGCGCGAACTGATGGTGGCTCTCCGTTTTGATAGTCTTTCGGACAAAACTATAATATTTAGGGTAAGAGTATTTCTTTACTCTCTGATCTTTGTAGTTTCTGAAACGTTTTTGGAAGTGAGCATTATATTTCAAACGACAAAAGAAGATAGCGACTTGTTAGATTTTAGTATAAGTCCGAAAATTGCTATTTCCGGCCATCTTAGGGTTCTGATTTTTCGAAATTTTCTGCCAACCAGTGGCGCTCCGCTTAGATAGCCTTTATAGCAAAATGACGTTTTGGGGACTAGAAAAAACCGCAAACTGAAATGCTTCCGTTCGCCTATGCCAATCGATTTCCTTTTATTTTGGCTCTTTAAAGTATGCAAATTTAAAGACAAATTTCACTTCGAAAGGTAGCGTGAGTGGCATTAATTTGCATGTAAAGACACAAAAATTTCGGTTTTATTCTCATGAACCCCCACAATTCTTCCTTAAACTGTTCCTGTCAAAGTCGAAAATCTTTCACCATTTTGCATCTAGCCTCCTTGAAAAGGCCAAAATTTTTCAAAGGGTAGGGAGACACCCCTCCTATTGCATCCCTCCCCAGGGGTGGCGCCAGGATTTGCCCGACAGGGAGGCCAAGCTCCCGACAGGGGCGCCAGCATTTCAAGGCCCCGACAAAGGCTTTGAGTAAGACCCGGTGGAACGTGACTTAGCAGATTTTGAGGCGTGCGCAGAGCGCGAAATTATTGCCTTTCTTTCGCCACCCCTGCCCCTCCCCCAGGCCGGCGATCACTCAGTGTACTGCATGGCCCCTTCAGAGAAATCCTGCATATACGCAACTGATCGTACGTACACTTCTTTGATAGTCGTAACCGTGTGACCCGGGATTAAAACGCAACGGTTGCATCATCAAACTACGACTGAGCATGTTCAACAGGACCGACGGCTTACGACATGACGGAACTCTGGTGATGAAACTGGTCACATCGCCAGGACTACAGCTGATGCGACGTCTTGTCGCTTGGTGTAGTTAGTTGTCGTGGCAGTGTGTGCCGGGCTTTACACACTATGCGACTCTCTGCGAAGCAACTACTTGCGACGAGATTATTCAGACACGTCGTAAAAAGTGGAATGCTTAGCTTAAAGCTCCCCCGTATACTCTTGCAACAAGACTCCGGCACTGAAACAACTTGCCCCTGTAACAACCAGCGACGTTTTCCCCTACACCAAAAATTGGCGCTCTCGGGAAGAACTTCGAAGTGGGTGCTGAATATATTCTTTATGGTTCCAATGCAATTTCAGCTCAGAAGATTCGAAAGTGCCATTGTCGGTCATCTGGAGAGTTTGGGAAGCAAACAATTTTCTTGTACGCTCCGCTCCAACTAATGGTGGCCTCCGCTTAAACAGTCCTGCTGGCACTTACCCCCCCCCCCCCCCCTCCGTCCCATTTTTTTTATCGTTCGACCACGTCTATGTGCATAATCGTTCGCGTTTGTGGAAACAAAAATTTAAAATGAATGTGCCCTTTTTATATTGCACCCTCCCTCAAAAAGATCCTAGATCCACCCCGAGGAGGTGTTCAGGTGCGGTGAGCAATAGTTTTTACCACGCAATAAATGGGGTAAAACCATTAACAGACGGGAGCTCGAGCAGTCACAGATTACTTCTATCAATTCAGTGGATCTTTAATTTAGCCGAGAGTAACAATAGAGAAGCATTAACATATTTTTCAATTCCGTTGTATAGTTTCCCAGAAAAGAATCAAGACCATTTAATGTAATAGTGGTAGTACATTTTAGGTGGTAATTTTCTGATCACTTTCTGACTTTTTTCTTATTGCAAACAAAAGCTTAACTTTACGCAAACATAGCAATGTGAACATGAATTAGATCAGGGAATTTTAGAATATTGAGAGAAGCAAAGAGCGTACTGGTGTGATCATGATAGGAAGCGAAACAGATGTGACGGACTGCTTTCTTTTTGAGGGTAAAAAGTTTCTTAACATTAGAGGATGAGGTACCTGACCATACAGTCACACAATAGGTTAGGTGGGGATGAATAAGAGTAAAGTATAAAGAACGCAGAACTTGTTTAGGTACAAAATGCTTTATCTTAGAAAGAATT
Source organism: Holothuria scabra (assembly GCA_037179385.1). NCBI lineage: Eukaryota > Metazoa > Echinodermata > Holothuroidea > Aspidochirotida > Holothuriidae > Holothuria > Holothuria scabra. The sequence continues at coordinate 12,886,843 of CM074194.1, forward strand.
CCAACACCTCGGGCGATTTTAGTTGATATAGCTTTAACGTGATCATTCCATGTTAACCCCGAGTCAATGATTACCCCAAGAAATGTTGTATTATGAACCCTTTTAAGATAATTCTCATCTATTGAAATGTCAAACGGTAAGTTGTTTACAATGCCTTTAGTTTTATCAAAAACAATAAAGTTGGTCTTGCTGATACTGAGAGAAAGTTTATTGGCTGAGAACCATGTGTAAAATTCTTTAAGTTCTTGACAGATGATGTCCTTTAGTAAATTGGCATTACGACCAGTGAAGAAAATATTAGTGTCATCAGCAAACAATATGGTAGACCACTTCTCAGAAACTTGATAAATATCATTGACATAAATTACAAAAAGGAGTGGTCCTAAAATGGATCCTTGAGGGACACCACACACTACATTCAGGAGATCTGAGTTTGTATTGCTGAAAGATGTAAATTGGACTCTATGTGAAAGATAACTTTTTTTTTTTTTTTAACTTTTTTAAATTTCAGCCACTCCAAATCTGCTAGAAAATTATCCATCCAGAAACCTGACTAGTAAAAAGTCAAGAGATTCCGAAGATATGATGCTTGTCACAATCTACCTGAATTTATTCCGAAATTCAGATTGGGCCACAATTGCAGAATACCCTGCAACTGCGTGGCTCTATCGCAAGTGTATCTATGTCATAGTAGCCGGGTAGACCGTATTGATTATTATCATCGGCCAGCATGTATATAATTTTTTGCCCAGGTCGCCAGGGGTGGATGCTGGGGGCTGGGCGATTCAGTGGGGGATCCTGCCCCCAAGCCACTCCCCCCCCTCCTCGTTGCTACCCCACTGAGCATGTGCCCAACTATTGCAGTCTGAACGTGGCACATGCTGCCTTCTAAAGTTCGTTGGAGATTTGAGCGTGGCTGAATATTACTAATATCGTTATCCACGTCAACTGGGACACGAAATTATTTTTTATTAGATCATAATGTGATTTCAACATAATGGAAAACATTAGACATACCGGGCTACGCAGTCCACTTCACTCTTTAACGGACTCTTATCAATTGTTGTATAGTCCGACTAGCCCGGACCGCCCCTTAATTGAAACTGAGTTGGCTAGTGTATTTTTTCCGTAGGTTGAATTAGGGTAAATCTGGTAAAAAAATGGGAGGTGGGGTGGGGGTGGAAATAGTCCTCACCCCTAATTCCCAAACAACTTCTTCTCGACTATTGGGAGGGGATTTGACACGGCGGTATCGAAGAACACGTTATGTAAGGAATTAACTACATTTGTTGGAGTATTGTTGGTGAATTAACCGTCGAGACTCTAAACAAAGGACTTCAACGAGGTTATTCCTTTACTACCATCAATAAATGGGGTGTGTACAAAGCTAAGATCTAAGACACCACCACGCACAAAACTAAGGGGAAAGTGTGTCCCCACCCTTTGGAGAAAATTAAATATTTCGATCACTATCCTGAAAAAGGACAAGAGCAGTAACCCAAACTTGTGGGGTTACCCCCCATGACCCAACCAAGTTGCAATGCAAAAAACACCTAAAATAGCGGTTTTTCTCTCTATCCAGTTAGACTTATCCCTCATGTCGCGCCCCAAACCCCTATGAAACCAACTCCCCCCCCCCTCCCATGACACAATCCTGCATGGCTGCGTGCCTGATGACAAATGACCCTACATCAGTGCAGTGGGTATAATTAAATACAGTAATCCACATGAACGTTACATTTCCATCTTTAACAGTGTTAACGTGGAAAATTGTGATCATTTCTTTCATCGCCATGTCCAAAAATCACAGATTTTGTGTTGACTGAATTATATTCAGTAGCCTATTGCCGAATTACAATAATGGAAAATCCCATAAAAATCGCCGTTTTTGGAGATGTTTAACAAAATCAATACCAGTATATTTTCCATATGTGTCAAGATACTTCGCTTATCAAATAGTCATCATTTGTACACTACCTGTAGTGCATAAAAAAGTGTTTGCAAATATTGTTAAACGATTGGGAGGCAGGCCCCTGAGTCCTCGTCTCTTACATCTCAGACTAAAGTCTTAAATTTAGGTGTCCCGATACGGGCCTGGATCATCCAAGGGGGAAAGGGCGGCCTCAGCCTTCTCTTTTCGCCAGATCAGGGAGCCACCCCTTTCAACTCCCCCCCCCCTTCCACTCCCCCCCCCCCTTCCACTCTCCCCCCTCCCTTTGGATTGCAAAATTCGCCAAAGGCACGAAAAGCTGTCTTTTTGTAGTTAGTATAGGGGAGCGGCCTATTTTTTAAGGAGCCGTATGGTGGAATTTACCCGAATTTGTCTTGAGAAAAAAATACGCTCAATGGTTGCGGTACTATCCGGGCGGGGTCCTACTATTCCGCGCGCTACCACCCGCTGGCACGCCCTGCTTCAAGTTCCACGCGCTGCCGTACAATGCGCGTGGAACTTGAGTTCTGCGACAGCGCGTTGCGTTTCGCGGAACTAATGGAGAGCTCAGAGATCCTTTCTAACATTGATATGTAATGAAAAGCAACATTTTGCAAACAAAATTAGAGAAAAATTGGCAAAATGGTCCGTTGTATTATACTTCCTAATCAGTAATGAAAAAATTGATTAATGACAGCATCTAATGAAATTAACATCAGCATTATATTCGCGATTATTGTCGTTTGCTTTGATTGTACATTTAATACAGAACATATCAAAAATTAATTGTGAAACGAAAGGATAATTAAAGGCATATTCCCGGACACCAAATTTATTAACTTCAGGATATGAAGAAATGTTTTCTTTTTTAGGAGGATAACTCTTCATTCGCATATAGCGTTCGGAAGATACAAATCTATAGAGTAATGCAAATTTTTCTTTTCATTTGGAGAATCATGTAGACCGCGGCTCATCATGTCATCGCTGCTCATTAATTTGACATTACTTTCAATTTATTAATAATTTTGATGCCACTGCAGGAAATATTAATCTTTAAAATGAGATATGTCGGTTGAGTTAGGAAAAGGAGTTGCGACAGGGTTTCAAGGACATGGTGTGGATTTTTTTTTTTTTATTTACAAAACCCCGGTGAAGAGCCACTAGAATTAAATAGCTGCCGAGGGAATGATGCCTCCCCCCCCCCCCCAAAGTGCCCTTCTTTTGTAAGCTTTCTCTCGGCTTTGATACGTTCTAAATCTTATTTGAAACTCGAAAGATACCTATTACATAACTCAATGTGAAAGTTTGAAACATTTTAAAGAAGGTAAAAATATTTCTCTCGTCAAAAGTTGCTGTTTCTCAAAGTTTAAATTATGAAGTGAATCTGTTATCATAATATGCATTAAACGAATTAAACAGAATAAAAGGTGTTGCGGTTTTTTCTTCAACTGCAAACAATACTACTTTTTCTAGAAACAGGGCGCACAATTGCCCACGTTATAAATGGTCTCGTCTGGCTGAGTCATCAAACCAATTTTCGATAAAGTCGGTCTTTGGCCTTCAGACAGTGAACAAATATGTAGTGGCGTAGTACTTGTGCACCAATGTTAAGAAGGTCGATGAGCCATGGTATACGAGCACACTAAAATGCACGATCCTACACATGTTTTGCAAAAGTCTTGTCTGCTTGAGTCCATGGGATTTCCCTTTCGGGAGACCAAAAATGAAAAACAAACGAAGTAAAAAGTGCTGTCAATTCATTATGTATTTTTTTTGTATTTCTTTATTTTTCTTCTGTACCTGTAGAAAAAATTAAAATGTTAAAAACTTTTTTCACATTGTACACAATGAAAAATCGGGACGTCATGAGACAGCCGAAAATGACATCTCACATTCCTTTAATCAGAACCTTAACAGACATTACGTTGTATTCTTGGAGGATAGGACTTTCCCAGTGGGGTGCAAATATGACACAACACATGAGTCTATTTTGGTTGGAATAGTGATTATCCAACAATAAATTCATTTTTATTATTATTACTATTTTGTTTGTGCATCGAACTTCTTGCTGGACTTCGAACAATTAATGTTGCATTGACCGACATCATCTAAATTATACCAAGAACCTACCCTGCACTGACCAATGCCACCTAAATTATACCTGTGTCACAACCCACCCACCTTCACCTCACCCAATTTTTACAGATGGTGGTGCAAAATATGTTCAATATATTGGATCCAGGCTAGAACATACCTTATTTACACAAGATCCAGCTTTGCCGATGTTCCCAAAAGATTCAGTAATCGAACAATCCACCGATTATTTGTTTGTGCGCTTTATTCTGACCGTCATCATTCATTGTCTCGTGATATGTGCCAATCATTTCTGACGCTAATCCCTTTAATGTCTTGTTGGATAAAACGAAGATTACTGGCCGTGTAATAATCGAATTCTCAGTTTCTATTGATTCCAGCGAGTAACCGCAAAGATTTGGCAAGCTTTTTCAATGTATTGTGGTCGGCCGACTCAAAAGCTAAATGTGTTCCTCTACAGCTCTTCTGCAGACTGCATCAACTCCCTCGACCGATAATCGGCAGTTGGTTTACCTTTTTGTTACTATTAGGATACACCATTTTAAAGAACGTATGCAAAATGTTTTGATTACCCTAAACAAATACTAGTATGCATTAGGGCTGAAAATGTAAGGGGAGCGTCGAACGACATCCACAACGGAACATTTCTAAATAAATTTAAAATGGGTTGGGAACCAGGGTAACAGATCGTGTTTCAAAAGTGGTAGGGGCATAGGCGTACTATGTCATCCTGCTGAAAAGAATTCTAGGTTAAGCTTCGCGGAGCTCACTTTAACTGGGCGAACTGCTTAGTGTCCCGTCTTAATACCGTAGTTTTCTGTTTTAGTTGTCTCCGTGCGTGTTATGATTCTTTCCATCCCATTGTTCCACATTTACAGTATTTAGCAGATCGTGTCCCTAACCCCATCACCCCATACCTCAAACCATAACCCATAAATACGCATACACTAAGGCTTCAACCCTAACCCTCACCCCATGAGTTAGGGGCCAATGAGACGGAATAGTGAAAATGTATCAAGTGAGACGGAGAATGATACAAATCATACAGATGGGGTACTATAGAGTGGACCGTGTCCCGAGGTAGCCAAAAATGGCATCTCGCAGGGTTAAAGTGGGATGAACCGCGCAGTCTACGTTTGAGCTTTCGCTTGCAATACAATTTTCACTTGAAAGAAAAAATGCAAAATTACAATTTCCCAAATTCAGAAAATTTGCAGACAAATGCATGGAAAAAGTCATATTTTTGGTGAGAGGGGAAGTTGGTTCTTCATCACCGTCCGAAGGACATATATGTATATAGCTTGCTAAAAGTCCTGAATCACAAAATGCAAACAGCTTCAGTTGTAGGCATGAAGGTAATTAGGGGGTAGGGAGCAGAGAACGCCGTTCTAAGTTTTTCATCGTAGACCTGATTTTGGGATATTGAAGAAAATGAATCAAACGTTTAAATTTCACTTCCTAGATAATGTTTTTAGGGTCTTAATACTTGACGAGAAAGAGACCCTTTCACTCCTGCATGATACTCCGTTTAATACGTGTGGCATGTGCATACTTCAAGTTTTAAGAGCTATATCTCATGTAAGCCATTTTTCATTATAACCAAGTAACATAGGGCAGTAGCGTAGCCAAGATTATGTCATGGGGGGAGGGGGGGGCACGACATGAGGGAAAAGTCTAAAGATAGCGAGGAAAAACGCTATTTTAGGTGTTTTTTTGCATTGCAAGGTTGAGTCCAGGGGAGTTTTAACCCCGAAACCACCTCGTGGCTACGCCACTGACATATGGCCTATAAACATATAGGGCCTATAAATCTGTCGTCGCATTTACACTGTAAATTTAATGATTGTAGAAACTAGTATTTGTTGATCTGAATATACTTTTTACCATGGATTCGATATTTAAATTTGTTTTTTTTTTACTGATTTGAGTGTAAATTAAGAAAATTAGAGAACGCTTCAATGCAACACTAAAATTTTCTTGCTGACATTCTTTCAGCTGCCGGGGAGGGGAGAATTTCGAAAAAGATTAGTATTCTTGGGCGGCTTCCGTCAAATTTTGATGATCCACAGTGGCGTGTTTCGAAGTAATGTGGAATCCTGGTGGATAGGAGGTAAATCTGCTATGACATGAACCTACAGAATACGGTTCAAGTTTGGTTTCAAATACCATGGCTCGACTTCAACCAATTAGTTGGAAACTGGGCCGTAAACTGCGTTAAACTTATTAACTAACTCAGATAGGATGTTATATGTTGAAGTCCCCCCCCCCCCTTTTAGTCGCCTCTTACAACAGGCCGGGATTCCGTGGCCATATTCTTCAACATCTTTCCACATGGGAATGGCGTTCCCAAAATAACTCGCACGAACTGCTTGTCATCAAATCATTTGAAAAGACAAAGTTTGAAAGAAGACCGTGACATATGTTTTCACGGGTGGGGCGACTGGTCCGAAAAAGAGCCACCAGTGCACCGAAGTTGCACCACGAGTGCGAAGAGCGAGTTTGAACGAGCGAGCGAATTCCAGGGGTCTATACTTAAAGGCCACGAGCGAGGTCCAGGAGAAGAACTCTGTTGTGAGTCGAGGGGGGAGGGGGGAGGGGGGAGGGAACTTAGGTTCACGCAATATTAGGTGATATGGCAGTCGTAAATTGGTCCATCAGGCATAATTACTTAGAATTTTCAAGTTTTAGGTTTTGCGAAATTTGATATAAAGACGGTATTTCCCTTCGTTTCCTCTTTCCTTAACCCGTAAATCCCTCAACTGAGTAATTTTCTCCAGACTGACTACGGAAGTGGGCCCCCTCAACTGGAAAGGAGTTATGGGGCTGCTCTTTCCCTGTAATACACTTTCAAACTAAATATTCCATTAGCCGCGTTTCAAGTTCTAAGTATAGAAATCTGGTTGGTTCAGCAGATGCAACAGCCGACCGCCAGGGAGTTCAGTGCCAAACTAAAAGGAAGTGTCATTCGGCGTAATAACCAGGACCAATATATAGTTCGGACATAATGTATTTCACAACTACCGTCCATGAAAAGAAAGGAATCCACACCACCGTTAGTTTTACATTTTTACTCACGCAATATGCCATACGTTAAGACTTATCTTGTGCAATATCGTCCGTCATCAACTAATTACGGTTCAGGCCTACACCCGATATTTAAACATTTTTCCCGACAGCCACGAGCATTTCTATAAAGAGGCATTTATTCTGAGTTCTCTTTCCGTTTACCCCTTTTTTCGGAACTCTCTAACATGATTTTCGTGATTTGCCATGTCACATCTCAATTAATTTATTAAATGATCTCGTATCCGAGTGACATGATAAGTTTGGGGCTTTTTGGCAAAGGCTACTTTCTTCATTCAACGCTGCAAATGATACCCCGATGATATCTGTGGTCCAGAATCAAATAACCAGTCGAAAGAGAATGAATTGTTGTCGGATGTGAATGGATTTTTGAATAGAACATTGGCTTAATATATGTGATCATTAAATCGAATACATGCATCCGTCCCTTAATTTTAATTCTAATATATGACCACAGCCAATTGAATGTATGTCAGCTTTTAAAATTAATGCAAATAGATGCAGTAGCGTGTTTGGTTCTGGTTCTGGTGAAATACTGCATAAACTCCGCGAGACGGGATGTAACATGCAGGCAAAGAAGGCTGAGTAGCGTACTAATTACTAAAATGGGCTCTTCTAATAATTTCTTCAAGACTCAAGGGAACAGTGAATATTTATAACAATCTTTGCGGGCAGATAATTTCACAAAAGAACTAGAGGCATGTGCTCTAGTAGACACACCACTAGAAGGAACTAACTGGTAAGAATCAGTATCAATTGCTACTAATTTATTGACAGACTTATAAATAAGGGTCAATCTTTGGGCACTGAGCCCTCCTATACTCCAGTGATTCCCGCCCTAGACTAGAAATCATGTCTGTGACGCTGGCCTTTTGCCTAGAGTTTTTGCAGACGAATCTTGCACTACGGCGCTGGACCCCCTCGAGCTGATTTTTCAAGTCTTTCTGATAGGGGTCCCAGACAGAGGCACTATATTCAAGCCGTGGCCTTACTAAGGTTTTGTATGCCACTGCTTTTACCTCACGGTTACAACTATACAGATTTCTGCGAAGCAGGCCAAGGATTTGATTTCCCTTTGAGGTCACCTTATGGACATGATTCGCCCAACTTAATTTGTTATTTATTTCCAGCCCTAAGTAAGTATGATTTTCAACTGTTTCTAAAATCGAATCGCCCATCTGATAGGAGTATTTGATTGCGTTCTTTTTATGGGTTATGTGCATAGCATAGCACTTCTTTGTATTGGATTTCATCTGCCAGCGTTGTTCCCATGCACAGAGTTTATCAACGTCTGTTTGGAGCTCTCTAGTGTCATGTTCATTTTTAATTTGCCTATGTAAAATACAGTCGTCGGCTAAAAGACGGATTTCAGAAGACAAAGTCTCTGCAATATCATAAAGGTAGATTAGGAAGAGTAGGGGACCCAGAACCGTACCTTGTGGGACTCCTGAAGTCACGCTCACTGGGGGAGAAGACACTCCATCGAGAGTGACCTTTTGAGTTCTTAGTGAGAAAATTTCTAATCCAGGTATGTAGTGAGTTACAAACCCTTGCATGTTTTAATTTAGCTAGGAGCCGCTCATGAGGAACGGTATCAAATGCTTTACTGAAATCCATAATGATAACGTCTACTTGACCTTTATCATCAAGGATTCTGGCAATGTCATTGATTGTCAAGGCTAATTGGGTTTCGCAAGAGCGACCCTTGCAGAAACCATGTTGCTTGTCATGGAGATAGCCATGGTCTTCTAAGTGACCCATGACATTTGAGTGTATGATATGCTCTAACAACTTACATGGAATAGATGTAAGGGATACAGGACGATAATTACTAGGATCCGAGCGATTCCTTTTTTAAATAATGGAGTTATATTTGCCGCCAGCCAATCTTCAGGAAGCTGACCCGTAGAGATTGATTTACGGTAGATGATAGTCAGTATTGGCGCAACACTACTGGCACATTCCTTAAGAACTTTTGGTATTAACCCATCAGGACCGGGGGCTTTCTGGATGTTGAGATCGTTCAACAGTTTCTCGACGCCTGGGACTGTAACATCAATAGGTGCCATCTCTGGAAAATCCCCATGCTGGGTAGGGACACTAGTGTAGTCCTCGTGAGTGAATACAGATTGGAACTGTGCATTTAAAACATTTGCTTTTTCAATGGCGGAGGTGGCAATGCCTCTCACGATTTTTAAGGGGAGCAACACCTGAAAAGTTCTGTCTAGCGTTTTTAAAAAAGCGCCAGAATGGCTTCGTATCTCCAGATTCCAGGCTCTGGCCAATGTTAAGGAGATAATCTGATCTAGCTTTGCGAATAATACGATCAGTAGAGCGCCGGAAATTCTTGAATTGGTCTCAGTCTGAGGGGTCATTTGACCTTTTTGCTTTGTTATACAAACGCTGTTTCCGTTTAAAGGGGGGGGGGAGGAGGGCACAGGCCACCCACCTCCGAATTCAGTCGGATGAAATCACCCACTGTCGGGGTCAGGGGATTTAAGGGTTCAAGGAAGAGGAAAAGTTTGAAGAGACACACTAAGCTTTCAAACCTTAACCGCACACCAACCCCGTGGCAGAAAAAATGGTTGTCAAAGCAAAGTAATAAAAAAGAAAGGTAATCGAAAATTCGAATATGGCAGAAGTATGCCGACGAGTGGGTCGCCAAGAACCGAAATGCAGAAAAGCAAAAAAAAAAAAAAAAAAAAAAAAAAAATTAAAACAAATAAAAAAACGGGACATCGAAATCCATGCCAGTCGGGGAAATCACAGGTTGTGCCCCACTTTCGAAATCCTGCACACGCCACTGAATCAGCGTTCATTCGAATTAATGTCCGCATCATTAAATAACTTTTTCGTTGAAATAAAAATGCATTTCGAGCAGAGATAACTACTGAAAGCCTTAAATAAACAACAGCTTTATATTCGCGATTACTGTCCTTTGCTTTGTTTGTAAATTTATAGAACATAAAATGAAAAACAAACGAAGTAAAAAGTCATTGACAGAAATTGTTCATGTATTATTTTTGTATTTCTTTATTTCTTCCCCTGTACAAGTAATAAAAAAAATTAATATTACAGACTTTTTTTCAGATTGTAAACAATGAACTTCCGAAGTGTTCTCGTATGCATACATGTTCTTTGATACGTGATCATCTTTTCGGAGGTTTCTACGTTGTTGATAGCTTGATCTCTTAACATGGTTCCTATTAACATAATAAGGAAAAGAAAGGAGCGCAATCTATATGTGTGCCGCGTGCGGTTTAATATCTGCAGCGCTTGTCAGCGCATGCCCTGGTACACAAGGCATAGCCAGGCGTACCAGCGCGTGGGGTAGTAGGACCGTCAGGGCGGTCCGGGCTGTAAATACTGTGGAACCATGATAGCACTGTACCGTATGACAGTATGTGAATATACGTGATCAAAAAAAGCATCAACTTACTTTACTTATGCTAGGTCAGGAGTATTAATTGCTTGCAGAAATTTCAGGATAGAAAGTGATATGAGCTTGGAATAAGTGGGAGTGATTCTGCCGTAAAATTGGTAAGATCGTCGTTACAAACCATTTATTTTTAGTAAACACTTGGGTGAAACTCAACCTGCACCGTTATGCTGCTACGTAAGTTACACTACGTAAGTGAGCAGTAACACAACAATCAACAGTAACGTTAGGCCTCAGCCCAAAATTAAGGCTTAAGTAGGTCTAGCTTACTTCGTTTCTGCCTAGCTAAGTAATATTACTAATAATATGCCTACGTTAGGCCAAAACATCACAGGCGCCCTTTACCATGTTCTGTATCCACCATACACTATAGCATGGATGGGTGAAATTTTTCATAACATAGGGGCCTAGGCTAGGCCTAGGCCTAAGCATACCAAGTGCGGCATAGGCCTAGCCTAGGCTATAGCTAGTCTGTATGTGAGGCATGACATAGGCCTACCTACAGTAAGTGCGTCAATTCCTGGTGGCATTCAGGCCAAGTCATCCCCAAACCAACTCCTCGCCAACCAACTCGTCCCCAAGCCAAGTCGGCCCCAAGCCAACTCGTCCCCAAGCCAAGTCGACCCTAAACCAACTCATCCCCAAGCCAAGTCGTCCCCAAACCAAGTCAGCCCCAATATGAGAAATTAATGAAAAATTAGTGGGAAGTAGTGACTTGCATGGATAATTCTTATAAATTATGGAAAATAATGTCTTTCTTGAGATTTTCTCTTCCCATGTCGGTTTTCTTTCGATGGACAATTCTGGTAGCCAGTCCAAGGTAAAGTGCACCTTAAAAATTTTTGTCAAGAGGAGGGAGGGGGAACCCTACCCCTAAGATCAAATTTCCATGAGGCTCAAATGTTATCATCGAAAAACCTTTGACACACCTGTATAGGCCCCGAAAATAATATCGAGGAAGGTCCCAGTGGCATGATCAGACTTTTTTATTTGGGGGGAGTCGAGGACTGAGGCATGGGGGAAAAGTGTTGAGTGTTGGTGCAATTTAGCAAATGACACTGATGGACTAAGCCCCGTTGGTTGACGGGTGTCAGTGAAGAGAAAATTTTCAACTAGTTGTCCAAAATGCCTCACATATTGCTGGGATGGCACTTTTAAAATTTTCAGGCTGGGGGGAGGGGAGGGGTGGTTGCTTAAATCTGTTCTTTCAATGGCTAGGTGTTTTTTTTCATTTTTAACAATAATTAGCCTAGATATTAGCAAAACGAAAATCAATACTTTCAAAGGTCGTTTACTTAAAGAATTACACTCCAGTCCCCTCCTTTGGTTACCCACAGCCGGACCATGGCCTACCTACAACATTACCACGGTTTTGTTAGGCTTCGACAAATTTTTTTTTTCGTACTTGTCTGACAGGCTAGCTGTTTCTCAATCTACTTGTCCACATATATATCTACTTGCCCAATTCAAATCTGTTGAGTATGATGTTGGACCGATCATCTGTTTGGTAATCGGCATCGGGCCGATTTTTACGTTATCGGTAATTAATCGGCATCGGTAAAATTCTGCAATCCAACCGATCACTACCACCGATTATTTGCAAACTGGAAAAAGGGGCTAAATATACAGCCCCCTGTACTTGAAACTTGCTCTTAATTTCGTTAAAATTCCCGTAAATATTCAATCCTTTAACTTCCCGCCAAAACGGGATGCATTGATAATCACAAACGTATACATTTTACCCCTGCCATGGGAATGATCGTTTGATGTTTTCCGCTATAACCCGGTAGTATTACTTGGAATTCGATTAAGAAGTGCATTCAAGGTGTAGGCTATTCTTGCTGTCTCGCAGAAAGCGCTGCGTAAGTTGCTGTACAAACTGTTCTGCACAAAACACTTAGTACAGACTATCTAGCTGCAGTGTTTCACCGTTTTTTCAAATCCCCAAGCTTTGCACACATATCTGTGCACCTTTTGTACACGTAGCACCTAGAATCTTGTGAAGTTCGGTGGTTATTACCTTGCATAAATTAAGTCATTCCCAGCATTCCTTCCGTAATGTTATTTACGGTGGGACTTCAGCAATGTTGTCATACGACGTCATTGCAAACGAAAACAGTAATGCACGTGGTCTCTTGCAGCAAACTTCTTGGCCCACGCATGCACAAGACTTGTGTGCTTGTCCGTTTTTTCCGCCAAACAAGGCATCATATTTTGCTCGGTGACATCATATGCAAAAGATCCATTGCAAAATTTAAATTGGTGCCTGCTTCGTGATTGGTTCAATTGCGTTGATTCTAGGCAGCCAATCACAACACGCGCCTTCGCCTATGTGATTTAGTGTGTGAAAATACTCGGTCTCGAGACAAATTTTCCCATTGAGTTTGTGTTACAACGATCGCGCTTGTAATGCCGGCTAGCGAAGCCGGGCAAGCCCCGTGCTAAATTCACCTAGAAACGGCATCACGAATCTCTGCGTACGTAAATTTTTCGGGGATCAGACTATGTGCATTTCAGTTGCAGATTCTTTTTAAACAAGATGGAAGTTTTAGACGAGAACTGCTAAAAATATACGAGGATATTTATATCGGAATGGAACCATAAGATACGTTATACAGGTGCCCAGAACTGCTAAGATTATCATGATTGCTTTACATGGGGTTCGTTAAAGTGGGAGAGTAGCTACAGTACATTAACGCAACTACAACCCAGTAAAGTAAAAGAATGCAATGTTCTGACATGATTGGGGGATGAAAACTAGACAGAGCTTGATGTTGGCCTTAGATCTAAATTATCAAAGGGCATGTGACATCAACTGCAAACAATTGTACAAAATTAAGGGTTGATTTGTATCTCCACTTTTGAAGTGAAAATATTTCGCCTACAAAAATGATATCCCGTTCGTGAAACGAACAGAACTATTTCAAATATTTTCCTTCCTGAACTGGTTATGGTTATACGATATACAGGAAGCAAGGGGCACGTACTAAAGTGACAAACATGTGACTTCCCTCTTTCTAATAATCGGTGATCGGTAATTGGCATTGGGCCGATTGTTAAATTAAATAATCGGTAATCGGGTATTACCGATTATAGCATAATCAGTCGAACGCTAGTTGAGTATACATATACTTTTTAAAGTCTAAAAATACAAATGCCATTTTGCGCAACTCAAAAATTTAAGGTTGGGGGCACTTGCCCGGCGGGCTGCAACATTGAGCAGGGCAGTTGCCCCACTGATATTTTACTTGTCCCAGGCTGTCGGGCGGGGGAATTGTCGAAGCCTGGGTTTTGTACTAACATATATTAACTTACATTACGGGATATTAGCCTTTAAGGAGATCCGTCATGGTTACCACAGTTTTAGGGAAAAACTGCGGTTCCCAATTATGGTACCCAACCACTGGTTCATTACTCCAACTAGCTGCTTCAATGAGCAGCAAATTTGATTACCATTCTGGTACAATAGAAGCCCAACAACTTTGGGGTTCAAGTAACAATTAACTTACAACAAATCCTGAAATAAGTGCTGGCAAAAAGGGAATCAAAGTACTTTAAGTTCACTGAAGGGCTATATCCCCTTTCAGTTTATTCTGGGATAAACTGCTATCAAATGTCAACCTTCATGGTCATTTTCAAATGTTTAAATGGGCATAAAATTAGTACTGAGAACAGTTCCTGGCGAGATTATGCTAAGGATATTTCCGACATGTACTAGGCCTAACGGTAAACCCGTTGAAGAACCTGTGTGAGAGATAAAATCACGCAAGTCACTTTTGCATATTTTAAGTGTATAAAATCACCATGGCATTTTTCATATTAAGGACGAGTTGGTTTGGGGACGACTTGGCTTGGGGACGAGTTGGTTTGGGGATGAGTTCGTTTGGGGATGACTTGGCTTGGGGACGAGTTGGTTTGGGGACGAGTTGGCTTGGGGACAAGTTGGTTTGGGGACGACTTGGCCTGCTTCGTTCCTGGTGATACTGTATGCATTGGTAGTCCTCTGCAGTGCTCCGAATTGGATTGTTACTCTGATCTCACGCCGTTTTAAAGCGCACTTTGGGAAAAGGTTAATTGACTAAAAGTTTTGTCACTGTAGTAGGCGCCCTTGCTTTGTGCATATCGTATTACCATGTAACCAGTTCAGGATGGAAATTATAAGGAATAGTTCTTTCCTTTCACGAAGGGAATATTGTTACAGTATATTTTCACTTCAAAAGTGTACTGTAGATACAACCATTTATACTTTAGAACATTTGCATTATTTTACTGGACTGGGTTCTAGTTATGTAAATGTAATGTAGCTACTATCCTACTTTGACGAACCAGATGTAGAAAAATCATGACAATCTTAGCAGTTCTGGGCAGCAAAAAAATTGCACCTGATTAACGTTTCTTATGGTTCCCAGGGTTTTCCCTGGGTTTAGAATTGAACGTCGCCCATCTGATGTGTCCATAGGTGGATCGCTGGCCTGGGGGAGGGGTATAAGGGGAGGGTGTGTCCCCCTCCCCTTTTGGAAATTTTTTGACTTATGCAAGTCCCTAGACGCAAAATGGTGACACTTTTGATGCAAATTAGTCAACACAATTTCTGAAAGTTGACGCAAAAATGTTAGCAATGAAACTCACATTCGTACAAATTTTGATCTACTGATAGGAGTCACATTGGCTTTATATCACCGTAATTTTTGCTTCAAAAGTTGGTCCATGTTTGGTCCATCCTCATGGCTTTTATTAAGCGCTGGCACCGGAAGATTTGGCCGCGGTGGGCCGTTATTTCGCGCCCATTGCTCAGCAAAATTGACATGATTTGGCCGGCTTGCAATGTTAATTTAACAATCGGCCCGATGCTGATTATAAGAAAGAGTGACGTCACATGTTTGTCTCAATAGTACGCACCCTGCAGCTTCGTGCATATCGTATTACCATAACCAGTTCAGGATAGAAAATATTGGGAGTATTTATGTTGGTTTCACGAACAAGATATCATTTTGTAGGCGTAATATTTTCACTTCAAAAGTGGAGATAAAAATCAGCCGTTAATACAGTAGATTTGTTGGCAGTCGATGTCACATGCCCTTTAATAATGTAGTTCTTAGGCCCACATCATGCTGATTCTATTTTTCATCCCCCAATCATGTCGGAACATTTGCATTCTTTTACTTTACTGGGTTGTAGTTGCGTTAATATACAGTACTGTAGCTACTCTCCTGCTTTAACGAACCCCATGTAGAGCAATCATTCATGATAATCTTAGCAGTTCTGGGCAGCAAAACAATTGCACCGATTAACGTATCTTATGGTTCCTTTCAGATATAAATATCCCCGTATATTTTAAGCAGTTCTTTTCCAAAACTTAAGTCTTGTTTAAAAAGAATCTGCATCTGAGATGCATGTAAGTCAGATCCCCCAAAAATCCACTTACGCAGAGATTTGTGATGCTGTTTCATGGTGAATTTGGCACGAGGCTCTCCCTGCTTCGCTGGCCGGCTATATAAGCATGGGGAGTGCGATCGTCGTAACACAAACTCAACGGTAACACTTGTCTCGAGACCGAGTATTTTCACACACTAAATCACATAGGCGAAGGCGCGAGTTGTGATTGGCTGGCTAGAATCAACGCAATTGAACCAATGACAATGCTGGGATCAATTTAAATTTTGAAATGGATCATATGCATATGATGTTACCAAGCAAAACATGATGCCTTCTTTGGCGGAAAAAACGGACCCGCACGAAAGCCTACTGCATGCGTGGGCCAAGAATTTTGCTGCATGAGACCACGTGCATCACTGTTTTTGTTTGCAATGATGTCGCATGACATCATTGCATAAGTCCTACTGTAAATAACATTATGGAAGGAATGCTAGAAATACTTAATTTATGCAAGATAATAACCACCGAACTTCACAAGATTCTAGGAGCTACGTGTACACAACGTGCACAGACATGTATGCTAAGCTTGGGGGATTTGAAAAAACAACTCAGCCTGTACAAGGTTTTTTTTTCTGCAGAACAGTTTGTACAGCAACATACGCGGCGCTTTCTGCGAGACAACAAGGAAAACACCTTGAATGCAATTCTAAATCTAATTCCATGTAATACTACAGGGTTATAGCAGAAAATATCAAACGGTCACTTCCATGGCAGGTGTAAAATTTTACGTTTGTGATTATCAATGCATCCCATTTTGGCGGGAACTTAAAGGATTGAGCTTACGGGAACTTAACGAAATTAAGGACAAGTTTCAAGTATATTTTAGCCCCTTTTTTAGTTTGCAAATAATCGGTGGTAATGATCGGTTGAATGGCAGAATTTATAAAAGCAATGGAGCACATGCCTGCAAGCAATGCGTAGCGATCTTTTTATGAAAACATGTTGGGAAAACAAGGGTTCTATGACATCATACACATAAGGTCCATTGCACTTATTTTAAGCTACCTCTACGTAAGAAACATCGTAACATCGTGATTGGTTGATTATTGCTTTTAATCAGCCAATCATACTCTCGACATCGTCAATGCAGTTTTACTGTGTAGGAATAACATGTAGAAACCAACCGTCTTCGCATAGAATTCTAATACTCCCATTGCGTTTGTGCTACGATGAAATTTCCCAAACTTTGGTTGTAGCGGGGCAAAACATTTCAGAGATGGAGTATTTACTGGGGGGATTTAGATTGTAGTGTACGTTAGCACGACTTCATTTTCCGATTTTCTGAAATGTGGCGTAAGTTTTAAGAACGAAGTAACAGGAAAAATGTGGGATTTCATTGTAAAGATACAATGACATGGTTAGTTCGATTTGACAAAAATCTGAGACATTAGCCCTGACTCTAACCTGCAAAACGGGCGTTTGTGTTTTGGTCGTGCAAGTCGTGTTGTGTCACGTAGCTACTGCGCTCCGGAGTGAGAACAACAGTTTCCTGATACGAGCCTACAAGGGCAAATGCAGGCTGGTTAATAATACTGTGTTGTTACTTGTTCAGTAGTAGGCCCAATGGGATATACATACATAGCTCCGACTCGCATGCAGTGGTGTGTGCATGGAAGCTAATTGCAGTTTTACAAATAAGTCAATGATTTTGTCGTTTAGTGTATTAACAACAAAAGCAATCGTTGACAGAACGAAAAAAAATTATGGAGGCTAGCTGGCAGCAATTTTGAACATGGCGGCCGTTTTTTGAACGTCGCGGCCTCCTTGGTTTTGAAGCTTGAACGTCGCAGGCCGCGACGTTCAAAAGGCCCAGGGAAAACCCTGGTTCCTTTCTGATATAAATATCCCCATATAATTTTTGCAGTTCATGTCCAAAACTTACACAGAGATTTGTGATGTCTTTTCTTGGTGAATTTAGCACGGGCTCACCGGGCTGCTCTAGCCAGCTGTATAAGCTTGTGAAGTGCGATCATCGTAACACAAACTCAGTGGGAAGACCGAGACCGAGTATTTTCACACACTAAATCACAAAGGCGAAGGCGCGAGTTGTGATTGGCTGGCTAGAATCAATGCAATTGAACCAATCACGATGCACAGGCCAATTTAAATTTTGCAATGGATCATATCGATATGATGTCACCGAGAAAAATATGATGCCTTGTTTGGCAGTAAAAATGGACATGCACGTAAGTCTACTGCATGCTTGGGCCAAGAAGTTTGCTGCCAGAGACCATGTGCATCGTTGTTTACGTTTGCAATGACGTGGTATGACAATATTGCATAAGTCCCACTGTAAATAACATTACAGAAGGAATGCTGGGAATGGCTTAATTTATGCAATATAATAACCACCGAAATGCACAAGATTCTAGGTGCTACGAATGTACAAAACGTGCACAGATAATATGCTAAGCTTGGGGATTTGAAAAAAACAGAAAAACGCTGCAACTCGATAGTCTGTACCATTTATTTTGTGTAGCACAGTTTGTACAGCAGCTTGCGTGGTGCTTTCTGCGAGACTGCAAGGAATACATCTTGAATTCAGTTCTAAATATAATTGCAGGTAATACTACAGGGTTTTAGTGGAAAATATCAAAGATCACTCCAATGGCGGGGGTAAAATTTATACGTTTTTAATTATTAATGCATCCCGTTTTGGCGCCCGAAGTTAAAGGATTGAGTAATTTTTCAAGAAACCAAGGGCAAGTTTCGAGTATATTTTAGCTCCTTTTTCCAGTTTGCATATAATTGGAGGTATTGATCAGATGATTAGCAGAATTTTACCAATGCCGATTATTTAATGACAATGGAATAATCTTCCCCAGGTGATCGGTCGAACACTTGATTGAATGTAATTTTGTGGTGAGGGACTTTCTGTTCCTAAAAGTTATTCATAGTTATGTGGCTGTATGAAGCTTCTCTGTAGTATCAGTGCCGTAGCATACTATGCACATTCCTGACTGCTTTATGTTTCTGTACGGACAGCAGTCACTCATGAAACAATGTTCTGCACTCAACTGTACACAACGGTACGCTGTACAACTAAATACTATTTTCAATGAAGGACTGATAATCCCCTCGCTATCGACAGGCCAGCCGCCCTATTGAAATTTCTCAATGCTTTGTGCCGCCCTCAATGTTGTACGTGAAAAGAGAGTGCAACATTGACTAACAATGGGCGGAACTTCAAAGGAAATATCAGGAAGGAGGAGGGGTCGTTGATTCGAGTTGACTCGGAGTGAGACTGAAAAGAATCTACTACGTAGTTGATCAACCACCGTCAAGTTGAAAGTCAACTTGGGGTGTGACACATACAGCGCCGGAACTGTGTGTTAGTTTGCCTCAAAATGTCCCTCACACAAGCTTCAAAGTTTTATATCAAAAGTTATGGTAGTATGCTTAAATGTCAACCATGTCAACACGAGGCTGGCTACATAAGAATGCACATACTGTAGCTTATCAGTGAAAATGCAACAGCACGTGTACACCAGAGCAAGCAAATTTCACAAGATTGACGTCATTTGTTGGAGGTGCAAGCAGGGTTTGATTTATAATTTTTTTTCTACATGCACTGGTGCATGTAGGTCAAAAAATCTACCTGCAGAGCAAAATTTCTACATGCATCAAATAATCTGAAAATTTAAAGAAAAGCCTACGAGAAAAACACCTTAAACACCTTGCTATACTATAGGCCTAGGAAGGGTGTGTTTTTGTCTGCTTCAAGGGCAAATTTCCCCATTACTTCACAGTGTGAATTAAAGGATCGTAGGAGCCAGGATAAGGGCCAGCTCAAAAATTTCAGGGGAGTATTCCCCCCTTGGTTTAAAATTTTGAATCATGGGGGGGGGGGGGGCAGGGATACTTGAGCAAAGTCAAATCTTGGAAAAAAATGACACATGCCTCCCTGGGCATAAACCAAGAGTGTTGTAACACATGCATACCCACACCCCCTATCTCTTCCTACTGCATGTAGCTATAATTCCAAGTTAACCAGTTAGACCTTTTGACCATTTTCTAGTAATCATCACAAGTTCACAACCAGACCTTTTCTATCAGCACTGATTCTGAAGGAAAGCTCATGTTTTCTGCATAGAGAACCTATATTTAGCAGAGCTAAGCTTGAAGATACATTGGGCCGACACAAGGCAGCAAGTGACCTTACCCAAATAAGCCCAGGCTATACTGTACTTGAGGTCCCAAGCCTAGAGTTTGCATCAGCTATTGCCAAATAATCCATTATAAGCTACAGCTAAAATTTTACACAATCTTTAAGTTATTCAACTCTTTTTTAAGGTTGATTATAAGGTTTCGCCAGTTTAATATGCAACTAAAATTCTGACATTGTGGTTTAAAAAGTTCAAGTCTCCGATCATCCAACTCCTTTCAAATTTCAGTGCCACTGTGGTACAAACTGAATGTGAAAGGCTGCAGCCTTAGAAGCAAACCACATCATGAAAATTACAGGATGCCAAAATTATGTTATTGGCATTTATCTCTCAAAACATGAGTGAGACATGTGTAGAATACTTAAAAGTTGCCCTTACTAACATTTTCAAAACTTTTACTACGCTACTTTTGATGTACCATACTTTTTTCTTTAGAGCTGCTGGCACCAGCTCACACGCCATCCTAATATGAATACTTGGAAAGCCTAGCCTGTAATGTTAAAAGTCACCTTCAAGTTGAAAGCAGCCACATGCAACATTACTTGGAGAAGTACATGTGCGGAGTGATGATTGTTGACACTGATGTTGCGGTACGAAAGGAGACACCCCCACAAATTTTGGTGAAATGTCTGCTTGTCTAACTGACAGTATGCAAGAAATAACGATGCAAGGGACAATTGGGACAGCTATATTAGGATTACTTTGTGCTGCAACTTGACTTGTAACATGTATTTGACAAATGAAGTTTGTATGCTAGGTCTGAGTTACATGCACATAGGAAATTCTACATGCACCCGTGCACGCGTGCACCCGGGTAAATCGAACCCGGGGTGCAAGAGAATAATATAAAAAGAAAGCTCTGATTGGTTGATATTTTTAGTTTACGTTTTGAAAGTAATAACACAAACAGCTTCAAGCTCCAGGCTTGCATTTTGAGTCAGAAAACGCTCCAAAATAGAAATATGAAAAAGATAAAGGTGTAACAAAGTATTCATTTTCGCAATTGGGGTTTTTCTGTCATTTTTTTTTTAATTGTCCTTTTCGATTTGAACTTTCGAACAGGACCGTGATTGCTACCTCTCCAATTCTTTGTAAATTTCTCATGCATACCTTTTGGGGCATGAAAAAATCGTCGCTATATTTTATTCATCTTTGGGAGTATTGTTTGATTTCGCCAAACAGCTCTTCACCAGAGAGTCGGGAGGACTAGACAAAAGATTTTAATCACCATACCTGTGGAGTGTTGCGATTGGGACCCTGTTCCCATTTTTGGGTACCACATGTAGACACTAGGTCTTACTGGTGTCAACGTTGGATTATTCCGTTATAAAAATAGAAATTTATACATGCAGTTTATATATGGGCAGATTAATTCTTTATTTGAGCATAGGGAATGTATGAAACTGTCTTCAAACAACTATGGGACAAAAGTGTAAGGAAAATGCAACTGAAAGAAGTAAAATATTATATACGGAATAACAACTTTGCTGGCTTGTTATTACTAATGGTTGGTATGCAATCAAGTCAAGTTCAGAAAGAGCAATAGCCTACCACAATTAATTTTAACTCTCTCTACTATGGAAATGGTCTGAGGGCCGTGAGGTTGGTCATGTAGTGTCCTTCAGAGGACATAATAGCTTCTTCGGGAAACAGATAAAGTTTGGTTTGTCTTGAAAACAGCCCATTGCTAGAGAAGTAGAGGGTCGGGAGGACTTAAGAAAAAGTAACTCCCCTACTTTGGAAACTAGTTACAGCTGAGTTACACCAAATAGCATACAACCAGAGGCAACAAGACTGAAGGAAAAGACCACAGAATAATCCATGAATCCCTGTGTACTTTCAACTGAGTATTCAGAGAAAAAACAGCTGTAACATCGGCAAGTGCACTTGGCTAAATTATACCAGTCCAATATTTTACAGATGTTGGTGAATATCAGCCTGATTCGATGTCTGATCCAATTATCAGTTGAGTCCTACCGTACATAGTCTATAAAAAAAAACACAAAGTATGGTCAGATCACCATACTCTTCCAAGGTCTTCACACAAAATTATTCATGAATTCTAACCTTACACTAAATTTCACGACTGGAAATGTCTCAAGAGTGGTCTCGTTCCCTTTTCCGATGAAATAAAAGAATGACGTAATCATATAGCAAAGTTTATCGACATCAACTCAATCAGTTGTCTGTATCCATTCTTTTACACGAGTCACAGAATCTTTACTGACACAAAAATCAATTACAAATCTGTTGACTACATGTACAGGTAAATGTGTTAGTTGGGGAGTCCATCCCGTTGGTGTTTTTACTTAATGTCCAGCTATGATTCAGGGAATGCCATGCCACTCCCCCCCCCCCCATATCACGCCATGTAGTAGCACTAATGTTTATACCTTTACACCCTCACGTCTGTCAGTCTTAGCTGTCGTTGGAAAGAACCCCAAACTTTTGCAACTTTTGCCAAATATTCCACCATTTTGGATGGTACAGTATTTTGCAAGAATATCATGTGACTCTCATATTCCACCATTTTGTACAGTGTTGTGCAAGAATAGGAAGTGACAGTAGTGAGTAGAAATGAATTTTTCCATGCATAAGTTGTCAGAATGTGTATGGAGTTTTTGTAATACTTGAAATTTCACCATGACTGGGATTTATTTCCAGTAAATTTCTGAATAAATTTGGACATACGTGGTAGTTTCTGTGTAAATAGAACACTATTATTTCTATTCTTTGTACATTAAACACCATTGCTTTTGTCACAGATCAAACGTCACCGAGGTTAAATTTTATTTTGAGTAGAAAACATTAAATCATTGTGGATTAATGAAGAAAAGGCTCCTGGGTTTGTAACAAACAGTTCATTAAATCGTAATTTGTGAAACCTAGTGCTTTTTTTGGCTAAAGCTCTAAAACCTTCCAAATTCATCTACTTTCAGGTTCTCTTTCAAGAGCTGACGACTGCTTGTCTTGTATTGAGCTGAAGGTTTCCTATCACTGAGTCACTGAGTTCAACCATCGTCTTTTCTATCACCTTTTAAAGATGAAGCTCATTGCTATTTGCATTCTCTATAAAGGAGGTCCTAAAGTACAAACTCTAAAATCAGCCTATGATTTGTCTTCCTTTGGTTATTTCCAAAGATCGAGGTAAGCCTGGAATTTGTCTTTTATATTTTTCTTAGAAATTTTGGCAAAAATGCTACTGACCTCTCATTTGATTTCTATCATGCAGGAGGCCCACATTTTTGAAAACCTTTTAACCTTTCCTTTGTACTGCAATGGAATAATAATTGCTTACATCATTCTCAACATTATGGGGGGTTGTTTACAAGGGAGAGGCAGATTTTAGATTGAAAATTGATATCAGCATCTAGGCCTATAATGTAAACTCAAATGTAGCCCAAAAGGGAACTTATATTAACTGGTAACCACAAATTATTCAGGGTTTGGCATCACTAGAAGCTGACTCACAGTGCATCTTGAATGTGGCACTTTGTGCAAAGAAGGATTTTATCATAATCAGTTCGTTATATCAATAAGGATTTAGAGATGTGACTTTTGGTTAAGCAGTGAACTGCACAGACTGTAAAAGCTGCTGACACATTGCATATCCTTCTGTGTTTCTTTTGTGTGTGAGTGTGTGTGGGAAGGGTGCACCTGTAGACGGTTGGGGGGTACTTGTCGCTCATGAGAGCTTAAGCCTCGCACGTCTTTCCTTGGTCGTACGGAGCTCGTAACTGGTGTAGCTACTGGAAAATTCGACACTGCAATGAGCTGTGTCACGTGATATGCAAGAGCCCGTCCTCAGTCATTTGTTGCATGTGAATAACTTGCTGGTCCAAGCTTGAAAACATTAAAAAATGATGGAGTTTCCGAAACTCTACTGCAATTCTACTTTGCAATGAAAAAGATTATGTATTGATCCTGTAAAGGTATTGCTGGATTTTATTGATGTAATTGAATGATGTAATAATGATAAATTTTTCCAACTGTTATGTTGTGAACAACAGTATTTTACAGGCAGTATTTCCCTTTAAGCTTCAAATGAGTCTGACTGCATGGCTAAGCTTCAGACTTGCAGTCAGGAGATTGGGAGTTCAAGTCCTGGAGGAGTCATACCAAAGACTGAAAAAATGGAACCTACAGTACTACCATTGTGCTTGGTGCTCAACATGAGCAGTGGAGTAGGGAAAACAAGCCAGTGAGCCACAACTGGAAAAAAGGCTGTGGCCGGCTTGACTTCAACCAATTGGTTGGAAACTGGGCAGTAAAATCCATCTAACCTAACCTACAGTAAAGTATTGTCTCTATCAGCACTTCGGTGTCAATAATGCTATCATATATATTTCCCTTTCTACCTTTCCACCCAGTGCTCAAGAGTTTATGAAATTTACCAGTCAGATTGTCGTAGAAAGAACTCAGGAAGGTTTGAGGCAGTCGGTCAAGGAGAGAGGTAAGAAATCAAGTACTGGAG
The DNA here is from genome assembly GCA_037179385.1 of Holothuria scabra. Lineage (NCBI taxonomy): Eukaryota > Metazoa > Echinodermata > Holothuroidea > Aspidochirotida > Holothuriidae > Holothuria > Holothuria scabra. Next base: position 12,911,466 of record CM074194.1, read on the forward strand.
TGTATTAAATCAACCTTTCCCTCAAGCAGACAACGTGTCAGGCAACAGCTTCAGATCACAACCCCAGTTAATACACCCAGTGAAAAGAATCACAAAATCGCTTCCCTTACACTGTTTGTTCAGTAGTGTGACAATAAGAGTTATGCAGTTGGCACTGTGTAGCAATTGCATTTGACTCCATGCCTCAATTAGTTAGTCTTTAGTCCCTAACAAACAAAGTTGGGGGATAAATGAATAAGTGATAAATTACATTTTTAATTAGGGAGTGAAAAATTTCAAGTATTTGGGAACTACTTATGACTCCCATACCAAGTGCACCAAGGTAGGGAAACAAATGTTTCAAAGTATGATGCAAAGTTAGCTTATGGTAACATGTGATTACAAAACAATTAATGTTATTAACTTTTATTATGGGTGCATGGTGGTGGTTGGAGGCAAGTGTACTGTCATCTGTCTCATTTTTGAAAAAGAAAAATGTGAAAGGCGAAAAAACCACAAGAACATGTGGCACTAGAAAGAGGAAGCCACAAAACCCTTATTTTTTCAGAGGGGACATATGGGGGGGGGGGGGGTGGAGTATGACAACGAGCAATGTTGCAGTCAATTTTGAGAGTAACAGTAACAACTATAGACTGGGTCTTTTCTCTTTCTTTGGAAAAAGAGGTTTATTTCTGTATGGATCATACTTTGTTGTTGAAGCAGTACTGTACTTTACATGGACAGTTCATGTTTTGAAGCCCCCAAAAATATTCAACTCTGCATTCATTCTTTGGCGTCCTTAAATGTGGCAGGTATACTCAAATCTAAGTGCAGTCTAAACTGTTATAGATGGCAGAGTCAAAATACACGTAAGCCTCAGTAGTGCTCCTTGTTTTATATTAACAAATGTTCCTCCTCATTTCCTGTGCAACTAACTGTTGGGAACAAATTGTCCAGGAATGAAATTAAAAATTTTAATTAAAATGTTTGATGTAAATTTGTGAGTCAACTGTACTCCTATCAATCATACATGTAATATTCTGAGAAGTGGGCAAAACCTTGCCATTTTAAACCATGCATGTGTGATAAAAGGGTGTAAAGATAAGCACTCAACAACACAAACTACATATTTGATATGATAAGAAGGAGTGAAGTCCTTGATTGCTAACCATTGCTCTCTGGATGACATTTAATTAGAACATTGCAGAGTAGTTCGTCATTCTGTACAGTAGCATGCACAGAGAATGTTTCAATTTTACACTTTGTTTAAGTCCTTGTAGACTCACCAGGACTTGGCCTTAGGCAAGAAACTTGGATTGCATATGAATGTGAGGAGTTTAAGGTAGTTGTGTGTGTGTACAGGGAGGAGGCTAGAAACTACGTCGGGGAAATTGGAATTGTGTGTGGTGAGGCACTTTTGCCTTCAAAGGATTCACAAAAATTCAATTATGCCATTAGTGTTCTAGCTGGAAGGCTCTTATTGGGGGCTGTAATGCTATATGAGTTTAATGTGCAATATCCAGTGTGGATTATAGTCCCCCAAGATCCTCATCAACATTGGTGGAAAAAGTTGGGAAGCTGGGAGGCTCCTTCCTGGGAAATTTGGGCATCTGAATGGAGATTTTCCTTTTTCTGCTCATGAAAGTTTTTTCCAGCCCTACCAATACAGTAGGTCCAATGCTGACAAATTATAGCAATGGTTTGGAACAGCTAAATACCATGCTTTGTATTAAATAAGTGATTGGATAATAATGTGTTTCAGTTTGTAATAAAATATTTCCATGAAGTGTCAGACATTTTCTATGAAATTTTCATTTAATATTTTGCTGGCTGGTACAGTAATCTGGTAATTTGTTTTTTTTTTTTTTTTGCTCTTTATGCTGGCCAGCAAGCGTCTGTTCAGGTTACAGCCAGCTTTTGCCAGCCAGCATAGTGAGAACTCTCAATGCCACAAACTCCAAGTTTTTCAAAGTCCTGTTTTTTGTTCTGACAGAATATATGTGCCATGTGTATGTACGAAGGGACTCCCTGAGCGGTGTTGCAATATGTGACCATGAATATCCTTCCAGAGTAGCATTCACATTTATTAACAAGGTAATATTATACTGGATCAGTATATTTCTTTTCTTGTGTTTCCACCACAAAGCTAAGTAAGTTGAGTAAGTGGTACAGTATAACCTCTGCTGCCCTCAAGTGATATAACTTCTGCTGCCCTCAAGCTCACTGTGGAACAAACTCTTAATTTCAATTGATGATATCTCGATAAAAACATGTATGATTTGAGTGAAGGTTTCACCAAATTGTGTAGATTTAGTTCATCTTTCAATCATGATAAAATGTTTGCTTGAATATCCCATATAAAAAAGGAAACAATTTGTTGTCTGTTGAACAGAAAATTCCATTTTCTATAACCAATACTTGTAGATATACTGTAGGATGACGTAAAGTCTTAAAGTAAGCTTCTTTCCAGGAAACAAATTTTTCACAGAGACAAATTCAGTGTATGGTTGCTTTCCAAAAAAAAAAAATCCATCTCTCCCCCCCCCACCCCCAAAAAATTACCCACTCTTTAAAAATTTTATTTCACATGCACATCTGCAACTCTTCTAATACATATATTTTTTGAGAAGTTTAAGCTGTTGCCAAGGTTTTGGTGATTATGTGTTTTGACAGTTGCTTCTCTTCATGTATCATGTTGGTACATTTTTAAATATATTTTCCTTTAAAATGCTTTATAAAACTGCTATATTTTAGGGGAAAAACATTCGGCATTGACTGTATTGCTTGGTTACGTACTAAATTCTTGCTAAATTTAAATAGGTTCAAAACATGAAATTCCTTCTTTTTCCTGTCCGAGAAAGCTTTAAATCTCTAAATCAACACCTTCGTGAGAAAACAAGCAATGAATGGCTCACATCCCCCCAATCCCCCATTCAAGGCTTGGCAGCCTAAGGCATCCTGACTCTTCAACATAATTACAGGGAGTGAGGTTTTTCCATGTATTTTAATCAAGGATTGTAGTCTAATACTCCTATATTTACTATTCTGTTTCGGGATATCCTTTATTTGCAGCATTTTATGAGTAAATGTATTCTAGAGTGTTGTGTCAAGGTGTGGCAGACTGTGGCAGAAGCCACCCTTGAAAAGAGGATTGTTACAATTTGTGCGTGGAGGTCTTGAGGCCAGAGAGGCGGAGGCTGGCCTCAACTTAAACATCAATGCATTTGTGAACAGGAAAGAAAACAAATCAGTTGATTTTATTCCATTTTGGTAAGGCCTTTTCCAGGAACAACATTTTCATATTGTTACAAATGTATGTTCATGCATTTAATGAATGTTTAATAGGGATTCTTTTGTCTGTCTTGTCTGTCTTTTTTTTGTCAGCTTCTAGATCAGTTTGCATCAGAAATAATAAGTTCAAAATGGCCATCCATAGCTGAAGATGGTGCAACTTTTCCAACTGTTAATGAATATCTTGCCAAATATCAGGTTAGTTTGGTTTCATTTGTCCTTATTAAATTAATGGCATTTTCATTTATTAATATGGTATCTGATTTTTAATAAACATTTTGTTCCTACTTAGTATTCATCCTTATCTTCTGAGGGAATAGTTATTAAAACTTGTACATGTTTGAGGTTTCTTAGGTATTTTGTTGCAAAACCAGTAAAAAAAGTAATTTTGTGCATACAAAAACTGCCACTCAATTTCCTATTTGTAGCAAGTTGATTATTTTGTATAGCAAAATGAGATGTGATACCAAGTAAGTTATCCCCACCCAGGGTACTTTCCAAGCAAACAGCACCTATTTACCCGAGATCAAATGCTACCAGGCCAATTTTTTACCTAAAGTGGCACCTGTCTTCCTTGAAGTCCCTAAGATGTGAACAACATTGTAGCTGGTTATTGTCACCTGGTAAACACAAAGTGTTTCCTAGTTACACCAAAGATTAGGGGAGCCAGGAGGCATGTGTTGACTGAAAGCAGCCCCTGGTTCAGCTTACCTGAAAGGCCTCATCCTCTCACCCCAAGCAGTTTCAGTTCTCCTTAACCTACTTATGTAAGCCCCTTGCACAACTGTCTTAAATTAGTCCTCATCTAGACACTGTCTCAGTTTTTAGTTGCGGTGCCTGCCTTGCAGGCAGCACCGCAACTAATGCAGTTACTATCGCGATGTCAATTTCTGACTTTTCCGGCACTTTATTTCTATCTCCTTCTAGATGCTTTGTGGTATCGAAATACAGTTTAGTGCAATTTGTAGGGATGGTACTTCTCTTTCGTGTTTTTAAGTTTTGGTGTAAATATGATTTTCGTGAGAGTGTAAAATGGGGTTTTTTTTCACGTAAAATTTGGAAACGTGTTCTATTTTTAGTAACAATCGTGCGGAAAAACCAGGTCCGTGTGTACTCTGGGGAATAATATGTTGTTTAATTTAACACAGTGCCATCATTTTGGTTGTTTTTTTTTTTAATTCATCGAGGTGTTTAGTGAATTTTGAGTATTTATATGAGGATTTTTTTGTAGAGATTTATTCTTTTCAAGTGACATGGTCTGGGTTGCTGTGGAGTAAAAAGTTTGATAGTTTAGAGGAGTTTTGTTCACTGTTTTTTCATAAAGTAAGTTTCTGTTGGAGGGAAACATTGTTATTGGTAGGTAAATATTATTTGTATGAGATGGCTCGTATTAATATTTGTGTTATATCAAGGTGTCTGGTTATGGTAAATTTGTTATTTTAAAGTTTAAAATTATGTGGAGAATATAACAATGCCCAAGAAGGGCCGTTCAAAGATTTTTTTTTTTTTGTAGAAAGGAAAGGTTGGCAACAAAGACAAAGAAAGTATGGGGGTGAATTTCAAGATAAAAGTTATGAAGGGGAGAAAAATGATGATGTCAGAGTTGGGATCAAACAAAAAAAGGCTCTAGTGGATATGAAAAGATTCAGAGGTGTGATGATGGGGAAAGTAGGGAACATGACGATCGTGATGTATTATTTATACGTTCCGAAAGATCTACATGTACATTTTATTTTTTCGTTGTTGTGGGTGGTAATTGTTTTTTTTTTTCGGTGTTTGGCATTATTGGTTACAGGGAAGATGATCATCTTTATTTAAGACAAGTCATTGTAAGTTCATTATGTACCTTTCCACATATTTACACCACGAGTTGCCATTGCTCAGAAGCTCCACTAAAGAAGAATGCTTGAAAAACCAAATTCAGAGGGAATGTTCTTGGGGATATTTATACATTTAGGGAGAAGAGCACATCATAAGATGAAGAAGTGTTAACATGACCACATAGTTTCATGTAAAGAGTTGTCACAGTAGGGTTTTAACATGCTCATTCATATCTCGTTTTATATTTGTATGTGATGAGAGCAACCTTTTTTTATTACGCTGGGCGGTGATCTGTTTGAGATATTGGGAAGAGGTCTGCATGAATGAAGGTTTTGCACAATCATTCAGGGACTGCTTTGGGTCTTCAGTTGGGGGAGAAGCCCTTGAAAACCAACTGATTTGGTCTTTTTAAAGGCCATGGATAGTTCATCTCTTGTCAAAAATGTGTTGATTTTGAAATGGTTATTTAAAACTTTGAGGGAGCCATATGACAGTTTGGCTTTCCTTTTTGGTTCCTTGCGGTAGCAAAGGAACCTATGTAGTCAGGTTGGCGTGTGTGTGTGTGTGTGTGTGTGTGACACTTGCTTCGGTACGCTCTAACTCAACAAGGGAAGGTGGGATGGAACTTGGATTTGGTACATAGATTCGTCATAGAGAGAAGGTGTGCCCTATCATTTTTGGTGGAGGTCAAAGGTCATTTGGGGTCACCAGAGGTCAAAAACTAAAAACCTTCTCAACACGATATTTCAAGGTAGGAAACTTGGATAGATGTCATACTTGGTTTGTAGATGTGTTATGGTGTAAGGATGAAATTGGATATGTTTGGTGAAGGTCAAGGGGTCATCTGGGGTCACCAGGGGTCAAACACTGAAAAACATTTTAACACAGTATTTTAAGGTAGAAAGGACAGATTTCAAATTGATCTGTGTTTGGTTAAGGTCAAAGGTCATCAAGGTCACTAGAGGTCAACCGCTGGAAATGTTATTTAGAAAATATTGTAAGCTAGATAAAGATAGGTTCAATAGATTTTTTATCTCACCTGGTTTTGCATGCTTATACACCCAAACACCTTAGAAATTTGGCCGTTACATTCATTCAGTAATGATTCCTTTGGGTTGTACAAATATTTTGGATCATTCAAAGTTTTAAGAGGGCAATAACTGAAATCTGTAGATTTCACTGAACACAGGTCACTCTACATTAAACTGGTCTCTCTGCCAGTGGAAGCAATGCATGGATTATACAGTATGTCTCTTTAATACTGCTGTGCTCTGTGGGGGTAACCTAATCTTCATTCTATTATCACACCCCATTAATCACTTGCTTTCTGCTTAACTGCTGAATAAACACTGTTTTCTGTGTAGAGGTAGCAAACAGGACAAATGGTAGATTGCTTTAAAGTAATAGCAAGTTTTATTTGAGAGCAGGTAAAAATAAATTGTGAGAGAAATACAAGGGGTGTTTTTCTCTCTCTGACCACATTGTGTATTGCTTATTGGTGATAATATCAAGTTTGATTACAAGCATATGGAAATGAGGAAATGTTTTTGAAGGATCACCAAGCATTATAAAAGTTGAATGTAAGTAAGGCCACAAAAATTTGATCTTTGATATCATGTAATATAAGTAATAAAATATCCCTTGTGAAGATGTTGCAAACATTGAGTATGAGCTTTTGCTTAGCTCTATTTTGGAGACTGGCTGTACATTCTTATAAAATCCAGCAAGGAACCACAGTGCCCATTGAGCTCTTGTTTACTTGAGGAAGCAAAGGCATCCCTTGCCTTCTCCGGGATTTACGTCACTGTAAAACAATTAAAAATGATTGCCTTATCATTTTTTTATATTTATGTTAAACGAACGTAAACGTTAAATTTGGACCGTTTGTAGAGGGTTCAGATTGTTAGCTTACCCAACGAAGTTTTGAACAGGTACAAGAAAATTCGCAATTGTAAATTTTTAGCCAGGTGGTTCATTTCGTAAACGGTAAAGTAGCAAGACACTTATTTATAAGCTAGTTATGCTCTTTTTTGTTATGTCATTGGCTGTGGTGTTATCAGCAAAACGTTTATTTTTCATGAAGTCCGTTTTTTCTTTGAAAGTGATTTGTTGGCTGGAATGATGAAATTTGTCTTTTACAGAGTTTTTTACTGGACAGTGCAGTCTTATTCATAGACCTGGCTTTCTTATTGCTTTTAAATATTTTAGGTTATCATTTGATCAGTTGCGAGTCGTGGCCATACATAAACTTGCTATATTATTATTTTTATTAGAAAAAGAAATGCATGGAAATTATTAAAACAATTTTTATATATGTGCAATGGCAACAGTTTTGTTCCGTATTAAGAAGTCACTGTCAGAAAGGCGACAACAAGTTCTTGATACAGAGTGTAGGAAGAAGCGAGACTGTTTAATGATGTGATGACAGACAAATCGCAGCTAATAGTTATAAACTAGGGACATCGATATTTTTGGTATTCAGGTTTCATGAAGGGACGTATAGATGTTGCAATTTATCTTTTATGATTTGTAAGTGATTGATTTGGTTCTCTGATTTGTGGAGGTCAACGTCGTTCAAGTGTCTATACATTACTAAACTAAGAAGTTACTGGCGAAGGGTTAGTAGTGACGTATGTGTGTGGGATTAATATAAATTGGAGAAACAGTGACAATAGGCCTAAGGCTAGAATGAAATATCATCATATTAACATTTATGTTGAGAGAATGTAGGTGTAAGTAACGCTGACAAAGGAATTTTTACTTTGCTGTTTTATATTTTTTTTTATTTTATTTCATCATTTGTAAAGATTATGGTAAATCTGAGATATCGACATTTCTTTTGATTCTCGTTAACTTGTTATTACATGTTACTTACAACAATTTTTTATTAGGAAAGCTGAGAGTAAACTTAGTGCGGAGCGTACAGAACTTTTTAAAAACCATTAATCTTTAAAAATTCTTCATGTTCAACATTGGAATTTTTTCCTTTTGTTCATTAACATAAATCCATCTTCAACCAAGTGACTACAACGTTACTGTCATGTATATACAGACTCATTATCGTTTTCAACATTACGTCATAACAGTGTACTCCACCTGTATTCACTAAACAGCTAAACAAATGGCATGTTTTTCCTTATTAACTGCACTGCTTAAAATACAATTTTGACTAACGTCTGTTTGGTCGAATGGTCAGTCTTGAGCCTTTGCGGCTTTACCATCTTTTATCAGAAACCCTCATGCTGTACAAGGAGTTACTAAGGAGCCGGGACATTAGGGATACCTTATACTGAATGAACAAGCAACAGCTTGTAAAGGACGTTTGAAATGTTACCTGATGTGACGTTTTGCTCTTTCTACAGTTCTAAATCAACTGCTGTATCATCTTTTCCTGATTTACTGTCAACTATGAGTTCAAAATGAGCAAACCTCATTATACCGGCAATCGAGTATTTCTTTGGTGTGTTACATGTTCCACCTCAACCACATTTCTAAAGTGAATGAACAATGTTCCTGGATTACAAGTGTGGAACTTAACTTAGCTGCTATTGGGCAAAACACAATACAAGTATTTTGGAATGGTATTTTTGTCCCCCTAAAATATGAAATCACCTTTAAAGTACAAGACGACTTGGTTTGTCGGCACCGCAACTCGTCTAGACGTTTGTCTTGTTTGCTTCACAGTGGTTATATACAAGACCCCAATGTTTAATTCAAACACTCTCAATACAGTACATGCTATGTAATATGAGCTTTGGTACTCTGAATTATTTGAACTAGCTGTCGATCAAAGAACTGTATTAATTGAGAATTTGTGTAGACTACTACAAAAATTGTAGTTTGGGGACGAGAGGATTAGCCCTTTAATAAGAGGCCTCTTGTAAGAAGCGACTAAACAGGACTTGAACAGTATTTCAACAGTATGACACTATATAACACATTCGTGTCGGTGTGTCATTAAATCTTATCTTCTAACTAACTAACTAAACTAGCTCTTTAAAACCACCCATGATTCCCACTGTGATATTTTTCAGCAATATGAAGAGGAATTTAAACCTTTAACAATATTTATCAGTTACCTTTACCCTGTTCCCTTTTCCCACTTGGGGATTCCACCAAAAACTCAAAGGGGGGGGGGGGGCATTTGCTTTATGCTGGTTGCAGGGGGAAAAGAGCTTGCTTCAGGGTTTTATCACGTGGAATCTGAAGGGTTTTAAAGGCTATTTATGTTAGTTCAAACATTTCTGCAAAGGTGTCTTCTTCTTAATTAAGAAACCAATATGCAGATATTTTTTTATTTTATGGAAATGACCAGAGGGATTAAACTTCCTTCTTTTGGAAAGCGGTGGAGGGAGGGCAAATCCCCCTTTTCCCCCTGGAGGAGAAATCCTGCTATGGTGTTGTGTGTTTTCTATAGTAGAAACCAAGTGCGTACACAGTATATTTGATTCATTCTAGATCAGTGGTTTGTAACCTGAGGCTCCTGACCCTCATTGGGATCATTTGGGATTTTGGGCGGGTGTCATGAACTACTTTGGTAGGGTAGTCACTTTTAACCAACAAATGGAGTCAATCACAAGTTTTATTGGTGGAATTATATCTTTTGTATGAATTTTACCTGGTATAATAACATGAGGTTTGATTTCTGCTGAGAAATTTTAGCCATTCCATGGACGGAACGTAAATAAATCAGGCTATTTTTGTCAAATTTTGTGGTTGGAAACACAGTAGTAGATAGGACTGGTTAAGGGTGTCAGGGGATTGTGGGTCAAAAAAGTTTAAAGTGTACCTCAAAATTTTATATTATAGATCATGAAAATTGAATTCAGACAGTCCAACTCATGTCTTCTAATGACATTCCTGAGTTGAGATATCAAATGTTGGGAGTTAATTCATTCAATTTATTAAAAATGGTAAATTGCACAGTAATTTGTGATGTCATTCTTATACTATGCAAGTTGCAGTCTTTGTTTTTCTGAAAGCTACTGTGCCTTATGCCAATATGTTGAAGCAATTCTACTGTTATCATCGGTTGGTGTGATCAAACAAGCACTCTCTGTACAACATGCCATGCAAAAAGCAAACAGGATGTGCTCAGTGTCATATGAACATTTTTAGTTTAGGGAAACAAAACAAGTATGTGAGATGTACAATGAGAGAGTCACATACTGCAAAATGGGCAATATCTCATCAACGGAACAAGCTATGACAATGGGAGTTGGATGAATAGGATCCATTCTACAACCTCTTAAATATTTATTTAATCTAGACTTTAGGTACACTTTAAGCCATGTCTGTGCAGCAGGAAAACCAGCAGCACAGACAGCATACAAGAACCCCGAAGGCCATTTTCCAGCCTCAAATCAGGTGGCTATGATCACATGACCTTTAGTAGTTGTATGGTCTTGTTGACAGCAATGTGCACCCTCCATCACCAAAAGACAGTTTTCAAGATGTTTTTGTGTATTGATGCTGAATGTTTTACAAGGAAATGAGCAAAGCTACTTTGGAAATTGAGGTTTTGGAGTACTGTTGATGTAATTATTAGCATTACGATCCCTTTGGTGACCTTGAAAGATGAATTAGAGACTGAATTGGAAGACGAATAGACCAAATCTGAGAGCAATTCTCTATTACAGGTGTTGATTATCCCTTTGCAGCACACTCACTGCACACTCCACTCTAAGTCTATGGGAAATTTTTTCTGTACTGTATGTGCCTAACGTTACTAAACGTAACCACCAAACGTTACCAAATTGTTGAAATTGGTGCAAAATTTTTGAAAATCGATCGTAAAATGAAGGAGATATGATTTTTTTCTGAGGACTGTTTTGGGGGCAATTTTTGATGATTTGCGAAGGATTTTTTGTAGGATTTTTCAAAAGTTAAAAAAACAAACCCAGACATGCAAAAATCTTTTCACTTTTTAGTATCCTTTGATCTGTAAACTATTACCTTAGAGTGTAGTTAAAGGGTTTTCATTTTTTTTGTGCCTGCACAATTTTTTTGCAAATTTTACATATTTTCCCATTTTTTTGCACTTTTTTAGGAGACTCATACAATGGACAGGATTTTTCAAAAAATTCTTCGGGACACCACCCAAGAAAATTAGTATTATTAGACAGATCTTTTTGTTCCCAATCATTTGATACCAAGGGGAAGTCTGTAGGATGTAAGGGGTCCATTTTATGAATTTTACAAAATGGTAATATTTTTGGGGGTATGGATCTACCCCCTGTGTTGCATAGAGTTATGAGAGAGAGAAACAAATATTAACCCTTTACCGTTGTTTGGGTCCTTTTGGACCGATGCAGAGAGCTCGGCTGTCACCCATCTTTACTGCTTCACGTGGAGCTCGAAACTGCGAGTAGCTACCCGAAAATTCGGCCACAACAACGAGAGAGACATAGTTTAAGGTCACGGTGTCAATGGCCTACGGAAGCCGATGCGGGGTGAGCTATGTCCGCTTTTCTGCCCACTTTTCCGCCCACTCCCAAGGCACACAAATATGCCCCGATCGGAGCACAACGGTAAAGGGTTAATCTAAAATATCTGCACCACTCGGCTAAAGGGTTACGTGCTCACACCCAGAGACAGTGGCATCAGCTTTGCAGTAAACACACTCCACAGGCTTATTTTAACCCTTTACCATTGTTTGGGCCCTTTTGGACCCATGCGGAGAGCTTGCCTGTCACCCATCTTTAGTGCTTCACGCGGAGCTTGAAACTGGGAGTAGCTATCCGAAAATTCAGCCACAACAATGAGAGAGACAATACTTTAAGGTCACGGGGTCAGTGGCCTAAGGAAGCCGATGCGGGGCGAGCTACGTCCGCTTTTCCGCCCACTCTCGAGGTGCGCAAATATGCCCCGATCGGAGCACAACGGTAAAGGGTTAAAGTAGTCTTACAGTATAGTAAAAGACATAATAGGGGGGTTGTTGGAGGTGGACGTAGTGGTGATGGTTGAGCAATTATTTCCAGAAATAATTCATAGTCAGGGAGTCACAAATCCTACAGACACACAGGGTTCAAAGGGTTAAAGAGGCTCATTGAGTTGATATCGATAACTTTATGAGAGTCTCAAACGGTCACTATCACATCACAATGCTTATAGTTGGCATAACAAGTCAAGTTTCAAGTCCAAAAGTCACAGAAAATGCTGAAATTTTGAATTTCCTTGTGTCCTGACCTGTAACCGTTTTGTACATAATTTGAAAAAGTGTCTGGTCACGAATTTTTGAAAACCGACTTGAACCGTTAATTACTCACTCATAAAACAGTTATTTTATGTAGGGTATAGGGATTTTCTAAGATTGACCATTTGTCATTGATATGTGAAGAAAATTTAACAGGGTTGGAAAAATGTGTTGAATCTCATGAACCAACTCAATGAGCGCCTTTAAGAGTCACTGTTCCAGATTATGATAACAGTTCCATATTTGTTCATTCCCACTCAATCAATCTCAATGAATCTCAATTTAATGTGATATTTAACTCACTTTCATCATTGTTACAGGATCCCAAAAATGCAGATGCAATGATGAAACTTCAAGCAGATTTAGATGAAACAAAAGTTATTATGGTTTGTGGAATATCTTCATTTACATAAAACAAAATGTCAGTTATGTATGTTAAGTATTTTAAGTTAATGTTTCATATATGTAGTATTAATATAAAGAGCATTATTTTATTTTATGGCTTTCGGTTTCTATGAAAAGAGAAACTTATGCATTCATATGTGAGCATGTATGTATGTATGTGTGTATGTATGTATATACGTGTATATATATGTATGTATGAATAATGCACCTGCAAGCACTGCCTTGGCAGGTACCAGCCCTCTCAAGATGTCAAACCCTTGTGTCTCTTTCCCAATTCATATTAGATTGTGTGTGTGTACTCCTACCATATAGAATAGCTGTGTAGCAAGACCTTGATGAACTTGCTCATATTCACATAAGATTGTATGAGTTTTTACTTCTGCCATTAGAATAGCTGACTAGTAGCAAGTACAAAAAATATTAACACTCCGATTGGGATGCTTGAGCCTGTAAACAATACTTTGCCGGGTACAAGCAGCTCATGAGAGCTCGAGCCTCGCAAGTTTTTCCTCACTCACGCGGAGCTCGTTACTCGCGTAGTTACCCAAAAATTCGGACACTGCAATGAGCTCTGTCACGTGATATGCAAGAGCCCACCCTCGCTCGCGGCATTCATGTGCCGCGTGACTTAAATGGCTAAAGGGGAATTCCGACCATTTCCTTACGGGGAACAGTTCTGTGTACCCCGTAAGGCATTGAATACGGGTATGTCCTGTACGCACATGAGTATCACGGTACATTCAAATTTGAAAGAGGAAGCAGCCTTGCAAGTGTAGTACACCATCCATCACTTATTTCCTTGACCAAAGATTAAGCTATGTGATCAATTCTTTCTTGCAAGCTGTTAAAATTGTACGCCATCAAGTTTAAATACTTGCTGTGAGATCTAGACGTCTTTTGCAACGAGACTTATCCATGTTTCAAATTATTTTCTGTTCTTCTCCAGCATGGTACCATTGAATCAATGTTAGAAAGAGGAGAAAAATTAGATGATTTAGTGGAAAAATCTGATGCCCTTAGTTTCCAGTCAAGGTCTTTTTACAAAACGGTGAGTTATTGCTAATTGGATTATGTATCAGTATTCAAACTCAGTAGCATTCAAACTAAGATTTTTTTTGGGGGGGAGGGAGGGGGGGGGCAGGGGGAAACAATATCATAGTGGAGTAATGCATCAACATATTGCCCTCTTGTTTAGGAAAAATTACCTTCAACTTCCTGTTTTCTGGTCTATTATGAGTATTACTTACAATTTGCCTTTTTTGGGGGGAGGGGGGAGGGGAGTGGAACATTTGATGCATAGATTGGGGACTTTGAGGGTTACTACACATGGGTCTGTGATACTTTGCAGTGTCATAGCCAATCAGATGTATTGGGTATTAAAAGGGAATGTCTTTGTTGTGGTCAAATAAAGCTGTGGGAAGATGAGTACAGCAGCCCAAATGTGGATAGTTTAGGGAATTTGGTGAAACACAAGAGACAAATGATTTTGACATTTCAGATGTGTGTCTTTTGAGAGTTGCATGTCTTTACCAAGTGACATCCATTGATTGATTGTTCATGGGATTTCTAAAGGACCAAGTTGGATGTACTAAAGGTTAAAATTGAATACTGGCACTTTGCAAGACTCCATTAGTATGCATGAAGGGAAGTTTTTAGTAACATCATCAAGATCTGTTTAAAATGAATATTTCTCATGTAAAACATATAAACTGATCCCCATTGATAGAAAAAGAGAAATTATATTATTCTCTCATTCTGTTTTTTTTTTTTTTCTTTTTTGCTTAAAAGCATTTCTGTTTGTGTCATGTATAAATATAGAAGAATCTGGACAGATTGTGGTGGTCAGGTTTTAGCCTACCATTACTGGGGTCCATCACCTTTAATCTTTAAATTTTCTTCCTTACCTGTTCCATGGATGGTTGTACACTAAATTGTACCTATCTTCTTAACTTCACTGAATATGAGGATTTGAAATTCAAGTAGACAATAAATGAAGATGATTTAAGGCTGATGGACCCCACTAATGGCTGCCTACAGTCACTAAAAACAAGCGTAAATCAGATTCATCTATATTGTAGAGTATTCTGTTTGTTTTTCGTTCTGCAGGCTAAGAAGACAAATTCCTGTTGTGTTATACAGTAATTACTCTATAAGACTGTACATACCACGTAGGAGCTAAGGATGCTAACTCTAGGCTCAAACGGAGACACCTCACAGATGAATTTTATGTCTCAATGATGGCACAACAGCCGGAGGAACAGCACACGACACCAAGACTGCTGGAAACAGATTTCAGGAAGAGGGTATATACCTGAATTTTTGTAGCTGTGTAAACAAATGTGCATATTGCAAGAAGACGAACAAAAGACAAAACAAATGTGAACAAGTCTGTTTGAAAATTGACAATGCAGCTTTCTACTCATTCCAGCCATCAAAACAGACTCAGAAGTTGAGAGACAGATTATCTCCAGTTCTATACTATGTTAAAATTATTATGCAAAGGCTGATAATGTTAGTGCTACTAAGCTTGGGTGTGGTTAACTGCTTTTATGTGTATGCTTTACAAATTATGACTGTTGGAGGACAAAAGTTCTCATGTCAAAGTTTGCATGAGTGAATGATCAGTGGGTATTGTTGTTGAATTCTTGCAATTTTGACGTAAATAGTGGAGATTGCAGATAATATGAAGAGGAAATGGCCGACTCTGTGATCTATTATTCATCTTATCATTCCGTGAGACAATGGACCTATTCTTCAGAGATGTGATTTCTATTTTAAGCCAACCCTCTTCTCACAGTTTGCTTGCTGTGTGGGATGATCTGAAATTTGAAACTGTTTATGAGGTCGTTATTAGCTTTACTGCAATTTTGTTTGACTGTCTGCAGGAGGATTATTTTTAGTGGGGCACTTATATATTGTTTGCTGGAGTTGATCAACTCTGAATAATTTGCATATATATGGATGCTTTAGTAACAAACTGGTGTTATTAATATAGCTTGTTGTATAAATCTCTGAGGTCGGTGGGCTCAGTTAGTCCTCTTACTTGAGAAAATGAAATTTTGTGAGAATTATCTCAAAGTGATGTTGAATAATTTAGATCTAAACTCAAGAATGTGGGAAAATACTTTGTGTGCCTTCAGATGTCCTCCCAAATATTGGGACAGTGGTCAATTCAAGTGGTATGCAACAGGTGTGCCTCCCCCCCACTATTGGCCATCATGTGCTTTGAAATATGCTTCAAAATGTGCCGCCTCAGTTGAAACTTCCTGGATACTTCTTGTAAAGGCAGGGCTGAAATAAATGTTTTCATACCTAGCTTGTTAATATTTTAAATGAAAATTGAGTCTATGAGAAGAGGTAAGCTGCATGCACTGTAGGAGGGCCGCTTAGTTAGATAAGGTTTTATGGCTCAGTTTTTAACACCAATTGGTGCAAGTTGGTCACAGCCTTTTTTCCAGTTGTAGCTTGCTGGCTTGTTTTCCCTTTTCCATTGCTTATTTTGAGCATTAAGCACAATGGCAGCAAGTTCCAACTTTTAAAGTCCTCTTAATGAGCTGGAAGGAGTCCAACTCCATACCCCTGCTGCAAGTTGGATGCTCTAACCACTTGACTGTGCATTGGTTTGCCTTGATGGTGCCAAATTTGGTATTTTTGGTAAAACATCTCATACTCATAGTGTTTAAATGAAAGGAAGGAAGACTTATTGCAAGGAATAAAAGTTTCATCATTTTGGGTTGTTGCAAATGCCACAAACTAAACACTTGCAGTGGATAAATTTTATTGTAGTAACACATGTCCGAAGGTATTATTGGTACAATTAAAGTTTCAAGTTTTGATGTGATATTTTCACACTCACTCAAAAAAAGTTATAAATGTTCTTCTGCAATACATAGTTGATAATTTAATCCTTCATAGGACTTTGCCTTCTTTAGAAGTATCTAGCAGAACAAGAAGGGAAAAACTTCAAGGTGGGTCTAATTGTAGCAACACTTTCCACAGCCTCATGGATTTTCTGTTTACAGTCCCTCAGACTCCAGAATCTCAGGGGCACATAGTATACAGGCATTATAGAGTGCTTTCAGTGGTGTCACAAGCTTAGTCCCGCCCCTTTTGAGGGGCAAAATCTGGTGTAGTACGCATTTAGCTAGCTAGCTGAGAAGTTAGTTAGATAGAGTTTTACGGCCCAGTTTTCAACCTATTGCTTCAAGTCGAGCCAGCCACGGCCGTTTTTCCAGTTGTGGCTCACTGGCTTGTTTCCCCTACCTCATTGTTTATGCACAACGGCAGTAGGTTCTATTTGTAGAGACTTTGATATGAGAAGGAGCTGACGACCCATATGTGACTGTTGCACTAAAACAGTGTCAATTTTTTGCCCAGCAGTAGGCATGGCTAACCAGTTGAAAGGTCACCTGCACTCTACAGAGTTTATGCACATGTGACTTTATCCATTGATACACTGTGCTGTAGCTCGTCAGCAAGTTTCTCGCTGTGGTTTTACATGTACCATTGGAAATACCTTTCATATTTTCGAATTCGATGATAATGCCAGTTTTATTGATGCTGACATTAGATAATCTCTTCAAGAAGTTGATGGATTGATGATTGAATTTGAGTAGATATTATGATGGAATGTGTTACAGGGATTCAAAAGCAAAAGCGTTATCACTTTTTGTGTATGTGCAATACAGTTTGAAGTTCAGCACGGCATAGCATACTCTCTGTTAATATGCAGTCAGGGCACAGTCTCAATATTCTGTTGTTGGCAAGTCATTTTTCTTCAAGACAAGTCAAGTCACAAGTAAAAAACAGAAGGGACTCGAGTTGACTCAAGTCGCATGTCATTGACTCGAGTCAACCACTCTGGTACCCACTTTTATCAAGGAAACCGCTGTGTGGTAAGGGGTCCTGGTTTGGTAAATTTCTGTATCTGGCAAACCATGTGTGGTTATTTTTTTACCTTAATCTAGGGATCCTTAGAGTTAACAGCTTGAAGATAAAATATTCTATTAGGTGTGAAGTACTTCAGGGAAGGTACGAGGAGGCTATTCTGGTCATTTAACAGCAATGACCCAAATATCACATGGAATCACACTGTCTGTAAACAATTCTTTAGCAAATGAAATTTATCCTTGATATTGATTTTATAAAGGTGAGGTTTCCTTGCCTCATTTCACAATAGTTTTTGTCAGTAGAATGGATGGAACTGTTTTGAAAATAAAGGTTGTGAATGACTGTGAAGCTTGACTTGAGATGTAAACATATTTCTCTATTATTTCATCAGTTATGATGGGGAATTGATATGTTTAAAGGAGTAAAGTTCAGGTCACATCAAGCAACAATAATGAATTAGAAAAGATAACCATTTTTGCCAAAAAAAAATTGTCACTGTGCAGTTTCAATGTAGTCATCACATCTCAATGTTCACCAGTCCTATAATCAAGACTTTGTCGCAAGAACTTTTCAATTTGAAAAGTGAAAAATCTCCTGATCAAATCATACAATAAAAATCTAGGCCAATTAGATTCTTTGTGAACCTGTGATGTAAGATCTTTTTCAGATAAGTTTGCCTGGTTTACAAAGGTAACTAAGTTTATAATGGACACAAACCCTGTCACTGTATAGCTGTGGTGTGACCGCTCACTTCTGCATTTCAGTGATCAAAATTGTATCGTTGCTTGGTATCATTGAGGATTTCTTACGGCACTACTAGCACTAACCTTTTATGTTTTGTTTCCTTGAAACATTGTTGAGACATGTCTTCCTGAAATAGTAACAGCAAAATATTCCTCAGAAAGGTTCAGATAAAATGATGCTGCAGGTGTTTATCAAAGTTAAACTAAAGGTGTTCATCAGTCTCGTCATTGGTATCGTAGTTATTTCACGTATGATTAAAATGGTATGATTTCTTTATGACATATCAGCTTGCAATGTGTGTGTTTGTATGTGTGCATGTGTGTACATGTGAATGTGTGTGTCATTATTCACGTTTGTTGTTTCTTCATATTGTACAAATGTTTTACATATCTTTCAGATGGGACTTGGGGATACCATTTCAAAATTTGTGTATATGTTTTATTAAGAGTGTGGAAAGAAGAGTGAAAGGTATGCTGGTATTTTCAAAGCCAAACTGCTTCAGTTTGGTCAGAAAGTTGTTATTGCCTCAGCAACTCTCCAGTTTGATAAGGCAATGGGGATGTTTTTTGTTTGTCGTTCCTTATTTCCTTTTTTCAATAGTCTGTAATTATTTCACCTTAAAAGGGATCACAAGTTACAATTATTGTCACACAGTTAGTACTTTGCAGCATTTATCATCTCCCACCAATGAATTGTCTCAGAGGGCTTCCTCATTGACTCATTTCAAAATTGCAGTAACAAGGGATTTTGGGATGGTGTAGTGGCACTGGCTTTAAGTATGTGCTATTTTTATGAATGGCATTTTACTGTGACAAAAAAAAAACTTGCATTCTACCCCACAATCCTTTGTAATAGCTGTAGACCTTGTGCATATGATGTCACAGAGTGGAAAGTACGTCCTCCTTTGGGGGCAAAACAAACCAACACAGACAAATGCAGACAGCTGATTTGTCAACCAGTCAAATAGGAGCATACTCTGCTACATTTGCAGGGCAAATCCTTGCCAATTCATATGCATGCGGCCACATGTTCCATTGTTTTTCCCCCAAGAATGATGTCAATATGTCATCAATGCACATGGTCTATTTGGGAAGGGGTCTCTAGTATTGTATCTCCCAGCCTGTAATGTTCTTGAAACATTTCAAGCATCCCCACTGGCTATGTAGAAATAAATTTTCTCCTCATTACCTCATATTTTTGTGTGTCATCCCTACTTCAAATACCCGTCATAAGTCCCTGACAAACTTTTAGTAGTACCATAGTACCATGGGGAGATTTTCAGAAACTAGGCTCTGTTGAGTTTCTTGCTGTAAAGATACTCTGCTGCTGTGAGGCAGATATTTATATTCACATGTCAATCAAATAGTTAGAGCCAAGTTGCAATTTGTCAAAGATATGAGATTCCAATTACCAAATGAAATGAAAAATATGAAAATAATCATTACCCTCAAAAAACAACCTCAACCTCAGTGAGGATGTGTTTTCTAGAAAAATTTGTTGTGACATGTTCAAAAAATTTGAAGGTGGACATTTAATATTAGCCTACAATGGATGATTGAAACTAAAGGGTAAAGAAAGTCAACTCTATCTTATTTAGTCATTTGTAAAAAATAATGTATAAAATATGAAAGAAAATTATATGCCTAAGCTAAAATTGAAATTAACTTCAATTTGAGCCTATATTTAGATGATATTAACAGAAAAGAAAATATTTGCTGCTGCAGATAAGATAGGGGAAGAAGAGAATTTTCAGTTTGCAGGAAACATTTGTCACTTGCTTCTGTAGAATGTTTCCTGTCTTGGTTTCCTTTATATTTAACATGGTTCTTGTATATATTGGGCTTGCTTTTGCAAGCACTGCTGATCTCTCTATACAAAGAATTTAGTTTTGATATAGATAATCTGTTTTTTTTTTTTTTTAATTTCAGCTAAACTTGTTTGGCTGTTATTTTAGTCTACCAGTTTTGCTTGAAGTCAAGATAATTCTGACAGCGGATTTATGTGCCAGGCAAATTTGCATCCTATTCAATTATACAGGCATGTAAAATATATGTTGTATGTACAGTACAGCATACTTCATTGCTTGCCTTCTAAAGTATGATGTTGCTTGACTTGTGTGCATATTGCCCAAGGGGTGTAATTTATTCTTCTGTAATATAATTTTAAGAGGGGAAAGATTCTTCATAGTTCTAAGTTATTTTATTCCAGTTTTTTCAAGGACAGTAAGGTAGAAAGGTTTCTAAGATGTACTGTAATTTAAAGTTTTATAGTACATAGTGTTATATTTAATGTTAACCCTGAGGTACACAAAGGAAATGGGCGCAATGTTATATTCTCTTCAATTCTCTTTGTTAACAGAGTGAATCAAGATAAGGTCAAGATAAGTCAGTTAATTATGATTGACAGACTGACCTACTATAAACCACAAAGGATTATACAGACTGAATGCAGAATGTCCATAATCTTCTGCAGAGACTGTGCGTTCTACAGGAGGGCATTGGAAGGGGGAGAGGGTTAGATTTCATTCATTTCATTTATTTCGTCCACACTTGTACAAGTACATAAACAGAAATGGTACAGTAGAAGTATGATCAGGATAAAAGAACAAACACAAAAAAGTGTCTAACAAAGCTAGCAACCTTTAGAAAAAAAAAAACTTAATCACATAGGCTACAAAAGCAGAGGGGAGAAACAGAGAGAGAAAAAAGAGGAGAGAGCAAGGGAAAGGGAAAGGAAGATAAACAACTCAACACCCAGTATTTATCAAGTAGTAAAATCTTCAATTGCTTCTTAAAAAGGTGATAAAATTTAAGTTGTTTTAAGTGATTTGGAAGGTCGTTCCATAATCTAACACAGTAGTTGTTCACGAGAAATTTTCCATGCATAGAGTATTGCCCAGTAATGGAGAAAAGAGCGTAGTTTCTTGTGCTTGTATATGAGACCATATTACAATTTGTATGAACAATGGTTCTAGAAACATTGGGCAGAAGGTTGTTGACATATTTGAAAACAAAGCTTTGCATCTTGAAGATGGGGATGTATAAGAGTTGAATACCATGCAGATGCAGATAACTTAAAATGCAGTGAATGTGTATTCATAATCGAAAGTGAAAGCAAAATTATGTTACTTTTGTGTTTGCCATGCATCTTCTAATCAAGACAGAATTACATTAAATCTTCAGCTCAGCTAAGCAGCAAAGAATTGAAGACTAACATTTGAAGTATATTTCCAAGTCGGGCCTTACCCTTTGGATCAGTACTACAAAGGATTATGTGCTAATTAAAGGGCCAAACCTCTCACCCCAAACTACAATTTTGGTATGGGGGTACCAAAACTCTCAATTGGCTCAGCTCTTTGATTGACAGGTAGTTCAAACAATGCAGAGTACCAAAGCTTATGTTACACAGCATGAACAGTACTGAGAGTGTTTTGATTACATTAATTGAGATTTTCTTTACTCGCCTTGAAGCAATAAACTGAGATTGTATCTGGATGAGGGTGAATTTCAGACAATTGTGGGAGGGGCTTAAGTACGAAGGTTAGGAGAATTGGTACTTTTTGGGGTGAGAGAACTGGGCCTTTAAGGTTAATCACATGTCCCTACAGGACCCATTGATCCAGATGCTACACCTTTGCAGCTCTCCACCTGTCCTGTGAAATTGTTATCTGTACTGAATCTATGAAGCAAAGAAGCTTCCAAGTTGTTCGCCATTCATGAGGCTAGAATTCAATAGGAGGTTTTAGCCATCAGGCGACATAAGACATCTATATATTTCACCCGAGAAAATGGCCTTTTCCCGGGGAAGTTTGGCTAAACGACCCTATTGAATTCTAGCGGCATGTGACTGCAACTTCGATGTCAACAAGTTGCAAGAGCCACTTGCTGCTAATTCAGTGTTAGCAGAGCCATATTTTTTTGGAGAAATTAGACATGCAATGCACAACTTCTCAGAATAAACATCCCAAATAGACCAAGTCAAAAAACCAGGGGAGATGCATGGCCACATGAGAGGGTTTTGAGCTTCTAAAGTTGCTACATTTCAGTAATGGACATTGTGGCCATTGGCAGTGCCAGAATGTAACAGCTGGGGGCAGACTAAGGGCATAGGATTATTTGGGGGAAGTGGCAAAAAAAACCTAATTCGTAAGCACTTGTTCCTGGGGATTGTGTGGGCATAGTGTACCGTGCACAAGCCATTAATGTTTATTCTTGGGGTCGGGAGGGGGTTAGCAGAGGAATGGTATACAGAAAATAAATGTGGGTTAAAGGAGAGCATCTGTGACAGAAGAAGGTAAATATTATATGTTGGATTGCAAACCTTGATCTCTTTTTTTTTTTTTCCTTTTTTTTCTTTTTTAGCCAGTACAAGTGTAAGAGACAGCCATTAGTATAGGTTCATTTATTTTAGTCAAAGGCAAGTAACATGAGTCTTTATAGAGTACTTTCACATGAGGTGACAATTGGTAAGCCACACCCATGCAAAAATCAACAGCGTTTTACTGCAACAGTCACACAAGGGTCATCAGTTGGTTCACAGCTAGCTGCACTTGCTAGCAGACCACACTGAGTTTTGCCTTTCAAAAGGGGTGAAGCTTGTGTTGTCAGTGAAGGCACTCTTTAGACGAATCTGAACAGCGAGTGATGGTCTGATTTCAGTCGGCCATAATTGGAGGCTATCACCTTTTAATCTTTCACTTTCCTTGCTTACTGTACCTTTATCATGGATGGCTACACTTAATTGTATCTTGATTCCTCGGTTCCACTGAATATGAGGGTTTGAAATTCATGTGGACAATAAGTGAAGACTATTTAAGGCTGATGAAACCTACTAATGGCTGCCTACAGTCACTAAACACACAAGCGCTGATCGCATTCGTTCTATACTGGGCCACAAAGGTGGTGCATGACTTCAAAATTGTAGAGGTGACATATTTTATGTGATGCTTTCATCCCTGAAGCTTGTTTCAGTTATAAGTTAGGAAGAACAAAGAGATAGCAGATTTGAAGACAAAGGTAGTTAAAAATTGATCTTCAAGTACTTGACAGACGAGAAACTGTAGATTCTGTTAAAATGATTTTTTACTAAGGTAGAATTTTACTACTTCTCTATCCGACATTTAATTTGCAAGGATGAAGAGAAGACTTTCAAATATTTATTTTAGAGGTTGCAAACTGAATCTTATGCACCCAACTCCCATCGTCATAGCTCATTTTATTATTGAAATATTCAATGTGAAATGTATTCACTAAGACAAAATAGTGTATTGCACAGTAATTTGTGACTGAGCATGTTGTACAACTCACATTTATACTCGCTTGGCTTCCCTTTGAAATTATGTTTCTGTGACCTTGAATCCTCCATGTGTGCTTGCATAGCGTGCTGTATAGGGAAGGATTAACTGCATCACTCCATAAGAGGTAACAGTGCTGTCACATATTGTTAAAAGGTGCAGTAACTTTCAGAAAAACAAAGAAATACAAAGACTTTAATTTGAGTAGTACAGCATTGCCACTACAAGTTATCGTGCAATGTACCATTTTAAATTGAGTGAAAAAACTTCCAACATTTTATATCTCAGCTCAAGATTATCCCATGAAGATGGCCATTGAAGTGTGATATATTTTTTTTAAATTTCAGACTTGAGGTACCCCCTTCAATTAAATGAATGGGTAGGGTGGTGGTTTACGTGTTACTTGTGTGGTACTTTGTAGTGGGAATGTTGCATCATGGGAAATTCTTTGACCAAATGTGGTGGTTCAGTGTGTTCATATTACTTGACTACAAGCTTGTGAGATGTTCTTGGGAAGCATGATTTTAAACTTAAGTTATTCCTTGATTATGCTATTTCATCTTTAATCCTCTTCATATTTCTTTCACTGGCCATATACTGGATAATGAATATAACTTAAAGACACAAAAAAAACTGGTCTTACTTTCATTTGTATGAAGTTGTAGCTTGTCATAACCTTTTTTTTTATTGGTTGAAATTGGTGTCAGTGCACATCCATGGGAGAAACAGGTCCCAAGCTCAGGAAGGAGCTGGGGAAAAAACTTGAAGTTTTTTAAGTGCATGCATTTGATGCAGTACATTTGTATACACATTTGGACCTCTCTGAAATAAAAAAAAACCCTCCCACAGAAAACATTTTAACTCCTCCTTACAAACCTGATATGCCTCTTAATTTGTGGCTGCTGTTTAACCAGTTACAACAAATTGCAGGGCTAAATTTTGCCATCTTGTGGATGTTGGTTTTGACTAAAATGCTTCAAAACTTGAACTTCATCATCAGTTCTTGTTAAAATTTGCTTTGTCCCAAAGTGGAAACACACTTTGTTACGACCTTAGGTTACCAGACATCCATATTTATGCTGACATATCCTTCTTTCACTGGCTGAGAGTCACAACTGGGTGGATTTTTTAATTTTCCAGTGTCCAGAATTCATGTATTTCCCCAATGATTTGACAGGATTTTTCTTACTTAGCTTTATACATTGCACCATTTTGCATCTAGACACCCTTGAAAACCACAAAAATTTCCAAAGAGGGGGTTGTCCTTTCCTGGTCCGGACCAGGGATCCTTATACACCTTTTCTGAAAACAAATATTGCAACCCTAACAACCATAGAAGTATTACAGCTTTGATGTTGACATTTATTGTGGATGAGTTTACTGAGAGTAGGTCAATTTCACCTTCAGACTCGCTCACTGGGGGTGCTGATAATTAAGAATGTAATGGGTAGGGAGTAGGATCTCTGTATTCAGTATTAATTTAGATGCCAGAACTATTCATGCAACTTCCTGCACTGCTATTTTATGTGTAACGATTTAATTCGGAAAAACATGGTCAAACTCTACCAGGACTTACTTGAGACTCAGAATCTACAGGTGTGCTTCAAATGCACACTCGTCAGAAAATTGAAGGCCTAATCCTCTCACTCCAAGCAGTTCCAATTCTCCTTACGTACTTGCCCTTCCCACAAAGTTAAAACTCATTCTCATCTCAGTTTGTTCAAGACCCCAATATTGTGTAATCAAAACACTGCCAGTACAGTTCATACTGTGTAATATTATAATACGAGCTACAATACTGTATTTTTGAGCTTGCGCACTGTCATTCTAAGAGCCGTGCTACTGTAATTAAGAATTTCTGTGGACTACTATAAAACATTGTAGTCATGGAGGTGAGAGTTGACTGCCTTTAAGGAGAGTGGTAGGTGTGCTGTTTTGCTTAACTTTAACAGATTTATATGAGTTCCCATCTTCATTTAAGTGTAAGAAAGTCCCACTCCCCTGAGAGATGGTGTGAGATCACACTTACTTGCATGCCTCAAAATCCAAGGGCTGCTTTATACTTCTACTCCATGTAACCAAAATGTGATTTGAATCTGAATCAAGATGTGTACTGAACAACATTCTTTCCCTAGTCAAATGTAATGTGCTGGGCTACTGTAGGTATATGTGAACATGGAATGGCATAAAAAGAATTTTCGAGTCAGGCGGTCATGAACCTTTCATGGGGGTAAGGGCATCTTTTTTGCATTCTTTCTTTGTCTACTGGGCTAATATTCAGTCCAAAATATTGCACAGTCAGCACCCCCCACTGTCATATCTACTATGTCCCTTTGCCATGCAGAATCAGTGGGAAAGCTATGGGGAGACAGTATTACTGTAGGCTAACTTGCCCAATACTCTAAAAACCCAGATTTCAAGGCCTTTTCCAGGGTAATTGCAGAGAGGGTGCCAGAAGACTCTACTGTTTGAAGATATAGCCTATGACTACATAAGGGATCTTTGTTCTGTTATCTCAGTATACGTAGTACAGTAGGTCAATAATTTAGCAGAGTGGTCACTGGTCAGTGGGATATGAGAGCATTATTTACACTGTTGCTATTTGGAGAGCATCGGACAAATTTCGTCATGAAGGGAATTTGCTTCCTCAGATTGCCCCTCCCCCTCCCCAGACAGCTCAGTCAGGAGTTATGTTAACCTAAAAAAAATAAATAATACACCTCTCCTGAGGCTTAGTTTTTCATCCAGAGATGTATGCTATATGCTTATACCTTTGACCTTCTGGGAGCTTAAAGCCCCTTTGGAGTCTCGGCTCAGTTCAGTGCTGCATCCACAAGTTTTTGCCCCCCACCAGACATTTTGTTTTGCCCTTAGTTTCCCTCCCCCTCCCCAATTTTGACATTCTGGTGCCATGACGTTACTGTGCAGACTTAATTTTGTTGTGATCAGAAGTCTGAGACAGAATAAGCTAAAAGTTGGAAATAAGATTCTAAATATCTGTGCCAGCATCAAATGATAAAAAGTTACAAACCACACAGAATTTGCAAAATAAGCAAACAAAGACAAACAGATAATGCAGTAAAAATTGTATTTGTCATCTCCTTCACCCTCATGTAATCTTATGGAATGAAATACAGTTGACAGGTGCTTTAGTTTGATTTATTCACAGCATAAGGTAAAATATTACAAGTGAGAGAATGAAATTACTTAAATGAAAAATTCTGAAAACCATTGAAGATGATGGAGATTAAATATTGATATCTTAGAAGGCAAAGTATTTTGATGAAATCAAAATTCATTTCTTCTGAGCTCTGGTTGCAACCCTGCTAGCAGTCTCTACCCTTATGTCATTTTTTAGCATAGTTAAAGGTCAAGAGCAGTCGCCCCAAACTTATTTTGAAGCAACAGCTAAATGTAACAGTTTTCATCTTATTTTTCTTCATGGCATCTTCCATTATATTTTATGACTTCAATATTGCATTTTCAAGATAAACCAAGCACTTTAATACTTCTAGTAAATTTCACTTTTGATGAGAAAAATTGTCACATGACTCTCAACAGCCAATCATGAAACAGGAAGTCTACTACACTGCTTCAAGTTGGGGTGACTGCTCTTGCCCTTTAAGATTTTCAAGTTAGGGGCCCAGGTGCATTTCTACAGAAGGACTCCTTGTTTGTGTAATGCCTAGTGTTGGACATGGTGGCCACTGTTAAAAAGAGAGATGATAACTCATTCTAACATCACTTTCCACAAAAAGTGTGTTTTCAGGTACCGTTGGAATTGAGGGTGATTAATTTATAATCCCACCTTTGAAATGTGATTTCTAGTTTTTCTCACATGACACTCAGGATCTGCCATTTCCATCTGTTAGCAAGTCTGTGACAGGCTTGAGAAATTGGCCAAATTACACAACCCCAAAAGTACAGTTATAGGGATACAATTTTGGGAGGTAGAGCCCCTAGTCCTCTGCAGAACTGCAAGTGTGTGGGAAATTCATACTGGTATGACAATTTATTTCAAATTCAAAACAATTGAAAGTAAAGAATACAGTTGAATGATAAACAAATAATTGATAAGTAAAAACATTAAGGTGCAGTAATTTCATTTCAAAGGCACACGCATAGTGAGATGGATGATACCATGCAGTCTTTAGTACTGAAACAGCACTTGCTGAAATTGGTGGAATTATAAAAACAATTTAAGCTTTTCTTTAAAGTAAAAGGATGCAACAGGTATCCTGGTATCTCGATTTCATTTCTCATAGGGAGTAAAACTTCTAGATAAGCTCTAGAGGATTTCTACATGCAATCCCTAACACACCGTTTGTTATTTATCTGCTAACGTTATTTGTAGATTTCTGTGTTGTGATAAAGCAGATAATGAATCAAAGAAAATGAAAGAATGAGACCATATCATCATATCACATCACATCGCATCCTACGCTCTCATTAGTTAATGCCCCCGCCCCTACTTTTCTCCATCTCCCTCCATTTACCAAAATACCATCAGGTTGCATTTTTACTTCCTTGAAAATATTATACACTCAAACTGGACATCATCTAAGCAGATTTAAGTACTGTAAATGTCACTTAAGATTATCCAAAGGGAACACAGAAAATACAACTTTTAATAAACAATACAGGCATTTCAAGCAATAAAATTTACAAGTGAAATACAATTTAAGACCATATGGAAGATTTTTTGATGAAGACAATTACTTTCACGCAAAACTAGATATTACGAGACCAAGGAATACAAAACCTTTTTTGGACTGCATTAGCAGGCAAATTAAATGTAAAGAAAAAATTGCACTTTTTCATAAAAAACGAAAGATGCGATAATGTTTGCAGCAAACAATAACAACAACATATTACATGACAATGCAAAATGAAATTTCCAACTTAATGCTAGCATCTGGTATTTATACCAATTATAAAAATATTTGTATTCTTTTTAAAGAAAGACAAAAAGACCACATGAAATGAAAGAGCACTTGATTTTTTTCTAAATTACCCACATTTACATATTTTGTCTGGATATAGAGTTGTATATATTGTGATGCTTTGTGCATGAAAGATATTTCTTTAATCTTGATAAACTTTTTTTAACTTTAGGATATGCTTTTTCACCAATTTTCTTTTAAAACATTTCAAATAAGATCAGAAAAAAAACCTTTTACAATAAATGATATTTGTTCTTTACAAATTAGATGAGCTGCTTACATCAGTTAATGTTACCAGTACATCAAGGATCATGAATATGCATAAATGATTATGTATGAAGTGTCAATGAATTAGGTGTTAGTAGTCAAAATAATCCGAAGGAATAGACTTAATTTTTTGATCTCAAAGGATGAAGCCTCTAGGGACATCTACCAGTAGTTGTAATTAACATATGTACTCTTGCAAATGATTCTCAGGTATATGCAAACAGCTACAGTATCAAATAAACCTCGAGTGCATAGATCTAAATATTCAACCTTTGCTGACGGCATTAAAAAACATGACTGATTATGCGCAGGTGAATCAGCAGTATCTGCTAAACTTTTTGAATTTGCTCAAACAAATTTGTTATGTTAATTTCAAATTTCTGGAAGTAAAATATTGCAACCTCTGTTTTATACCTGTCTGCTGTTTTTTACTTGCAACAGTATGTCACACGAGTGCATCATAGATAATTTTTTCTTTGTGCTCTGAGTGAAAATTTCCTTTGCTTTAATTGCTCCAATCATTCCAACAGCCAAAAAATTTGAACAAATGCAACAAATTTAAACAGTTAATGTGTACAGTCCATCCTTGTCAAGCCAAACAATATGGACAAATCTGACACTGGCAAGAAATGGTAAGAAATTGCTGGGGTCCATTTTCACTAATTTTAACAATAATTTTGGCCATAAATATGCCAGCTGGCTGCAAACAGCCCATTACCCTTTACTGAGTAAATTAAGTTTAGGTTTTGAATTGAATACAGCCAATTCATTGTTCAGATGCATGACAGAAGTGAAAAGATGGACCTAACACACAGCCAAAAAATATAAGGGTCACTTGTTAACCATAATAGGATTTGCATATTGCATGATAAGTCTGAAAACTTGTTTCACACTGTAGTATGGTTCTACACATATGTTCCACATCCAAAGGTTTTGCAAAAAGTTTAAATTTTAATTACTAACTCATGGAACATTTACTTGAATGTAGTAGATGGGGAATGTCTAAGTTTGACAATTTGTAATTACTAGGTCAAGAAATCTTTCAGGTTTAGTAAAATTTGGTGAATTTTAAAAAGCAAGTCAATGTGCCCTTTTTTAATCTCTCAAGGTGAAAGAACTGCACAGAAAGTTTCCTATCACCAAAGGTAAAAGCATCTAACAGAATTAAGGTACTTATTCCCCACAATTCTTTCTGTAGTTTCAGGTACAAAATGGGAAATTTCTCTCACAATATCCTAGTTTCCCAAGAATTAGTCTACCAGCTTTCCAATTTTTTCCACCCATATTATTAATTACTTTCAAATGGAAATATTGTTTTTCAAATGCAATGACATGGAACACAAAGAAAATGGGTTTAATCTTCATCAAATAATTCAGCTCCAAGGACGAACCACAAGCAATAGCTTCAGCTCCTTAACACACTATACATTACAAGAGTTATGGAAGTTGCATTATTTAAAGTTTTGAAAATTTAGGAGAACAAATTATTCTTGAGCAGCAAACAAGAGAATTTCCATTTGTAAGAAACTTATTTCTTGTAAAGAAGACCACTGCAGTTCCTCCAATCACCTATCACCTTATGTCAACAAATATTTTAGTAAAAATGTGATTCTTTTCTAAAGCAAAACAAATGAGAGGATGAACAGTAGCAAACAGTATTTTCCTTAAAGATCTTCAAAACAGCCTTTGTTAGATCTTTAAAAAAGCCTTTGTTGAGTTTTGTTGCTACAAAAAATTTTGAAGTTGTAACTGAACTCTAGTTTATCAATTATTCCACCAACTGATAAAAAATACTCTATACATTCTGGGAAAAGAAGTTTTCAGGAAGAATATACTGATTTTTTTAGGAAGACTTAAAGGCACAGATGCTTTGCTAGAAATTATGAAGGCACCATAAAGAAAGAGCTATGAACTCCCCTTGGAAGACTTGCTCCTACACCATGGAAGAGGGAAATTTTTACTGAACTGATGAAAAACATGAGTTTCCTTTAAATTTGCATGTTATTATGTTGATGTCTCTAGCCACTTACAATAAACTTGAGTTAACCCTGAGCAAATGCTGGAAGCACATTTTACGCATTTTATCAAAATTTTTACAAATTTTTAAAACGCAGATTTTAAAATAGCATGAACTCTGGGAAGGGTCATTTTAAGGAACAACAAACCACTGGCACTGAATGGTGCCTACTTGTAAATATAAAGAGTACAAATTGACAATAGTACAGATGAAACATTAAGTATGAAGGCACTGGTAGGAATTGGTTGCAAACTGTTCCAAACATTTTCCTCAGAATGTGTACAAAAAGGGATGAAATGAATGCTGTCTGATGAAAAACTAAAATAAAAACTTTTTCATAAAATCTTATCAATCTTAAACCTCTAAAACGGTTTCAAACTTCATGGAATTGTTAATGTTGAAAACATATTGGAAGCACATTTCATGGAAGTTTCAGATTAATGTATACACATAAAAAAAAATACAAATAAACAAAAATAAGAGAGGTTTGTCCTGACTTTTGACAAGACAAATAAAGTACTTACATTTTGCTTAAAGATCACATGTATTTACTCAGGTATAAAGTAGTCTTTGCTTAACCATTTCAGTGTTTTCAGGTGGCTTAGGATCAGATATCTTCCACATTACGGAAGCATGATAATCATCACACCTCCCAAGTTTTGTGAATTTTTTATTTTGATATTCAATGTCACCAGAGAGTCCAAGGAGCTTTGTCAATGTGTCCCAAAGGGATCCCTGTAACATTGTATGGCATTGTAAGGATGGCACTTTTGAGACCGTAGGTAGTCAGCATTTCTGTAATCCTCTGGCTGTAAAATTTATCAGAAAATTATCAAAAAAATCACATTACCTTCTTAGTACTGTAAATCAATTATCAAACTGTCTAAAACATATCATATTAAGACGGAGGATGAAAATACTTCACCTGATAAAAATGTTCCTTTTCCCATTGCCCTTGACTTCCGGACAAAGAATCATGAGGTAAAAAAAAATACATACTGCACTCTCGGAGTTTCACTCTCTATTGGGGCTACTTATGTTCACAAGACATAAACTCAAGTTAACCCACCAATTTCAAAAAATCAAGGGCCTGTCATATGCATGGTCTCAATCTTGATAGGCTAAAGTAAACAGATAATACAAAATATCTTAGCCAAAGGTCAAAGCTCTGGCAAAAAGGCCTATTTCTGGGGTTCTGAAGTGCTTCAAGTCAAAGGTAATCAATAATTCAGGTTTTACTTTATATTAATTGGCAAGATTTTACGGCTCAGTTTCTAATTAATTGGTTTACGCTGGGGCAACCATGGCTTTTGTTCCAGTTGGGACTCACTGGCTTGTTTTCCCTACCCAATTGTTTCTGAGCACCATGTACAAAGGAAGAAGGTTCCATCTTTTAAGTCTTCAGTACCACTCAAACACAATTCAAAATCCAGACATGCAAGCTGCAAGTTGGATGCACTACCCACTTGACCATACAGTCTGTCTGGAGTGGGATGCTACCAAAAGCACTTCGCTTACAGTAATATGACGATAAAGACTTCACAAGCAAATTCACAAGATCAGAGTTTCAATAAATTGAGCTTTCACTAGATAAAAATTTTCACAAGACCTAAGGTTTAACCAGAATGCAAAAATGCACTGAGGTTTCGATGATACATAAATGTACTGTTTTTCAAATTTGCCATCATGCACCATTATCTTCTCACTCAAATATGTTATACTAGCATGTTCAAAAAATAATTTTGTTATTCCAGATGCCCATTTGACCTCCACAAAGGCCATACATAGATAGATAGATAGATAGATAGACATCATATCAATTTAACAAGATTTTCAGACTTTGACCCCCGGTGACCTGAAATGACCTTTGACCTCCGCCAAAAAAGAAAAAGGGCACATCTCCTGACTATTACGCATCTACATACCAAATGTGAAATCTATCCAAGTTTCCTATCTTGAGATACCATGTTAACAAGAATTTCAGACTTTAACCCCTGGTGACACCAGATGACCTTTGACCTCTGCCAAAAATGATAGGGTTCTCCATCTCAATATGGCGCATCTATGTACCAAGTTTGAAAACTGTCAGACATTCCTATCTTGGGATTTTGTGTTAACAAGATTTTCAAACTTTGATCCCCCGTGACCCCAGATGATCTTTGACCCCCACCAAAAACTATAGGGACCATCTCCTGACTATAACGCATCAACATACTAAATATGAAATCTATCCAAGTTTCCTATCTTGAGATATCGTGTTAATGAGATATTCAGACTTTGACCCTCAGTGACCCCAGATGACCATTGACCTCTGCAAAAATCAATACGGACCATCTCCTGAGTAAAACCCATCAACATACCACATATGAAATCTACCTAAGCTTCCTACCTACAAGATTTTCAGACTTTGACCCCCAGTGACCCCAGATGACCTTTGACCTTTGCGAAAAACAATAGGGACCATCTCCTGACCATGACACATCAACATACCAAATATGAAATCCACACAAGATTCCTTCCTTGAGATATTGTGTAAACAAGATTTTCAGGCTTTGACCCCTAGTGACCCCAGATGACCTTTGACCTCTGCAAAAAACAATAGGGACCACCTCTTGACTAAAATGCATCAACATACCCAAATATGAAATCCAACCAAGCTTCCTATCTTGAGATATCGTGTTAACAAGATTTTCAGACTTTGACCCCTGGTGACCCCAGATGACCTCTGACCTCCGCAAAAAACAATAGGGACCATCTCCTGACTATAACGCATCAACATACTAAATATGAAATCTCTCCAAGTTTCCTGTCTTGAGATATCGTGTTAATGAGATTTTCAGACTTTGACCCCCGGTGACCCCAGATGATCTTTGACCTCTTCAAAAATCAATACGGACTATCTCCTGAGTAAAACGCATCAACATACCACATATGAAATCTACCTAAGCTTCCTACCTTGAGATATTGTGTAAACAAGATTTTCAGACTTTGACCCCCAGTGACCCCAGATGACCTTTGACCTTTGCGAAAAACAATAGGGACCATCTCCTGACCATGACACATCAACATACCAAATATGAAATCTACACAAGATTCCTTCCTTGAGATATTGTGTTAATGAGATTTTCAGACTTTGACCCCTAGTGACCCCAGATGACCTTTGACCTCTGCAAAAAACAATAGGAACCATCTCTTGACTTAAATGCATCAACATACCAAATATGAAATCCAACCAAGCTTCCTATCGTGAGATATCGTGTTAACAAGATTTTCAGACTTTGACCCCTGGTGACCCCAGATAACCTTTGACCTCCGCAAAAAACAATAGGGACCATCTCCTGACTATAATGCATCAACATACTAAATATGAAATCTCTCCAAGTTTTCTATCTTGAAATATCGTGTTAACGAGATTTTCAGACTTTGACCCCCAGTGACCCCAGATGACCTTTGACCACTGCCAAAAACAATAGGGTTCTTCCTCTCAATATGGCACATCTACGTACCAAGTTTGAAAACTGTCAGACATTCCTATCTTGAGATATCGTGTTAACGAGCAAAGTGTCACAAACACACACACACACATCCACACACACATACACACACATCCCCACACACTCACACATACACACACACGCCATCATGAATGCATAGGTTTCTCTTTCATCGAAACCAAAAAATTGATTCTTCACTGGGCTGAGGCTTCACATGATCAAGGTACACTTGACTGACATTCTTAAAGGGGAAGTTAAACCAAAACTTTAATTTTCATATGTGAAAGAGGAACCCAATCTACTACAACAAGCCAACAAGATGAAATTTGCATGCAAATCGGACATGTATTTTTTAGAGATATCAGCAAGTGAGGTCACTAGATTTGTGTTCCAAGTGAGCTTGAGGGCAGCAGAGGTTACATCAATTCCTCACATTGACACAAAATGTTTTGTTTTTCTTTGTTTTTACAGACTGCTTTGTTGACCTTGAAGTTAATAGGAATAGAAACTCCCTGTGGGAAATGCAAAGTTTGTAAAGTTCTTATGTCAATTGTGCAATAAAATTCTGATAAAGTGGGATTGTTGAGGAGAAAATTGGCAGAAAATTTTAAAGAAAAACAAAAGACCATCCATTAATGTGAGGATATGATGTCATATGTACTTGCTTCAAATTTACTTTTTGTTGAAAATGTGACAACTTTACCTGTTTTTATCTTGAGAACCACACATTTCACTGCAAATTCCCCTGAAATGCTTAAAACAAGTAAACCTCTATCATCAAAGTTTGATGTGACCTTAAACCCTTCTAAATTTAATCCTTACCCAAATTCACTTATATACTCACCCGTCTCTTCCTAACATGAAAGCTGCTGGTAACTCTGTATCTCTGTTTGTACCATCGCCTATCATGTCAATAAATGCCCAATCGTTTGTCAAGTCATGGTCATATATGAATATGGCAGCCGCATCTGTGTCAGCGACTGTGAGAGCTTTGGAGACAAATGAACAGCCTCTGAAAAAGAAACAATTCCAATAAAAATTGAAAATTTTCAGCAATGCTTAATATGGAAACAAGTGACTGGTGTCATTCATTGTAAATAGGTAACCAATTGAAATTTATGAGGATAGAAGTTTTAAAAACTTTTAAAATATGTCACAGAACAATAAAATTTTTCTTAACATCTCCTTCCTTTCATATAACATGACCTCTTACCTCTTATGACCATATGGATGGTGTTCAATGACTTATTATATCTATACATCATTCTGTGTATATGTGTGAGTAAATAAGGGCGTGTGTGATTGCTAGTAGCTGTAAGTTAAGAGGAGGGGGTCTGATTGTAGATACCAGTCCCTACCATATACTGAAGCATTTTATATCACACAGAATTAAATAAAGAAACTTTGCAGAGTCTGCCGGGAATCATGGAATGCAAAAAAGGGGGAACCAAATTCAACATCTGTAATTGCAATCATCTTCAATTTGTATAGAAAAAGAGCAAAAACAATCAGTATGTTTTTGACTAATATTTCATAGTTTCACTAGTTAGAAGACACAGAGTGATTTTAAAGGAAGTCATTTGGGAGATGATCTTCAAAATACACACCAGCATAATGAAACATAGCAAAAAGAAAGGGGATTATTCCTCCCTCAATTTTATTGGGGGACAAATATCCCTGCCCTCACTTGGCAGAATTACTGCCAATAAAAAAAAAAGTGGAATGCAAATACTGTAACGCTAGTACTGAAAATATGGGTTCCTCTTTCAGATACAACCATTAGCATATTTTTCTTGAAACTTGAAAAACAAACTGCAGAAGTTTTGAAAGCCCCTTTTGGGTCACAGTCCATCTTTCAGAACCATCTATTTAGTCAGTAATTGGCAGAAACATCCCTACCCTCTTCGCACAAGAGCAATCTGGTCTTTCACATCATGTACATTTTCTATTGGACGACAGGCATCAATAGGGTCTGTTGGCACAAGTCCTATTTCATCATAGTGTTGCTCCTGCAAAATGAGACAAAGATATTTAAAGCATTTACCAACTCTGTTTTTGGTTGAGATACAATATATGTCAAATGAAGTCATGATAAATAAAGGAGAGGCAAGACATGATTTTCAAAAATAGTTATAGTTTCCCTGCAGGCAACCATTTCTCTATTTTTAATTGTCCAAGAGAAAATTTGGTTGTCTGAATTGTTTGAAACACTTACAGTACCACACTGCCACAAAAACAGTGGGTTTTGAAATAACCTTTTGTAATAATTAAGTCAGAGGAATTTGGTAGCATGTATGTGTCCATCATGTGTTGTCTGTCTTCCAGAATAGATATGTAATGTTTGAGAGATAAAACTTGACTGATATTTAGGTCTGACATATGATTACTGTATATAAAAGTTGAAAAGGTTGATCAGTAATGTAGTCCTGAATCAGACTGACAAGCAAGCTGCTTTTTAGGTGACAGAAATCACCCAATAAATGTACCAGAGCCATATCTTTTGTCTCATTGTACTGTTAGCTGCAGGGTTGTAGCTACAAGGGTCAGTTAGTTAATTAGTTACAGTAGATGGGAGTTTTACGTCCAGTTTCCAACCTATTGGTTCAAGTCAAGCAGGCCAGGGCTTCTTTTCCAGTTGTGGCTCACTGGCTTGTTTTCCCTACCCCATTACTTATGCTGAGCACCAAGCACAATGGCAGTAGGTTCCATTTTTGGTCGTTAGTATGACTTGACCTGGGAATAGAACCAGGGTTTTCTGCATGAGACACGAATGCTCTACCATTAGACCAAACATGTGGCAAGGGACGGAAACAACCCACACTAGTTTTTGCTGACCCATACTCAGCCTAAAATGAATCCCTTTTGTTTGACCTTCACAAATTTCTACTATTACCACACCAGCAAGGAATTTACCTTGAAATTCCTAACTTGCCCAGGAAGGTTACCCTCAAACAAAGTATCACTGCTTACAGTAAATAATGTAAAACCGAGGAAAAAAAGACTGTAAGATATGTCCTTCCCTGTCATGTGTGAAGGATGATTTTGCCAAAACTTGCATGTATACTTTTCATCAATTAATTGTGATACTATGCTTATAAAGTCTACAGTTCAATTTGCACCCCACACTCAGATCTGTCTAGCTATATATCCCTCGTTGTCTGTATTGTATCAGTGCTTGCATTAAGGTGCAGCATATTGCAAGTTTCCTGCAGCTGTTCTCAAAATCTCCCACTTCCTCCTAGGGCTGCCACGATAACCATTTTTCATTTAGGGACTGTCTCCAATTCTTCCCAGGGTTTACTGACGGGCAAAACTCCAAGCCATTGTTCAGTGTGTGCACTCTTCAGTGAACACAGCCCAGTCCACACACAGCTTAATGAGCTAGCAAGGGAGCTGTGAGTTTTCACTACCAAAAGCTTCTCTTAGTAACTGCTTTGAGTGGCAGACTGGTATGAAAAGAAGTAGCTCTCCATGCATCATTGAATTCAGTGAAAGAGCTACACCCCTGAAACTGCATCCCAAATAAGGCACAGTTAATCAATAATCCATTAAAGGTTTTCTGAGCACTTCCTTTTGTTACCATAACAAAAGGACATGACAACCATTGCTGAAAGATGAGCCTTTACTGTCCACAGAGTCACTGCAGTGTAGTCTTAAGCCACTCCCCTTTTGCATATGCTGTGGCTGTGAAGAGGAGAGCCAGCCACACACTTGATACACACTCTGAATAGACCCATTGCTGTGCTTGCCCACCAGTTCCCATCAGTAAGATAAGTCTACAACCCCTTATCGATGTCGTCAGTATTTCTGTGACGATATCGCAATATCGCGCATTAAGTCTTAACATTTTCCATCAGTGCCAAGGAATTAGCAAAAAAGTTGTTTATTGCATGCAGCCACTACTGACTACATACCAAAAGTGAGGGGAGATTGATTATGCGTGCATGTAGCAATATTGATTGTGCAGAAGAACTCTTCACAAGTCTGGAACGTATGTGAGCTGTTACAATATTCATTGTATGCATTTTGAAACAGCTTCCGATTTTATATCATGTTTTCTTGTGGTGGGTTAAGTGCAGTTTTTCATTTTTTGTGACATCATAAATTATGATAATTTCAGGTTACTGACTTAAGACAATAAAAAAAGGGGGTTTTCACAGTGGTTTAGTCATTTATTTGATTTGTTGCGATATCACATCTTGACAAAACATTGGTCGATATCGTCGGGGCAAAACTGTATCGACGATATCGCGATATCGCAATATCGTGGCACCCCTACTTCCTCCCTCCCTCAACCTACCCAGACCGCATGTTTGGTCTAACGGTAAGAGCATCTGTCTCTCACTTGGAAGGCCCGGCTCTATTCCCTGGTCGAGTCATACCAAAGACTCTAAAAATGGAATACGCTGCCATTGTGCATGATGCTCCCCATAAGCAAAGGATTAGGGAAAACAAGCAAGTGAGCCAAAACTAGAATAAGACCATGGCCAACTCGACTTGGACCAATAGGATGGACACTGTGCTGCAACACTCTAACCATCGCCCTTCTCCCCCCCCCCCCCAAAAAAAATGGCATAGTCCAGTTGTGAAACAAGAAAAAGGTGAGACGTAGATTTGTACTTTCAAAAGAGATGGTGCACAAAAATACTGCAGGAAAATTCACAATATGAAACTTTCAAAAAAACCCGATCTTCAAACTGTTTTGAAGTTCCTCAATTTCTATCCCACTAAAGTGTATTTTGTATCGAATTGATGAGGAAGATGAGACTTCCTCAAACTGAGATGAATCTTAAGACAACTGAAGGAAGATGAATTGGCTGAAAATTTTAGAGTGAATAGAATAAAAATATGTCTACTCACTTCAGTTCAAATTTTGTTTCCACAAATTACACAAATATCTGAACCAAGGACTACAGAAGTTCTGTAAGTTTGATTAAGTTTGATACTTACAAATGGACCACCAAATGACCGCGCTGGTCTCACTTCGTACACGTAACTGATTTCCTCTGGATACAAAATTTTCACATACAGGTTCTCTCCAACCTTTGTATAACCTAGAAACAAACAAACAAACAAAAATATTTACAGGTAACAATTATGCACAAAATGATCAGACACAGGTCTCTAGGAAGCACTGTGAATATTAAATGCACAACAAAGTCAAGCTAGCTAGCTTGAAAATTCTTTGGGTAGACCTATTTTGTGAAGAATCAGAAAAAAGGAAAATCTCCAAATTTACTTCATATGGGCCATCTACAAAATATGAGTTTAAACAAACATACACTATAGATGGAACAGCTTCAATCATATTAAAGTTTAAAACAACTAACACTTTAATAATAATAATGCCATATCTTATGCTCTCACAAACATCACCACAAATCTCCACATTACCAGCATTAAGATATAAAGGAGAAGACACCGATAGAACACAAGACAAGTGGATGTCATGACCTGTTGCCAAGGCGGGTCACAGGTCATGACATCCACTGCCAAAGAGTGGCGCTGTTCCATCATAATTACTGTTTAAACAAACATACACTATAGATGGAACAGCTTCAATCATATTACAGTTTAAAACAACTAACACTTTAATAATAATAATGCCAAATGGGAGAGTAAAATGAACAAAACGAGTTGAAAATCCAAACATCAATCTGCCAACAAAATCCACAAGTCTCTTTTCATTAGTTATGGTGGAACATGTTGTTGAGAAAATTACTTGGAGTCTTACTATGCACATAGTGATCAAAAAAGACTGCAGGGCACTCCCAACGACCTATTTTCCTAGCGACATCTGGATCACACCCTGTTGCAATAGCGACTGTTGCAGCCGTTGGTCGAAAAGATTTAGCACTAAATCCACGTCCTGCGAGACCAGCGAGGGTGATCGCTGTATTTAACTGTTCACCGACGGTTCCTGCAGTAATAGCTGAGAAAGGTTTCTTGAGGCTTACA
The DNA here is from genome assembly GCA_037179385.1 of Holothuria scabra. NCBI lineage: Eukaryota > Metazoa > Echinodermata > Holothuroidea > Aspidochirotida > Holothuriidae > Holothuria > Holothuria scabra. The sequence goes on from CM074194.1 coordinate 12,951,763, forward strand.
AAAAGCGGGTCATTGTCGCATAACAGCCTATGAACTTGAGATTTTTTAATGTATTCTGCAAGACAGCTTACCCGATCTACAGCCAGATTGTCAGCTGGTGGTATGGTTACTGAAAAACCCTTCCTGTGCAGGTCATTTTTTGTCCCAAAAAGAGTCACTGTAAGTGTTCCTTCCTCATGAAAACTAAGCTGATCTCTACGAAGAATCAGGCGTTCACATTGCCCGGATTCCTTGAAGAAAACAGCTTTGGGGGCCAGGTCAGCAGGTCGTGCCATAATTGCAAAAGCTAACAGAGTGATTGCTTTTAAGCGTAACCTTTTTAAATCTAAGTTTACATTTTCACCCCATGATTCAAACAGCTTAACAAAAGGTTGCATAGGCATCACTGATGAACGTTTCATTGGTGCTGAAGTATTACTTTTCTCCAATGCTACAAGGAGTCTACGAATTTCGATTGCCTCCATAGGGTTGGTTAACTCGGGCATTGTCTGATACAGCGCTGTTAAGGCAGCAGAAGTACAGCGCAATATAGAACACGGTTTGGGCGATGAATCAGCCGTCATACATAAAAACTCTGCAACAACAGCAGTGTCCTGCGGAGGGTAATTAACACCCAGGCTTTTACAAAGTTCACGAAACCGATCAATTTGCCGGTCATATACCCGTAAAGTGGAAGGCGCCCAACCCAAAACAGTCTGTTCACTGGCTCACTGAGACCAATTCATTTTTCGTAGGTGGGAGCCCCAGATATCCGCCAGGCCATGAGTCGCCACCTGACATTTTTCAGTGGCTCCGCGCTTGGTGTAACGGACCATATTGTTCTGTTGGATGTTGGTAGCAGTATGGGTGGCGCTATTGACATTACTTGAAGTTTTTGAAACCAAATCTGAGCTGGCCAATGTGGTGTTATAACTGTTGCAATAGCTTTTTGTTGGACAATAGTCTCTATAACCTTTGGTATCATGCGAAACGGGGGGTTGACAAAATTGTTTTCTTCCCCCCAGTTGTTTTGTGCGAGTGCATCCACTGCCTCTGCTTTGGGGTCGAAAAACCGATTGTTGTAGCGGGGTAGCTAGGTGTTGAGAATGGTTGTGAATCGATCGACAGTATGTGGACCCCATTTTCTGTCCAGCCAATAAAACAAAGCTGTGTGAAGTTTCCATTCGTAGCGAGGATTCAGTCTCGATGGGCATCTGCTACTATATTTTCGCGTCCTGCGAGGTATTTCGCTGTTAAATGAATGTTGTAACGAAAGGCGAGCCCCCAAATTGCTGTTGCTATGTCTGAAAGATCTTGGGCTGGGCCTCCCATGTGATTTAAGTACGCCACAGTACTGATATTGTCTGACACGATTGCGAGGGACTTCCCTTTGATGATTGAGAGAAATGAGTGAAAACCCATCATAACGGCGCATAGCTCGCGATAGTTTGAGTGCATGTTGCTCAACCTTGCATTCCAAAAACCCGCTGCTTGTTTCTCTAGCAACGATGCTCCCCACCCGGTGGAAGAAGCATCCATAAACATTTGTCCCGTGAGAAGTAATTGGTCCTACCAAGACACTTTTGTGGCAAGGACTCTGTAAACATTTCGGAGAAGTAACTTTGCAGGGAGGATAACTTGCGTCATTGCTACACATTGTCCGGCTATTCTGGCGAGTGCTCTTGCTTGAATCCTTCGCTTTCTCAGTGCCCTTTGTATATCCCTGCGAAGTTTGCGTGTTTTTTCCTTTTGGATACATACTGTACACTTGGAGTTTCCATTTTAGTAGATATAATATAGCCAATCCACACTTTAGTATCCCCAGGTTGCAAAGAGGATTTCTCAAAATTTATTGTCCATCCCAGTTCTTGGAGGGACTTAATCATGAAATCCCTATTACAAACAATTTTTTCAGCTTCTGCAGCGAGAAGCCAATCATCAACATATAATGCGACACGCAAACCAGAAATACGAAAGAATTTAACTACTGGCCTGAGGGTTTTCGCAAAAAAATAGGGCGAAACACTCAAGCCAAAAGGCAGCCTCTTCCAACAATAATAAGACTTGTTCCATTTAAAACCTAGGAAAGTCTGGTGCAACTCACTAACAGGTATATGGAAGAAGCCATCTTTGAGATCAACAGTAACTAACTGGTCCTGTTTTTGCACAACTGAATAAATCACGTCAATTTTTTCATTTGAAAACTTAGGTGCATCAATATAAGAATTAACATATCTGAGGTCAGTAACAAGCCTCCATTTATTTTTACCTTTCTTGGGAACAACATTAAGTGGAGAAACAACTTTAGGAATATCCCTGCAATGTGTTATAATGTTCTCAGAAAGCAACCTCTTAATTTCACTGTTCAAAAAACTTATTTGTGATGTATTGAATCTTCGATTAATGAAATGAAGTTGGGGTGGCTCAGAGGTGAACGGAAGTGAAACGCCATATTCAAGCCGATGTAAAACGTTTGGAAAAGCCCCAAATTTCGTGCCACTTTTTTAGGTTATGTTTTAACACCATAATACACAAAGCATAGGCCAGCTATTAAGCATCGTCCCCACCATAATGGGGTTGTGAAGGTGGGTAGTTGGTAGTCAATGAATGGAACACATCCGTCCTGCCTCCTCTGCCACCTCTACTATTATAGCCAAGATTACGATACGAAGCTCTGCCCCTGAAAGGGTATGGCCGAGACCTAGAACTATTATAATTGTACGACGTAGGCCTAGGCTTACGAGAAATTGCGGAAAGCTCTGCTGCTAACTTAAGCTGTGAAACCCCTTGTTCTGAAAAACATGCATTGTTCTTTTGAAAACTACGGAATAGTTTTGAGGTATCCTCATCAAACTGTGATGCAACTAAAATGGCCTCATATTCACGCTGATTGTAATGCAAGTGGGCTTTGAAAATAGTCATAAGCTGATCCAGGAATGCAGGATGTATCGACTGTGTTTTCTCAAAATCCCAGTAAGCCAACTGTAACACCTTTAGGCCTGTTTCTATGTAGCGACTACTTTTTTGCACTTGGTAATATAATGCACGCTCAGTTTTACACTGTGCGCCTGATGGGCATTGGCCTTCACAAAGTTTTAATGCCGGGTCTAATTGAACTCTACTGACGAAGTCTCTCAGGGAAGAAAATTCTTTTTGAATGTCTGAGCTTTCAAATGTGGTAACGTTTATATCCGTTTCAGACTTTGGCTGTTCATATTTGGATGACTTATCATTTTCCACGGCCTGCCTAGAAGCGCCGTTTATAATTATGTTCTCCCTTATTGTCGATACAGAATTACCCACAGCCTTTTTCCACATGAGGGTCAGTGGATATTGTTTTCTCCCATCCATTGCTCAGGCCTTGAATTCTGACTCAAGGGAATGAAACTGCATGCCATTATTCAGCTCAAATCACTGTGAGGAGTGTGACTCTTTATGCACATAAATACAGAATGGGAACTCCGACAAGCATATTTAAGTTTCATAAAACAGCACGACCACCTAGCGCTTCTTAATTTCATTATGACACAGAAGCTCTTCTAAAAGAAGGGTTAAAGGCCATATGATGCTTTGATACAGTACTGTACAGTATGTCAGAGGTATACTCATTCTGTGCATTTTGGTGAAATTCGTATTGAAATCAGATGTGAGGTTCTAAAGATAAGAGCCAGGAGAAATGTCATAAAATTCAACCAAAAGTGAACTTGAAGCAAGCACACATGACATCATATCCTCACATTAATGAACAATCTTTTGTTTTTCTTTAAAATTTACAGCCTATTATCTCCTCATCAATCCCATATTATCAGAAGGTGATTGCATAAAGTGGCATGAGAACTTTACAAACTTTGGACTCTCCACAGGGGGTCCTATTCTCATTTCTTAAAGGTCAACACAACAGTCTGAGAAACAAGAGGAAACAAAGCATTCCTGGTCAATGTGAGAAAGTGATATAACCTCTGCTGCCCTAAAATTTACTTTGGAACACAAACCTAGTAACTTCATTTGCTGAAATCTTGAGAGATACATGTCCAATTTGAATGGAAATTCCACCAAACTGTGTAGATTTGGCTCCTCTTTAAAATCATGCCTTACATGTAGCAATATACTGTAAGGTACAGTATATCCAGTTAAATTGGAAGTCAATAACTAAAAAAGGGTTGTAATCTGCCCAGGTGTTCAGGCCATGGATTAGTTGGAGTTTTACGGCCCAGTTTCCACCCTACAGTATTGGTTCAAATCCAGCGGGCCACACTCCTTATTTTCCTGAGGAGGGAAATTTGTAGCAAACCGGGAAAATCTTAAACTCAAGGCCTCCATACAGTATACATGTATGAGAAGCATATGTGATCATTGTACATTGGAAATGCATGTACAAGTACTGTATATAGTACATGCACAGTAAGTAGCAATCCTTAAATGCAATCGCACATGCTTATGTATACATGTACATAATGCATACACCATTCATTGGTTATGTAAGTACTGTATAGCATAGTATACTGTATGTTTATAATATGACAGGAATTACTGTAACCGGTGCACCAGGAGTACACCTTGCCCACCACTACACCGAGAAGGGGTCGGTGCTCACGCCAAAGATTTTCGTGCTGGAGTGCACGAAATGCAGACTGGGGATTAGGTCAATAATCAGCATGCTATTTATGTTTTCTTTTGTGAAGATGGAACATAAATAATTATTTAAAGCCTCTGCTTTGTCTCTGGGACTAGACAGAAGTGACATGGGCTTGCAGTGGCAAGATAGGCCTAACCGTCTTTTTAGTTGTTTTAGGTTTCTAAATTAAATTTCTGAAAGGCTTGGTGTTTTCAAAATTAAAGCTGCCCCCAATAACATCACGGGTGTAGTTATGACTAAAAATTCTAATTTTCCTGTCAATACCCCTCTTTAATTTCCTAAACTTAAATTTATGGGAAGATTGACCATTCTGTACTTTATAAAAAAGTCTTTGAGTTCTAGCTCATTGGTGTCACAGTTGATCACATTTCATTGAAATCAGTGAAACATCAGTGTTAGCTATTTGTCAGATAAGTCTATGAAGAGCCTAAGTGGGTACTAATTTAGTTTCCGTACCCCGAACTAGACATAATTTCACTTCACATCTTTAAAAGAGGGCGCTAAAACTTTCAAGTTTTTATTTTTTTCCTTTTTTAAGTAAAAAACCCCTATTCATTTTTCCCTCACTCGGGAAACAGCGCTATGAGTATATACTGTGGAAAGAAGTGAACATTTAGTGCTGTGGAAAAAAGAAAAGCATTGTTAGTACCGGGACCCGAACCCTCGACCCTAGCAGTAAAGTGATTATAGCATGAAGACCAACCAGCTTGCCTACTGCACTACAAGCCCTGTTGCCGGTGGATGGGTTAAAAATAATATAAGTACTGTCTAATAATACTAGATCTATTACATATAGCTCTAGGTATACGTATATACGTATAACTAAAGCTAAGTACAGTATGTATGCTGAGAGTGTACATATTGTACAGTATGGGCTACGTATACATATACCTTTAGGTTTATATACCCCTACGTATACAGTTCCTATGCATGCGTACACCTGCATATGGCCCACCATAACCCTATACCCCTGCGTACGTAACCCTAACCCTATTAGTATTACTATGCGTACGTAACCCTAAAAAAAAACCTATTACTATGGGTACGTAACCCTAACCCTAATACTATGCGTATGTAACCCCTAACCCTACAGCTATGACGCAAGTTCCGGGTAAGGAAACTAAATTAGAGCCCCTAAAAGCCTTGTTTTCGGAGCCTAATGTGCGGAGCATATTTAGTACTACTGGGCCTAGGCTAGTAGTAGTACTAAAATTCTGACTGAGTGCCAGCCTAACGTTAGGCCTCGGCTATGTGACCCTAACGTTAGGCAACGTTGACTTCAATTTGAGTCTGAAAGTTGGAGAACAGAGAGTAAGCACCCTATGGCAAATTTCGTTAATCGCAAAGCTACCACATGACAAAGAATGACAATTTCTAATGCCTTAAAAACTCATACAACTTACATGGTGCTTCGGTCAGCAAAACTGCAATTAACATGCAGCAGAAACTTATTCTCCGCAAGCCAAAGGAGGCTGCCATTTTTGTTGCGTGTAATAGAGGAAGACAAACAGAAATGACAATTGATGTATATCTTGCCGCAGTGCACGTAGATTTCCTTCCGTAAAGGGAAGATTGAATTTTCAAAAAAAAAAAATGGTTAATTCGGAATCACTGTTAGGGACAGAGGTGGCTCCAAGGCCGTTTGCCCGACAGGAGGGTCAAGCTCCCCGACAGAAGGACAGCATTTCTAAACCCCGACACAGATTATGGATTAAGTCCCGGTGGAACGTGACTTGACAGAATATGAGTGAGGCTCGCTTAGCGCGCCGAAATTTTTGGCTTTCCTTTTAACAATACAAACCATCCAGAGTTTGTTTTGAAAAAAATTGAAAATTTAAAAAAAAATGCCTCTTTGTAAGGACTATTGAAAAAATCAGAGGGCTTGTTGAAGAATCTCCTCTAATATGAGTAAAATCAAAAAAGTTACACGAGTAACATCTAAAATTCGTTTCGGGTTAAGCTTTCCTTGTACTAAGGCTACGGTACTAAAATTAAAGACGCCTTATAACTGATGAGACGAGACTGGAAATTCGCCGGGAATAATTTTACCTTTTTGGAACAAAGTTTTAAAAATTAAAGGGCAAGAGCAGTCGTCCCAACTTAAAGTAGTGTATTCGACTATTCTGTTTCATGACTGGCCATCGAGAGTCATGTGATAACATTTTTTTCTCCTGTGAAATTTACAAGAAGTTATCGTACTGCTTGGTTAACCATATGCATTAGTAAAATATGACTCGATAAAAGACACTTCGAAAAGGAATAAAATGAAAATTGTGAGATACAGCAGGCATTTGCTTCAAAATGAATCTGACCTGTTAGGGTTCATAAGTAAAGTTTCTCGTTTTTTTTTTTCACTTGAGGAAGTGCAGCACTTTGCCAAGCCCGTGTTTTTTTTCCTACATCCTTCACAACATTATGGAAGTTCGTTCATTGACTTAGGCTGATATGAAAAATAGTCCAAAGCCAAACTTATTTTTAATATGTTAAAGAAGAACATGTTCTATGCATTCTGGTGAAAGTTCCATTTGTTTCCTTTGTTCGGCTGTCGAGATATTAGGCTCTCGAGATATACTACAACAATTGAAGTTTACACATTTTCTGAAAAAGTGAACTTGAAGCAAGGAGGTGTGGGCCAATTTTTTTTTTTTTTTAATTTTTTATCCTTTTAGTTTGATCTGGAATTGATTAGTGATGCTATCTTATCCCTAGGGCATATTGAAGTTTTCACATTTCCATTTCTCATGATGCATCTATGTGGCGTCAGTAAATCAAAGTTTAGTTGCATAAATTGTTGGTGAATTATGATAAAAAACAAAGCATTGGCAATCATTGTGAATCCATGACATTACCCCTGTTTGCTTGAAGTTCACTCTATGTAAAAAAATTGCCTCATTCAATTGCTAATATCTCGAAAACCAAACATGGGAAGTGAATTAAGCTTTCACCTGATATGCTTAGCCTGTTCCTCTTTGGACTATATTCTTCATGAGAAAATCTGTCCGCTTGAAGAACGGCGGAACGAACTGGCCGACCAGGGAACGAACTGGACGATTTTTTGACGTCATTTAACCACAAGAGATTGTTTGCTTAGTCGGCGCAAATATTTACCCTGCACGAAAGCCAAGAACTGACCATTGTTCTGTTTCAGTTTTCGTGCTAAAAATTATCTATAATTCCATCAAACCTGGACCGATTTTTCTGGTTTAAAATTCGTTTTAATGTCAACTTATCCATGAAGTTCAGTTTTAGCGAATAATTTTCTATAACTGCGAAAATTACGTTATTATGCTTCGAGCCACTCGATGTCCACAGCAAGTGAGTTAACCGCAAAAATGTGACATATGGAGATATAATCCCTAAAGCAGGCCAAAGCAATTTTGTCGTTCTTTCAAGGGGACGAAATCTCTAATGTTTAACATAGGCCTGTGTATTTTATCTTTATATACTGTACATGTACGATGAATTGAAAAAAATCAATGAAATTAAATGAAATGTTGGAAAAATTTCGGAATTCAATTAAAGAAATTCGATTTTTCTTTTTTTTCAGGTCATTTTGGAGCATTTAAGGTCTTTATTGAGGGATCTGCCGCCTTTCAAGAGCAAATTAAGTAGAGTGTTTGGGTGATAGACAGAAGTTGGCGTGAGTTTTTTCTTCTTCTTCTTCTTCTTCTTCTTCTTCTTCTTCTTCTTCTTCTTCTTCTTCTTCTTCTTCTTCTTCTTCTTCTTCTTCTTCTTCTTCTTCTTCTTCTTCTTCTTCTTCTTCTTCTTCTTCTTCTTCTTCTTCTTCTTCTTCTTCTTCTTCTTCTTCTTCTTCTTCTTCTTCTTCTTCTTCTTCTTCTTCTTCTTCTTCTTCTTCTTCTTCTTCTTCTTCTTCTTCTTCTTCTTCTTCTTCTTCTTCTTCTTCTTCTTCTTCTTCTTCTTCTTCTTCTTCTTCTTCTTCTTCTTCTTCTTCTTCTTCTTCTTCTTCTTCTTCTTCTTCTTCTTCTTCTTCTTCTTCTTCTTCTTCTTCTTCTTCTTCTTCTTCTTCTTCTTCTTCTTCTTCTTCTTCTTCTTCTTCTTCTTCTTCTTCTTCTTCTTCTTCTTCTTCTTCTTCTTCTTCTTCTTCTTCTTCTTCTTCTTCTTCTTCTTCTTCTTCTTCTTCTTCTTCTTCTTCTTCTTCTTCTTCTTCTTCTTCTTCTTCTTCTTCTTCTTCTTCTTCTTCTTCTTCTTCTTCTTCTTCTTCTTCTTCTTCTTCTTCTTCTTCTTCTTCTTCTTCTTCTTCTTCTTCTTCTTCTTCTTCTTCTTCTTCTTCTTCTTCTTCTTCTTCTTCTTCTTCTTCTTCTTCTTCTTCTTCTTCTTCTTCTTCTTCTTCTTCTTCTTCTTCTTCTTCTTCTTCTTCTTCTTCTTCTTCTTCTTTTATTGTACGGAGTTTTCCATTTTTAACAAATATTTGAAGCTTATACTGGAGAAACAATTGTCCTTTAATGACAGTTTTTGGATTTTTTTATTGAATAACCTGAAATCGGAGAGAAATTGACGTACGGTCGCTGGGGTTATTTGTAGTTTGTTGGGTTCCTGAAAATCATCAAGCCGATGATGAAGGCCTTCGGAAGATACTGGAAAATCAAGTTCCCGAAAAAGTTTGGCTCCTTCCTAACATATATTTGAAGATATATAGTTTATACACTGATTAGGCGTACGGGAGCATTTGACAGTTTGGAGGCACAGATATTTTCCAGAATAATATCCCAGCCAACATGCCCAGCTGGGTTTTTGATGAGAAAGCTAGGTGGGCTGACGGATGAAATTTGGATGTTGGTGTTTTGAACAAACCAGACTTGCTAATCGCTAATAGCACGATGGGAGTGTGGAAAAACATTTTTCCTTTATTTCTGTAATCTTTTGTCCTAAATTATTTTCAGTTTTCCGGGTTTTACCTGGGCTTACTCACATTTTGGAGCCCAGCAATAGGACAGTTGGTGTCCAACTCGGCACATTTGGAATTAAAGGCCCACAACTGTAATTTTTTGTTGTTTCTGACAATAAAATTAACGTTGAACGTTTTTTTAAATAAAATAGCAAGACAAAACATTCAAGTCGTGTAATTGGGCTAGAGGTGGGATATTCACAGGCTTCCCAAACCAGATGATCACAAGCAGGAACCGGCTGGGGCCCAGCTGGGGAAACACATTCATGTACGAATGATTTTTCACTCTTCTAAAATTCCTGTTGTTAACTTTTTGTATCATTGGAGCTTTTAGGTTAAAGGTAGGTATGTGTATCTCAAATTAAGTTAATCTTTGAGGTTTATTTTGTTTTAATATGGTTCAATGTAATTCTCGGGTGCGTGGGCATTGTAAAAAGCTTGAAAAGCCTTTTGCAAGGCTTGACATTAGGAAGTTTAGTTTCTCCCATAGAGTTGTCAACGAGTGGAATTGTCTACCAGATTGGGTAGTTAACTCCCCCTCAGTTCACTGCTCTAAGGTTAACATTGACAGGTTTTTCCATGGCTGGGTGGTAGAATCTGATTGTTTGGGGCTGTTGTCAAGCTTTGGTGGTTTGACTTTTGATTAGGGCTTGGACTTCAGGGCATCTTATGGGGCCTTGGCCCTCCTTTGCCCTTCAACCTGTTATGTTATGTTAATGGGCTCTAGCCTGGCTTAACTGAAGCTGGGCTGGTCCATCTGGGACCCAGATGGGCGTAATTAGGAAAAATTCCAAAATGTATTTTTTTTTATTTGTATTTTTTGTTGGTAAGATCCCATCTTGACTATGCAGCTCAGGCTTGGAGCCCCTTCTATGAAAAGGACAAGTTTCTTTAAGAGCAATTTCAGAGGAGAGCCACTCGCCTTATACCTGAGGTGAGAAATTTACCTTATCATGCTAGGCTTAAGCAATTAGGCGCTGAGAAAGATTAAGGGGGACATGCTCCAGGTTTACAAGTTCCTCTATTATGAAAGGAACCCCCTTCTGACTTGTAGTTATTTAAGGGTTCAAAGTAATTTTCGGGTGCGTGGGCATTGTAAAAAGCTGGAAAAGCATTTTGAAAGGCTTGACATTAAGAAGTTTAGTTTCTCCCATAGAGTTGTCAAAGAGTGAAATTGTCTCAGGCTGCCAGATTGGGTAGTTAACTCCCCGTCAGTTCACTGCTTTAAGGTTAACATTGACAAGTTTTTCCATGACTGTGGTAAAATCTGATTGTTTGCGGATGTTGTCAAGCTTTGGTGTTTTGACTTTTGATTAGGGCTTGGACTTCAGGGCATCTTATGGGGCATTGGCCCTCCTTTGCCCTTCAACCTGTTATGTTATACAGTGTCAAAACCGTCTTCAGTTATTTTTGATGTCGACATTTCATTTTAATATTCAACATGTCATTTTGGAATTCAACATTTCATTTGGCGTAGTTCGACATGTCATTGTGAAACTCGACATCTCATTTGTATCTTCGGTATTTTATTAAGACAATATAGGCGGGCTCCGTACCAGCCGTTTCTGGCATTTTTGCGTGCAAAAAAGTAGCATCGCAAATTTAGAAACTTTGCATACCCTACTGGGAGGTCCTAGTATTCCTTGAACTTCAAGGTTTACACAACAGTCGATCTGATAAAACAAAGGGAAACAAAGCATTGATTGTCATGTGACGATGTGATATAAGCTCTGCTGCCTTCAAACTCCCTTTGCAAATCTACTGAATTCATTTACTGATATCTCGAGAAATGGAATTTTCGATCACCACACTGTGTAGATTTGATTTCCCTTATGAAAATTAAATCGGTTAAAAAGCGTCAATTTTGGCCTGCTCTGCAACTAAGCCTACATTACTACAAAACAAAAAGTCGTAAAACTCTAATTTTGTAAGGGGTTGCGACCAATATGCAGGTACCTTCGTTTTTCATTTGCATTAATTTCCCTTGGTTGCGCTATGAAAAAAACTCACCGACAGTGACGACTTGAAACAAGTTTTTTGTTTTCAACTGACAGTGACAGCGCGCGACAGTACTTTCCTCCGACCTGATCGCACGTTCATAATATGCGACTCAGGCCTAACGTTAGGTCAGCTAACAGTAACAACAATACTTGAACTTGAAGTACAATGGCTTCGAGCGTGTGCCTCGCCCTTATTTCTGGCATTCCTGCTTCAGGCAAGACAACTCTAGCAGATATCATTGTCGAATTTGTTCACAGCATCCCATTTGATCTTCAGGTCGGTGAGGAAAAGGGGCGTTTGGAAGTTATCCACATCCCATTCGATGATGTTATACCTAACGATATCCAGTTAGAGGAGGTACAGCATTCCTATACTATAGCCTGTAGGCCTAGGCGTACCGTGCCTGTGAGTGTGAGATTGATTTTAGGCTACAATCCTCGACAAAACAAATGAAACAAAGTCGCTGGTACAGTGACAAAATGCACTCACGATCTTTCAAACTCCCATAGAAACCCCCTCTCCCCCTTTTCAATGTTGTGTCCTATCTGATAGTTAAAGGCATGTTCTGGAGACAAAATTCGTTAACTTCAAAATAAGCAGAAAAATTTTCTCTTTCAAAAGGTGAAAACTGCATTTCAATAGCTTATAGCATTTGGAAGATACAAATTTTAAAAATACTGCAAATTTTTCTTGGGATTTGATGCATCATGGGAAATCTGTGATGTCATTGTGGCACATTAATTTGACGTTGCATTCAATTTATTTATAATTATGATGCCGCTGCAGACAATATCAAGGAACATTGTTGGTTGCGCTCTACATATGTTGAAGGGTAATGCTAGATCTACAGGAAATGATATTCAAACATTCCAGCAGTATCAAATTTCAAGGACAAACAGGGTGTTAAATTATAAAGAAAAACAAAAGGAATTTGAAGCAATGTGCCCACATTACATAATTTTCTGTGGCTTTGTTGAAGAGCATAGGTATTTTTTAACAGAAATAACCCATCTTTGAAGTGAGATATCTTGAGTTAGGAAAATGGTATTGTGATAGGGTTTGAAGGTCATGGTGTGGAATATTTTTGGTTTTCTTACAAGACAAAGGCAAAAAGCCACCAGAACATGCCTTTAAGAGGTTGTAGTCAACATTGAAAGGGGGAGCGGGAAGGTGATTTGTTTCATTTACTTTTGTCGGGGAGTGTCTCTGGTACATATAGCTATCATAGGGTGTATATGGGAAGACAGTAAAGTTAAATTGCACTGGCTGCAGAAATCAGAGAAAACGGGAGGGTCAAGATTAATAATTGCCATGTTTCAATCTTGAATTATAGCTTCCAAAAGATGGGCTCTAAGCAATATTTTATTTTTTTTTTTGGGGGGGGGGGAAGCTAAGTTCTTTCTATCACATGTGATTTGGATGTTGAAGGCCACATCCATATTTATAAAATCATTGGGTCTACGTCAAGAAGAATACTAAAGAAAACTCATTCATGCTGGAGGTTAATGTTTGGAACTGTAAATTTGTAGTTGATCTCGAGCTACCACAAGGGATGGGGGCTGGAGGAGGCTGCAATAAGGAGAGGGGTATTCATTTGGTATGACTGACTTGCTACAAATAGAGGGCAGGACATGTTTAATCTGAGAGTTGTGAAGACAGAGTTGCCAGTCAATGCGTTTTAAACAAATGTCTCAGGTTTGTGGAGATAAGTAAAAAGTGTTGTGATTAGTGTTTGCATCATGGTACTAAAAATTAACACCCAGGTACCCAATCGCCATGCCCGTCGGGTACCAGGGTTACCCGGTGTTATGGTGACTAAAAGATATGAGCATTTTGTAAGGCATACTCCAAAAGACATGCATGGTAACATTAAAATCTGTATTGGATAGGTATAGCGATCACATCCCCAAGTTTAAAAACATTTGATTTGTTAGAAGGTTTAATAATCTCGTTTTGGTTTATATAAAAAAAAAAAACGTAACAGAAAACAGTCAAATAAGAAAGTTGTACTTCCCAAGGCCTATATCAATTTGATATTGAATTTTGGGACGCTTTCCTACTCGAAAAGCCAACGTCATGTGTGTGAACTTCCCTCGCACTACGTTGCAATGTGCGTTGGAATTATCACTAATGGGTATGTACGTTCTTACGCAGCTACTAGCCTCGTGTTGACATCCAGAAACGGTAACATAGCTTTGGCACATAAAATTCATAGTCTGCTGGAGTGCCATTTTGGGGCAAAAAATGTAATATGTACTGGCCTGTTTTAAAAAAAAAATGTGAATATTTACGGTGTTATTACATTGATGTCGTTTTACTTTAAAGATAGGGCAAAGTGTTGATTTGCGTTAAACTGACACGTTTAACCATTAAGAAATATAATATAGGATTATACTCGAGGTGGCATACCGTAATAAGATCGTATACATGCAAGGCTCAATTTACCTAGCATGCCGAACGTTACTGGCACTGTCTTTGCAAGCTGGGCAGGGGTGATACAGTATGTCTTGCTATGTCTGCATGAAACAGTACGATTTGATTTTGAATGGGCCGTCAGATAGCTTGCTTGCGTGTAAGTTTATGATGGATATACATGTGATGTGTGAGAAGTAACTCACTACGTGACGATATAGCACAATCGGACCGCAGACTGATAAAAATTTCAACTTCAGAAACGAAGTACAGACAACTTTCAAACTTACACATAATTTCTAGGGGCTATCTTCACTCTCAGTCTCAGAGAATGTTTACCAAATTGGCAAAATATTTAGTCCATTGCCATGGGAAATGGTGTAAATGGGGTGATCCTTTTTGCATGCATTTTTTTAAGATTTGGGTAGTAGATTTGGAACCGGGTAATACGATGGCGGGCGGGTACCCGGGTACCCAAACACTAGTTATGATGTTCATTAGGGTGGAGGAGCGGGTGGGGTTATTCTTTTTCCTCTCGACATTTTTGGTCCAATAATGATACATGGCGTATATGCTAAGATAGTGATACGGGGCTATAAAAGTGTGACATGCAGGGGAAAAACTGAAAATCACTGAAACACCCTTTTGAATATTATTTCATATCATAAATTAAGTAGCTAAGTTGAATTAAGGTAGTTGAAGGATAAAAAACATCAGGAAGTTGGACATGTGGGGCTAAAATAAACTATGTGACAGTTAATGTAGGTAACTTGGTGTCCAAACTTGTGTCTGGATTCATGATTCTTGCTTGGCCATAATTGGGTGAAGGATGTGAATTTTAACTTTTCAGAAAATACCAGCTGATGAGAAAACTAAATATGTTCACATTAGACCAGGGGTGGCGCCAGCGGGGGGGCCAGGTGGGCCATGACCGCCCCGTCGGGGAAGGTCGGCGATTTCGTCGGGGAGGCCTAAAAATAATAGAATTAATAAATCAGTAAATTACTTAATTGATTAATTAATTTAAATTAATTTTAATCAATTAATTAATTAAAAAAACCTTAAAGGACTGAAGTTACTAGGTGGGTGATCTTGAACACATTTTTTTGTTTTGCAATGCTATTTTAAAGCATATTTGGAGTCGAATTTCGATCACTTATTCTTAGCTCTGTTATACCTCATTCCATGTACCTTAATTGTCCTATCTCATCCCCCGTAGGGGAAGCACGGCATTTTTTTGCGGAAGGCCTAAAAATGAAGAATGTAGAGGACTGAAGTTACTGGATGGATGATCGTGAACTTTTTTTCTTCATGATTTTTTTGTTTTTCGTTTGTAACCCTATTTTTGATGCATTGATTTTAAGCCCATTTCACACTACAGTGATATCGGATCGGATTACTATCCGATTTCTGTCAGTTTTAGTTAAAATCTCCCCCATCCATTTTCGGAAAGAACCAAAAATTTGCCATCCTGTGTAAATATACGATCGGTATGAGAGGAATACGGAAGTCAAATATATACTACATATTTCGTGAGGTCACATTGTCAAATAGCTTCCATCGAACTACGCGTATCCAATAAAAGTTGTCTGTGGATGTTGCGTAACGGAATAATTGGTGTAAGTTACTTAGAATTTCGTAGTCTACACTGGTTGGCAAATGTTTGTTTCTTTCCGACCAAAGATGAAGGAGATATTAATTAACCCTCACAAAAATCGGAGCGAAATCCGATCCGATATCGTTGTAGTGTGAACTGGCTTTTAATCGGTTTTAATCACTTCTTACTAGCTCTGCTATCCCTCCTCCCATCTTCAATCCGTGAGCATGGGGAAGACTTCCCACCCCCTGTTGTTGAGAGAAAATCCAATTTCATCGGGGATCTTTCATATACAGGCCCACGATAGTAACGTGTGGGCCTGATAAATTCAGTCACCCCCGACGATCTTCTTGATTTTGCTTTATACTAATAGACCATAGGAAACTGACAATTCCAAATTTTCCTTACAAAAACGGACAAGTGGTTTTTCATGTGCAGGCATTGCCCAATGGTCTTTTTCTAAAGTCCTCCCGACCCTCTTGCGAAGGTCCGTTCGACATGCATTGCCCAATGGTCTGCCATCTGGCCTGTCCGGACAGCCGAATTCTAGAAACGGTAACGAAAATCGGACAGGCCATTTTGGGCTACACTTAATAATAAACAGTGGCTTGAATATGTCTCCCCTTAAGTCTGACTGAAAATTCATTTGAAGCCACCTTGTAACGTGACATTTTTTCAAATACATAAGAGAAGTAAGATCATTTTGTCTGGATTTCGGGCAGTCATGAAGAAAATTTCATCTTTTTAGTGGATATTGCAATTGAATATAACAAAGAATTCTGGAAGAGTAAAAACAAAAAAAAAAAACAGTATGTTTTTGCATAGTTTCCCCCCCGAAAAGAGACAAGTCCATTACATCTTATTGTAGCAGTATCGTACCTTTTATCTGGTAGTTTTCTGATCACTTACCGAGTTGTTTTTTTTCTATTAAAGTGAAATTTCTATTTCAAAGGAAAGCTCAAAATAACGACTGCTTAAGTCTGGGATATGACATTTTCGGGTGTCTGTGGTGTTAGATTTTTTTAACAATTTTCTTTTCGTTCCGCGCCAACTGATGGGTGGCGCTCCACTTAGATAGTGTTTTGGTCGAAAAAATTACTTAGCAGAACAATGCATGCTTGCATATTAATCTTCCTTTTGGGGCAGTATTACAAAGTGAAAATGTTATTGCGAAAGAAAGCTCAAAATAATGACTATATCGGTACTTTGTTTCTAGTTACCAGCCCGGCCGCGGAAATGCCTTTTCCTGCTTTCTGGAGGTTCTTAATTTTTCAAAAATATCTGTGTGCTCCACTTGTAGTTTTTTGGGCAATATTATATTTTTCAGACTAAAGAAAAACAAAACAATTCTGTCCCCTCCCAAACTGAAACACTAAAGTTGGCCTATGTCAGAACTTCAAATATATGGGAAGCCAAACTTTTTCCATGGGAACATTTATCAATATGGTCCGAGGGCATTGATCAACTTGATGATATTCAGTAACCCCAACAAAGCTGTACAAAACTACAGATTACCCCCTACTTGATTTTTCTTATAAGAAGGTCGAATTCTTCCATAAAAACACCAAAATCTGTCATAATATAAGTTTCAGATTGTTAAAAGTGGCAAAATTTTCCAATTTTGACGGATACTCAGTACAACAAATAACCAGACAACTCTGTTAATCACCCGACATTCTACCTAATTTTGCGCTTGAAAGGCATATCACTTAATAAGGAACCCAATTTTTTTTATTATAACCTTACAAAAAACCAAATTTTCTTATATTAAATTCCAAAATTTCTGCAATAAAATAAGCTCTTAATTTTCAAATCTTGGTTCAAAAAAGAATAAAAACTTTTAGGGCAAACTTTAAGTCTCGTCTTGAGACTTTAGTACATAGGACAAAAACAATTAAATGCATAACCCCAACAGAATTTCAGCTGTCGCGTGTAAAACGTTTTTGAATTTGTTTATATCAAGGATAGATTCTTCAATAAATACCACCAATTTCCCGGTCTAGCATGTGCCATTCCTGACATTTGTACAGGTGTTCAGACAATCCTCGACAAAACAAATGAAACAAAATCGCTGGTACGGTGACAAAATGCTTTCACGATCTCTCAAACTCCCCTTGAAATGCCCTCTCCCCCTTTCAATGTTGTGTTCTAGCTGATAGTTTAAAGGTTGTAGTCAACATTGAAAGGGGGAGTGGGGAAGGTGATCTGTTTCATTTACTTTTGTTGGGGAGTGTAGGTTAAACTCTAACGTTATCATAACATATGCCCACACCTTCATTGAAAGCTCCAGATCCAGAATGAACCTAAATGTTTAAGTATTTATAAGGTACAACTTAAGCCTGGTTCTTTTGAAGGCTGTATATTTTAAGTTGTCAAAACTTACAATGGATTAATACCAACTTACCACATAAGTTTTGCATATGACAAAGCTGGAAGGAACCACAGGAAACTTCATCATCATTAATTCATTATCATAATCGTTGGTACTTAGCAGAGACCCATTTGGCATGGAAGTAGCAGAACCAGAGAGAAAGGGATACGTAGCAACATGCCAGATGACATTTAAATATCTCCACATGTCTAGCCTACTTGAACTTCAGTTATCAGACAATGAGTTCTGATTATTTATACTAGTGGATGAAAAAAAGGCTGCTTACTCAAGAGTTCTGCAAGTAATATACTTGAGGCCACTCTCTTATATTGTTTGTAACTTGATTTTCAATAATTTTGATAAAAGCAGAGCCTTCATAGCCTGCCGTTAAGTTGGTAGTCGGTGTCATGAGGAATTTGTCATTTTGGACTGGTGGAAGATGGTTGCTAGTATTTTATACATCAAGCACAATTTGATTATCAGCTTTTCTGCAATTTAGTGAAATGTTGTGAGCAACAATATTTTTAGCAGACATGGTTCATAAAAGTTTTTCTTTCTGGATTTACAGTTACTGCTAGTAAATCTTACTGCTCAATAGGGTTGGGAGGTACAGTATACCGGTAATGACGTCAATACCAGTACTAGAGGTACAGGTAATGAAAATACTGAAGATATTTGGTACATATTACTACAGTAATACCAGTTCTAGAAAAAAAATACCGGTACTCATTATATTCGCAGACAAAAATAACTGTTAGGATGTGTGCATGATTAAAATAGTTTTACAAACATTTAACCCCAGTTAGAATCTGAAATGAAATAATCCCCTTTTCTGCCCCGCAATATCACTGTATATTAGCCCATGCAATATCAAACACAGTATGCACTGTTTAACAGTGCACTCATGGGCCACAGACGACAAATTCTTTATTGCCAGGGAAACTGGACAACCCTTAGTTCAAAGTACCATTCCTCTCACCCCAAACTGCAATTCTTGTATGAAAGCACCAAAATTCTCAATTGGCTCAGCTCTTTGATTGACAGCTTATTCAAACAATGCAGATTACCAAAGGTTACATATTACACAGCATGAACTGTACAGAGAGTGTTTTGGTTATACACATTGAGATTTTTAAACCTGGAATTTTTCTGCAGAAGGAGGAATTTCAGACAATTGTGGGAGGGGCTTAAGAAAGAAGGTTAGGAGAATTGGTACTGTTTGGGAGAATTGAGCCTTTAAGCAATCATTTCTTACATTTAAGGGGTCGTTCCTTACTCTGATTTTTCCCGAAATTCTATGTAAAATCTTGCTGTGACTGTTCGTGTCCCATATAATCATAACTTAAAGGCACAGTTCTCTCACCCCAAACAGTACCAATTCTGTTAACCTTCTTACTGAAGCCCCTCCCACAATTGTCTAAAATTCATCCTCATCTAGGTGCAATCTCAGTTTATTGCTTCTAGGTGAGTAAAGAAAAACTCAATTTACATAGTCAAAACACTCTCAGTACAATTCATGCTGTGAAATATAAGCTTTGGTACTCTGCATTGTTTGAATTAGCTGTCAATCAAAGAGCTGAGCCAATTGAGAATTTTGGTACCCGGGTTCCAAAATTACAGTTTGGGGTGAGAGGTTTGGCCCTTTAAGGTTCCTATTTAAAAACCAAAATTGCCTTGTAAACATGTTTTCTCAAGGTAAAATGACTGACAATTTTCATTTGTGGTACATCGCTTTGCCATGCTCAGAAGAAGCGTTATCATTTTTGTCGTAGGTCAATGGTCTTTTGAGGTCACCAAAAGGTAAAAGTGCAAAAACCTCAAAAAAGGCTTGTAAACATGATATGTCAAGATGCTACAGGAATAATGGACAAATTTTCTATTTGATATGAAGATTTGTCATGTTTAGAGGAAGAACCCTACTGTACATATTGATTTTGGTGGAGGTGAAATGCGAAAAGATTTTTTTCCCCTGTCCCCAGTCCAACACCCCCCCTTCCCCCCAAAAATAAGTTTGCCCCCTCCAGTTCCTTGACTGGCAGTAGGCCTGCATGTCACAAGTTTACACAGTATCTTGTTGCAATAACAGACTTCTTTTTGGTTTAGAGATTTGCAATGGCAATAGGAAGAAGCCTATTGTTTTGGTGGAGGTCAAAGGTCATTTGAGGTCACAGGAGCTAAATGAGCAAAAACTTTATAAATGGCTTGTAAACATAGTATCTCAAAATAACAATGTTGGACACTTTTATGAAGATTTGCCATGTAGATAGGAAGAGGTCTATATTGTTTTTGCTGGAGGTCAAAGGTCATTTGTTTTTGCTGGAAGGAAAATTGTGAAAACCTTGTCAAAAACAATGAGAGGGAGAACTTTGTTTTTGGTGGAGATTAGCCTGGTCACCAGAGGTCAAATGCAAGGTCACCAAGGGTCAAATGCTATATGAGATCACCAAGGGTTAGAATCTTTGTTCACAAGATACCTTCAAGAAGGAAAGCTGGGAGAATTTCATATTTGATGTGTAAATAGAGTATGATTAAGGAAAGAAGGGAGGGGTCATAAGTCATCCCTGCTCACCAGCTATCAAATGCTGCAATTGCCCAAGAGTTTCCAAATTCATCTTCTGAGGTCCATGCGAAGACGGTTCCACATTCGAACTTGCCACATCGACGTCTGATGTGTATCGTCGTCTGAAGCGAGTATAGCACAACAGCAGTGGCTGTTTATTAGTTTCTTCCTCCCTCCAGAAATATATCTTACACTAGTACAGCACAGTGTAAACTCACTCGACACTCCCTGCTTGTGCACGTACACATGTGGACTTCTCATGCATTCAGTGAACAATGTGTAATAGACCTAGTTGCATGCAGAATATTGTGCTTTCTTTAGTTGTGCAGCGTGCGACAGCATTGTTGCTATCTGGGGAGTAAAACATCCGACTAGATCTGCGTTTTAGCTTTGGATGGAGCAGGAAAATTGATGAGTCATGGTGGCAACTCTGCAATGTGGATCGTCCACTCATGTCACTCGAAGTCAAAAAGCAAAATTTCCCAAATTTTCCTTTCGGGGAAGAATCTTTAATTGAGCCTTTTGTTTTTCTGGTTTTCTGTAGGAATCTAACTCATCGACATGGAGACAATGGAGAAGGATGATTGTCAGTTACCTGGATGACTTGTTGAACTCCCTTTTAACAAAGCAACTTCCTCTGTTAGAGGGTTACAAGTACATGCAGAATAAGTATGGCATCATCGAAGGGCAAATTGAAGAAGAGAAAATAGTATTCAACAACTTGCAGAAAGTTTTGTTGCGACAGTTGAAGTCTGCGTCCTCTACAGTGAATAAGAAACCATTAGCAACACTCTTCATTTTGGATGATAATTTCTTTTATCGAAGTATGCGTTATGAATACTTCCAGTTGGCTCGTAAACGTGAGTAGCAAGCGTTCCTGTGTGATTTCCTGAGACAGTGATCAAGGGAGTCACCATCGAACCTTCATTAATGGATTATGTTCTCAGTATCTGCCTGTAGCATGAGCATTTACCCTTAAGTATAAATCTTGCCTTTACAGGGAATAATTTAGTGTTCAAAATTTGCACAGCAATTTGCTGTTTCTGAGCCCTTCTCACAAAGTCATTAAAAAAAACTCACATATTTTATGTACAAAATCTGCCTGATGATTGATTCTGGCCCTTTTCCCAATTCAGTATAACCGCTAGTCCACTACAGTACCTGTTCTTCGAAAACCTCATTGGAATGCAACTGAATGAGAGAACAGAAGAAGTTGCCTTACACTCATTTGATTTGAATTTGAACCAATGTTCAGCTAAATCTCACAATTTTCTTCTCATTTTTCTTCCAATATATCTTTCACAATATTCTCCTGAAGTCTAAGCTATAATTGTGACTTTGTCTGGATTTTATGAGCTGTTTGTAATTGATATTTTTTTTCTTTTTTGCTCCATCTTTATTGCTCTTGTAATAGACATTTTGTTGTTTACACTGGAAGAGGTTCTGGAAGTACAGCACTCTATTGTAGTAGGAGATCGTTTTCTCCGTTTGATATGCGATTACAGTTTTAAGAGAGCTGCTGCAGGCTTATGGTACAGTACCATTACTAATGTAGCATACCCTCATTTTTTGCCAAAATTCAACAGACTCTTTTCATCAGGTACTTACGTAGATGTTTCGATGCCAATGAGAAAGTACATTTGTGCCACACTAAATCCATTTTACTTTAAAAGTAGTTTTTTTGGCTATAGCCCAATTTCTTAATTGGAAGGGTTGAGTTTGGGGTCAGATTGTAATTGACAAAGTTAGGTAATTGATAAAGCATCGAATACTAAGAAAAATAGGTGCAATTGCCATCAAAATCAATCAAACACTGATCATTTAGCAGGGTTATTTCAGATTTGCTCTTAATCATGAATAAACATGAGGGTCCCACAGGTTTAATTTTAGAAGTTAAATTTTGTCCTAACGAATCATCAGTGTCAATTTGTCACTCTCACATAAATGATAAAGAGATTGTAGGTATAGGGTTAACATAAGAAAGACAATGCTGTGCAACACTCCACATCGCTATTTTTGCCTAAGCAACAAGATGCTTCAGAAACATTTAAATTTTGAAGATATATCTTGCGAACATAAAAGATACTGACATATTTCCAATGGATTTTTACTCTGAAAAGCTTACCTTGTATTACTGCCAAGTAAATTTGGGGCTTTTTGTTGAAATGTACTATTATGGAATATGGTCATACCTGTGCCTCTGAATGCAATTGATTGTGCCTAGGTAATGTTGGGGAGCAAAAATTATCACAGCTTGAAATCGAGCCCAAAGCACCTGTTCCTGGGCTAAGGGGTCCAGGGGGTGAAGCCACAGGCAGCTTTGAGGTTTTAGCATACAGTACCTGTATCTCTGGATGAGAAGTGAAGTCTTCAGAGAGGTATAATTAGTTAACTGACTGACCTAACTTAAGGGGAGAGGGCCAGTTGGCAGGAAAGAAGATATCTAGGGGACAGATGCCCCTCTTCATGTAGCACCATCACTGTGCCTACTGCTCTTTGATCTTCAATACTTTTGTTTTTTACCCAGATTCCACTGGCTTTTGTAACATTAACATCTCTTGCCCTTATGAAGTGGCATCTTGCAGGAATAGTCAGAGATCTTCACCTATTTCTCAAGAAACTTATGTTAACATGATGGCCAAAATGGAAGAACCCAATGTTAGCAAAGCATCATGGGAAAGATGTTCCTTACTGGTGGATGGAGAAACTGAATTTAACCATTTACAGTTGTAAGTCCCCATAGACTGTTTTCCAAAAAGGAATCATAAATAATGGGATTCATTTTTGGTGATTATTATTTTGTCAATGTTATTTTACTGTGGCCAAGTACCACGCACACCAAAACTCTATCCCACGAGTCTTTGTAATTAATTTGGAAAGTGGTCTACTCACAACTTTACAGTATTTCAAGAATATAGGACAATTTTGTTTTGAATGTGGCAAAAGCTTTTAAAAGGAATACCAAAAGATCTGTTCAATGTGACAAGATGATAAACAAGCTTTCTCACTCTCTTTTGTAAAGGACAATTTTAGTACCTCCAAATTGCAGTCATTCAAATGTTAAATTTGTGAAAACAGTCCCATTAGAAAGTATAAATTGATTAAACTTCCATACAGATTTTTGTCCATAACCATTGAAGAGTCTTTATTGAAGTACTGTATGTGCATGTGCTTTGTAGCTCTTATCGTAATGATAAGATTATTTAAAGACTTTTATATCCATCTGTCCATCATTTCATCTGTCTGTAAATCCATCAGAAAAGAGAAGTAGATGAATGTCAAGAGAATAAAGCAGCGACAGGGTTGTAGCTACAAGGGTTGCCAAGGAACAGAAATGAGCAACACTAGTTTCTGCTGACCCTAATTCATGATAAAATGAAACCTTTCTGACTCTCTGTTACTACCAGAAATCAGCAAGGAGTTAACCACCAAATCTATTCCAGCATTATTCCCAACTTGTCCAAGAGAATTACCCTCAACAAAGTATTACTGCTTTAACAATCAATTCAGAAAAAAGATGCAAGCTATGCCATTTTCTGCCATGTGGAAAGCATGCTTTTGCCAAATTTTGTACGTAATCTTGGAAATGATTTTGGTGCTAAACTTCCTGTAGATATATCAATCAATATGCAAGCCATTGGATTTCAAAATTCAAAGGAACCCATTTGAAGGTTCCATCATTTTTCATCATGGTAACCTATGGGAATCCACTTTTGGGTTCTGTTAAAAAATACATGGGTGGGAACTGATTGTTGGTAACCAGTTTTGGGGTTGTATTATTTCATCACCACGGGACCACCACGCAATGAGGAACAATTGTTCCCATGAAATCTGACAGCCTGAATATAATTTGCACCCCACATTCAAATGTTTCTGGCAACAACCCTGAGCAATAGAGCAATATATATTTCATGAAAGCATTGCATACTCTTTTTGGTTTTTTTTTTTTTTCTATCATTTATTTTTTTTTTTGCAACCAGATCTCAAATATGGGGCCTTATCCAGTATGCCTTACAAAATCCTGTGCCACCAATACCAGAGGAAGATGAGGAAGGGAAGGTAAGATTTTTGATTCCTTGCCGAAGGCAGGCAAGGAATCTATGCGATGGTGATGTCGTGTGTGTGTATGTGTGTGTGGGTGTGTGTGTGTGTGCGTATGTGACGCCCGCTTGTAAACACGATATCTCAAGAAGGGTAACACCGATGGATCTCAAATTTGGCGTGTAGATTGCCCACATTGAGTAGAAGATCCCTATTGTTTTTGGTGGAGGTCAAAGGTCATTTGGGGTCACCAGGGGTCAAATGGTAAATACCTTGGAAATTGCTTGTAAACACGATATCTCCAGAAGGAAAAATGTGAGCGATCTCATACTTACCATGCAGATTGCCCATATTGAGTAGATGATCCCTATTGTTTTTGGTGGAGGTCAAAGGTCATTTGGGGTCACCAGAGGTAAAAAGGTCAAAACCTTGTAAACACTCTATCTCAAGAAGGGTAACTGTGAGGGCTCTTATGCGTAGCATGTGTATTGTCCATGTTAAGTAGATGATCCCTATTGTTTTTGGTGGAGGTTAAAGGTCATCTGGGGTCACCAAAGGTCAAAATATCAAAACTTTGTAAACAGTATATCTCAAGAAGGGTAACTGTGAGGGATCTCATACTTAGCATGTGGATTGTCCATATTGAGTAGATGATCCCTATTGTTTTTTACTGGAGATCAAAGGTCATTTAGGGTCATCAGAGGTTAAACCTTGCACATACTTTATTCAAAAAGGGTAACTGTTAAGGTTACTATTCATTAGTGCATAGGGTTAAGAGTTCTGAATGGCATGGGTAATGTAAGTTGCATAGGTAAGCTTTTGGAATCCACTTCATTATGTAAATGATCAAGTTGGGTAATTTCAAAATACTGAAGCAATCTCATTGTATGAAGAATGTCTACAGTGCATAAAGGTGCATTCGGTACAGTATTTATGTTGATTTTGGTTTGAAGTTTTGCTCTATAACATGTAATGCCAGTATTAATGCGCATAAGAGTAAGTGGGTAGAACAAAATCCATGCCCACAAAGCAGAGGAATTGTTCAGTTGGGAACTTCATAAGTGTTAACTTTGAACAGATCAAGTGCTTTGTATGATGCCCAAAATTTCTTTTAGAGCATACAAACATTGTTTCTTCCATAACCCTAGAGAAAAAATGAAGATAACATTAAATTTAGTATCAAAGATTGTTAAAAGTTACAGACAAACTTTGTGCCACTGTCCTCATGAGGACATGTAAGTGGGAACTAGATAATTGATTATACCACGGGTAATTAGTTTTATAAAAAGAACTAAATAACTGATCATGTGGATCAAATACCCTTGAGCATGCTTGAACTGAGATTGTCTAATTGAATGAATCAAATTGTAACTGACCCACCAGTCTGTGAAAATTGCTGGTCACTGTTATCTTACCTAATTTATCACATTTGACTCCCACAGTGTCCTGAGGGGTTTTTTCATTGAATCATACAGCTCAATGGATTTAACCATTTCCTACCTGTCTAGAGATAGTGTCTGACGCTTATTTAGCCCTCTCAGTAAGGCTTGTTTTTCAGAAAGTACTGTAGTTCATGTAATCAAAACAAGCATAGTAGTACCTACTGTGTATCAAACAAAGGACACTTGACTTGTACATTGTTATGTGGTGTTCCTTCAAGCAGACAATTTAAGGCAAATTACAAATCTTGTTAATTTCTGCATTAATAGGGTTCCCATTTTTTGTTAATTTTCAAGGACATCATAGCCTTTGGGAAGCGCATTACACCAAAACACAAATACAAAAGGACCACCACTAATAGCCAAGGTTACACCTTTCTGTTAAGATGTCTCTACTCTATGTTCCAATTCATGGATGACTGTTAGGATTAGGGCTTGTTCTAACACTAACCTCAATGCAGTCAACTTTTTGCATCCTAGAGACATTATTATATAGAGAGCCATCCTCAGTACCCGAAATTTTGATTTAAAAGAGCTTGTTTCCAAAATATCTCTTTATCAAGTTAATATACAATATAGTTTACCAGCATCATAACTGCATGGGGGGTTTCTCTTGTTTGTAGAGGTCAAAGGTTTGGGTCACAAAAGGGCAAAACCTTGTAGACATGACATTTTTATGTGGTTATTGAACTGTGGAGGGATTTCATACTCAGTTTGTGAATTGCTCATATTTAGCATGTTGATGGTCTTTTTAGGTAGTTGCTCCCTATTGTTTTAAGTGAGGGGGAAAGGTCATTTTGGGTCACATGATCTCAAAAGGTTTTGACCTTACTAGTATACCTCAGTATTTGTGAGGGATCTCATGCTTGTCATGTGGACATCCATGTTCATTATTACAATATATCATATGGCAAGGAATCACTAAGCCTTTTGGCTTTCTAGTCTTTTTTAAACATCCATAAAGATCTGTTGACACTTAAATACTTATCTGCATATTTGATGTAAAAATCAGTAGCTACACTTTATTCATGGTGTTTAGACTATTTACTGGGCTATCATTTACTGTTTTGCAAGAACTGTACATTATGAATAAAAATAAACTGTATGCATGCAGATTTGGCATCCTAAAGCAATGTAGTAGGGAAAAGAGGCCAGTTGGCCACAACTACAAAAAGACTGTTGGCAGCCTGACTTAACCTATTATTATTATATTAGTTATAAACTGAGCTTTGAAACCATCTTACTATATAATTTCCTTTGTGTACAAAATCTTTATTCTTTGGTAGGGCTGTGATCTTAAAGAATTGCTGAATGACCCTATTTGTGATTTAACACTCAGTAAATGTTCCTTGTAATTTATCCTAACTGGTGTCCTTGGAACAAGCTGGTTTTTATAGCATACTTTTTTTTAAAAAAGAATTATAAAAAGATATCGATGCCCTGTGGTTTGCTCTACACCCTGTTCTCATTAAGTATTTAAGGTGCAGGATTGTGGGATTCCCACAGCTGTTCTCAAAATCACCTCAAAGATAAAATGGAATGGATCAATTTGCCCTTTAAAATTATTCAAAACAAAAAATAAGAAGAATGTTTTTATCAGGGATCTCAAGCTATCATTTCTGTATAAAACAGTCATTTTCATTGCTGGTCCAATGACTTTTCAATGCATAATTTTCCAAGAATTGATAGAAAAGATACAAAATACTTTTTGTTTTGTTTATCGAAAGTGAAGACTGCTTGTCAGTAGCATGTAGTGTTTGACAGATAGACATTTAATTCAGGGAAATGCAACTTCTTCTTAATTGCAAAGTCCTACACGTTTTTATCTTGAAAAAACTCAAATGGTTCCCTGATTATATTCACAGGAGTTGTCACGAGCTATCAGTCAAACCAGTGTTCTTCATCAAGCTGACCAAATACTGCGGAAGTGTGTTTCAGAGTCAATGCTGAAAGCTAAGGACAATGCTGAAGGTAAAATGATATAAATGAATTCATTTTGTTTTTAGATTTTAGACAAGTTGTGCAATGTGTGGTTATGAGTCCTTGTATGAAAAAATAGTGTGATTTACCAATATTTCTATATTGAGCAGTTCACTTTGAGATTTTCGAAGAAATTTTCAGGTCAGTGTGCATTACGACACCCACAATATAGTCTTTGTGACCTCTATTGTCAAGTCATACTAAAGACTTAAAAGTGGAACCTTCTGCTGTTGTGTGTGATGCTGTAAGGGACTTCTTGTGCCCTCTTGGTGGTATCGGATAAGATAAAAAGGACCTGACAAAAATATCTTGCTTCTTCTATAACTACAACTTTATTTCTCCAACTTATCCACGTGCACACAGTGCAAGCACCCACATACAACATAAAACGTGACTTCCTGCTCTATGGAATGCCAGTCGGTAACATCCTCCCACCTTGATATTAATTAATTTAAAGAAACACTTCTCCATTTACACAGTTTCTGCTTGTCAGTAAATGTAAACGCTTGGGTTCTCAATAATCATCTTGAAGTGCCATTAACAAACACTGATGCCTTGTGCAAACACTGGAGTAGGGAAGACAATCCAGTAACCGGCAACTGGAAAAAAGACTGTGCACCACTAGATGAAACCAGAGCATTGTACATGGAAGCCTAACACTCCAGGGGCCCGTTCCACAAAGAGTTACGCACGTTCTTAAGTATGATTTACTGTTGGCTTAAGTATGGTGAATCAAACTTAAGATTGTGCGTAACTCTTTGTGGAACGGCCCCCTGTAAACTCAAACTTGAGGGCCCACAGACTGACTACTGTACATGGTCAAGTGGTTGGAGCATCAGACTTGCAGTCAGAAGGTCGAGAGTTTTACTCCTAGCTGGGTTATAAAAGACTTAAAAGATGGAACCTACTCTGCCATTGTGCTTGGTACTCAGCATAAGCAATGCAGTAGGGAAAACAAACCGTAAGCCACAACTGAAAAAAAAAGCCACGAATGGCTTGACTTGAGGTATCTGGGTAGAAACAGGGCTGTAGAACTTCAATGTAATCTCACCTTGATTGCACGAAATGAGTATACATGCATGGCTTATGTTTTTGAACAGGAATGCTCAAGTATTAGTGTATTAATAATGTATTAATAGTGTAGTATACTATTCAGCCATTTGCATTTTATAAAATATGCCTCTCTCAAATTACTTACCACAAAACGGCCTGAAACCTGACCTCTAGAAGAGAGTGACCATTTTGATTTATGGGCCAAACTACTGTACCCCAAACTGGAATTGTTTTTAGTCTACAGAAGTTCTCAGTTGGTACTGCTCTCTGATTTACAACACGTCAAAAAAAAAGAAGTCTGTAGCTCGTATTATTCAGCATATAGAGTACCGAGTGTGTTTTGATTACACATTGGGGTCTAATATACGCACACTGGGGCAATAAATTGAGATTGTGTCTGGATGAGGATGAGTTTTAGACAGTTGTGGGAGGGGCTTACGTAAGTAGGTTAGGAGAATTGGAATTGTTTTGGTAGAGAGAATTTATTGTCCTTGAAGCCTGGCTTCTAGAGGAGAGGACTTTACTTAATGTTTACACCTTCAGTTTATAGCAACTTCAATTTTTAAAACCAAAAAAAATATGATAAAACTTGATAACTATTGGGGTAGTTGGAAACTGTAGGTGTCAACATCAAGTAATATCCTGAATCTCTGCCGAAAGGTCCAGTTTAAGACTGTCCAATGGCAGACAAGTTAGTTCATATGGACTATTCTACATATTGATCAGTATTTTCTGCCATTTATTCCAAAACCACAGGGACATGTGATTTGAAAAGTTTTGCAAGTAAAGTCAACCAAGCCAGGACATCCTTACTTGACGGTATCCGTGAAGGATCCATTAGACTGCCCCCATTAACTGTTGCTGGAGGGAATAAAGAAGAAAATGTTAAAAATGAAGAATTTGAGACAGCACTGCAGAAGCACTTCCACAATTCTGTGAACAGTTAGCATTTGATTTTCAAAATTAGATTATGAATGTAATATCTTGCTTAAATGGGTCATTTTCGTTGCATGGAAATGTACTCAATTCAATTGGAGGCTGATTCACACAGTTTGCCATTAATATAAGTGGTTTGCTGGAAGAATGGGAGTATGTTTATAGATGTATTCAAATCTTTATTTAAATAAAGTGACATTGGAAGGAGGTGGAATATCACAAGATTGCTAAGGTCTTGTGCCCTGTCTGCTTAAGCAAGATGTCCCTATCCTATGACTGTTTTTCACCAAAAAACATGCTAAAACCTCAGAGTTGCTAGACCCTTGACTGGGGCTATTGCCATGGACCCATCAGGGGCTGTAAGATAGGTCCCTGGATCCCACTCACGAAACTTACCCTTAGTTTTGTGCTATGCGCAAAAATATTTAACCCCCCCCCCCATACACTTTTGTAATCCTTGGACCTCCACTGTCCATCTTTGGAAAAGAAAAGCAATTTTAGCTGCTGGATATGAGCTCTAATGGATATGCAGCCCCTTCTCTCTCCCCTTTCCCCCCAATTTAGTGGGTGTACCATCATTTTAATTCAGGAATAGCTCCTTTCATTTATGAGGCAATATTTGTTCCACTAAAATTAGGGAGAGCAACTCCTTGCTTTACCCTTGTGTTTGTAACATTTAGGTTCAAGAATATAGGGATCAACTAGGGATGGTCATACTTTCAATTCGGGCAAAATCATTTGGTCTATTCGGGCAAAACATGATAAACAGTGACATTATTCCGGCAAAAATGCTCTTGCCCACTCATAGAAAATTACCCACCGTATGCCTATGCGGACGGTTAAAACTTGGCGTTCCTTTCTGGCATCATGAAATGGAAAAGAGATGGGAATAAGGAAAATGGGGGCCAGGTAGTAGGCAATTGTTATAAGCTATTGTTTTAGGCATTTTACCACTTGAAACTCTCACTATAATAATTGTGTCACAGACCAATTGTTTCATATGTACTTGACTGTAGTCTTCATTTTGTGTCATGGTAATTGTCAATGGTTATAATTCAAGTGCTAAATTGGCACCATGCATCGAAGGGGTAATCATAGTTGAAGACTGAATGTCAACCTTTCTTTCTAGCACTTTGTTTTTCCTTCTTCAACTGAATATTTACCAAAATCAACAGACACTGAAGAGGTAACTCTCTTCAAGTGAGAAGCACCATTAGTTCTGTGTTAATTATTGTTGAATGGGAATTTTGTAAAATTTCGTTACGTATAAAAGTTCCACACGGAGTAGACAGCCCCATCCATATGGTGACCTATCGTAACATCTGACCATGATGGCATGATTTTTTGTAAGTTTCAATGTAATGCAATGTATGATTGTGGTGCAATTGAAGCTGTGAAAAGCTGTTAAAATAACCTCTGATTGCCCCTTTTAAGGGGAAATGAAGTCATGAAGTAGTGAAGTAGGCTGTCCTGTTTCATGATAGGCTCTTGAGAATCATGTGACAGTACTTTTTCTCATCAAACACAAAATTTGCTTAGTTAACGTTGAACTTATGCGATATTGAAGCAGGATTTGACAATTCCCCCACTTTATTGTCTCGGACAGTGATAAACTGCTCAATATAGTAGCCCAGTGGCCAAGTAACACAGCAAAATCTCCTAAAGAATAAATAAATTCAAAAGCATTACTTGTTCATTTGGCTAGACATTCTCTTAGTCTTACTTGCCTTCATGACCATCTACTCATGAAGACAAGTAAGACTACGAGAATGGCTAGCCAAATGGACAAGTAATTAAAAAAGAATTTTTGGAAGCCTGCCATGAGAAGTTTATACCCAGTTCAATCTACTACTGCTCTTTTGGGTGGAAGTACACCCTAGGTATTGTTTATTCCCATTTCGTCTTTAAAAGGAGAGGCTTCACGTAGATACAACAGGCAGAATTTTTATTTTCTTCTACAACAAGAATGTTTACCCTGGAGTTTCCTCCATTCAATGACCAAAACTCACTTCTATTCAAAACCACAAAACCTCCAAGACTGGTAAGAAATACTGTTGAGTGTTTCTCATGTTAGGGAGCCTGTAGATTTGACCATACGGACATCATGCACAATCAAATGACATCATTTGCATCTATGTCATTTTGAGCGCAATGCATCATAATGCTACACCAAGTTGTGAAACGAAAGGGACAAGGCAGGAGGTGATGTCAATAGACAAATCCGGACCGTAAGTGATGGGCTGATTCTAGTCGGGCAAAACTGGGGTCCATTACCTTTGAATCTTTCGATTTCCTCGATTACTTGTAACATTGATGGTTGTACACTGAACTGTATCTTGATTACCTCAGTTTTACTAAATATGAGGGTTTTATTTTCATGTAGACAATAAATGAAGATGATTAAAGGCTGATGGTCCCCACAAATGGCTGCCTACAGTCACTAAAACAAGCATTGATCGGATTCGTCTATATGTTGCAGCTGATGTCTATGTGGTGAAATCTACAGCTTACTAATCTGAACATGAAGCAAAATTTATTTGCTACACGTTGTTCTGGAATTGTTATTTTTGCTTTTTGAATCCAGGAAGAATGTATATTTCAGTAAGGGTGATTGATATTTGTTATGCCTGTAAACTTGAATTCCATGTCAGTTTGAGTGGCAATTGCATGGAACTGGGGAAAGACTATTTGCCATGTATAAACACACTGACATGTTCCCAGTATGTCTACCAGCAACAGAAGCTTTCCCAGGGCAGAACAGGTTTGTTTTTTAACCAACTCCAGGGATGTTGTTAATAATCGTATCAGAGTAATGGTGATTTAAGAACCCCACCTAATAACTAAAGTTGTTCATAGCCATGTCTTATAACTAGTGCTAGGCTGGTTCTATGTGAACAAGACAAGAAAGTATGTGCCATCTTATTGATAATAAAAGCTTGTGTGAAATACGTAATGGTATGCATGATGTGTTGCTGTTACTGGTTTAATAATCGATAGCCTACTGTTCTACTGAAATAATTGAGAAATGGAAACATGGGTGGAAAACGTACAACAACATCAGAACGAAAATAGATGTGTAAATGCTTATGGATGTACTAGACAAAATGTGTTACAAGATGCTTATAAAGGATTAGTCCAGATAGCATTTGCATAAAGGAATTGGGTGGAATTCCCTCCATTCAGAATTTTTGGAGGGGTAGGGATTCTCTTATTTCAATTAGTGTGCAACATTCACTTTATGGGTGCTTTGTATTATGTTATCTGTATGTGGTGCCTTTCTCTACATTATTACTGGCAAGTGCATAAGAGCTGCAATATAATTAGGTGAAATTTTTAATGGTCCATTTTTGGACCAATCACATGGATGGTCACTTCTGTTTATTTTATTTAGTGAGTGGAGGACAATTAGTTTGCTCCAGGTTTTGTGCAAAGCTGTGCCAATGGGAATGGGCTGTTTTGTGTTCTTTTAATAAGTAGACAAAGGGAAGTTCTCCTTGCATTTTGAAGGAGAGGGGGTTGAGACCAGTTGCAGGACATTTATCAATCCTGCACATTGATCCAGACCCAAATTAACTATTTAAATATGTTAATGTTACTGATAACTGCCTGATGACCAACCTTTTTTTTTCATCCAAAGTTACATCCAATTTACGCTTTAAAATGTCAGGACATTTATAGTGTAGGAAAATCTTGGGTATTTAACATTTAAGTATGGTTTTATTTGTCCAGTTCAGTGAAACTAGCAATGTCTGTCATGTTTAGTCAAACTACCATAGCGTCCCTATTTCCATAATAAAAACAATGAACAAAGCTTGCGAACAAATACATGCAAAGTCCTTGCATCATGCAAGCATGTAATGGTTCACATTTAGTGGCAACCTTTATACCTTAAAGAGCCAAACCTCTCACCCCAAACTTAAATTTTGGTAGGTGGGTACCGAAATTCTCAATTGGCTCAGCTCCTTAAATGGCAGCTAATTCAAACAATGCAGAGTACCAAAGCTTACATTACACAGCATGAACGGTACTGAGAGTGTTTTGGTGACATAAATTGAGTTTTTCTATACTCACCTTGAAGCAATAAACAGATTATATCTGGATGAGGATGAATTTCAGACAATTGAGAATTAAGAAGGTTAAGAGAATTTGTACTGTTTGGGTTGAAAGAACTGAGCCTTTTAGCATCTATGCAGAATTGCAGCATTAGAATGGCAAGTTTTAACAGAATTGAAAAAAGTGGATCAGGTTAACAGGAGTCAGGCTTTATAAGTTAGAGAATTCCTTGCCAGTTTTTGTCACATGATTAAAAAATGCCTTTAACAAATAATGATACTAAGGTATACTTATATTCTGGTGATTGCAGTTTACCTACAAGATTAAGCTATATATCTAAAGGCGTGATATCATCCTAGATTGCTTCTAGAAAATAGTAAATGCCTTGTTATTTGAAAGGATGTACTAATTTTTAAGTTTTGGATATTTTTTTAAGTAATAATGATTACAATAAGGCATAAGATGAAATATTTGATATTTTTTTAAATTCACTTTTCAATGCAAATCAGCACATTTTGGAGTTAACAAGTCTGCTCCATTTCAATTTATGTAACACTGTATCCTAATTAAAGTATGGTTAAGTACTAAATCATGTTGTGTACAATTTGTGACTGCATTGTTAAAACTCCCTGGTGAACCTTTATTATGCAGTGCATATCATCTGGAACACCACAAAGGGTTCTTGCCAGAGATATGAGAAACATTGTTAAGATTCAGCTAGTGTTTGAAGATATGGTTGGAACAGCTGCACTTTACGTATACTACTCCATTGAGAGCATTATCATTTAAGTAAACCACAAGTCCAGAATATTAACAAAATATATATTGTGGGGGTTGCAAAATGAATCTTATTTATTCACTTAAAATAAATTATTCCATTGCACAATAATCTGTGATTTTCTTGTTGTACAACTCACATTACCTGCTTTAAAATTAAAAATGATTTTATGAGCAGGGACACTTCCTGTTTGCTTGCATAACATGTTGTGCAGAAAGGGCTTTGCAAATTACATCACCCCAAAGAGTGCCATCACATATTGGTACAGGGTGCAATAACTTCAAGGAAAGCAAAGTACAAAAATTGTAGGTAAGAGTTGTACAACAAGGACATATTGTTGCACAATGTACTTTTTTGAAGTTAGTGAATGCACTTCAACATGTTAACATCTCAGATCAGGAATGTCCTTTGAAGATGTGAGTTGGACTGTTTGAATTTATTTTTCTTTAATATATATTTTTGAAATTTTAGACTTAAGTACACGTTAAAGCTGATGATCACTGATTCTCTTGATTCATTCCACTGCGGTTTGATGTTTCCAACTCTTTCATGCACTTTGATTAAAATGAATAAAAACAATGACACATGGTGTAAAATTTTTTAAGTTCCTTTTTGTCTTTGCATTGTAGAGTTTTTTAAAAGCTTACATAAAACAAGTAAATGGTTATCCTAAGTTGAGAATATATCCTAACAATTCATAAGGGTGCTTTGAATTATTCATTCCAAGCTTTTATACCTTTTATGTTACTCTTTTAAATAAAAAGGAGAAATATGCCATCAACTTTCCTGTACCACTTTTAATCTTACACAAATGGGAAACATGAAAATCATTTCACAAAAATGTAAATAAGCAAACAAAAGACTTCCTAGTTGTGATGTATTCATATGTAGGTTAAGCTCTTTCAAAACTTCTGGCAACCCTGTCTCTCTTATCCAACTCAAACATAACTATTGTGTGTAGTATCATCACAGGTAAACTCTGTCCCAAGACCAGGCACACTAGTTAGGGTAAGCCCCCCTTCCCACCCATCTTTTCAATTTTTTTGTTGAAAGCTAAGGTCACTTTCACCATGATGTGTTTTTTCAGGGCACTTCCACATGCAACTGAGTACATTTTGGAGTGTACCTTTTAAAGTGATTTTCCCAGTACCAAGTACTTAGTGCATTCATACCAATAGGATTAAGAGAGTCATCATTCAACTTCCTCTAACTACAATAATCCTGATTGAGTTGCTACTGTGCTTGTACTATGATAGCCTTTTATATCCCTAGAGACTAGTCATGTGCTATGGAAAGGCTTGAGTTGCTGTTGAGACATTGGCTCATTGAAAGAGCACATACCCCCAAAACTTTTCACCTTTAAAACAGAACTATAGTTCTGTTTTAAAGGTCAAAAGTTGTAGGGGTATGCTATAACTCTTAACCGGCCTTTTAACACAAGTCAAAAACGATTTCAATTGCATAATCTTGAAAGGATATATTGCATTTAATTGTTACAAATTTTCTTGCTTTTATAAGCAATATAAGCAGCCGCAGATAATTGAAAATGATAAAGTAGATTTTCTTTCATGAAATAAAGTTTTCACAAGAAAGAAGTTCAATCATTTCTTGCAAAAGAATGCTTTGCTCCAAAAATTCAAATAACTCAACTTTCATTGCTCTTGTAATGCGTAATACTTGGGAAAGATTTTGGGAGTGGATTGATGAAAATAAGGGTGTTAAGCTGATCCACCTTAAGGTGCAACAAAATTTACCAACAGAGCAATCAGTTTTAGAGGGTATAGCCAAATGTCAGAAGGAGGTAAGCTAAGACATACTGGGAAAACTTGCCTCACATTAAGTGGTATTAAAAGGTATGAAAAATACTGACAGAGGAAGTTAGACCCTCCACTTCAATTTGAACCTGCTTAAAGTTTGTGTGTCATTGAAAATGACAAAACTGGATGTTCAATTTAAAAAGGGTTAAAAACCAAGATAATAGCCACAATTCCTATCAAAATCTGTCAAAAACTCACCATTTTACAGGGCAATTTCTGATTTGCACCTAATCATTGATAAATATGAGCTCAACGTGCAAATCTTATGATGTCATGAGAGGGACATGCCATGTATGGCTAATGTTATCATTTACTTTAACAATCTTCATTTCAAGGACAGTTGTAACAGTTTTTCCTGAGGGTTTCATTTGGGAAGTTTAAATTGTAACCTTGAAATATCAGTATTAATTACCAAATAATAAATTACCTGATGAGTAATTAAGAGATAATTATTATACAGTTAACACAAGAAATTTCAACACTGTGCAACACTGAACATCATTATTTTCACATAATGAAAAAGTTACTTCAAAAACATTCAAACTTTGAAGAGGTATGTCTTGAGAACCGTAAAAGATATGGACAAAATTCCAACACATTTTGCTGACATATCACACTGCCTTTAAGCCATGGAGTAAGGATTACAATCCACCGCCTCACAACTGGCAAAAGGGTGCAATTAGAATAAAACAGAATGTTATCAGATGAAGCATAAAGCCCCTTCTAACCTCAACATATTTAAGTTTTCCAAAATGACACATGCTTTGACAATTTATCTTTCATAGCAATATTGAAGAAATTCTCCGTAATGTCTCTGGGCTTCAAAGAAGGGAAGTTAAACACCTTCTCCTTATTTGGGTACAAAGTTTGGAGACCTCAAATATGCAATAATTTAAATGGACATTAAAGGGGGCTATTTATAAGGTCACTTCCACCACATGACAATGCTCATATAATATGCATATCAAGTTTCAATACCAAATGTTACAGGAAAAGTTAAAGTTTTGAATTTTGCAGTGTCCTGACTTGTAAGTTTTTTGCATAATTTGAAAAAGTGTCTGGTTCTGGATTTGTTGAAAACCGAATGGAACTGTTTAAGTACTCACTCACAAAACAGTTATCTGTACGTAGGATATGGAGATTGTCTACATTTGACCATTTATCATTGGTATGTGAAGAAAACTTAACAGGTTTGGAAAAATTTGTTGAATTTCAACCAACTCAATGAGCCGCTTTAAGTAAGAGAAGAAAGTGTTCTTCCATGCAACATGTTTGAATCACACGCCAAAAGTACTTCATTGAAACAAATGTATTTAAATACAACTGAAGTACTGAAATACTTCCCCATATCGTATCCCTGTTTCCTCTTTTGAAATGCTACCATTGATAAATATATATATACTTTGTGCACTGATGACACACTGACGTAATCCTTTGGGCAGAAAAATGAAACGTGTCCCCACGCATAATAATAAGTCATGCACAAGTAGCAGACAATGCACGTATTCAACTGGTTGACAAATCAGCTGTCTGTATTTGTAGGTGTTGGTTTGTTTTGCCCCCAAAGGAGGGTGTACTCTCTGTGCGATGACATCATATGCGCAAGGTGTATAATAAGCAAGACACAAAAAAAGGGAAAGATATTCTCTAAAATGCAACAGGTGGAAGACTTGTAATAGTCTACATACTGTAGTACTAGCCAGTAACTATTACAGACTTGGAGATATATAAAGCTACTTAATCTCAAAGGCAAATATTCATCACCCGAAACAAGTTCAACAACCTCCCCCAACTAATCTCTCTCAAAGCTGTCTAAAACTCGTTCTTAACCAGACACAATCTTAGTTTACTGCTTTGGCAAGCATACAAGTTCTTATGTGAAATCAAAACACTTTCAGTGCATGTTGTGTAACATGAGCTACTGTGACTTAATGTCAAGCAAAGCTGTGCCAACTGAGAATTTTGGTGGACTCTGGTAAAAATTGTAGTTTGGGGTGATGACTGACTGCCTTTAAATGAAAGTAAAGATACCAAAATATTTGTTAAAACTAAATATAGTCAGCCTTTCTTAAACAGGCATGATATTCTACTAAATTGGCAATCGACATAATACATCTTCAGAGCTAAACATGGTTCACACAGGGACTTCATCACCAATTATCCCATGATCATGCATTCTGCTTATCTCTCTAGTGTAAAGAGAATATTTAATATTAGGGACATAAAGTAACAATAAAAGAAATTAGCCACACTCCCAAAATCTAAAATTCAAAAAAAAAAAAAAAAAGGAAACACATCTTGCATCACATCTGGACATTGAAGTTGGAAGAAAATATATTGCTCACTGATGTGGTGTGCAATTATTTATTCTTAATTGACTAGAAAAAAACTAAACACCTTTCACATTTAGAAATAAGATCATATTGCTAAATAAGGACTCAATTTTGACTGACATTTTCTTCAAACAGTACTAATTTTATTCTGGTTGACCTTTGACCTATTGCACAATTCTGTTCCTTGTTCCAGCACCTTGTCTCCCCTTCTAAACTGATTTGTTTCTCAGAATAAAGAAACATTGAAGAAGTCTTTCAGGTTAAAAGAAACATTAATCTTGTGTTCATTTCTGCTGAATAAAAATATCTGAATATTTGTTGGGTAAAAGAAACTCCACATGACAGGAATTCCCCATTACCTACTCTTACCCGACTTGCCAATGGCAACTCGGGTAAGAAGGATTAGGCCACCTTATTGATTTGTAGGGGGAGGGCATCCTGTTGGCCCAGCACAGCTTTTCAGTGTGTCATGCATAGGTGACTTGCAACTTGTAAGGTCTCAGGAGTTAAGATGAGGTTCATGCCTGCGAGGAAGTTGAGCTAAACAGAGTTAAGACGATCAGTTGTGTAGGACTTTTTCTAGGTTCTGGCTAATGGGCATTTCCTGTAATGCACACAGGTTCACTACTATGCACACAGGTTCACTACTAGACAGCCTCCACTACACTGTAATCAGTTATGATGTTGGACCATTATCATTGATCGTTATTTGTTAGATTTAAGTCAAGGTTCAAATGTGGTGAAGAGTTAAAGTTGTGAAAAGTTGTAAGAACAAACTTTGATTGCCACTTAAAGCAGTTTCAACTCAAAGAGGCTAACATAGCTTTGAAAAACAAGTGCACCATATAGCTATTTTAATTTGAATTGGATACCAACATTTAAATAAACTGAAGTAGGGAGTTTTTTTTTTTTTAACAAATTGAACTGAATAGTTGGCAAGTGAAATTATTTGGAACTTAACGTTCTTGTTAATGCTGCATAATTCAAAATCTTTTGAAGTACTTAACTTCGAAAAATAAACTTGAAATGAGAGATGTAGAGTAATTGCAACAAACAGTGATATGTAGGGCAAGGTTTTTCAGTGAGTGGTCAGCCACATAAGAGGTCTAATGCATAAAGTACCTGTGCTTATATATATTTGATGGGCAACCCTAGGTTCTTCTCTAAAGACTTTAAACATTTCCTTCACAATTAAAACCACATTTATGACCAATGTTCTGATTTAATGAAAAAAATTATGCTGTGGGCCTCCTTTAAGGACCTTAACATTGCCTTTAGAATTAAAATGCCTGATGTATGACCAATATTCTTATTTAATAAAAAAATGATATTTTGTGTGAATGTAGGTCATTATTTCAGCTTATACATTACTACAAGCATTCTATCACTTGCATCAACTAGCCATTGATGTTGCCGGAGAGGGGGCCAGGGCCCAACCACCCTCAAATTCTGAAAAAAATCATTTGGTAACAGAACAAACAAACTGACTTCAAATGATGCTTAATGCTGCACCAGCATGCAGTGACCTTGCTTCTTAAAAATGCTTCAAAGACACCGCAGTAGATCAAAGGCAGTGTGGGGTGTAACTGGTATCTGAGTTTGCAGCATGATCTGTGCCCTTCAGTAATCAATGCTTCCATTGTGTTCACACTACCCAGTAGGCAATTAACACACACTTGACTGGCATGATAATTCCCCATGGTGTTACATAAATTTTTGTGTATTTAAAAACATTTGCCAGTCATTAATCATATGTAAGACACAACTATATCAATTGTGTGGGTAGTGGCCTTCCATTTTCTCTCTAGGATGATAAGTTTTAATCAGGGAAAGAAGGAGAACCTTTCAAAAATTAAGAAAAACAGGCCCACCAGGGATTGCATCTGAGAGTACTGACATATTCAAAACTTTCCACAGGGGGAAGGAGACACCCCTTTCCTTAGACCCACCCCACGCTGGTCATTAGGTCCTACAGTTGGCCACCCCCAAACAAAACTGATTGCTGCACTCGTGCAACAAGCAGTTTGATTGCTTAATTCTTCAAAAGTGTCAATTGAATATATATGCTGTAGCATTAATCCTCAGCACCATTTCAGAGAATGTTGAAATGAAAGGCACCAAGTTGTGACAAAAATGCTTAGAGGCACCAACTTTGAGTGAATGTATCTAACTGCAGCCATGAGCCTGCTTCGTAAATATACCCACCAATAGCCCACAGTAAAGCTGAATGAATTTAAGCCTGGGAACACTGCAGTGATTTTGGATCAGATTGCAGTCTGACTTTTGTGACTTTCAGACAAAAACCTCATCATTTTTAGGTCAGGAAGAGTCCAAATTTGCCAACTTGTGTGAATACATGATTTGTTTCAGAGTACTGTGAAAAGGAAATGTTAACTAATTATTTCAACACATCACACTGACAGACAGCTTTTATCACACAAATGTACTCCAATAAAACAGTCCCCCTGTGTAATGTCACCACATAATATAAATTAGATTTTTCTCATCTTCTGGTACATATCATAATACTTACCCCAGTGTGCATATTTTGGTTCTATAAATATGGAATTACAATCTGATATGATATTGCAGCTTGACCTGCACTTTACTAACATGCAACACTGAAAGGGTTAAAATCAGTTCTTTTACATTCTCCCAAATTCTGTTCTGTAAAATCCAAAGGCATTTTCTTGAAAATGTAAGAAAAGTTTTGATCTTTTAAAGGACAAGTTTCTTTTGTCTCAACTGGATTTCTTTGGCTAATTTTCCATGTTTTTG
This sequence comes from Holothuria scabra, assembly GCA_037179385.1. Classification (NCBI taxonomy): domain Eukaryota; kingdom Metazoa; phylum Echinodermata; class Holothuroidea; order Aspidochirotida; family Holothuriidae; genus Holothuria; species Holothuria scabra. The sequence goes on from CM074194.1 coordinate 12,993,433, forward strand.
AATTCTCTTGTCAATCAAATTTCTGAAAAGGTTTTCAAATCTATTTTCTCATGTTCAGTAAAATTTTTCTCACCTCTTCAGGTCTAAAAACTGATTTTTTTTTTTCTTTCTTTCTTTTTTCAAGATAAATTGACACGTCAAGGTTTTACATGGCTACTGTACATGAGCATGACAGATTACTACTTTGATGTTAACTGCCATTCTGGTATCACCAAATTTAACATCACCATGGAAACCACCAGCAACAAAAAACAACTTTCTGTTCATTCCTTAAAGTTCAAGGAGTTAATGAAATAAATGAAACCAGTTTGTTGTTATTTCTCCAAATACCTTTCTAAGATATTTAATTTCAAGGGATTCCTGATGCAACACTGCTTATTCCAAGAATATTTCTTTTGCAGCAAAAACATCATGTGTTTCCCATGTTGTTGAAACGAGGAGCTGCTTACTCATTGTGCATCCCAACTGAGTCAGGAAGCCATTAATTTTTCAGCCGTGTCCTGTCTCGTCAACCATGAACAGTTCCCTTAGCTCAGTCAGTTTCTTGCTTGGCTTCGTAATGTCTGAAAGAGAAATAAACCCCCAAGGGGAATGTCATTAACTATGAATACATCGTTACAATTAAATTACAGACTACTTGTGCTAGGGTATACTTGCCAACATTTACATCTGAGAAATGAAACATCCAAAGGCAGTGAGTGCACAAGCTCCATCGTCATCCATCATTGGTCCTCGGATCAAAACTTCACTCTCCCTCTCTAAGCATTGACAATATGTGTGGAAATCACTTGTAGGGGTATATAAAGATTAACAGTATTTTTGCCAGGCAATTGCTACTGATCATTTCAAGCAACAAACATTACTTTGATCTTGTTAACTCAAGTAAAAAAATCATGCAAGTTGTGATATTTACAGGTTTGAAAGTTCAGAAAAAGAAACTTTCAGCTTAAACATTGAAAGGTTGGCAAGTATGCTCAGTGGCATAAGCAGCAAGAAGGGACATTGGGCCATGAGTACATTCAACACATTTTGGTTGGAAGCTTATTTCTTATTGAAAATGAATACTGAAAAGGCACTCCCATATTCAATACCAAACTGTACAAAGGCATTTGGTCATGAGATAAGGGGGGTGTATAGGTGCATGTACTGGTTCCACTCTGTCTTACCTCTTGGCAGATGCAATGAGAGCTAACTTCCTCTCTGCTAGCGACTTCTGCCTCTCCTTCGTTGTTTTTCCAAACTGTTCATCAGCAAACTTTAAAGACTGTTGAAAGAGAGAAAATTGCTGAACAAAATTTTCATTTTTGTCTCTCCTGAGCTCTTCCAAAGAGTTTCTAGGAAAATCTGAACTCCTAAACATTCAAGAATGTTGAGCTTCACAGGGAGCATCCATATAGTGTTCCTTGGTACTTTGGAGGGAAGAGGGAAGGGGTGCTTCTTTTGCAGCAAATTGCATTTTTCATCTACCTCAACTTGTTTATAGGGGCACTTTTGTATCAAATCCTCGTTCGAACATTTTCTGAATATTTTCACAAAAGAGAGAACAGTTTCATAGATAAAATGACAAATCAGTTCCCAAATGGGAAATCGTTCTTTAGCATACTTTGCACCAATTGTCAAGGAGGCCTTTCAATTTGTTAAAGGGGAAGTTTGAGCAAAAGTGTAATTATTAAATGTGAAAGAGGAACAAAATCTACACAGTGTGGTGAAAGTTCCATTCAAAATGGAAATGTATTTCTTGAGACATCAGTAAATTAAGCCAGTAGATTTGTGTTCAAAAATGAGTTTGAGGGCAGCAGAGCTTATATCACTTCCTCGGATTTACAAGGAGTGTTTTGTTTCCCTTTGCTTTATCAGACTGTTGTGTTGACCTTGAAGTTAAAAGGAGTATGACCTCCCTGTGGGGGATGCAAAGTTTGTAAAATTCTCATGCCACTTATGCAATCACATTTTAATAATATGGGATTGTAGAGGAATAAATCCAGTATAAAGTTTTAAGAGAAACAAAAGAATGCCCATTAAGGTGGGGATGTGATGTCATATGTGCTTGCTTCAAGTTCACTTTTTGTTGAAAATGTGAAAACTTAACGTGTTCATATCTTGAGAACCACACATCAGATTTCAATGCAAATTTCACCAAAATGCTCAGGTAAGCACCCCTCTAACATACTAAATCCTGTTGTGACCTTAAAATCTTCTTTTAAGCCCTATGCACACTGTGCGACTCGATGCGACGCAATTCATTGCAGCAAAATTTTTCAGACGCGTTGCAAAGTGTGGAATGCTTTGCAACTAGTTGCAAGCAGACGCACAACCCAGTTTCATGCGACCGGGCATGTACGGTCGCATGGAACTGAAACAAGCAACTGACAACAATGACAGACTTCTGGAAAGAAGCCGGCGAAGATCAGTTAATCGAAATGGATAGAAAAAATTCCTTTCTCTTCAACATAACAAATCAAGGGTACGTTTAACATTAGAATTTTGTGTGAACTGCTTCATCAACCTTCAACTTGTTGCATAACGTGGACATTATGCTCTTAAAACTAGTCAGTCCTCATTTGCTCACCACGACAAACAGTCTTGCTGCAATAAGTCGCTTTGCAAAATGTGGACAGGGCTTTAGACTCTCAAGAAATTACAGCAATGCTACAATTCCACATAATTTCCCACATATCATGAACTGGTTGTTGGTTGGTTGTTGCAGTTTTGAAGTCTCCACTTTCAACATTCTAGTTTAATCTTGCTGCACGTACTATATTTTTACCACTTGTCAAGCATTGGATTGTTTCCCCTACTCCATTGCTTATGCAGAGCATCACACACGATGGCAGTAAGTTCCATTTTCAAAGTTTTTGGTATGACTCCACCTGAGAATCAGACCCAGATCTCCCAGATGAGAAGCCGGGCTTTACCACTAGACCAAACACCTGGTTCCCAGATATTATGAACCATGAATCAAAGAAATGAAGAGTAGTTTATAAGGAAATTTCTTTTATGTCTTCTGAGCTCCTATTGCTGTTTTATAAGAAACATGTAATCTGACAGCATTTATTCAGTTCATTTTAATTATTTGAATTCACCGCAACACAAACAAACGAGTATCACGAGAAGATAACTATCAAATTGTGTGATGGGTTAGTTAGTCACATAGATGATGTTTTATGGTTCATTTTCTAACCAATTGGTTTAAGTCGGACCGGTGTGATGGGAAGTGCACTTTCAAACACATTGGGGCTTATTTAGATGTGACATTTAGACGGACATAAATGGTGTCCATTAACCTAAGTCTTTCAATTTCCTTGCTAAACTGTAGCCATGGATAGTTGTACACTAAATTGTATCTTGATGCCTTCAATGTCACTGAAAATGAGGGTGTGAAATTCATATAGACAATAAATGAAGACAATTTAAGGCTGGTGGACCCCACTTATGGCTGTCTAAGGTCACTTAACACAAGCGCTGATTAGATTTGTCTATGTTGAGTTAGAAGATGAGACATAAAACACCAACAAACCAAGCCACATCCACCAACCCACCAACCATGACTGCATGTTTGGTCTGAAATCACAAATTCCAGTCTTCCCTGAATTTTAAATATTTCCATAACCAGCCAAACCCGGCTTTTTTTCACTCAAAGGCCACCTGTGGTGACTTAACAACCCTGATTTTAAAATCTGGACTCAAAACCATGGGCCATATTCCCACAGCAGAGGTCACTCATAACTGAAATAATTCACATGATATTTGTTTTTTTTTTTTTTTTGGGGGGGGGGGGGAGGGGGGAGAATGAGGTACTGTCCCCCATTACTGGGAAAAAATCACCCTTGTTCAAACTTACACTTGGTGAAGTGGCTACATCACTTTGGGTAGGAGAAGCAGCAGTATCAGATGCAGGTTCTTCTTGTGGTATTCTGCCCTCAACGATGTTTGTAATTGTTGCATCCACAGAATTTGTTTTTTCTGAATTAAAAGCATATGAGGCAGGTCAGACCAACAGTATGAAAATTGAAATTACATGACAATGATTTTAGATTAAATTAATGACTAATATCATTAATTGATACTGTGATTACTGCAGGATACCAAGGTTCCCAGGACTCAGACAAACATGAAGTCCACATGTATGCGTGAAGCAGGGACTTCCTACATACATGGACAGAGCATGTAACGTGTACGCCCTGTGCAAAAATTGTCACTGTGAAGCTATAATTTGCATGATTTGACAATGACTCTGTAATATTTTAAACAAAATTTAAACTTGAATGTGAAACAGTATTCATATTCCTGCAATATGTGTATTGATTTTGACCTTATCTTGCAGTACTTTGAAAATATTTCAACTTTCTTGCAAAATCTATTGATTTGAACTACTTGAGCAAGTCCAAACTTTCACACACACAAAACCATAGCAGAAAGCCATCTTGCTACACCTATACTCACACTTTCCGTAGCAACAATCTACTCATGCAGTATGCTCTGTCCATGTATATGAAGTCCACAGCTCAAAAAAATTCCTGCTCCGATGTCACCCAGACATGCATGCTATAGCTAATGGCAAACTAAAATGCTGTAATAAATCATGTGTAACTTCTTGGCATAAAAGTTTGTGATACCTCTGACAAGGCACACCCCTGCCCCTATCCACATTCTCTCCACTAGCAAAATTTGAATGTCATAGTTAAAAAAGAATGCCTCTCATACTCATTTATATGCATAACTAGAACTGTAAGCAGTTTATCCATACAATCGTGTGATGGCCACTGCTGAGCTTGAAGGCATAGATGTCAAAATCATGATACGTACTGTTCAACCTTAGTATCTTTAACTTTAACTTAAGACTAACTAGAGGTAGAAATGCTACCTCCATTGAGATCAACTGCCCACAAAACAGAAGCCACAACTCCCCTTGAAGCTGCTACATTGTACCTCCAAAACAACCTTAAAATAAATTTTAGACTTACCTAAGTCTTTCCTTATAATGTCCACATCTGTATCCATAAGAACACCTTTGACTTGCTTTACCATTATTTCAAGTTCTTCACTGAGTGTTTTTTCTGACCAGCTTTTCCTGAAGTCAAATTTAGGCGGTTCCTTCTGAGTAGGGGAAGGGGGAGGGGTCGGTGGAGTGGTTGGTATAGTCTCTGCTGATGATGAGTTTGATGAGGCTGAAAGGATAAGAGAAAACGTTTATAGCACAAACAATGAAGTTATTTATATGGAAATAAATTTTTCATGATGACTTTTGTTGTAATCATGAGGAAATAGTAAGTTGACTTGTTTTAGTTCACTGTCACTGAAAGGCAGCATTCTGCACAATCTAGAATTCAGTTTCTAACTACTCTTCACTGTAAACAGGGTTGTACCTAGGTGGGTCGGTAAGGGACGAAAATGACCAACACTGGTTTGAGTCAACTCATCTTCTTGGTAAATATAAGCCCCTCCAACCCTTACAAATGTCTCATCATTAACCTAAATTAGCTAGCTAAGAATCCACCACCAAATCATGTCCATATATTCCCACAATTTTCGAATTAAAAATTTGAACCTGTTGAACCATTCTCCACAGAAACTATCTAAAACTTTCAGCCCCTTTTATTATAGTCTATATGCTCCTTCTAATTGCACTGTGACTTTGAGGCCATGTGTGTTGGTGCACACAAACAGTTGATTTCGTAAAAGTTTCTGTATACTCCAGGCCAACTGATATTGGAGCTATGCTCAGATGGTAATTCCTGGGATTTGAATCCCACACTCAAGTCTTTCTAACTACAACCCTGACTGTAAACAGATTTGCTTGACTTACGTTGAGTACTGTCTTTTGCTTTTCGTTTTAAGTAATCTGTTTTCTCTTGGCTGGTAACCTTTGTTGCTTCTATTTTGAGCTCCCTTGCCATACTCTCTTGAACTTGCTGAGCAAATTCCTCTACAGACTGAGGTTCCTGCTTTTTCATGGTAGGAAGTACTCTGTAGGAGATTAAAGAATAAATCTTGTCATCTACTCATTGCAGTTATTTTATGAAAAAGCCGGTTAAGACCATGTTGTGTCATGCTCTGCCCTTGGCAACATAATGTAATGGTCCTTCATATATATTATCTTAATTCATGTAAATGATCCTATGTTTAGCTTTGAGTACTTCCTGGAACAGAAAGTCAAAGGAGGGAGATGATTGGCTGATGTAGTTACATGTTTATAAATTCTTTGACTTATTATTGGTTGATAGTTGATGAGAAGACTACCTCGAATAGCTTCTAGAATCAGTCAGGCCCAAGAACTGGTAGCCAGTGGACTCCATGTGTATTAATAAAAATCCTGCATGTTAAATACTGCATACTACTTAAAGATGAGAAAAAATCATTTGGAAATTGAAGTGATTTGACTCTGTCTTTCTTGAGTGTTCTAACAACCATTTATGCTACCGGAACAAGAAAGACATGACGGACCCATATTGTAACAACTTTACCAAAATGTAACAACTTGATCCAAAATGTAACAACTGTCAGCCAAAAATGCAAGAACTACAAAAGTTGGTCCAAAATGCAATCAAAAACACTTTTTATGTGATTTGCTGTTACCAATTTGGCTCTATTTGGCATTATTCTCAAATCATGAGATGAGCCTTACAAATTTCATAAGTGAAGAGAACTAGCAGCCTCTTTTAGCAGGGCTGGCTTTTCACACTTAATCACTCTACAAAGAGAAGTGAATTTTTCTTGCAGGAGAGTACTTTGTATTAGAAGATTCACCTGCAAATCTGACAGCAATGCCTCAGAACTGACAAGCTTCTTACTGAAACATGGTGACAGAATTTAAGACTTTTGATCCCAGAAGGTCTTTTTTCTGCAAAACTGTACCCTCAGAAATCATAATAAATTTGGATCATGAGGTACAATCCCACCTGAAAGTCGTGCCTGCACAATTTGACTGCATTGCCAATGGTAGCTTGTCGGAAAGAGGAAGAAACAAGTTCAAACCCCTTCTTTTTTGTCGGCAAGACAAGTTTATTATTGCATTACAGGAAAATTACCCTAATTTTGGGGGGGCTGGGAGAGGCACCGGGGAGGGGGAGGGGGTCTCTGGTCATCCCTTGAATTCAAACCTAGTAAGAGGCAAATTTACAACCACAGTGTTGACATGACAGAGTGAAAGGGCCAAACTGTTACAGAAAAGCAAGCACTACTTTAGGAACTAGTACTGTACCTCTATTGACAAACACTTACTTCTTTAAATCACAATACACACAACACTTCCCACGGGCATCCAATCAGAAAAATCCCTGACATCTGACACAATTTGATGGCAAACAGTCAACACCTTTCACCAATAACAAAATATCAGTGTTCTCCCAAACAAAATGGACTTAACTTTCCTTTTATTGATAATATTTTCCAATCTACGTATCATGCTGTGTATGCAGTGAATATCAATAATATGAACCAAACAAACACTAAGGGTGAAGATCAGGAAGTAACTAAAAATGATGGCATGCAGAAACAGGAAGTCCTAGAATTTAATGAAAGGAAAGGATTTTTATCCAGGGGCCCTTTCTTATAATTTCGTTCATTTCCTAAAAACAGCAAGCTATTAACCTCTTTCATAGCCAAAGTTACGTACTTTTGTGCAGATATGAATTTTGGGGGGAACATGGGAGTTGACCATTAATGGAAAAGAAAGGTTTATGAAATGGACTTCTACCACATTTGAATTTTACATCTTTTATTTTTCAAACCCATGCAGTTTTTCATAATAAACTTCAATCACTAAATTACCACTTAAAAAATAGTAACCAGTGTGATTAATGAGTATTTGTGTTCCCCAAAGTGAAATGGTACCTACTAGAATGAGCTGGAGTATATCTTTTTTTCAGCAATTAACTTACTGTTGTAATTGCTTCATAAAACAATGCATGTCCCTGTAAACTGTGTTTGTGCTTAGGGATGGGATTGCGGAGATCTCATTTCTTCAGAATTCAACCCAATAGAACATACCGAGCTGGAAATCCACGCACACTTTTGACAGTGCATCCACGATCAAAGTACAATTAGAAGCGAGTGCTTGGTAATAAAATCTTCCCGTGTGTGGCTTTAAACTTGACATCTGACCCAAATAAACACAGCTGACACAGCATCTGGTGCAACACTACTACTTGCACTCCAAAATTCCTTCGTTCAGCAAACCTCTATCACCAAAAAACATGGGAGGGAATTAGGGCCCACCCTATTTTGAAAACCCTTCCAATTTTTGTGGGGGAGGGAAGAGAGTGGAAATTCCCACTTCTTCATCAAAGTGGTTGTAATTCTCCAATTAAGATTTATTCACTCCGGCCTCATAGTTTCACTGCCCCCATCCATTTGTATAATGTGAAAGATGTTGGTTACTCTAGGGGATGCTTTGAGTAACAAATGAGAAGGTACAGGGCTACACAAAAACTGGCCAGACAACATTAGGTTAAAAAACCTACAGCAATAATAATGATGAATCTACATAAATGGTACTCTTTCTTCAAAACCTATGTCCATAGGAGACTTGTATTGAGGTCCAAGTTCACAAACTAAGTTTTCACCATGACAACATCACACAGAGGGCAACATTGAAGTCTACATCCAACCTGAATACACAGGGTCGCAAACATCAGATGGGTAGCCTCACCTGATATTTGAGTATGCAAGCTGCTTCAAAGACATGGCTTTCTCTACTTCAAACAGGAGACAGTCTGCTTATTCTTACACCCGAAGATTTTTTTTTTCAGAGTAAAAGACAAGGACTGGCACCATCTCTCACAGATTTGCAGTACTTCTCAAGGAGCTGAGGATTATTTGCATTCCACACTTGTGGTCCTAATAAAATTGCATTTTTATGTGCATGATCAAGGGGGATTTGCATTCTTTGTACCCTATTGATACAGCCTCTCTCTTGTCGATCTCAAGATGGTGTCAGAGTTTTTCTAGACCCTACAGTAACATAGCCTCACCACAGCTCATTAAATGATGGGACAAAAGACAATAGTGGAAGCAAATAAAGCCAGACACATATGTGTGCAACATCAAAACAAAACATCACACTAAAGTTTACCTTCAAACCTCCACTGAAACGTCTAAAGAGATTCAAACCAGTTTGGTCAGACCCTAGGAAACCACAAGCTATAGGAAGAGAAGTCTTATGGTGCTTGTAATCATGAAATCTGTTCATACGGGCCCTTCAGAACACACCATTTGGTTAATTCTTTCTGGCTCCCGAGAAACCAGGCACAGGGAGACCTATACTCAACATTACAGCATCTGGTGATAGCATTAAGTATAGCCTGAATCCTGTATGGAAAGATCTAATAAAGGAAGTGTAGTGTCTGTTATAACCTCAGCAAATCGAGGTTCTAGACAGAGAAAACCCATGCATCGCCTTGTGATAAGGAACGTAATTCACACAGTTCCTTCAGAACACACTAATTGTCCTACAGGTCAACTTTTGGGGGTTTCTGAGAAACCAGGCAAAAGGAGGCTCATACTCAACATATGAGCAGAGGGTTATTCCATTGTCTTTACCTTGAATCCTCCATGAAAAGGTGTGAAATCATGCAGTTCTGTCATAACATCAGCAAATGGAAAGTTTAAGAAAGAAATCCAGAATGCTTGTAATAAAAAAAATGCCATTCTCACAGTTCCTCCAGAACACACCAATTGACTTTACAGGCCATTTTTATGACTCAGGAGAAACAAACTAGACCCAAAGATACCTATACTCAACATTACAGCAGCAGTATTCTTGATAAGTTTTCCCTCAATGCCCTCAACAAGGAGTTACTGATCCTCACAACAATGTATTTGACCACATTTTCAGCATATTTTGAAACGGTAGAAAGTTCACAACAAAGGCCTACTGTATACAACTTACCTCTGTCTACAGTTCCTGCATTGTCATGTCTTGTAGATGTAAATACAGCAGTATATTCCTAAATGCAACGTTATCATCCATGCAATCAAGATCTTGTTGCACCACTAATCAAACACCAACAAATCAGACTGCTACTTGTTTTGAATTTGAAATGATTTTAATTAGAATAACAGGCTCTCCTTAGGGTAATCTAGTCTTCTGCTGTTGACATTCTAAATCCATTTTGTTAAACTGGAAACAGAACTGACTAGCTCTGGGCATTTCTCCTTACTTTAGTCTTTTCAAAGTGCTTTTCTATGTTAAAACTAACATTGCACAAAAGAGGTATACAAACATTAAACTGACTTTGGTTTGAGGCTATTTGCATTTTTTGTCCAAAAAGGCTGGCTATCAGATGGACTAATACAAAGGACAAAGTTTGGTTGCCAGAAGCAATCTTTGGTTCTCCGGCAGAAGTGTTATCAAAGCACGAAAGCAGTCACCTCAAACTTATTTTGAAACAAAAGCCAAATCTAACAAATATCTTATTTCTCTTCTACATGTCTTGCATAATATGCCACAATGAAAATTATGCATACTGAAGATTAACCAAGCAGTTACTTCTGGTAAAATTCACAAGTGAGGAGTAAAATTGTCACATGACTCTAATTAGCCAATCATTTAACAGGATAGACTACTACACAAATTCAAGTTAGGGAAATGCATTAACCCTTCAACTACAGCTCTAACTTTTGACAAAAAGTTGTATTGAAAAGAGTTGTTTTATGATTTATTTATTTATTTATTTATTTGTTTTTGTCTTGAATTGGCTTGGTTTGGTTTAACTTGCTTGGTTTTGGTTTTGGTTTTTTGTGTTTTGGTTTTGGTTTTTGGTTCTGGGGTTTGGTTTTTGGTATTTGGTTCTGGGGTTTTGTTTTCGTTTTTGTTTTTGTGTTTGGTTTTTCGTGTTTTGTTTCTGGTTTTTGGTTCTAGCGTCTGGGTTTGGGTTTTGTTTTTGTGTTTGGCTTTTTGTTTTGTTTTTTGGTTTTTGGTTTTGGCTTTTTTGTGGTTGTGGTTATGGGTTTGGGGTTGGTTTTGGGGTTGGGATTGGGATTGGTGTTGGGGTTGGTTTGGTTTTGGTTTGTTTGTCTTACACCTTTTATGTAGTTTTATCTTTTGGATTGATTCCAACACCTCTAAGGAGGTAAAAAGGAGAAAATAAACTGAAACTGAATCTAGAGCCCAACTCACCTGACATGAAACATGGTACAAGGCACAAAGAGAAACCACATCATGTCCATCCACAAACTACTTGATATATTACAAAGACTTGCTGGGAGTAGAGGGCGGTATGCTGAAATACATACAGGCTGGACTGACTGCTGTACTGAGAAAGGCCAAGTACTGAGAACAGAAAGATAGACAAATTTGTAGGATATGAACCAGTGTTCGCGCTAAGCTGCGCGATTGTGGGATTCCCGCAACAGAATCAATAATCCCGCAAGAAAAATATTGTCTGCGGGAAATTCCCGCATCGTTTTTCTTGCATAAGCGATAGGGTTATAATCAAAGCACAACTTATTCACGTGTCCGTCATACGAATAAAAACTCTGAAAATCGATGAGTCACCGTTTGTATAAACATTTGTGTAAATTGAAGCTCTACACAGTATGTAAACCCTTACACCCATACTGCATGGACTGGGTATGCATGTACTAGCGCTACCTATAGTGTAGGGCTGAAGGCTGGCCTAGCGTACGATCGCACAGCAGTGGCAGCTAGCTCTGTGCAGTGTGTGTACTGAAACTAATCGCTCTGTGTGCACACATCGGTCGTGTTTTAGACTGTTGTGAAGTGTGAAATGGCCTCCAAGTCAAAGTTGGATTATTTTTCAAACCACTACAGAGTAGCGATAATAACATAAATAGTAATACTACCGTTAGGCCTAATACTACTACTAGTAATACAGTAATAGTAATGGGCCTAATGTTAAGCCTAGGTCTGCTAACAAAAGTAGTAAAACTAAGAAGAAAAAAGCTGACAAGTTTCAGTTAAACTGGCAGAAAATTCAGCCATGGTTATGGTACGAGAAAGGAGAAATGTTCTGCGCCACATGCAAAGAAGCCAGGCCAACTGATACATCTAACTTTTGAAATCTTGTTTACTCATATCAGTTATTGGCAATGTTAAAAAATGTACTTCATTAATCTCTTTACTGGTAAATGCAGATTGCAGACTCGACTCAGCTTCTCAGAACTTAAGACTCCTTCCACCCAAAAAGTAAAAATCTCCCCCCCCCTAAATTTTTCAGAAGGGGGGAATTTCCCCCCCAATTTCAAGTCCCAGCACTAACACTGATATGAACTATGTATCGTAAGCATTTACAGGAAGAAAAACAATAACAAGAGTGAGACCTTTCAAGTTCTAAGCAAAAAAATATGAACAGGGAGAATATTCACCTCCCTTAATAAGCAAATGAACAACAGTTGACTGGTATTTTATTATTTTCATATTTTCTAATCAAAAGTTTTATGAAAATCTAGCTTATCTGAGAATTGGTTTGTGGGTTATACTAGTGCGTACAGGATATTATTCCACCAGAACAAAACACACATACAAAAAAAGGCAAAATATCTTACCTGAATTTTAAAAGTCCCACTGCACCATTTGTCATGGCACCCTCAGGAAAAGCTAGCACCGGATGTTTCTGTTGTGAACAGTAGTTCTTTACATTGTTCACTAGTGACTGTCGCCCCTGGCTGGCACCCATTTCTTCGTAACCCATTGCCCAGGAAAGTAATTTGGGCAAATTGTGTACCTTGGGCTAGAAAACAAACAATACAATGTTCACTGTTTGTATGAGTGAAGATCAAATCTGTATTGAAGAACAATTTTCAAGCCTCTAGCAAATAGGAAATTAAGAAATCATGAGATCAAGAACATTTCATGTTAGCTTTTAAGGCACACTTACGCCCTGTATACACTGCTTTCACATGTGAGCTCAATCAGAGGATATGGTCCATCTCTCCAGATCAACTTTGCCGTGTCAAAGCTCTCACCCTCAAGATCTGATCTAGAGATGACAATCCACCTACAAGGGCAGTGAAGGCTTGGGGAAAGCTGTCCAGGATAAGAACTTCTCCCATCTTGAGTTATGAGACCTTACATAAATGGGTAAATGAGGGTTACAAAGGTGGATAGGAGGTAAATACAAGAGGGATGTAGATTCAAGATTACCCAGGGTCAAGGTGACATATGAAGCAGTATTCTTTTTTGTCTCATGAAATACAAACAAACAGAAAATGCGAAGTAGTTCAATGGACAATATTGTCAGAAGGTCCACTACGGAACTATCTGTATTGCTCCTGTTTGTTGATTTCTTGTTCACTATTGCTGAGTAACATGGAAGCTGATCATACAATGAGATGTGGTTGACGACGACGACGACGACGACGACGACGACGACGACGACGACGACGACGACGACGACGACGACGACGACGACGACGACGACGACGGCGGCGACGAACGACGACGACGACGACGACGGCGACGACGGCGGCGACGACGACGGCGGCGACGACGACGACGACGGCGACGACGACGGCGACGACGACAACGGCGACGGCGACGACGACGGCGGCGACGACGACGACGACGGCGACGACGACGGCGGCAGACGACGACGGCGGCGACGACGACGGCGGCGGCGGCGGCGGCGGCGATGACGGCGGCGACGACGGCGACGACGGCGACGGCGGCGACGACGACGGCGACGACGCCGTCGTCGCCGTCGTCGTCGTCGTCGCCGTCGTCGTCGTCGTCGCCGTCGTCGTCGTCGTCGTCGTCGTCGTCGTCGTCGTCGTCGTCGTCGTCGTCGTCGTCGTCGTCGTCGTCATCGTCATCATCATCATCATCATCCTGCTCTGAGTATTTACAAAGTAGTATACTGTTTCCACAGTGCATAGAAGCACAAGACTGACAGCTGAATCATCACACCACCAAAACATGATTAGATACTAGAAGTCATCTTGCTCTATGTACTGTAATATGTACTTACTGCAGTGTATGGAAGCACATGACTGACAGCTAAATGATCACAAACTGAGATGTGACTGGCTACTAGCACACTGATGTCACAATGCTCTGACTACTTACCACAGTGCATGGAAGCACAAGATTGACAGCTAAATGATCACAAACTGAGATGTGATTGGCTACTAGTACATTGACATCATCATCTCTATCTTCAGATCCTTCGCTTGTAACAACAATTCCAAGAATAATGTACATTACTCTGAGAACCACTCTGAAATGTAAAAAAACAATACTGCAATGTATATTTTATGAAAATTGACAAATTAATTTTTAAGTCAAATCCATGTCTATTACACACTAGCCCTCGAACAGGGCTGTGTGTTCGTTACATAGCCTAGGCTCATTCCTCTCACAACACAGCCCTTGCCCAGATACACTTAACAACTGTAGTCACTAGCCAGGGCGCCCGTGGAATGTCACCTCTTGCATCTCCAAATAACAAAATATTCCCACCAAACTTCATACAGATGATCTCTCTTTTCACAAAAGATGTTCTCAAAGTTTCATCAAAGAATGGCCGAATTTTACTGCCAATTTTGACCATAACAGTAAGTCAATGCGTCATGTTTTCAAGCTCTTGACAACTGTTCTCAGTAGAGGTCAAAGGTAACGAGTGGCAAACTTGGTGAAACAGGATGCTCCACCTACCTAGCGGTCTTCATAATAACATCTTTAATTTCAGTAACAATAGGAAGTGTATATTATTCGGAATACCACGTAGACTCAAGTGACTACGGTTGTGAAGTGTATCTGCGCAAGGGCTGTGTTGTGAGAGGACTGAGCCTAGGGTACTGTATGTAACGAACACACAGCCCTGTTTGAGGGCTAATAACACACTATACACAGTGAAAAGTGCTACAAAAATCTCATCTCCAAAAGCATCTCTACACTTGATAGGGGAGATAAAGTGCGATGGAAATTGCTGTCGGTTTTTATGGCGAACATGTATACTAATACAATTCACTTCTGATATAATGAGAACTTTTCAAGTTTTCTTTTATTTGCAATGCCCCCCCCCCCCCTCCCCTGCAACACTTCACATACTGGTAACATGAAACACAAACTGTATGCCAAAGTGCACAAGCAGATGCAAAGTTATCTCATGGTTGCATTGCATGCTCCTCAACTGTACAGTGTATGCATGTATTGTTTTACCCATGTCCTGCATTTGTTGCAAACTGAAATATATTGGAAGATGACAAATGCTCTTGTAAGGCATACAACTCTATCATATGTACATGAAGCATTCAACTTAGCAGCCTAAATTAGCCATTTACTCATTAAATTTAAAACATTTCAACCTTCCTTGAATGTCAACAACAATTACCTTTAATCTATCCTATGAGTTTCATTTCTTTTGAACCTAACCCAGACATGATAAGTACAGCCTAATGGACAAGCACTTTACAATAATTGCATATAATGAAAGTCCTTCAAAAAGTACAGTAACATTTTAAAAGGATTTTCCAAAGAAAAAATTCATCCGCTTCGAAATATGCACAAAATTTTGCTCTTTCAGGAGATGAGAACTGCATATTAACAGAATGTAGCAAATATTAATTTTCAAAGTAATGCATTTTTTTTATGTAGTCCATTATGGGAAATCTGTGATTTTGTCACAGCACATTAATTTGATAGAGCATTTGATTTATATATAATTTTGATGAAGCTGCAGGGAACATTACGCCAAATCATTTGCTGTAGCCTATACATGGAGTACCTACAGTAGGGTAATAAAAGATCTACAGGAAAGGCTAGTCTGGCATTGAACAGTGGACATGACCAGTCTTAGAGAGGTTTCTTGAGTTTACAATTACCACAGAGTTTGGGGGACATGGTCTGGAATATTTTCATTACTCTTAAGAGACCCCCTTGTGAAAAGCCACCAGAATATGTTACTAATACATAAGCTCACCTAAACTAGTGAGCAATCAGCGAAAACTTTTTCAACAGAATGAAAATGTAACTCCATTATACAGCTTTTACTATGTGCAAACAAGAGCACTTATTACCAGGTACATAGCAACGGAAGGGAAAAAGGACAGCTCCCCCTCCCCTGCCTTTGGACACATTTTTCGGCATTTTTTCCTATTTAAAAGCCATAAAAAGGCCTGTGAATTGCCACTCCCAGCAATTTGATAGGCATTTTTAACCAAAATTTTTCATACGCTTCGTACCACAACATGGTGGACTATACCTACATACAGTACAGTAGTCTGTCAACAGGTTTTACCTCTTCCTTGAAAAACTTCTGGCTATGTTTCTGCTCATTAATACCGACCAACCAAATATTGGCTGGTAGTCTACATTCTGACAAGAGCTGTCTGTCAAGTATTTAAAATACCATTTTCTACATTAGGGGTGGGTAAAAAGAAGTAATTACCTCCTCAAAACTGAAAACCTTGGAAGAATTGATGCTATCAAAAAGACATGGATTCCAATAAAAATACGGAGGATGAAAATGATGATGCCAATGGGAGCATAGATGGCTAGGAGCATGCCAGCTCCACCTCCATGAATTCTGTAGGATTAAAAAGATGGAGGTTACTTTTGAAACTTAAATAGTTACACTGGTTAATACCTAGTCACTAAGTAGGTCTACTACAGGTTAAAGTTCTCCCTGAAGAAGCAATTTTAACCATCATGATACAAAAAAGTTTCCTAACAAAAGAATGTTGCACGAAAAACTCTTTCAGAGAAACAATTTCTGCGCAGGGTGTTTACAGTACCTCATAGATACCACCGTGAATCAATAAAAAAGACATTCAGCCATTTTAAATTGAGTTTATCACATCATTTGATACAAGATTAACTAAGGTCGACTACTGCACCAATAGCCATTTATACCTGTAGGCATTTGTAAAGTAGAAACTTTTTCAAAGTTAAGGATGGCACATGCTTCCCTACTAAGTCCCCCCCTCCCCCCCTCACAATTTAGAAACAGAATTTTGCATTGTTGAATTAATCTGGCTTAGTCATTGCCCTGAAGCACCTGACATACTGCATGACTACAGACAATAGACTCAACACACAGTTGTGTCACTTACTGCTGCTGGTAACTGCTTAGCAATTCTCCCATATTATTCAATCCCACCCAATCCGTAAACATGATATCATGTATGATACTGTGTCTCAAGACTTCTAACTAAACCCTAATCTTTACTTGCTGTCAATCCCCCATGTACAATGACTTTGCACAGGGACAGAAAAGTGGGTAATTATGTAAAGTTAATTCCCCCCCCCCCCAATCACCCTTCCATTACATCTTTTGCAATGAAAAATCAAGTGTCACACAGTAGAATATCTTTTGGAAATTAAGTTTGAGCATTTATACAAGCCAGGCATAAGATTTCGACCAGTGCAAGAGCTAGAGTTCAACACCTGGTGACCTAAAATAACCTTTAAAAAATACCAACATCATAGTATCTCCTAAATATGAAGGGCACAGCTGGTCGACTTGAGAATTTTCAAGGTTTCTAATTCTTGGAATTTTGGTTCAAGGGGTAATGCAGAAACGCTACAGTATAGTTGTGTTGTATAGTAGACAGTGCCCTTTTTCATGATTGGTTCTTGAGGATCATGTGACAGTTTTTCTGACTTGTGAAATTTACTGATAGTAACTACATGGTTAATCTTGAATATATGTAATATTAAGTCCAAAATTTTATGAAAGTACTAAAGCCTTGAAGAGTTGAAAGAAGTAAGGCGTGAGAAATTGTGGACGATGCGCACTGTTTAACAAGAAATTTCTTAACTGGCTAACGATAGCCCTAATCCCTAACCTAATTCCTAACCCTAACAAAGAATACAATCGATACAATACAATGGCAACAGCCAATCAAGAAAAACCTTGTTAAACAGTGCGCATCTACCCGTTGAAGTTGTTGCTTCAAATTGATGGCTGGGATGACTGCCCTTGCCCTTTAAGTGAGAAGTTCACCTGTACTGTAGACTGATATCATAGGACACCAAATGGAATTTGATCTTCAATCAACTTAATTTAGTGGCATACTTCCCACATACTAAGAAGGTGAGGACCACAAGGGTGGGAAAACAGAAGAAATGTCATTACCTATGATTCTTTCATTAGTCAACCCAGGCTGCTAAGCATACCTATAAAGATAGAGGTGGGGCATTGACCGTGTAGTGAACTTACTGAACGTTCAATGGCCAAAATTTGTGATCGTTTAGCCATTAATCACATTTCCATGTCTTTAAATCTTGCTCCAATAGTATGGAGACTGTTTTGACTATGGCATGAATAGTTCAACAGTAGGAAGTACATACAAGGATTGGTTTGCAAAGGGCAACAGTTGACAGGTTAAACACAAGAGGCATTTTACTAAATGTTTAAACCCACAAGTGAAAGCTTTAGCAAGTGATCACCACACGATGAAAGCCCTAACAACTATGCACTTTGGGTTCCAAAACAAAGCTTAACCCTTTACCGTTGTTTGGGTCCTCTTGGACCCATGCGGAGAGCTCCGCTGTCACACATCTTTACTGTTTCACGCAAAGCTAGAAACTGCGAGTAGCTACCCGAAAATTCAGCCACAACAGCGAGAGAGGCAATAGCTTAAGGTCATGGGGTCAATGGCCTACGGAAGCCGACGCGGGGCCGGCTATGTCCGCTTTTCCGCCCACTCCCGATCCGCGCAAATATGCCCCGATCGGAGCACAACGGTAAAGGGTTAATCTAAAATACCTGCACCGCTCGGCTAAAGGTTTACGTGCACACACGCAGAGACAGTGGCATCAGCTTTGCAGTAAACACACTCCACAGGCTTATTTAACCCTTTACTGTTGTTTGGGTCCTTTTGGACCCATGCAGAGAGCTCGGCTGTCACACATTTTTACTGTTTCACGCGGAGCTCGAAACTGCGAGTAGCTAGCTACCCGAAAATTCGGCCACAACAGCGAGAGAGGCAATAGTTTAAGGTCACGGGTCAATGGCCTACGGAAGCGGATACAGGGCGGGCTACGTCCGCTTTTCCCCCCACTCCCGATCCGCGCAAATATGCCCCGATCGGCCTTTGGAATTACTCAATTTCTGAATTTGATTAGAAATTATATCAGGAACATGGAGAGAACCTTACACAGAAATATTTTCAGGAGAACAGGGTGGCATGGAGGAAAGTTGGCTAGGTTTGATTTTCGTAATTGCTAGCTAGGAAATGGTGCTTTTCGCGGTATCTGTTGGGAGGGGGGGGCATTTGTCCTCCTTTTCAGAAGAAGGTGGGTATAAATCCTCCCCTTTTCATTTCCATCAAAATTAGAAAATTGTCAGTTTCTTACTTAAAAAAGACACCTTTTGCCACTACATTTGAACTTAAATAAATGGCCTTTAAAACCTTTCCAATTACATCTTACAGAAGCCTTGAAGCAAGCTTTTGGCCCCCAAAATCCACTCATAACTTAAGCCTATAACAGCATCAATTTGGAGTTGGGATGTACAGTAGGCTCATGTAGCAGTACTGAGTTCTCCCTTTTTGAGTTTCTGGAGAAATCCCTGCTTTTTCCATCCCTGGCAATGGTGCTCAGCATGCTAGAATTCAAGAGGTAGCCTACATTTCAAGATGCTTACAGGCCACTGTCCCCATCATGAATTTTATTTTGAACCGTACATGACCTTGAGGTTTTCAGATATAAGGGCAACTCATTTTGTAAAAAAAAAAAATTTACTACCTGCCATTGCTATGTACAGTAATGTCCTCCTCAGACTACTACATTATGCTGAAATGAATACTGTGAATAGTCCCGTAAAATGTACCTCAAGTCAAAAAATTAAATATTAGACGGCATGGAAAGTGAATTCTTTCAGTTAAGCTCCCATCTTCATAGGACACCCTTGAGCCAACATATCAATAGGTTTGAAGTTTATTGACTCAAATTTAAATGGTATATTGTGCAATAAGAAATGTCATTCTTTTACTACTCTAATTACAATTTTTGTATGTCTTTGTTTTTTGGCAGGTTACTGCACATTGTACAAAGGTGTGATAAATCTCTTACGGGGTGATTTAATTAATTAAAACCCTCTCTTTGCAACATGCTATGCAAGGACGCAGGAGGTGTTCAAGGTCACGCACACATTTTTAATTTTTAAGGGAAAGAAAGCAGACCTGTAATGCGAGTTGTACTGTACAACAAGAAAGTCACAAAATACTGTTCAATGGACTAATTCGTTTGAATTGAATAATTTTCCACATTTTATATCTGGCTCAAGAATGTCCTATGAAGATAGGAGATGGACTGTTAAAATTCATTTTTCATGCTGTTTTATTATTTTTGAATTTTTGACTGGAGGTACACCTCCCAAGTTTTCTTCTGATCCAAAACAATGAGTCAATGCCTTTGATTTCTCATGCAATCCAGGAATCCACCCACACATTATTAGGTAAGAGAAAATGTCAACAAATATTGGTTTTATTTTTATTAAAGCTTGGTGTCACCCCAACAATGGCTTCATGATTTATCAAACCTGAGGTGGGAAATATTTCTGAAAAAGATTTTATGGTGCCAGCTAACTTCTAAGTCAAATGTTTAGGAACTTACGATGGCCCTTGAGTGTAAGGACACACATTTTCTCTACCAGTTAACTCATAAAGAACCTAGTAGTAGTAAATTTCCTTCCCGACCTGTAAACCCCAGCTCAAGTATTTCAATTGAGCAGTGCAAATAATTAAATATTTTCCTCTTTTGGCTGATTCCTCAGTTGGTTAGGTTTTTGTCAATTTCTTATTGTACTTTCTGGTTAAGTTTAGCAGTGACTATGTACAGCCATTTCTCCTGTTGTGGGCACTGTAAATTGTTTTGCCTAGTACCTACTGTACTACATAAATGTAGAGCATACCCTATTGGTAAACAGTTCTAAATTACCCCTACAGTAGAGTCACTCTGGAGTGAGATCTGCTCGGCCCTATTTATTTAGATTTGACAGTATCAGGCCTTCTATACTGCACACTTTTTTTGGCTGCTACAGTATTTGATGTGCACTAGCACTACGGCCAATGAGTAGCTGCCACATACATCAAGTAGTTGTGACAAGATATGATTACTGTACCCTGCATCTGTCATACGTCATTAAAACTTACTCTGCTTGTAAGGTGTTATGATATTCTGTCTATCAACCACGCAGGGAATGTTGACATCACCGATTGCTATGATTCTAAGGTTTCATGTTATTCCTCACAAAGTATTCAACTAATCAAAAAACACAATCTAAACAGAGCCATGACGAAAATGCATAGGTGTGTGGTACCGTATATATTGCTGTAATATATATGTATATATGTACAGTATATATTGCTGTAATATGATGTGTGGTATATATTGTGGTGATGTGATCTTAGTTTATACTGTCCCATAAAAAACACTTAAATATTATACAGCTGGTGAATGGACTTCTGTTATTTACATTTAATACTGTAAACACTGCACACAGCCAATCTAATTTATAACTATACATGTAATCTTTAAAATATGAAGACATTCCATTTACACGCACATCACAGTTTGCACCAGCAGGGCTGGAGGAATGCTTTTTCCAGTGAAGCAAAGATTACATTTCCCCCATCTTCCATTCATATTTTCTTGAACCAAAGTAACAAACTACGAGGCTTCATGAAATTTCCACTGAATTACAGAACAAATCTGGAGGAATGCTTTTTCCAGTGAAGCAAAAATTACATTTCCCCCATCTTCCATTCATATTTTCTTGAACCAAAGTAACAAACTACGAGGCTTCGTGAAATTTCCACTGAATTACAGAACAAATCTGGAGGAATGCTTTTTCCAGTGAAGCAAAAATTACATTTCCCCTATCTTCCATTCATATTTTCTTGAACCAAAGTAACAAACTACGAGGCTTCGTGAAATTTCCACTGAATTACAGAACAAATCTGGAGGAATGCTTTTTCCAGTGAAGCAAAAATTACATTTCCCCCATCTTCCATTCATATTTTCTTGTACCAAAGTAACAAACTACGAGGCTTCGTGAAATTTCCACTGAATTACAGAACAAATCTGGAGGAATGCTTTTTCCAGTGAAGCAAAAATTTCATTTCCCCCATCTTCCATTCATATTTTCTTGTACCAAAGTAACAAACTACGAGACTTTGTGAAATTTCCACTGAATTACAGAACAAATCAGTACTACAGGGGGTTATACTGTACCAAAGAGATTAGCATGCACTTAGTTGACTGTCAACTCAATGCTGTTTGATCAACTAGTTGAACCTTTACAATTTTTTACTGGTTTCAACTTAGTTAGCCCCTCCAACTAGTGAGACCTCCTTCTGATGTCAGGTCTATTGGTCAGAAATTATTCTATGTATCCTGCAGACAGTCCATATATTAACCCTTGGTGAAAGGGGGGGAGAGTACATTCATTGAATACTCTGGGCAATCAACAATAATACAAAAGAAATTCCTATGGAGGACACCTATTGAAAATAAAATTTAGAAAACCCAAAATTTCACAAATTTATACACTGTAGGCCTTATAAACATAGGTAATTGCCAAAATGAAAATGAGGGTACAGTAATATACATAACACAATAACTTTTTCTCTCTAAGGAAAAATTTCCAAGTCAAACACTGTACTCAAAGTGAATTTCCCCAAAATAACACACACAGACAGCTTCAAACCAAGCAAAGCGAGGATGTAAAAAGTTGAGTGCTCTCCATGACATCACAGGTCCCCTACCCTTCTGTCGGGCAAAAAATAGTGTAGTGTGTATAGCCACCTGAGAAGCAACTCTGATGTCCAATGTGATCACTACTGTACTGTCTTTTGCTCAATGTAAGAATGTGTGTGACGTATGTACGGTTATTCTAAGTTACCTAATTTGCATGTTATGTTTGTTTAGACACCTGTGTATGTGTATGATGTTTCTGTTATTTATGTAAATGAGCTGTAGTTAGTTGATCGTTTTGTAATAGCGATCACGAGCTGGCATTCTGGTGCCGGGCTTCCACCAAGACACAGTCGAGAAATATATGCACTCGTTTTGCACGCAAGACATCGTGTAATTCTCTTATTTACTGTTTTACCCTAAGTTCCGGCAACGCCTCACCCCTCCGCCGAATAAGGAATATTAAGGACCCTACTAAATACGCCGTCTTAGGACACGTTACACTCAACAGTAGGCGTGGCTTCTCTACCTTATTAAGACATCCTGTGAAATTAAGCCTTTTATAGTTTGCTTACATCATAAACCAAGACATCATCAACAGCAGACCATATTATTGAATTTAAAACAGAAATTGAACATGTGCATGATCATCAACCATAACTTCCAACATGAGAGCCAGCATCTCCAGGGCTGCCCACATTCCTATCTTAACCTTCTACAATATTTCAAGGTTCCTAGCAATTCTGTTTAATATTTTTTTCCCACAATAGTTGCACACTATTCATCAACAGAAGGTTAGATAAGGTTAGATACATTTTCATGCTGTGGCGGATCCAGGGGGGGGGGGGGGGGATAGGGATAGGGTATGCATGCCCCCCCACCAGGATGGTAAAAATTGTGTAGATAGCCAGACTTATTGTAGCCTAGGTCTAATTACATTTTAAAAATTGAAAGTTGTTACATTATTTGATTGCCATATTTTTGTGTCATTTTCTTCAATAAAATGGAAAATGTAAATTATAATGTATCTACCTGTATCTTCCGTATCATTTGGTAAATGCCCATTTTGTTTAGACATTTTGGCGCAGTGACAAATGCTAAATCTAGTGTTTTCGAGCAATGGCCGTTGGTATAAATGCTGTTTGTGACATCGCACATGTGTCTATGTCAATAGGTGGGGCTACGACTACTGTCCGATAACGGGCCAATCGTCGATACGAAGGCTTGTACGGGTATGTTGCAAAGTGTATAAGCGATAAGAGTTGAGATACGAATAAATAAATGAGAAAAGGGTTAAGTTCTGATTCAAGATGATTGGTGGTTTTATTCCGTTCGATTAACAGCTGGCAAAAAAAAAATTATAATACAGATTAACTCAGGTGCTCATCGTCTGAGATCTGCTGCACCAGTGTGTGAGTGTGACCAAAACATGCAAGCTTGGAGCTTTCATGTCTCGGGGATATCAAAACACATGCAGTCCCCTGATTGGTTAAATGTTGTGACGCACCAAATTAAATAAATATTAAGGAATGTGCTGATCTAAAAAATGACCAATGAGTGGGCTGTTGAGGGTGAAATTGGCCACACCTTGAAAATATGGGATACAGCATACAAGTGGAACTAGGGCGAGGTAGTTTGTCACGTTCACCGGTAACACTTGACAGGAAACAGGAAGGACCCAGGGAATCTCGGACAAAAGGAAGAGAGTTGCTCTTAAACAACAAGATGGCCTTCCTGTGAAAGGTCACGGAGGGTGCACCAGATGACACTACGTACAGTCTACACTTGACATACCTGTAGCCTAAAACGGTGTAACGATAATAGAGTACACCCGGTATTAAATTCACGTTGGCCATATAGTCCATTGAAGTAATGATTACCCACACTTTCAAGACCATGTTTTGAAAGCTTAAGAGTTTCATAGTGGCTCAAAATATTGAAACATTTGGCACCATGTTGCATCTCAGCCCCCTTTTCTTAGACACCCAGGCGGGGCAAGGGGCTCTGAAAATGAAGAATTCAGAAATCTGCCAATTGTAAGACCAGTGTACTGTGTGGTTTTGACAACCCATAAAATTACAAAATTACCAATCAAATTTCTCTAATAAAAGCTCCATATTCGTCATTATTCAATTCAAGAAAGCAAAATTTTCTGCACGCTCTGCGCGCCACAAATTGCAATTCATTAGCAGAAGTGCTCGCTCATATCTTCACTTGGGTAAACTTTTCAGAACTCTGGAAGTGACAAAATTGGAAATTTGCTACACTTGTGACACCAGATCACCAAGTGACACCCTTAACTATATACAGTGCTATTTTCATAAATTTTCATGAATAAAATTCCATACTTTATCCAATAAAAGCTCAAATAATTTTGTCGAAGAGCCTCATTACATAGGCATTGGATAACATTACTGTATGTAGCAACAACGATCTTTGGTCGCGCTCGCCCTAACATTTGCCAATAGAAAATGCAAATACTTCAGAAATCCCCTAACTGTTCAAATTTCCTTGCAGGAAACCTAGCATCGAAACTTTTTTGCAATACAAGTTCCATATTTTCAAATATTTGGAAAGGGCAAAAATTTCAGCACGCTCTGCGCACTGCAAATTACGCCCCTAATTGAGTGGTAATCACACTTAAAAATATGGTAAAATTCGGATGCTTGCCTACCACCCCCATTTCTCATTTCCTGAATTCTAATAGGCATCAGAGACTTCAGAACAGCCATACATTTGATGTCCCATCCACATGCAGATCCCAATTTACACCTTTCTAGTTTAGGACAGATTCATTGATCTAATTGGGGGTTATTGCCAAGTCACTTATTTATTTCCAGTGCCCAACTGCCCATTCTGGCCTGTTACATAAATGACTTTCCCCTTTATCTGGCAGTGCCCACAGCTTTTTTCCCTGCTGTGGGGCACTTTATCGTTATCCCTACTCCGTTCCATATTCGGAGCAATTACATGCATGTAACTCAACAAACTTATCATTTTCAAGCAGTGTTTGGACAAAAAGACCAATCCTGACACAAGAAAATGCAAATTTAACATTTTTGTGATGTCAATACTATTACAAGAGTCAGTCTCCCATCAATGATTCTTAGGTGAGGAAGGGACAAAAATGATATGAGACATTGACAGAGTAAAAGGCTAAAAAAATCCTGGGTGTGGTATAGTATGCCCAGCGTTTCCAAAGTCTATGTTCATACTTCCAAAATTCATGACTGACATTCCTACTGAGGTCCTAGAACATCTCAAGAAAGTAAATTTACAAATTATACTGAAGCTGGGCTATGCTGGAGCTCAAACAAAATTCTTACGGACTACCACAGTCTGTTTACCAGAAAGCCCATTGGGCTACTTCTTTCAAAAATATTTTTCCAAGTGCCAGTCAGGTCCCAATCAGGACACAGATATGAAAACCACTATCAACCATAAAGAATGCAATTTACAGCAGTCATCTATTTTAAAGGGGTGGAATCAGAGTTTGTATTTAATTTTTATCATTTCACAACTCTAATTCTCCAACACTTTTGTACTTTGACTTTGACTAAAACAAATGAGCCATGATCTAAAATCATGGTCTAAGATTATGATCTGGTACAGTTCACTGGAGAATAGATTTGCACCTGAGTGGAATTTTTTACCCCTAAAATATTCAAAAACTTCAATTCAACAGCGAATAACTCAACACCAGTGTTCCTCTAACCTTAAAGACCTCTTGAATGTTTCTATTAATATTCTGGCCAGCAATCAGTTCAGAAAGGGAAAATGAAATGCTCGAACAAAAAGCTGTCAAACTCTTTGCAGTAGGAAAAAAAGGAAGTATTATGCCATACTGTATATGCCACCCTTGCTGAATATAGATCAGAAAGACCAACTGTACAAAAATGATGAAAAAGGATATATAAATGGCCTGTTACAGAAAAAGTGTACCAGCACTCTGATGAATACAGAAGGATGTCATGTTTGAGCAGGTTTGGTTTTGGACAGGTTTTCAGGTGGCCAAGAAAGACTTTGCAAAAGTTCAATAAGCCAATCACCCAAAATGTCTTGAAAAAGCAGAGAAAAGCTTAAAAGCCCAATCCTCTCATCCCAAACATTTCCAATTCTCCTAACCTTCTTACTTAAGCCCCTCAACTGGAAAAAAGTCATGGTCGGCTCAACCTGAACCAATTGATTGGAAACTGGGTTGTAAAACTCTAAATAACTACTTAAAGGGGAAGTTTAAGCAAAAAATCAATTTTCACAAGTGAAAGACAAACTAAATCTACTCAGTGCGGTGAAATTTCCATTGAAATCCATTTCATATCTCGATATATTACTCGAGATATCAGCAAATGAAATTACTAGATTTGTGTTCCAAAGTGATATTGAGGGCAGGAGAGATTATATCACTTCCTCACATTGACAAGTGATGGTTTGTTTGCCTTTGTTTTTTTAGACTGTTGTGTTGACCTTGATGTTAATAAGAACAGGACCTCCCCATGATGATTGCAAAGTTTGAAAAGTTCTCATGCTACTTAGGCATTCACATTTTCCCAATATGGGACTGATACAGAGAAAATAGGCTGAACATTTTAAAGAAAAACAAAAGACTGCCCATTCATGTGGGTAAATGATGTGCTGGCTTCAAGATCACTGTTTGTTGAAAATGTGACAACTTTACTTGCTCATATCTTGAGAACAACAGATCGGATTTCAATGCAAATTTCACCAAAATGCTCAGAATAAGTTCTCCTCTAACATATCAAAATGTGGTTTGACCTTAAACCCTTCTTTTAAGCCCCTCCCACAACTGTCTAAAATTCATCCTCTTGCAGACACAATTTCAGTTTACTGCTTCAGCTTATTGCTTCCTTTAAGATCGAATTCATAATCAACAAAACTCACCTCTGTTCATTAAATAAATCTGTGAGCTCCATAACTCCCAGAGAAGAGAAAAGCCCACAATTTACCACAATGATGCTCCCAGAGATTAGTAGGTGGCTACACAGGGGTAACAATGATTCAGTCAAGCTCTGAGGAAGATACAAAGAATACACAAGCACTGTTTATTGGCTCATCTGCAACCAAAGTGTGCATTATAGTTCAAATATTAGAGTTAAAGTGTACCTCAGGTCAAAAAATTCGAAAATATATAATTTAGAGCATGAAAATAAATTCTAACAGTCCAAAATCTCCCATCTTTATAGGACATTCATGGGCTGAGATATAAAATGTCGAAGTTTATTCACTTAAAACAAATTGGTCCATAATTTGTGTATATCTCTTGTTGTACAACTCACAGAACCTGCTTTGTTTTCCTTTTCAATTAACTAAGGCAGCTATGCTGCAGAATCTCAATACTTTTATGCATGATCAATCTTAATCATAAAGGAGTGGAAAGATGTGTTAAAGTTTTTCATGATACAACAGAAAAGAGAAAACATCCTTTTGGTGATCAGGTACAGTATCACACATAGAAATGAAATATGACACAAACTTTCCATATCACATAGTCTACAGTACAGGTTGGTTAAGCTATTGTGGTGCACTGTCGTCATTCAAATATTTATAGCAGAGATTTAAAATATCCTGATACTGTACATTTATATACTAAAAATTGAAAATGTTATCAGTTAAAACAAAAAAATAAATAACGATACTTTTATACTAAAAATGATCTTTGTAAAGCACACTAACACTACAAAGCACAAGTAATTATCCAGCTAGATGGAAATCAGTCTTATAAGAAAAGAAAACTTTCTGACCAGTTCCAACAAAACAAGTTTTCCTATTATCTACCTCATATCTCTTATATGAAACCTCTTGGTGAATAACACAACTTTTAAAGGTTGAGAGCTACTGGCATCCTGTTTGGAAACTCAATCAACTGTAAATAAACTTCTCCATTACAAGACAATGGGAGTGTGTTCCCACTTGAGAATGACCAGGCCATCAGATCCGGTTCAGACCCCGTGCAGGGGATCAATTCCCAAGTGGGAACGCTCTCATTCCCCGGATAAGATCCTGAGAGCTTGATCGCCCCTTCGTGGGATCAGACCACCCGCAGGCGATCAAGAAAACAAGTAGGAACAAAAACGGGGGATCAAGGTGACCCGAGATCAATGACGTACTTCTGCAGCGAAGCTCCTCACGCCACACAACCTTGTGTAAACAAACCTGACCTGCACACATAATTTCAATGAAACAACTGGACTGTTACTTGAACAGGAGGAAGAGATCAGATCGCACGCAGGCGATCAAGAAAACAAGTGGGAACAATAACGGGGGATCAAGGTGACATGAGATCAATGACATACTTCTGCAGTGAAGCTCCTCAAACCACACGCACTTGTGTAAACAAACCTGACCTGCACACATAATTTCAATGAAACAACTTCCTGCTACTTGAACCGGAGGAAAAGATCAGATCTCGCGCAGGCGATCAAATGGGAACACTCATGTGGTTGGTCACAAAATTTTCCAGTTGATTGAGCTTAGGGCGATCAGCAAAGGGGGGTCAAGTGGAAACACGGCTTGACTGGGCAAACATCTTAGTCAGACCAGACAAGATCATCCAATTCCAATTCCTGGAATTTAGGCCTTATTTTCACAGAGAAATTCATGGTAGATGCCGGGATTTGCACCGTATCCCCTATTTTTTCTCCATCACTATTCATATCAACCACTCAAAGGAGTGACTAAGAATTTTTATTCGAATTATCTATGGTTTTTCCTATTCTCTATGTCACGTCATCCCTAACAGTTACCCTAGATGCTTGACTTAACAGAGGCTTGATGCCAAAGACAAAATAGCAGACTAAAACACACACAATTGCATGGTGGGAAAAAAGGAGTATGAAACAATGGGCAAGAAAGAAACTTTTCTTTTGCACAACTTTTTGACCACTTGACAGAGAAAAAATAACTAAATTATCAACCTATCAGATTATCAAGTTAAGATTCTGACTGTTATTGTACAAAAGTATGCTCTACAAGATACTATGGTCGAAATGTAAACTCTGCCAAACATGGCCATGCTGAATAGGGTTTTAGCTTACAGCTGGCAACCGGCTAGTGTGACAATATCTCAATATATGTTATGTATTGAGATAAAAATGTTTTTATGATGACCTTGAACACTTCCTGTTTGCTTGTACAGCATGTTGCTCAGAGAGGGCTTAATTAATCACATCACCCCATTCGAGTTAAAGTGCTATCACACCTTAATAAAAGGTGCAGTAAATTTCAGAAAAACAAAGAAATATAAAGATTGTAATTTGAGTTGTACAACAATGACATCACAAATTATTGTGCAATATACCTATGGCAGAGTTGCACAATTTATTTCTGTTTTGATCAATTGGATTATTAACATGGTTATTTTTATTTATTAGTATTGTAGTAACATTTAATACGAAGAGACATGGTATTTATAGTGGAGGTATGGTATTTTAATCTGTTTTTGATCAATTATACTGCATTTTGGGGTCTTTACCCTTGTTTATAATTACTCGAGGTACTGTAGTACAATCTGGTACAAAGACACTGCTTTGTTTTTTAAGTTGGGGGATGTAAGGGAGTTCATAGGAACCCGTCTTGTTTAACAATGGGGGGATTACGTAACAATGATAAGAATGCGTCAATTTAACAAGGCGAGTTCAACAATGGGGGAATTACTAACTTTTTTTCACCAGAAAATATACCGGTCTGAAGAGATCGCCTCTGCAGCCACTAACGGCATTGCCTCTGAACAAAGGGCGCACCTCTTCATTTTGAAAAAAATTAAAACACTACCACGACTCGTCTTCAAAACAACCTTCATCCAAATATGGCACCTAAAAGCGAGCTTAAATAAGCACTGAGTTCTAACCGCATGGTGACCAGCAACTACACCGTCTGTCTCCCGATTATCCAACTGTCAATGATATGGCACCAAATCTAAAAGATTTGCTATCTTTATAAAGGGTCCCCCAGACCCGGAGTCGGAGGAAAAATACAACGATATTTTGTTAGATGCGCTCTTAGCTGCATTACTGACTCTCATGACAAATCCTGCCATTGTGAAAAGGCCACTACTGATGACGTTGTGCCGTATAGAGCCAAGAACAGAAACCGGTCTAGTTGGTTTATAAAAAACCGCTAAAATGTCAATTTGAGAACGACTCATATTCCTCCAAAAGAGTGGAATTTAAAGCTTTTGCTTAAATCATGCATATAGTGACATGATGGGTGCTATTCCCGAAAAATAAAGCATTTCACCGACTTGGTAACGTCAGATAGTGAACCGCCTACCCCCCACTTCACAATACGAATTATTTTAAATGTGCGTCGGGCCGGGGAATGCATGTTTTTTTAATTCAAATATTTGGAAGGGATATAAAAAGGGGTGGATTTGAAATGTAATTTAGTTTGATTCATAGTATTGGTGCAGGTTGGTTGCACAGTGTCTCGACTCCAGCGGAGACTTACATTGATTCGGAATAAAAGAGAAGAACAAATAACAACGACATCGCCTGTAGTCCCGTCTCAGTTTTTGCGTGTGTGTCTCAGTTTTTCTCCGTCCCTGCGTGATAATTACAGTGAAAAAAATTCCTAATGCTTCGCCTGGTCAAGATTTCACACACACAAATCCACATTAAAAAATTACAGGCAATATGAAGATAGTCCTGAATCATTAAAAACAGGATAGAAGTAAGAGGAAAGGAGATTTTTCTCATGCTAGCAGCATGAAATACACCTTGAAAGAATGTGAAAGATTTTAAATCTGATGGAGTGAACTTTGCTTCAGAAAAAATTTTCTCTCCCCAAAAGACGCAGTTTTAGCAATTGACTTGAGACAAATGAATATTTTTGAGGTTGAAATATGTGCATACATTATGTAGACATAACTGTATTACCAAAAACTAATTCTTAAAAACATGAAAACATGTTATGTTTATTTTAGTGAAAACTCGACAAGTATGAAATCTGGAAACATCCGAAGTCAATCTACTGTACGTGTCCATTTGGGTATGTGTTTATACTGTACGGCAATGGTAAGTATAGAATTTCTTGCAGGTGTTTCGCGGTATTTCTGGGCATAAGTTTAGGAACGTTGTGGATCCACACACACTGCGTTTTGTTATTTGGTATAGAAGTGGACTGATGTTGGAGACATGCATTGCGGGAATTGTTTCTGGAAAAGTGTAATTTAACAAAAGCATGTTACGGAAACAAACAAAAGCAACTTCATTTCAACATAACTGTAAAAAGGGGGGGGGCAGTAAATACATCTTGGTAGCTTCAATAGCCATCTTATTTTGCTAAGATCAGAAGGAAATAGAAAAACGCTACCCGGGTAGAAATTTCCTACCCGAGTAGTAACAACGTTGGTCGGGTAACCAGGTACAGTACCTGGTGCAAATACTGGATTCTACATTGCTAATAGGAACTTCTCCATTTACTTAAATTACAGTAGTTTCTTCCAACTGCCAATTATTATTCCTCAAAATTTCCCAGACGAAAAATTTAATGCAATCTATAATGCAAACAGGGAATATCATCTTATCCAATTTTTCTTAGCATATTCTACAGGATAAATGATTTAACAACTTGCAATTAGTGGAAACTTTATTTACATCCCACCATTCCAAAGATCCTTTTGGGTTTTCGCAAGACAATGACTCTGTACTCAGTAGGCGGATATCAATGAATTGTTATGAACTTAGTATTGCTTACCAAAGGAAATAAATTCATCCACTTACGCAAAGCGTGACTAGTGTAGATTTCATAATTTTTTGAAGGGTTGCGTCAATCACTACTCCGGGTTAATTTTTATGTTATCCTTAGGGTATCAGTTACTGCATGCAGTTGCTTACCCTTGTTGAAGCTATCAAATGATTCTAATCATTACTTTTTCTGCAACTGATTTTTAATGTAAGGACACCTACCCGATACTGAAAGAATTGTTCTGTTCAATGAGAGATGCTGCACATACAGTATACTGTAACACATATTGGCAGATTAAATGGTCCCTGTTCCAGGTGTTTTCCAGCGGTCAAAATTCATTGAGTGATGGTGTTTACGATTCAGAACAGACAACAATGTGGACTCAGCATCAAAATAGTATGAAAGACTGTCCAGTTTCATGATTGGCTGTTGGGAGTCATGAGACATTGTTTGTTCTCTTCAAATGTGAAATTTACTAGAAATAACTGCTATTTTTACATTAAATAGGCAATAGTAAAGTTATAAAATGTAAAGGAAGATACTTCAAAGAGAAATAAGACCAAAATTGTGTTATTTAGTTTCTTCTTCAAAATAAGTTTGGGAGGACTGCTCTTGACTTTTAATCACTCACCGATATTATCAATATGATTTTGTTCATGTCTTCAGCAGGGTTCATCAGTGACAGTACGGTGGGAAAATAATTTAGGCTTTTAAGTCTTGAGAGACTGCAACATGTTGGTTGTGGTTAAATGTTGTTTCAGTCAATGTATAACCTAAGGACCTACTACACAGAGCAAAGTGCAATGGTTTGTAGTGTGTAGGGCCTGACTGAAGACTATTCTAGGCCCTGCCTCAATACCCCTTTCCTACCTTAAGATATTGTCAAATTAACAATTAAGATATTGTTAAATGTAATAATCGGTTATTATGAATCATAGCGTAATCAGTCAGACACTTGCATAAACCCAATTATGACTGGCTAAAATCAGACCACCACATGTTGTCCCCATTCGTCCAGGCTAAAGTCACAATTACAGATAAAGAAAATTCATCCTGGTCTAGCCTTTATACTTGTAAATAGGCCTTGTGATTTATGACCTCTGAAGTTAACCCTTTAACGTTGTTTGGGTCCTTTTGGACCCATGCAGAGAGCTCGGCTGTCACCCATCTTTACTGTTTCACGCGGAGCTTAAAACTGCAAGTAGCTACCCGAAAATTCGGCTACAACAAAGAGAGAGACAATAGTTTAAGGTCACGGGGTCAATGGCCTATGGAAGCCGATGCGGGGCGGGCTACGTCCGCTTTTCCGCCCACTCCCGAGGCGCGCAAAAGATCAGAGCACAAAGGTAAAGGGTTAAGAGGTCCAAAATTAAAAAGGCCTAAATGAGACATAGGTAACCCACACTTCTTGTGTCTATATCTTTATTTTAGAATTTACCAACTTAGTTAGGCCTAGATGTGAGATAAGACTCATGTTAGTGATGGTCCACCATTCATACAGTTCTGTTGGCAAGTTTTCCACTAATTCAAATATAAGTCAGGCTATACCCATAACTTAGTTTCCACACAGGGGCTACAATCCTGGACAAAATTATCTTGGGCAAATTTAATCGCACCACCAAAATTGATGTTTTTTTGAGGGTGAATAAAAGTTGTGTCAGGTCTAGAAGTACGGTGTCCAAATAATTTTGACCAGGAATGTAGGCCCACGGCTGTGAATGTGATCATTGAGAATCTAGATCACATTAATTTCTTTTTACAAATAGGGGTCTATTAAAGTGCCCAATACCTGGTAGAGGTCACTTCCTCGATCATATAAAAAATTCAATGTGGACAATCAAAGCTACCAATAATCTGATAATGGGGGCTTTTTCAAATATTGGGGACAAGTCTACCATTCTGTTTCCTGGGGATCGCTGCCCACAATATTTCTCAAACTGAAAAAAAATTGGAAACACTCACCTGAATATTTAGTTTACCATGAATTTGTACAAAATATTGCCCATGTGAGCCAAGTGGGGTGAGAAAACCTGTTTCATTTTAGGCCTTGTTGAATATTTTTCTGATCTTTTCTTTTTTTTTGGGGGGGGGGGGATAAGGCTTTGAAAGATGCCATTTTATTTGGGGGCAAATTTTGAAAGTCGGATGTTCGGTTATCTAAGCAAATTGTGTTGTACAACACTAGTATACAGGCACAAAATACTTTTATAAGCTGCTAACCGAATGTCTCACGAATTTTTATTTCTTGATTTGTTCATGAAAATCTGACTTGGACTGTGATGCTTTCTAGTCTTCTTGCAAATTAACGATGAAAATTGGATATTCAGCCATTTCGAGTTCTAAAGTTGTAAAATTTGAAGCAAAGCTTGGGGGTGATTGTTTTTTTTATAGGCTGTTAGAAATGTGTAATTAAACATGCCAAACTTTTTAAGACGTAATTAAATGGTTACTGGATTTTTTCTGAACACTTCACAAAACTCATATTTTGTGAATATTGAGGGGGTGGCCTTCACTCTTCCTCCACTCCTCGTATGCCTATGTTCACTGCTGACAAGCCTAGGCTTATGTCTCATCTAAGTTGATTCAACTCAACTGATATATCCATGCACCCATATTTATGCCTTAAATCAGTGTTGAGCCGATTACAGAGATATCGGAACTTGCCAATAACAGATAACTCAAAGTTAATATCGGCCTGATACCGATACCGACAACAAAAAAAAAAAACATCTCCCTAATCACAACATGTTTTGTTACAATTGAAAAATTAAAATTTTAACACTACTGCACCTTAAACTTATTTTGAACTAAGTCTGCATGTTTCTGTAACTTTGTCTCTGTGAAAAATTTTCTGTGTTTCTGACGAAGTGTTTAAAGCAATCAATTACGATGTATTTGATGTAAAACACGCGCCAGCCAAGAAATCCCGTTCGTAACAAGCACATTTCGTTACCTACAGCCAGACTGTAAACTTTTTTTTGTGCGCGGGGAGAGTGAAAAAGAAATGGAAAACGTGCGCGGATTGGAAAACCCAGCATACCAAAACATATGCCGTTCCGCAAGTACAGTATGCCACACGTATAGCCACATGTGTATGTACTGTACAGTGGAATTCCCCTAGCTGTACTACGAAAAAAACTTGAGTGCGGCATACGTACGGCCCGCACCTACAGCATACCCCAGGTGTTCTCAGCATATACATACACAATACAGTATAGAGAATGTGTATATGGATACTGCTGATAATGATAAGACTCCCTTACACACCGCTGATCGTTCACTGGTTACGATAGTTCACAATTTATGTCTTCATCCGGTCGGGTTTGGGTTTTTTCGTTTGTTTGTCTGTGCCCGTTTCTACGCACGTAAAAAGCGGTTACGATACTTCATGAGATAGTACATTTTGTCTCAGGCATTGGTCTCTTGAGTTAGCTCTTTCGATCGAACGTTCGCGATCGTGAACGTTGAGCATGCCGCTCTGCTGTACACAGTGTTGGAAATCCCCATTGAGTTACTGTTACTGCATGTGGTGAAATTCACACAGTAAAACTCCATTGAGATTTGTCACGAGATTCCGAAGAATTTGACTTGCGTAAACGGACAACGGATTTGTATAGGGTCATTCCATATGAAATCAACAAATGGCTTGGCTGGTCAAATCATAGATTTGGCTAATTTTTGGCTCATTTCTGGCAGTATGTGAGTTAGGAGGAAATCCCAAATTTGAGCGTTCTCAGCCATGTACTTTTCGAGTTACGGCCTTTTAAAGTTCCGGTGCCATGCCCACTTTTTGAGGTCTCGGGAATGTCGACTTTCTGGGGACACAACTTTAAAGCTTGCCAACTTTTTGAAGCAAGCAGGTATAGACCTAAAACTAACTCTCTAGACCTAGTTTTGGGTGTAGATTTCGAAACTGAGGTCAAAATGATGATAGCATAAAACAGATTTGAAAATAACAGCTCTCAAAAATTGGATTTTTCACATTATGGATTTTTCTAGGCCATTTTTGGCCGAGTCCTGCTCGAAATGTAGGCACACTAGGGCCACCAAATTTTTAGAATATTATACCCCTATAAAGGTTATTTTCATGCACAAATATGAAGGCCACATGTCATCCACTTTGGAGGATAATTGGGGTGAAAGTTGTCATATCGTCCAATTTGCAATAAATGTGACCTGAAACTTGGGTCAAAATGGCAGCGTCACCAAGTGATTTGGAATTTAATACTTTGGTATCTTCAAGGACCATCTATGAGCTACTCCTAGCAAAAAATTCAACTTTGGTTCCTGACTCAGAGTTAAAAATTAAACACCTCAAAGTGTGGACCTTTTTCACTTTGGGATTTACATACAGATACTGTATATTGTGGGCATGAACACAGTAAACATATTGTATTTTGCATACTGCACAGTTTGAGCTTGAAACTTAATTTCATCAAAGGAATTGGAAGTAGCAAATATGGCTCAAGAGAATAATATTTCTAATTTTTCCCCTTCAACTGTATTGAAACTGGTACAAAACTACTCAGCATGCAGCCTTCCAGTTATATGTTGCATACTGACTATACATAACCAGCAGGGCTGGAAAAAAAGTTAATTTCCCTGCAAGCAAATCAAATTTCCCAGCCAGCAAATCAAAATTTCCCAAAGACTTCACATGTTTACATAGAAAAGTAAACAAATTTCCCTCCAAATACCAAAATTTCCCTGCAATGACATTCCCAAATTGCTGGTTTTTTCCAGCCATGATAACCAGCACTTAAAAAAAAGTGCACTGTACTGTACATATACTGTACAGTACAGTATACTGCACAAAATATTAAAATACATCAAATACTGTAGCTTGGAAGTCAAAAAGATCATTATTTGGAGATGATTAATATTTGACTTGTACTCAAATCAAATTATGTGAAATTTTCACTTAAGATTTAAACTATACACTGTACATTTATACTAAAAGGAAATTTGTGCAACCTTCCAAACTAGAGAGTTGCAGCTACAGTACAGTATATAGCAACTCCCTGCCTAAATACATTTTTTAGGAAAAGCCCTAATGTTTTTTAACACTGTGCAGTTGGTGAATGCACTTTGATTGACAATTCAAACAATATCTACACTCTGGTTGTTAAACTATGACTTGTATAAAATATGAAACCCACATATGTCCTCAAACAATTTTAGCTCATAAATTGCACACTTCTTTTTTTTTCTTGGAGACCTGTACAGACGAGTATGTATCCAAGAGAGGTCCCTTTGTTAAAATTAAGAGAGGGGCTACAAGTTAATTTAAATGGTAGGGAGAATTGTAAAAAGATATTTTAAGAGGGAAGATGTTTCCACTTCATCTTGGGTCAGGTTTGGTACTAAATAACCTGGTGAGTTGTAATTTGATATTCCCATTTTTAAATATTCAGGATCTACACAAAGTGAAAAATTATCTTTCGTTGATAATACAAGTCAGAAAATAATGAACCACTTCAAAATGAGGTAAAGATTTAAGATTTCATTTAGATTTTTACTGCATAGTGCATTGTGCACACAGAATTTACTGTGGTTGTCTGTGCTTGTTGAATACTACTGTAGATGCAGAATTGCAAGCATTGTATTTTAATAGTGTAGTGTACATACGTACATATTTCTACCTGACACTTAGTTTTGTACAACTTTTAATACAGTTCAAGGGCACTAAATTAGTAAAATTGTTCTCCAGATCCATTTTTTACACTAAAAATTCCTTAAATAAAAGTTCCAAGTCAAACTGTATGTGTTTTATATGTATAGGCTCACACATTGTGTACATACATACAGTGTACAGCATTTAAATCTCAAATGAAAAAGGTCCACACTTTGAGGTGTTTAATTTCTAACTTTGAGTCAGGAACCAAAGTTGAATTTTTTACTAGGAGTAGCTCACAGATGGTCCTTGAAGATACCAAAGTATCAAATTCCAAATCACTTGGTGACGCTGCCATTTTGACCCAAGTTTCAGGTCACATTTATTGCAAATTGAACAAAATGACAACTTTCACCACAATTATCCTCCAAAGTGGATGACATGTGGCCTTCATATTTGCGCATGAAAATAACCTTTATAGGGGTATAATATTCTAAAAATTTGGTGGCTCTGGTGTGCCTACATTTTGAGCAGAACTCGGCCCAAAATGGCCCAGAAAAATCGTTAATGTAGAAAATCCAATTTTTGAGCCCTGTTATCTTCAAATCTGTATAGCTATCACCATTTTGACGTCATTTTTGAAATCTACACCCAAAACTAAGTCTAGGGAGTTAGTTTTAGGTCTATATCTGCTTCCTTCAAGAAGTTAGCAAGCTTTAAAGTTGTGTCCCCAAAACGATGACGTTCCCGAGACCTCAAAAGTGAGCATGGCACCTGAACTTTAAAAGGCCATAACTCGAAAAGTACATGGCCGAGAATGCTCAAATTTGGGATTTCCTCCTAACTCATATACTGCTATAAATGTGCCAAAAATTAGCCAAATCTATGATTTGACCTGCCAAAATGTCCAGAAAATTTGTTGATTTCATATGGAATGACCCTATAGCGAATTGACTATAAATTGCACATTACGGTGTGTGGACTCTGCTATGGATGTGTACGTTAATTGTTGAAAGAACACAACAAGCAAGCACTCAGTATGTTGTTCCAAACTACTGCTTCCAAACTGAAAAACATTAGGATTGAGCAAAATATTTTATAGACTACGAACTGCGGGGCTTGTGGCGTCGTAGATCTAGTTTGTGTATCATCACTCACTGCAATGAATTTGTTGAATGTTTTATGTTCAACACAATGCTCTGTATTTTATTTAAGTGCGTAGTAAGTACTTTAAGCTCTTTACTGTGGAAATGATGAAATGCTTGTTATCGGTTGCCATTATCTGAGACGGCCCTCATTTGTGGCGGTACCGATATCTTAACGATAACGCTATTATCGACCGATACCGATAATACTTATCGAGAGATCCTCTCTCGTCAAATGACAAGAAGGGAAGTAAATCGTCTTTCTGGGGACACTTCACTATCACTCATACTACTATCCTAATCAGGTGGCCTCTGCATAGGATATCCAAATGTTGCATGAGAGTTGCATGTGTGGGAACAGCACTCAGTTGCGCCGAAAGTTGCTTGGAAAATCGCGCAACTTGTTGAAAGTTGAATCGCAAGCTGAATCGCATAAATGGGACTCGGGGTTTAACTCAAAGCCTTTCTTCTCTTTTTCTTCAAAATGGTGAGACATCTGAAAGGACATTTATACACCGCGTACGTGCCGTGTGATCAGTCAGGTCCTCAAAGAGTTCATAATGAAATCCACTGGCTTTGGGTGACTTATGGCCCCCGCAATAAGACTCTCTGGGAGGTTATTTCAATCCCGCATAGTATTAGGGACAAAACTGTACTTAAAACAATTAGTCCTAGCAGAGGGGGGGAGGGGGGCGAAAGTGCAAAGCATGCACGTTACGAGAACAACGCATAGGTTTACACAGATAAGACGGGGATGTTAGCTTGGCCGTAAATACCTTTGGCAAAAATTATAAGTCTGCAATGTCTCCGGCGGTCAGACAAAGTATGTAGACCTAGATCTTTGAGGAGTACAGTCATAGAGCCAACTTCACGGGAGTACTGGCCGGCTATAAACCTAGCAGATCTTTTTTGTACTCCCTCCAATCTATCTTGGAGTCAAATCTGATGTGGATCCCAGACGGAACAAGCATACTCCAACAAGGGCCTTAGTAAACCTTTATTGGCCGCCAATTTAACATCTTTGGAACAAAATGAGAGGTTCCTGCGTAATAAGCCTAAGATCTTATTTCCCTTATTACAAACAAGTTGGATATGTTTGCCTTAGCTGAGATTCTTAGTGATAGTCACCCCCAGATACTTAATTGAATCCACCCTGGTCAGATTAGCCCCATTAAGAGTATAATTATAGATTACTGGGTTATGCTTCCTAGTAACAGACATAACATTAAACTTAGCCGGGTGGAATCTCATACCCCAAGTTTTGGCCCACTGGCCCAAGTTTATAATGTCCTTCTGTAACTCACTGCAGTCACTGGGATTATTGATGACCCTATAGCAAACACAGTCATCAGACAACAACCTTACTTCAGAAGAAGCAGCACTAACAATATCATTAATATAAGACAAGAAAAGTACTGGTCCAAGGACAGACCCTTGAGGACACCGGAAAGGACTGGAGCGGAAGCAGACCTAGTACCATTAACAACAACTGATTGTGAACGGTCAGCAAGAAAGTTATCAATCCGATTTACGACTTGCCTAAACACCCCCAAGGAGAATAACTTCGTCTTAAGTAGTTCATGAGGAACTGTATCAAAAGCCTTCTCAAAGTCCAGGATGAAGACATCAACTTGTTTATTTTTATCTAAGGCGGAGGTCCAATCGTCCACAACGGACAGTAACTATGTATCACAACTACAGTATGATTTTTTCTAAATGCATGCTGTTTAGAGTAAAGGCTGTTATTCGCTTGATAGTGATCCATCATATTTGAGCTGATAATATGCTCAAGTAGCTTACAACATATACAAGTAAGAGAGACAGGGCGATAGTTGGATGGGAGAGAGCTATCGTTCTTCTTAAAAATAGGACAGATGTTTGCCTTTTTACAGTCCTTGGGGACTTGACCACTGTAGATTGATTGCTGGAAAAGATGACTGATCATTGGAGCAAGATCAGTAGCAAGCTCTCTAAGAACCCATGGGTGTATATTGTCAGGACCCATGGCCTTACTAATCTTAAGGTTTTGCAACAACTTTTCAACCCCAAATGTAGAGATGGAAATATCGGCCATTCTACTACAGATAGGTCTTCTCTGTAGAGGGACAGAGTCAAAG
This sequence comes from Holothuria scabra, assembly GCA_037179385.1. Classification (NCBI taxonomy): domain Eukaryota; kingdom Metazoa; phylum Echinodermata; class Holothuroidea; order Aspidochirotida; family Holothuriidae; genus Holothuria; species Holothuria scabra. Next base: position 13,034,614 of record CM074194.1, read on the forward strand.
GAGTCTCTAGTAAAAACACTACTGAACTGGCTATTCAAGGCTTCAGCCTTATCCTTATTTCTATTAGCTATTTTACCACAGACCTGTAAGGGGGGGATACTATGATTATCTTTCCTCTGACCATTAATATACCTCCAAAAGGGTTTGGAGTCATGAGTAATATCATCTATCATGCCGTTAATGTATTTCCTATGAGAATTGAATACCTCCTTCTTAATACTAGCACGAAGGTCAACCCACTTATTGTAAAAATATAATTTGTTAGTCTTCTTGTACAAAGCATGAAGTCTTTATCATCCTACAGATATAATCAGTGACCCAGGGAAGAGATTTCCTAGTTTTAGAAAGTTTGGACGGGATGTTTTTTTTCACAGTTCTCTAGAGAAAAGACCTAATGAGGAACCAGTTTTCTTCAATAGTATGACTATCTTGTCTGCCATTTAGGTAACCAGTGGCAAAATTTCTGGTTTCATACCTCATAGTGTCATAATCCCCTTTGGAATACTGTCAGATAAGTCTACGTGGTTGCTTAGGCCTAGGGGAAAAGCACCTCAATTTACAAAAGATAATGTCAAGATCGCTAAGTGGGTCAAAACTGCTGACTTCAGAGTACAGGTTGGGAGTATTAGAAATGACTAAATCAAGAGTATTGTTACCTCTAGTGGCAAATTTAACAAGTTGATCTGCAGCAAAATCATCAACAATGTCAACAAGGAGTTGACCATTACTGTTGGTGAGACAGGTCTCATTTTCCTTATTCAATCTAGTCTCCCAGTCAATGAGCCTAATATTAAAGTCACCTAGTACATGGAATGAGGGATTTTTATTTCTATGATTGATTGTAATGTTATGCAGTTGGTCACGAAGAAGAGAGATGTGATCAACATGGGCATCAGGATCCCTATACCAGGAAGCAACATAATGCTGACTCCCATTTATAGAAAAAGCAGCCCAAACTGACTCAGACCCATTGGAAAGAAAATTTGCCCCAGTGGGGGCTAGGTAATTTTTAATAAGCAGCATAGCACCACCACCTCCAAGGGTGCGGTCATTTCTAAAAACAGTATAATTCAGGCAATCTGGAAAAAGCTCCCTATCCGTAACTGAATTGTCAATTTAAGTCTCCTGCAATGCAACGATATCAGGTTCAGCAGAATTAAGGAGGGACTGGAGATCAAGTTTTTTCCCTCTCAGACCATTTACATTAACAGACATAAGGCTTATCCCCTTTCTACAATGTACTATAGTTGGTTTATTTAACCTTTACCTTAGCTTAAGTTCACAGGGCATTAACGTAGAGTTTAACTGACCATGGTGCAGAAAACATTAAATAGCCTATCCAATATAACCAAACCATCAACACCTAAAAAGCCCAGAAACAAAACCTCCATCCTGCTGAAGCCCCCCCCCCCCCACATAGGCTAGGCTATTCTACTACTACTACTACTAGGTCTAGGCTAGGCCTACTGGCTATGTACACAGTACTGTAGGCTGGTTACAGTTAGTTTCCGCCCTCGCTACTTTCCGCCCCTCAAAAACGGTGTTTTCCATCCCTTTTATTTTTAGCAGAAAACATCTTTTTGGAAGGCGGAAAGTAATGGAATGGAATGTGATTTCAGTGGTACTTCTGTCAAATGAAGATTCCATCAACATTTTCTAAAAGTTTCAAACGTCATCGATGTCTTTTACTATTCAATTCGACACCCGTAACTGCCATGTTGACGTCTTTCCAAGCAACAATCTTACTGTAGACTTTAGTATACTTATACGTACTTACGTACAGGTATATGGTATTCAGTGCTGTGAACAACTGTTCACATATTCAGCGTAAGTCTACCTATAGACAAGCGGACTATTTATACGTAAAAAAATAAAACTCCGTGACTAGACTTGACGTTTAGAAAAAAGGTGGTAAAATTCATTCTTTTTGATGATTTTTGATGAGGTTACTGAAAATTTTTTAGGTCTAGCCATAAATTTCGTTGCTGCCTTGTACTTGGATTTGAAAATTGAAGTTAACTGTTATTTTTGTCACATGTCAGTTCAAACATTACTTTCCGCCCCAAGATTTTTAGGGGCGGAAAGTAACGGGCGGAAACTATCGAGGGCGGAAACTAACGGACCCCCTGTAGGCTATAACAATCCAGGATGACCTGGCACTGGATGGTTCCCCCTCCCTTCCTGAATACAATACCTTGCCTAACGTTAGAGTACCTAGGCTAAAGGCCTATTACGCTACGTAACTGACTACTGAGTCTGAAGTGAAGCATTTGGTTCTCAAGCCTTGGTCGTACTTACCGTTACTAGCCTACTAGTACTACTACTAGCGAACTAGGCCTACGTAGGTCTAGGCTACATGTATTTAACCTTAGGCCTAACGACGTTAGGCCTACTAACGTTAGTACTACACTAACGTTAAGGGCCTACAGTATTACACATGACTGGACCGTTGTGGATCCTAAACAGTAAACTTTTCAATGAAAATGAACCCTGATGAACATTCCCTTTAAACTCACTTTCGTGGAAATATTTTAAAAAAGCTGTAAATAAACCAACGTTCCAGACAGAGCGAAGTAAGCAGGGCTACAACCAGGGCTTTGGTTCACGCGTAGGCTCGATACATTTCAGATGCAACACTTGACTACATTGATGAAGACAATAGTGGCGAATAAATGTTAGCCTACGTCCGACCCTTACCTTCATAGCGCGCTGTGGCAGTCTGTGGGGCACATATTCGTTCAGGTAGCATTTTTTTCGGATTATACAATGCTCCACATTGAAATGCTCCATTATTATTTCTGTAAACTGTATGAGTAACTTTTAAAGTATTATGAAACCCAATAAATGAAAAGAAATGCAACCATGGATCAGCAAATAGTGACCTTCAAATTTCGGACTTCGAGTGGGTTGTGTAGCCTGTATTATTTTTTTTTCTTTTATTGGAAGGCGAGCCCAGCGCACTGGCTCACCCGTTTTAAAATCGTTATTTCAGTTATAACTTTATAGCCTGTATTTTGTTATTATCTCTAAAAATTCGAAACTCTTTATTTTGGGCCCTGAACAGAAGTAAATCTGGGGCCCAAACTAAATGGGAATCTAAATGGCAAATGACAAATGAAAGTCTAAGTGTTTTGCTATGCGTGTTACTCATAAGAAGAAACCTCTATTAACTGCGTACAAAATGTGTAGAGTGTTCCACAAACAGTTCCCAGCCATACTTATCTTGGAGTGGATATTAACAGTAAATTAAGCTGGGCCGATCACATTAAAGTGTAGGCCTACCCCAAGTCAAAAAAATTCAAAAATATATATATTTAAGAGAATGAAAACTGAATTCTTACAGTCTAACTCCCATCTTCATATGACATTCGAACTGATTCCTGATGATATAAAATGTTGAAGTTTATTCACTTAAAACAATTGGTCGATTGCACAATTATTTGTGACTTTCTTGTTGTACGACTCACATAACATGCTTTGCCTTTCTTTAAAATTAAAAAATGTTTTTATGACCTTGAAAACTTCCTGCTTGCTTGCATAGCATGTTGCACAAAAGGGCATACTAATTAGGCTACATCACCTCATAGAGTAAGGGTGCTATCACACCTTGGTACAAGGTGCAGCAACGTTCAGAAAAACAAAGAAATACAAAGATTGAAATTTGAGAAGTACAAAAATGACATCACAAATTATTGCGCAATGTACCATTTTAATTTGAGTTGAATAAAATTCAACATTTTATATCTCCGCTCAGGAATGACCTATGAAAATGGGAGTTTGACAGTTGCCATTAAGTTATTTTTCATGGCCTTTAATATATATTTTTGGATTTTTTACTTGAGGTACACTTTAACGGAATCAGTGCTAGGTTGAGTTTACTGTACAAGTCTCTCCATCACTTAGTTGCCTTTGATCTAAACAGATATATTTTTAAGCCCGATAAAAATCAAATCTCTACTCGCAAGTCTTCATCGACATCCTTTCATCACCTCCTGCTGTAAAAAAGACTGTTTTAGTTCTCTTTCATTCCTAGGACAGTGGCAGAGTGGAATGGCTTACCCTCAGCTGTAAGGGATTCCCCGTTGAAACTTTTAGAAATCAAATACGCAAACCGAACTTGACATCCTTGGGGAGATCTGAAACTATTAATCCCATCTAATTTGCTTCTCCGGTAGCCGTTACACACCTTCAACCGTATATCACGTTAGCGGAGAACTGCTTGAAGTATCCAACCAGAACCAGAACCAGAACCAGAACTACCATTCCCCTCCGTACGGGTGACATTCTACAGTGACAAAAGTTATAAAGGCAAAGTTTCTTGTCACAGCTCTGGCATTCACGGGAAGACAGTAACGTATTTTCCGGAATGGCCCCTCAGTCCCCCAGTGACGGCCTTCTAAATAAAGGGATGATCAACCGCAAACAGGCGGGTTGAAACGAGAACAAATTAAGAAAAGATTTAGCAAAAGTAAAACTGAGAAAAATGGAAAAGAAGGCGTACGACTGTTTAGCTTAATATCAGAGAGACTGCTTGACTGGTTTACCTGTTTTCGAGGAACTCATGAAAGTTACACGCTAAGTCCATTCCAATTAATTAAGGTTCGTCGGATTAACCCAGAAAAAAGTTCTTTTCACTTCCTTTTAGCAATTCCCACGTTTTCACCTGTAACATAATGTACCCATGGCACCGCCTGTACAACAACACTGATGTCTTACTCCAGAGAATCAGTCATCGGACACTTTGCCAAATGAAAAAAAGCTGTTCAACTGAGCTGCAGATACCTGAAATTTGGTCAGCATCTGGAAAATTCGGGCAAACTATGTTAGTTCGAAGTATAAAAAATATCCTGTCTTTTAATTACACAAAAACACTCATCCAATCCATCCACACATTTGGCAGAAAACTTAGACAGTTAGATAGAGTCATAGTCGGCATGGCAAGTTTTCTAGGAAGAAAGAAGATTACAAAAAGTTTCTTCATTTCCAGCCCAATTAAATAACGTGCCGCAGTATGCCCGACATGGTACAATATTCGAGCGAAAGTGGAAAAAATGAGAATCCGGGACGCTTTTAATTGCAGGTTGGCGTTCAGACGGGGAGAGATGTACGTGTCATGTATATGTCTTAATGCATTATAACATTTGCCCGAAAAGTGGTGGTACTGTAGCCGACATTTAATCTATTAAAATGTACCTGAAGTAAAATAATGTAAAAATATAATTTAAACCGCATGCATGACATATCAATTCTAACAGTTAAATTTTATCTTCATTGGACGATCTTCAATGAGCCGATGTATAAAAGGTTTAAATTTATTCATTCATTTATTTAGTCTGTCATGTGAGACTCCATTCTAGACTTGATGAGAAAAAACAGAAACTAAACGTGATCTCACACAAAAGGCCGAGAAGCTTTTCCGTGGTTCGGCGAAAGCAAAACTTTCACCGATTCCCGAAGAAGCTATTACGTCCACTGAGAGACGGTATGTGAGGAGCTTTCGACAAAACCTGAAGAGTTTCGGATAGCTGTTCTCAAACTTCCACGTGCAATGTTTTGTGCGCCACAAAATTTACCTTGGCCCAGACTTTGCAGGCCTGAACAAAATGGCCTGATCTATTACCCTAATGGGGATGACTATTTTAATTCTAGTTATTTTAATCGTAAATGTTGTGTCGTTTCCAAAATAACCTATTAAGAATTACATTTCAACATTTATTAAACAAGTTGGTAACACATTTTGAGAACAAGTCTCCTTTTATCGTTACAAAAATGAGTAAAGAATAAGAAAATTCCTAATAAATAATGAAACAACCTCTTTAATGCAAATCAGGAAGACCTGAAACAAGAGCCCAGAAAATGTTTCAGTAATAAAATGAAATATACCTCTTCAGATGCATAAAAGAAACATCGGATCAGGTTATAGTTATCTCAGTGTCTTTAAATGTCCTCAATAAAAATTATCTACAGAACTTACCGTACAATAAACTTCCAGATTTCCTACGAACCAGAGAGATTGTGACGTTTCTGTGACATAAGCCCCCAGTTGGAGCCAAAATGAGAAATATTAACAAGAAACATGAACGTAGAGGAAAATCTTGTCCAGAAATATGCAAAAGTAATTTATAATTTTATCAACAAACATTTGATACAAATAATTCCTTTCTGCTAACCCTACATCTGACTGAAATTTGAACTTTGAAAATTCCACCCTAACATGTGATAGATGCAAATGTTCAAGCTATATAAGGCATCTTCTACTATAACCTGCGCGGCACGCTGACGCCGAACCGGACGGTAGTGTTCACACATGGTCCTACTCTGATTGCACTGGGAGGCGAGTAGTGTTCCTCCCCAATGTATCGCCGGTCCTTGAGGGGAGTCCCGAGGAAAGATTGCAGTCGTATGCAAAGCACGCTGAGCGTCACTGTATGCAGAAGGGTACTAGAGAGGCGCCTGAGTTGGTTCTCTGTTGTAGTTGACAGGACACATAGCCGGCCAGAGACCTTGAACGCTTGGCTTCAATCTTTTGTTTGTTTGTTTGTTTGTTTGTTTGTTTGTTTTTTCTTTTACTATTTTTGTTTTAGTTTTTGTTTTTGTTTTCTCAGTAAAGCGCCACCTTTTATAAAATCTGAAAACTCAAGAAGGTAGCTCCTCAAAAACGGCATTTCACAGAGCGGAGTAATGGAAGCAGGTGTATTAACGCGTCCGTTTGTTCGCCCTCAGAGAGAGTCCCTAAAAGGAGCACTTTTTTGATATGTTGTGGAATGAGCTGGGGTTTTTGTAAGTTTTTTGAAAGTATTTTATATGAAGTACCATTGGTGAAAAAATGGGCTTAATTGAAGTAATTTTGTGGAAATTATGGGCCTTAGAAGCTGGCGGAGGCATACCGAGATTTTAGTGAAAAACAAGCCTCGGAAAAGGCGGTTTGGACTTTGAGGTGAAATAGCAAAAATTCTTCACGGTCATGATATGGTAAATTGAAATTATATGAGGGGTAGCTTGACCCTGGTGAAAACTTCGACAAGCTTTTAGAGGCCTGTTTACTTTTTGAATTTAGTGACTGTGTAAGTCAATGGAGAAATTAATGGGGGTATGCTACCTAATACAATAAAAACAAATGACACTAAAATTGATCAAATTGCCTTGAATTTTGCACTCATTGTCTACAAAATTCCAATGGAAAATATGATCATATTTTGTAAGTAACACAGTCTAAAACAACATCCCTTAAAATTTTTAAGGCACTTTTCTGTCAGTAAACATGTTCACGGGCACGAGTATTGAGATTAAAAGTCCTCTACCAGAAGCACGATAGGAGAAAAAGACAAAAACGCCCCAGTTTGAATTGAGAACTTTTTAGGACAGTCTTAACTGATGTTGCTTTGAATTCTAATTCCAAACAAGTACGACATAAATGGGCAAATATTTAATACATGCGCAGAGTAGTCTGGGTAAAGGTAGGGTATAGGGTCAAAGGTGAGCTAGAACCAACGATAATTAGGGAGGGATCAAGGGACCGTTAAATCGAGCATGTCTTAAAGGTCGAAGGTGAACAGGTTTTCGTGTTCGTAAGTAATATCAGCGTCCTCGGGTACTGTCTCGGCTTATTTTAGGTATCTCTTTTTTCTCGGCAGCAACTTACTCGACAAGCTCGCTGGATATTTTAGAGTGCTTACTTTCACAATATCTTCGTATTATACGATGTTCCATCATTATTTCTGTAAACTGTATGAATAACTTTCAAAGTATTATAAAACCTAATAAATGAAAAGAAATGCAATGATAGATCAGCTAATAGTGACCTTCAAATTTTGGACTTGGAGTCGGTTGTGTAGCCTGTATATCATATGTTATTATCTCTAAAAATTCGAAACTTTTCTGTGCTTTTAAGACGCACAAGGCCAGATTCACCATTTTGGACCCTGAACAGAAGTTAATCTGGGGCCCAAACTACAATTCTTCTCCGGACGTGTGACGTTCTACAGTGGCAAAAGTTACAAGGGCAAAGTTTCTTGTCACTCTGGCATTCACGGGGAGAAAGTAGGGATGATCAACTCAAACCAGCGGGTTGAAACGAGAGCAAATTAAGAAAAGATTTAGCAAAGGTAAAACGAAGAGAAAGGGAAAAGAAGGCGTACGACTGTTTAGCTTAATATCAGAGAGACTGCTTGACTGGTTTACCTGTTTTCGAGGAACTCATGAAAGTTACACGCTAAGTCCATTCCAATTAATTAAGGTTCGTCGGATTAACCCAGAAAAAAGTTCTTTTCACTTCCTTTTAGCAATTCCCACGTTTTCACCTGTAACATAATGTACCCATGGCACCGCCTGTACAACAACACTGATTTCGTACTCCAAAGAATCAGTCATCGGACACTTTGCCAAATGAAAAAAAGCTGTTAAACTGAGCTGCAGATATCTTCGCGATCTGAAATTTGGTCAGCATCTGGAAAATTCGGGCAAACTATGTTAGTTCGAAGTATAAAAAATATCCTGTCTTTTAATTACACAAAAACACTCATCCAATCCATCCACACATTTGGCAGAAAACTTAGACAGTTAGATAGAGTCATAGTCGGCATGGCAAGTTTTCTAGGAAGAAAGAAGATTACAAAAAGTTTCTTCATTTCCAGCCCAATTAAATAACGTGCCGCAGTATGCCCGACATGGTACAATATTCGAGCGAAAGTGGAAAAAATGAGAATCCGGGACGCTTTTAATTGCAGGTTGGCGTTCAGACGGGGAGAGATGTACGTGTCATGTATATGTCTTAATGCATTATAACATTTGCCCGAAAAGTGGTGGTACTGTAGCCGACATTTAATCTATTAAAATGTACCTGAAGTAAAATAATGTAAAAATATAATTTAAACCGCATGCATGACATATCAATTCTAACAGTTAAATTTTATCTTCATTGGACATTAATGAGCCGATGTATAAAAGGTTTAAATTTATTCATTCATTTATTTAGTCTGTCATGTGAGACTCCATTCTAGACTTGATGAGAAAAAACAGAAACTAAACGTGATCTCACACAAAAGGCCGAGAAGCTTTTCCGTGGTTCGGCGAAAGCAAAACTTTCACCGATTCCCGAAGAAGCTATTACGTCCACTGAGAGACGGTATGTGAGGAGCTTTTTTCTAAAAGTCCCCACGACTCTCTGGCGAAGAGCCAAGGGGGTATGTGAGGAGCTTTCGACAAAACCTGAAGAGTTTTGGATAGCTGTTCTCAAACTTCCACGTGCAATGTTTTGTGCGCCACAAAATTTACCTTGGCCCAGACTTTGCAGGCCTGAACAAAATGGCCTGATCTATTACCCTAATGGGGATGACTATTTTAATTCTAGTTATTTTAATCGTAAATGTTGTGTCGTTTCCAAAATAACCTATTAAGAATTACATTTCAACATTTATTAAACAAGTTGGTAACACATTTTGAGAACAAGTCTCCTTTTATCGTTACAAAAATGAGTAAAGAATAAGAAAATTCCTAATAAATAATGAAACAACCTCTTTAATGCAAATCAGGAAGACCTGAAACAAGAGCCCAGAAAATGTTTCAGTAATAAAATGAAATATACCTCTTCAGATGCATAAAAGAAACATCGGATCAGGTTATAGTTATCTCAGTGTCTTTAAATGTCCTCAATAAAAATTATCTACAGAACTTACCGTACAATAAACTTCCAGATTTCCTACGAACCAGAGAGATTGTGACGTTTCTGTGACATAAGCCCCCAGTTGGAGCCAAAATGAGAAATATTAACAAGAAACATGAACGTAGAGGAAAATCTTGTCCAGAAATATGCAAAAGTAATTTATAATTTTATCAACAAACATTTGATACAAATAATTCCTTTCTGCTAACCCTACATCTGACTGAAATTTGAACTTTGAAAATTCCACCCTAACATGTGATAGATGCAAATGTTCAAGCTATATAAGGCATCTTCTACTATAACCTGCGCGGCACGCTGACGCCGAACCGGACGGTAGTGTTCACACATGGTCCTACTCTGATTGCACTGGGAGGCGAGTAGTGTTCCTCCCCAATGTATCGCCGGTCCTTGAGGGGAGTCCCGAGGAAAGATTGCAGTCGTATGCAAAGCACGCTGAGCGTCACTGTATGCAGAAGGGTACTAGAGAGGCGCCTGAGTTGGTTCTCTGTTGTAGTTGACAGGACACATAGCCGGCCAGAGACCTTGAACGCTTGGCTTCAATCTTTTGTTTGTTTGTTTGTTTGTTTGTTTGTTTTTTTCTTTTACTATTTTTGTTTTAGTTTTTGTTTTTGTTTTCTCAGTAAAGCGCCACCTTTTATAAAATCTGAAAACTCAAGAAGGTAGCTCCTCAAAAACGGCATTTCACAGAGCGGAGTAATGGAAGCAGGTGTATTAACGCGTCCGTTTGTTCGCCCTCAGAGAGAGTCCCTAAAAGGAGCACTTTTTTGATATGTTGTGGAATGAGCTGGGGTTTTTGTAAGTTTGTTGAAAGTATTTTATATGAAGTACCATTGGTAAAAAAATGGGCTTAATTGAAGTAATTTTGTGGAAATTATGGGCCTTAGAAGCTGGCGGAGGCATACCGAGATTTTAGTGAAAAACAAGCCTCGGAAAAGGCGGTTTGGACTTTGAGGTGAAATAGCAAAAATTCTTCACGGTCATGATATGGTAAATTGAAATTATATGAGGGGTAGCTTGACCCTGGTGAAAACTTCGACAAGCTTTTAGAGGCCTGTTTACTTTTTGAATTTAGTGACTGTGTAAGTCAATGGAGAAATTAATGGGGGTATGCTACCTAATACAATAAAAACAAATGACACTAAAATTGATCAAATTGCCTTGAATTTTGCACTCATTGTCTACAAAATTCCAATGGAAAATATGATCATATTTTGTAAGTAACACAGTCTAAAACAACATCCCTTAAAATTTTTAAGGCACTTTTCTGTCAGTAAACATGTTCACGGGCACGAGTATTGAGATTAAAAGTCCTCTACCAGAAGCACGATAGGAGAAAAAGACAAAAACGCCCCAGTTTGAATTGAGAACTTTTTAGGACAGTCTTAACTGATGTTGCTTTGAATTCTAATTCCAAACAAGTACGACATAAATGGGCAAATATTTAATACATGCGCAGAGTAGTCTGGGTAAAGGTAGGGTATAGGGTCAAAGGTGAGCTAGAACCAACGATAATTAGGGAGGGATCAAGGGACCGTTAAATCGAGCATGTCTTAAAGGTCGAAGGTGAACAGGTTTTCGTGTTCGTAAGTAATATCAGCGTCCTCGGGTACTGTCTCGGCTTATTTTAGGTATCTCTTTTTTCTCGGCAGCAACTTACTCGACAAGCTCGCTGGATATTTTAGAGTGCTTACTTTCACAATATCTTCGTATTATACGATGTTCCATCATTATTTCTGTAAACTGTATGAATAACTTTCAAAGTATTATAAAACCTAATAAATGAAAAGAAATGCAATGATAGATCAGCTAATAGTGACCTTCAAATTTTGGACTTGGAGTCGGTTGTGTAGCCTGTATATCATATGTTATTATCTCTAAAAATTCGAAACTTTTCTGTGCTTTTAAGACGCACAAGGCCAGATTCACCATTTTGGACCCTGAACAGAAGTTAATCTGGGGCCCAAACTACAATTCTTCTCCGGACGTGTGACGTTCTACAGTGGCAAAAGTTACAAGGGCAAAGTTTCTTGTCACTCTGGCATTCACGGGGAGAAAGTAGGGATGATCAACTCAAACCAGCGGGTTGAAACGAGAGCAAATTAAGAAAAGATTTAGCAAAGGTAAAACGAAGAGAAAGGGAAAAGAAGGCGTACGACTGTTTAGCTTAATATCAGAGAGACTGCTTGACTGGTTTACCTGTTTTCGAGGAACTCATGAAAGTTACACGCTAAGTCCATTCCAATTAATTAAGGTTCGTCGGATTAACCCAGAAAAAAGTTCTTTTCACTTCCTTTTAGCAATTCCCACGTTTTCACCTGTAACATAATGTACCCATGGCACCGCCTGTACAACAACACTGATTTCGTACTCCAAAGAATCAGTCATCGGACACTTTGCCAAATGAAAAAAAAGCTGTTAAACTGAGCTGCAGATATCTTCGCGATCTGAAATTTGGTCAGCATCTGGAAAATTCGGGCAAACTATGTTAGTTCGAAGTATAAAAAATATCCTGTCTTTTAATTACACAAAAACACTCATCCAATCCATCCACACATTTGGCAGAAAACTTAGACAGTTAGATAGAGTCATAGTCGGCATGGCAAGTTTTCTAGGAAGAAAGAAGATTACAAAAAGTTTCTTCATTTCCAGCCCAATTAAATAACGTGCCGCAGTATGCCCGACATGGTACAATATTCGAGCGAAAGTGGAAAAAATGAGAATCCGGGACGCTTTTAATTGCAGGTTGGCGTTCAGACGGGGAGAGATGTACGTGTCATGTATATGTCTTAATGCATTATAACATTTGCCCGAAAAGTGGTGGTACTGTAGCCGACATTTAATCTATTAAAATGTACCTGAAGTAAAATAATGTAAAAATATAATTTAAACCGCATGCATGACATATCAATTCTAACAGTTAAATTTTATCTTCATTGGACATTAATGAGCCGATGTATAAAAGGTTTAAATTTATTCATTCATTTATTTAGTCTGTCATGTGAGACTCCATTCTAGACTTGATGAGAAAAAACAGAAACTAAACGTGATCTCACACAAAGGCCGAGAAGCTTTTCCGTGGTTCGGCGAAAGCAAAACTTTCACCGATTCCCGAAGAAGCTATTACGTCCACTGAGAGACGGTATGTGAGGAGCTTTTTTCTAAAAGTCCCCACGACTCTCTGGCGAAGAGCCAAGGGGGTATGTGAGGAGCTTTCGACAAAACCTGAAGAGTTTTGGATAGCTGTTCTCAAACTTCCACGTGCAGTGTTTTGTGCGCCACAAAATTTACCTTGGCCCAGACTTTGCAGGCCTGAACAAAATGGCCTGATCTATTACCCTAATGGGGATGACTATTTTAATTCTAGTTATTTTAATCGTAAATGTTGTGTCGTTTCCAAAATAACCTATTAAGAATTACATTTCAACATTTATTAAACAAGTTGGTAACACATTTTGAGAACAAGTCTCCTTTTATCGTTACAAAAATGAGTAAAGAATAAGAAAATTCCTAATAAATAATGAAACAACCTCTTTAATGCAAATCAGGAAGACCTGAAACAAGAGCCCAGAAAATGTTTCAGTAATAAAATGAAATATACCTCTTCAGATGCATAAAAGAAACATCGGATCAGGTTATAGTTATCTCAGTGTCTTTAAATGTCCTCAATAAAAATTATCTACAGAACTTACCGTACAATAAACTTCCAGATTTCCTACGAACCAGAGAGATTGTGACGTTTCTGTGACATAAGCCCCCAGTTGGAGCCAAAATGAGAAATATTAACAAGAAACATGAACGTAGAGGAAAATCTTGTCCAGAAATATGCAAAAGTAATTTATAATTTTATCAACAAACATTTGATACAAATAATTCCTTTCTGCTAACCCTACATCTGACTGAAATTTGAACTTTGAAAATTCCACCCTAACATGTGATAGATGCAAATGTTCAAGCTATATAAGGCATCTTCTACTATAACCTGCGCGGCACGCTGACGCCGAACCGGACGGTAGTGTTCACACATGGTCCTACTCTGATTGCACTGGGAGGCGAGTAGTGTTCCTCCCCAATGTATCGCCGGTCCTTGAGGGGAGTCCCGAGGAAAGATTGCAGTCGTATGCAAAGCACGCTGAGCGTCACTGTATGCAGAAGGGTACTAGAGAGGCGCCTGAGTTGGTTCTCTGTTGTAGTTGACAGGACACATAGCCGGCCAGAGACCTTGAACGCTTGGCTTCAATCTTTTGTTTGTTTGTTTGTTTGTTTGTTTGTTTGTTTTTTTCTTTTACTATTTTTGTTTTAGTTTTTGTTTTTGTTTTCTCAGTAAAGCGCCACCTTTTATAAAATCTGAAAACTCAAGAAGGTAGCTCCTCAAAAACGGCATTTCACAGAGCGGAGTAATGGAAGCAGGTGTATTAACGCGTCCGTTTGTTCGCCCTCAGAGAGAGTCCCTAAAAGGAGCACTTTTTTGATATGTTGTGGAATGAGCTGGGGTTTTTGTAAGTTTTTTGAAAGTATTTTATATGAAGTACCATTGGTGAAAAAATGGGCTTAATTGAAGTAATTTTGTGGAAATTATGGGCCTTAGAAGCTGGCGGAGGCATACCGAGATTTTAGTGAAAAACAAGCCTCGGAAAAGGCGGTTTGGACTTTGAGGTGAAATAGCAAAAATTCTTCACGGTCATGATATGGTAAATTGAAATTATATGAGGGGTAGCTTGACCCTGGTGAAAACTTCGACAAGCTTTTAGAGGCCTGTTTACTTTTTGAATTTAGTGACTGTGTAAGTCAATGGAGAAATTAATGGGGGTATGCTACCTAATACAATAAAAACAAATGACACTAAAATTGATCAAATTGCCTTGAATTTTGCACTCATTGTCTACAAAATTCCAATGGAAAATATGATCATATTTTGTAAGTAACACAGTCTAAAACAACATCCCTTAAAATTTTTAAGGCACTTTTCTGTCAGTAAACATGTTCACGGGCACGAGTATTGAGATTAAAAGTCCTCTACCAGAAGCACGATAGGAGAAAAAGACAAAAACGCCCCAGTTTGAATTGAAAACTTTTTAGGACAGTCTTAACTGATGTTGCTTTGAATTCTAATTCCAAACAAGTACGACATAAATGGGCAAATATTTAATACATGCGCAGAGTAGTCTGGGTAAAGGTAGGGTATAGGGTCAAAGGTGAGCTAGAACCAACGATAATTAGGGAGGGATCAAGGGACCGTTAAATCGAGCATGTCTTAAAGGTCGAAGGTGAACAGGTTTTCGTGTTCGTAAGTAATATCAGCGTCCTCGGGTACTGTCTCGGCTTATTTTAGGTATCTCTTTTTTCTCGGCAGCAACTTACTCGACAAGCTCGCTGGATATTTTAGAGTGCTTACTTTCACAATATCTTCGTATTATACGATGTTCCATCATTATTTCTGTAAACTGTATGAATAACTTTCAAAGTATTATAAAACCTAATAAATGAAAAGAAATGCAATGATAGATCAGCTAATAGTGACCTTCAAATTTTGGACTTGGAGTCGGTTGTGTAGCCTGTATATCATATGTTATTATCTCTAAAAATTCGAAACTTTTCTGTGCTTTTAAGACGCACAAGGCCAGATTCACCATTTTGGACCCTGAACAGAAGTTAATCTGGGGCCCAAACTACAATTCTTCTCCGGACGTGTGACGTTCTACAGTGGCAAAAGTTACAAGGGCAAAGTTTCTTGTCACTCTGGCATTCACGGGGAGAAAGTAGGGATGATCAACTCAAACCAGCGGGTTGAAACGAGAGCAAATTAAGAAAAGATTTAGCAAAGGTAAAACGAAGAGAAAGGGAAAAGAAGGCGTACGACTGTTTAGCTTAATATCAGAGAGACTGCTTGACTGGTTTACCTGTTTTCGAGGAACTCATGAAAGTTACACGCTAAGTCCATTCCAATTAATTAAGGTTCGTCGGATTAACCCAGAAAAAAGTTCTTTTCACTTCCTTTTAGCAATTCCCACGTTTTCACCTGTAACATAATGTACCCATGGCACCGCCTGTACAACAACACTGATTTCGTACTCCAAAGAATCAGTCATCGGACACTTTGCCAAATGAAAAAAAAGCTGTTAAACTGAGCTGCAGATATCTTCGCGATCTGAAATTTGGTCAGCATCTGGAAAATTCGGGCAAACTATGTTAGTTCGAAGTATAAAAAATATCCTGTCTTTTAATTACACAAAAACACTCATCCAATCCATCCACACATTTGGCAGAAAACTTAGACAGTTAGATAGAGTCATAGTCGGCATGGCAAGTTTTCTAGGAAGAAAGAAGATTACAAAAAGTTTCTTCATTTCCAGCCCAATTAAATAACGTGCCGCAGTATGCCCGACATGGTACAATATTCGAGCGAAAGTGGAAAAAATGAGAATCCGGGACGCTTTTAATTGCAGGTTGGCGTTCAGACGGGGAGAGATGTACGTGTCATGTATATGTCTTAATGCATTATAACATTTGCCCGAAAAGTGGTGGTACTGTAGCCGACATTTAATCTATTAAAATGTACCTGAAGTAAAATAATGTAAAAATATAATTTAAACCGCATGCATGACATATCAATTCTAACAGTTAAATTTTATCTTCATTGGACATTAATGAGCCGATGTATAAAAGGTTTAAATTTATTCATTCATTTATTTAGTCTGTCATGTGAGACTCCATTCTAGACTTGATGAGAAAAAACAGAAACTAAACGTGATCTCACACAAAAGGCCGAGAAGCTTTTCCGTGGTTCGGCGAAAGCAAAACTTTCACCGATTCCCGAAGAAGCTATTACGTCCACTGAGAGACGGTATGTGAGGAGCTTTTTTCTAAAAGTCCCCACGACTCTCTGGCGAAGAGCCAAGGGGGTATGTGAGGAGCTTTCGACAAAACCTGAAGAGTTTTGGATAGCTGTTCTCAAACTTACACGTGCAATGTTTTGTGCGCCACAAAATTTACCTTGGCCCAGACTTTGCAGGCCTGAACAAAATGGCCTGATCTATTACCCTAATGGGGATGACTATTTTAATTCTAGTTATTTTAATCGTAAATGTTGTGTCGTTTCCAAAATAACCTATTAAGAATTACATTTCAACATTTATTAAACAAGTTGGTAACACATTTTGAGAACAAGTCTCCTTTTATCGTTACAAAAATGAGTAAAGAATAAGAAAATTCCTAATAAATAATGAAACAACCTCTTTAATGCAAATCAGGAAGACCTGAAACAAGAGCCCAGAAAATGTTTCAGTAATAAAATGAAATATACCTCTTCAGATGCATAAAAGAAACATCGGATCAGGTTATAGTTATCTCAGTGTCTTTAAATGTCCTCAATAAAAATTATCTACAGAACTTACCGTACAATAAACTTCCAGATTTCCTACGAACCAGAGAGATTGTGACGTTTCTGTGACATAAGCCCCCAGTTGGAGCCAAAATGAGAAATATTAACAAGAAACATGAACGTAGAGGAAAATCTTGTCCAGAAATATGCAAAAGTAATTTATAATTTTATCAACAAACATTTGATACAAATAATTCCTTTCTGCTAACCCTACATCTGACTGAAATTTGAACTTTGAAAATTCCACCCTAACATGTGATAGATGCAAATGTTCAAGCTATATAAGGCATCTTCTACTATAACCTGCGCGGCACGCTGACGCCGAACCGGACGGTAGTGTTCACACATGGTCCTACTCTGATTGCACTGGGAGGCGAGTAGTGTTCCTCCCCAATGTATCGCCGGTCCTTGAGGGGAGTCCCGAGGAAAGATTGCAGTCGTATGCAAAGCACGCTGAGCGTCACTGTATGCAGAAGGGTACTAGAGAGGCGCCTGAGTTGGTTCTCTGTTGTAGTTGACAGGACACATAGCCGGCCAGAGACCTTGAACGCTTGGCTTCAATCTTTTGTTTGTTTGTTTGTTTGTTTGTTTGTTTGTTTTTTTCTTTTACTATTTTTGTTTTAGTTTTTGTTTTTGTTTTCTCAGTAAAGCGCCACCTTTTATAAAATCTGAAAACTCAAGAAGGTAGCTCCTCAAAAACGGCATTTCACAGAGCGGAGTAATGGAAGCAGGTGTATTAACGCGTCCGTTTGTTCGCCCTCAGAGAGAGTCCCTAAAAGGAGCACTTTTTTGATATGTTGTGGAATGAGCTGGGGTTTTTGTAAGTTTTTTGAAAGTATTTTATATGAAGTACCATTGGTGAAAAAATGGGCTTAATTGAAGTAATTTTGTGGAAATTATGGGCCTTAGAAGCTGGCGGAGGCATACCGAGATTTTAGTGAAAAACAAGCCTCGGAAAAGGCGGTTTGGACTTTGAGGTGAAATAGCAAAAATTCTTCACGGTCATGATATGGTAAATTGAAATTATATGAGGGGTAGCTTGACCCTGGTGAAAACTTCGACAAGCTTTTAGAGGCCTGTTTACTTTTTAAATTTAGTGACTGTGTGAGTCAATGGAGAAATTAATGGGGGTATGCTACCTAATACAATAAAAACAAATGACACTAAAATTGATCAAATTGCCTTGAATTTTGCACTCATTGTCTACAAAATTCCAATGGAAAATATGATCATATTTTGTAAGTAACACAGTCTAAAACAACATCCCTTAAAATTTTTAAGGCACTTTTCTGTCAGTAAACATGTTCACGGGCACGAGTATTGAGATTAAAAGTCCTCTACCAGAAGCACGATAGGAGAAAAAGACAAAAACGCCCCAGTTTGAATTGAAAACTTTTTAGGACAGTCTTAACTGATGTTGCTTTGAATTCTAATTCCAAACAAGTACGACATAAATGGGCAAATATTTAATACATGCGCAGAGTAGTCTGGGTAAAGGTAGGGTATAGGGTCAAAGGTGAGCTAGAACCAACGATAATTAGGGAGGGATCAAGGGACCGTTAAATCGAGCATGTCTTAAAGGTCGAAGGTGAACAGGTTTTCGTGTTCGTAAGTAATATCAGCGTCCTCGGGTACTGTCTCGGCTTATTTTAGGTATCTCTTTTTTCTCGGCAGCAACTTACTCGACAAGCTCGCTGGATATTTTAGAGTGCTTACTTTCACAATATCTTCGTATTATACGATGTTCCATCATTATTTCTGTAAACTGTATGAATAACTTTCAAAGTATTATAAAACCTAATAAATGAAAAGAAATGCAATGATAGATCAGCTAATAGTGACCTTCAAATTTTGGACTTGGAGTCGGTTGTGTAGCCTGTATATCATATGTTATTATCTCTAAAAATTCGAAACTTTTCTGTGCTTTTAAGACGCACAAGGCCAGATTCACCATTTTGGACCCTGAACAGAAGTTAATCTGGGGCCCAAACTACAATTCTTCTCCGGACGTGTGACGTTCTACAGTGGCAAAAGTTACAAGGGCAAAGTTTCTTGTCACTCTGGCATTCACGGGGAGAAAGTAGGGATGATCAACTCAAACCAGCGGGTTGAAACGAGAGCAAATTAAGAAAAGATTTAGCAAAGGTAAAACGAAGAGAAAGGGAAAAGAAGGCGTACGACTGTTTAGCTTAATATCAGAGAGACTGCTTGACTGGTTTACCTGTTTTCGAGGAACTCATGAAAGTTACACGCTAAGTCCATTCCAATTAATTAAGGTTCGTCGGATTAACCCAGAAAAAAGTTCTTTTCACTTCCTTTTAGCAATTCCCACGTTTTCACCTGTAACATAATGTACCCATGGCACCGCCTGTACAACAACACTGATTTCGTACTCCAAAGAATCAGTCATCGGACACTTTGCCAAATGAAAAAAAGCTGTTAAACTGAGCTGCAGATATCTTCGCGATCTGAAATTTGGTCAGCATCTGGAAAATTCGGGCAAACTATGTTAGTTCGAAGTATAAAAAATATCCTGTCTTTTAATTACACAAAAACACTCATCCAATCCATCCACACATTTGGCAGAAAACTTAGACAGTTAGATAGAGTCATAGTCGGCATGGCAAGTTTTCTAGGAAGAAAGAAGATTACAAAAAGTTTCTTCATTTCCAGCCCAATTAAATAACGTGCCGCAGTATGCCCGACATGGTACAATATTCGAGCGAAAGTGGAAAAAATGAGAATCCGGGACGCTTTTAATTGCAGGTTGGCGTTCAGACGGGGAGAGATGTACGTGTCATGTATATGTCTTAATGCATTATAACATTTGCCCGAAAAGTGGTGGTACTGTAGCCGACATTTAATCTATTAAAATGTACCTGAAGTAAAATAATGTAAAAATATAATTTAAACCGCATGCATGACATATCAATTCTAACAGTTAAATTTTATCTTCATTGGACATTAATGAGCCGATGTATAAAAGGTTTAAATTTATTCATTCATTTATTTAGTCTGTCATGTGAGACTCCATTCTAGACTTGATGAGAAAAAACAGAAACTAAACGTGATCTCACACAAAAGGCCGAGAAGCTTTTCCGTGGTTCGGCGAAAGCAAAACTTTCACCGATTCCCGAAGAAGCTATTACGTCCACTGAGAGACGGTATGTGAGGAGCTTTTTCTAAAAGTCCCCACGACTCTCTGGCGAAGAGCCAAGAGGGTATGTGAGGAGCTTTCGACAAAACCTGAAGAGTTTTGGATAGCTGTTCTCAAACTTACACGTGCAATGTTTTGTGCGCCACAAAATTTACCTTGGCCCAGACTTTGCAGGCCTGAACAAAATGGCCTGATCTATTACCCTAATGGGGATGACTATTTTAATTCTAGTTATTTTAATCGTAAATGTTGTGTCGTTTCCAAAATAACCTATTAAGAATTACATTTCAACATTTATTAAACAAGTTGGTAACACATTTTGAGAACAAGTCTCCTTTTATCGTTACAAAAATGAGTAAAGAATAAGAAAATTCCTAATAAATAATGAAACAACCTCTTTAATGCAAATCAGGAAGACCTGAAACAAGAGCCCAGAAAATGTTTCAGTAATAAAATGAAATATACCTCTTCAGATGCATAAAAGAAACATCGGATCAGGTTATAGTTATCTCAGTGTCTTTAAATGTCCTCAATAAAAATTATCTACAGAACTTACCGTACAATAAACTTCCAGATTTCCTACGAACCAGAGAGATTGTGACGTTTCTGTGACATAAGCCCCCAGTTGGAGCCAAAATGAGAAATATTAACAAGAAACATGAACGTAGAGGAAAATCTTGTCCAGAAATATGCAAAAGTAATTTATAATTTTATCAACAAACATTTGATACAAATAATTCCTTTCTGCTAACCCTACATCTGACTGAAATTTGAACTTTGAAAATTCCACCCTAACATGTGATAGATGCAAATGTTCAAGCTATATAAGGCATCTTCTACTATAACCTGCGCGGCACGCTGACGCCGAACCGGACGGTAGTGTTCACACATGGTCCTACTCTGATTGCACTGGGAGGCGAGTAGTGTTCCTCCCCAATGTATCGCCGGTCCTTGAGGGGAGTCCCGAGGAAAGATTGCAGTCGTATGCAAAGCACGCTGAGCGTCACTGTATGCAGAAGGGTACTAGAGAGGCGCCTGAGTTGGTTCTCTGTTGTAGTTGACAGGACACATAGCCGGCCAGAGACCTTGAACGCTTGGCTTCAATCTTTTGTTTGTTTGTTTGTTTGTTTGTTTGTTTGTTTTTTTCTTTTACTATTTTTGTTTTAGTTTTTGTTTTTGTTTTCTCAGTAAAGCGCCACCTTTTATAAAATCTGAAAACTCAAGAAGGTAGCTCCTCAAAAACGGCATTTCACAGAGCGGAGTAATGGAAGCAGGTGTATTAACGCGTCCGTTTGTTCGCCCTCAGAGAGAGTCCCTAAAAGGAGCACTTTTTTGATATGTTGTGGAATGAGCTGGGGTTTTTGTAAGTTTTTTGAAAGTATTTTATATGAAGTACCATTGGTGAAAAAATGGGCTTCATTGAAGTAATTTTGTGGAAATTATGGGCCTTAGAAGCTGGCGGAGGCATACCGAGATTTTAGTGAAAAACAAGCCTCGGAAAAGGCGGTTTGGACTTTGAGGTGAAATAGCAAAAATTCTTCACGGTCATGATATGGTAAATTGAAATTATATGAGGGGTAGCTTGACCCTGGTGAAAACTTCGACAAGCTTTTAGAGGCCTGTTTACTTTTTAAATTTAGTGACTGTGTGAGTCAATGGAGAAATTAATGGGGGTATGCTACCTAATACAATAAAAACAAATGACACTAAAATTGATCAAATTGCCTTGAATTTTGCACTCATTGTCTACAAAATTCCAATGGAAAATATGATCATATTTTGTAAGTAACACAGTCTAAAACAACATCCCTTAAAATTTTTAAGGCACTTTTCTGTCAGTAAACATGTTCACGGGCACGAGTATTGAGATTAAAAGTCCTCTACCAGAAGCACGATAGGAGAAAAAGACAAAAACGCCCCAGTTTGAATTGAAAACTTTTTAGGACAGTCTTAACTGATGTTGCTTTGAATTCTAATTCCAAACAAGTACGACATAAATGGGCAAATATTTAATACATGCGCAGAGTAGTCTGGGTAAAGGTAGGGTATAGGGTCAAAGGTGAGCTAGAACCAACGATAATTAGGGAGGGATCAAGGGACCGTTAAATCGAGCATGTCTTAAAGGTCGAAGGTGAACAGGTTTTCGTGTTCGTAAGTAATATCAGCGTCCTCGGGTACTGTCTCGGCTTATTTTAGGTATCTCTTTTTTTTTTCTCGGCAGCAACTTACTCGACAAGCTCGCTGGATATTTTAGAGTGCTTACTTTCACAATATCTTCGTATTATACGATGTTCCATCATTATTTCTGTAAACTGTATGAATAACTTTCAAAGTATTATAAAACCTAATAAATGAAAAGAAATGCAATGATAGATCAGCTAATAGTGACCTTCAAATTTTGGACTTGGAGTCGGTTGTGTAGCCTGTATATCATATGTTATTATCTCTAAAAATTCGAAACTTTTCTGTGCTTTTAAGACGCACAAGGCCAGATTCACCATTTTGGACCCTGAACAGAAGTTAATCTGGGGCCCAAACTACAATTCTTCTCCGGACGTGTGACGTTCTACAGTGGCAAAAGTTACAAGGGCAAAGTTTCTTGTCACTCTGGCATTCACGGGGAGAAAGTAGCGTATTTTCCGAAATACCCCACCCCCCCCCCCCACCCCCCAATGGCGGCCTTCCAAAGGGATGATCAACTCAAACCAGCGGGTTGAAACGAGAGCAAATTAAGAAAAGATTTAGCAAAGGTAAAACGAAGAGAAAGGGAAAAGAAGGCGTACGACTATTTAGCTTAATATCAGAGAGACTGCTTGACTGGTTTACCTCTTTTCGAGGAACTCATGAAAGTTACACGCTAAGTCCATTCCAATTAATTAAGGTTCGTCGGATTAACCCAGAAAAAAGTTCTTTTCACTTCCTTTTAGCAATTCCCACGTTTTCACCTGTAACATAATGTACCCATGGCACCGCCTGTACAACAACACTGATTTCGTACTCCAAAGAATCAGTCATCGGACACTTTGCCAAATGAAAAAAAAAAGCTGTTAAACTGAGCTGCAGATATCTTCGCGATCTGAAATTTGGTCAGCATCTGGAAAATTCGGGCAAACTATGTTAGTTCGAAGTATAAAAAATATCCTGTCTTTTAATTACACAAAAACACTCATCCAATCCATCCACACATTTGGCAGAAAACTTAGACAGTTAGATAGAGTCATAGTCGGCATGGCAAGTTTTCTAGGAAGAAAGAAGATTACAAAAAGTTTCTTCATTTCCAGCCCAATTAAATAACGTGCCGCAGTATGCCCGACATGGTACAATATTCGAGCGAAAGTGGAAAAAATGAGAATCCGGGACGCTTTTAATTGCAGGTTGGCGTTCAGACGGGGAGAGATGTACGTGTCATGTATATGTCTTAATGCATTATAACATTTGCCCGAAAAGTGGTGGTACTGTAGCCGACATTTAATCTATTAAAATGTACCTGAAGTAAAATAATGTAAAAATATAATTTAAACCGCATGCATGACATATCAATTCTAACAGTTAAATTTTATCTTCATTGGACATTAATGAGCCGATGTATAAAAGGTTTAAATTTATTCATTCATTTATTTAGTCTGTCATGTGAGACTCCATTCTAGACTTGATGAGAAAAAACAGAAACTAAACGTGATCTCACACAAAAGGCCGAGAAGCTTTTCCGTGGTTCGGCGAAAGCAAAACTTTCACCGATTCCCGAAGAAGCTATTACGTCCACTGAGAGACGGTATGTGAGGAGCTTTTTTCTAAAAGTCCCCACGACTCTCTGGCGAAGAGCCAAGGGGGTATGTGAGGAGCTTTCGACAAAACCTGAAGAGTTTTGGATAGCTGTTCTCAAACTTACACGTGCAATGTTTTGTGCGCCACAAAATTTACCTTGGCCCAGACTTTGCAGGCCTGAACAAAATGGCCTGATCTATTACCCTAATGGGGATGACTATTTTAATTCTAGTTATTTTAATCGTAAATGTTGTGTCGTTTCCAAAATAACCTATTAAGAATTACATTTCAACATTTATTAAACAAGTTGGTAACACATTTTGAGAACAAGTCTCCTTTTATCGTTACAAAAATGAGTAAAGAATAAGAAAATTCCTAATAAATAATGAAACAACCTCTTTAATGCAAATCAGGAAGACCTGAAACAAGAGCCCAGAAAATGTTTCAGTAATAAAATGAAATATACCTCTTCAGATGCATAAAAGAAACATCGGATCAGGTTATAGTTATCTCAGTGTCTTTAAATGTCCTCAATAAAAATTATCTACAGAACTTACCGTACAATAAACTTCCAGATTTCCTACGAACCAGAGAGATTGTGACGTTTCTGTGACATAAGCCCCCAGTTGGAGCCAAAATGAGAAATATTAACAAGAAACATGAACGTAGAGGAAAATCTTGTCCAGAAATATGCAAAAGTAATTTATAATTTTATCAACAAACATTTGATACAAATAATTCCTTTCTGCTAACCCTACATCTGACTGAAATTTGAACTTTGAAAATTCCACCCTAACATGTGATAGATGCAAATGTTCAAGCTATATAAGGCATCTTCTACTATAACCTGCGCGGCACGCTGACGCCGAACCGGACGGTAGTGTTCACACATGGTCCTACTCTGATTGCACTGGGAGGCGAGTAGTGTTCCTCCCCAATGTATCGCCGGTCCTTGAGGGGAGTCCCGAGGAAAGATTGCAGTCGTATGCAAAGCACGCTGAGCGTCACTGTATGCAGAAGGGTACTAGAGAGGCGCCTGAGTTGGTTCTCTGTTGTAGTTGACAGGACACATAGCCGGCCAGAGACCTTGAACGCTTGGCTTCAATCTTTTGTTTGTTTGTTTGTTTGTTTGTTTGTTTGTTTTTTTCTTTTACTATTTTTGTTTTAGTTTTTGTTTTTGTTTTCTCAGTAAAGCGCCACCTTTTATAAAATCTGAAAACTCAAGAAGGTAGCTCCTCAAAAACGGCATTTCACAGAGCGGAGTAATGGAAGCAGGTGTATTAACGCGTCCGTTTGTTCGCCCTCAGAGAGAGTCCCTAAAAGGAGCACTTTTTTGATATGTTGTGGAATGAGCTGGGGTTTTTGTAAGTTTTTTGAAAGTATTTTATATGAAGTACCATTGGTGAAAAAATGGGCTTCATTGAAGTAATTTTGTGGAAATTATGGGCCTTAGAAGCTGGCGGAGGCATACCGAGATTTTAGTGAAAAACAAGCCTCGGAAAAGGCGGTTTGGACTTTGAGGTGAAATAGCAAAAATTCTTCACGGTCATGATATGGTAAATTGAAATTATATGAGGGGTAGCTTGACCCTGGTGAAAACTTCGACAAGCTTTTAGAGGCCTGTTTACTTTTTAAATTTAGTGACTGTGTGAGTCAATGGAGAAATTAATGGGGGTATGCTACCTAATACAATAAAAACAAATGACACTAAAATTGATCAAATTGCCTTGAATTTTGCACTCATTGTCTACAAAATTCCAATGGAAAATATGATCATATTTTGTAAGTAACACAGTCTAAAACAACATCCCTTAAAATTTTTAAGGCACTTTTCTGTCAGTAAACATGTTCACGGGCACGAGTATTGAGATTAAAAGTCCTCTACCAGAAGCACGATAGGAGAAAAAGACAAAAACGCCCCAGTTTGAATTGAAAACTTTTTAGGACAGTCTTAACTGATGTTGCTTTGAATTCTAATTCCAAACAAGTACGACATAAATGGGCAAATATTTAATACATGCGCAGAGTAGTCTGGGTAAAGGTAGGGTATAGGGTCAAAGGTGAGCTAGAACCAACGATAATTAGGGAGGGATCAAGGGACCGTTAAATCGAGCATGTCTTAAAGGTCGAAGGTGAACAGGTTTTCGTGTTCGTAAGTAATATCAGCGTCCTCGGGTACTGTCTCGGCTTATTTTAGGTATCTCTTTTTTTTTTCTCGGCAGCAACTTACTCGACAAGCTCGCTGGATATTTTAGAGTGCTTACTTTCACAATATCTTCGTATTATACGATGTTCCATCATTATTTCTGTAAACTGTATGAATAACTTTCAAAGTATTATAAAACCTAATAAATGAAAAGAAATGCAATGATAGATCAGCTAATAGTGACCTTCAAATTTTGGACTTGGAGTCGGTTGTGTAGCCTGTATATCATATGTTATTATCTCTAAAAATTCGAAACTTTTCTGTGCTTTTAAGACGCACAAGGCCAGATTCACCATTTTGGACCCTGAACAGAAGTTAATCTGGGGCCCAAACTACAATTCTTCTCCGGACGTGTGACGTTCTACAGTGGCAAAAGTTACAAGGGCAAAGTTTCTTGTCACTCTGGCATTCACGGGGAGAAAGTAGGGATGATCAACTCAAACCAGCGGGTTGAAACGAGAGCAAATTAAGAAAAGATTTAGCAAAGGTAAAACGAAGAGAAAGGGAAAAGAAGGCGTACGACT
Organism: Holothuria scabra; assembly: GCA_037179385.1. NCBI lineage: Eukaryota > Metazoa > Echinodermata > Holothuroidea > Aspidochirotida > Holothuriidae > Holothuria > Holothuria scabra. The sequence goes on from CM074194.1 coordinate 13,061,326, forward strand.
GTTTAGCTTAATATCAGAGAGACTGCTTGACTGGTTTACCTGTTTTCGAGGAACTCATGAAAGTTACACGCTAAGTCCATTCCAATTAATTAAGGTTCGTCGGATTAACCCAGAAAAAGTTCTTTTCACTTCCTTTTAGCAATTCCCACGTTTTCACCTGTAACATAATGTACCCATGGCACCGCCTGTACAACAACACTGATTTCGTACTCCAAAGAATCAGTCATCGGACACTTTGCCAAATGAAAAAAAAGCTGTTAAACTGAGCTGCAGATATCTTCGCGATCTGAAATTTGGTCAGCATCTGGAAAATTCGGGCAAACTATGTTAGTTCGAAGTATAAAAAATATCCTGTCTTTTAATTACACAAAAACACTCATCCAATCCATCCACACATTTGGCAGAAAACTTAGACAGTTAGATAGAGTCATAGTCGGCATGGCAAGTTTTCTAGGAAGAAAGAAGATTACAAAAAGTTTCTTCATTTCCAGCCCAATTAAATAACGTGCCGCAGTATGCCCGACATGGTACAATATTCGAGCGAAAGTGGAAAAAATGAGAATCCGGGACGCTTTTAATTGCAGGTTGGCGTTCAGACGGGGAGAGATGTACGTGTCATGTATATGTCTTAATGCATTATAACATTTGCCCGAAAAGTGGTGGTACTGTAGCCGACATTTAATCTATTAAAATGTACCTGAAGTAAAATAATGTAAAAATATAATTTAAACCGCATGCATGACATATCAATTCTAACAGTTAAATTTTATCTTCATTGGACATTAATGAGCCGATGTATAAAAGGTTTAAATTTATTCATTCATTTATTTAGTCTGTCATGTGAGACTCCATTCTAGACTTGATGAGAAAAAACAGAAACTAAACGTGATCTCACACAAAGGCCGAGAAGCTTTTCCGTGGTTCGGCGAAAGCAAAACTTTCACCGATTCCCGAAGAAGCTATTACGTCCACTGAGAGACGGTATGTGAGGAGCTTTTTTCTAAAAGTCCCCACGACTCTCTGGCGAAGAGCCAAGGGGGTATGTGAGGAGCTTTCGACAAAACCTGAAGAGTTTTGGATAGCTGTTCTCAAACTTACACGTGCAATGTTTTGTGCGCCACAAAATTTACCTTGGCCCAGACTTTGCAGGCCTGAACAAAATGGCCTGATCTATTACCCTAATGGGGATGACTATTTTAATTCTAGTTATTTTAATCGTAAATGTTGTGTCGTTTCCAAAATAACCTATTAAGAATTACATTTCAACATTTATTAAACAAGTTGGTAACACATTTTGAGAACAAGTCTCCTTTTATCGTTACAAAAATGAGTAAAGAATAAGAAAATTCCTAATAAATAATGAAACAACCTCTTTAATGCAAATCAGGAAGACCTGAAACAAGAGCCCAGAAAATGTTTCAGTAATAAAATGAAATATACCTCTTCAGATGCATAAAAGAAACATCGGATCAGGTTATAGTTATCTCAGTGTCTTTAAATGTCCTCAATAAAAATTATCTACAGAACTTACCGTACAATAAACTTCCAGATTTCCTACGAACCAGAGAGATTGTGACGTTTCTGTGACATAAGCCCCCAGTTGGAGCCAAAATGAGAAATATTAACAAGAAACATGAACGTAGAGGAAAATCTTGTCCAGAAATATGCAAAAGTAATTTATAATTTTATCAACAAACATTTGATACAAATAATTCCTTTCTGCTAACCCTACATCTGACTGAAATTTGAACTTTGAAAATTCCACCCTAACATGTGATAGATGCAAATGTTCAAGCTATATAAGGCATCTTCTACTATAACCTGCGCGGCACGCTGACGCCGAACCGGACGGTAGTGTTCACACATGGTCCTACTCTGATTGCACTGGGAGGCGAGTAGTGTTCCTCCCCAATGTATCGCCGGTCCTTGAGGGGAGTCCCGAGGAAAGATTGCAGTCGTATGCAAAGCACGCTGAGCGTCACTGTATGCAGAAGGGTACTAGAGAGGCGCCTGAGTTGGTTCTCTGTTGTAGTTGACAGGACACATAGCCGGCCAGAGACCTTGAACGCTTGGCTTCAATCTTTTGTTTGTTTGTTTGTTTGTTTGTTTGTTTTTTTCTTTTACTATTTTTGTTTTAGTTTTTGTTTTTGTTTTCTCAGTAAAGCGCCACCTTTTATAAAATCTGAAAACTCAAGAAGGTAGCTCCTCAAAAACGGCATTTCACAGAGCGGAGTAATGGAAGCAGGTGTATTAACGCGTCCGTTTGTTCGCCCTCAGAGAGAGTCCCTAAAAGGAGCACTTTTTTGATATGTTGTGGAATGAGCTGGGGTTTTTGTAAGTTTTTTGAAAGTATTTTATATGAAGTACCATTGGTGAAAAAATGGGCTTCATTGAAGTAATTTTGTGGAAATTATGGGCCTTAGAAGCTGGCGGAGGCATACCGAGATTTTAGTGAAAAACAAGCCTCGGAAAAGGCGGTTTGGACTTTGAGGTGAAATAGCAAAAATTCTTCACGGTCATGATATGGTAAATTGAAATTATATGAGGGGTAGCTTGACCCTGGTGAAAACTTCGACAAGCTTTTAGAGGCCTGTTTACTTTTTAAATTTAGTGACTGTGTGAGTCAATGGAGAAATTAATGGGGGTATGCTACCTAATACAATAAAAACAAATGACACTAAAATTGATCAAATTGCCTTGAATTTTGCACTCATTGTCTACAAAATTCCAATGGAAAATATGATCATATTTTGTAAGTAACACAGTCTAAAACAACATCCCTTAAAATTTTTAAGGCACTTTTCTGTCAGTAAACATGTTCACGGGCACGAGTATTGAGATTAAAAGTCCTCTACCAGAAGCACGATAGGAGAAAAAGACAAAAACGCCCCAGTTTGAATTGAAAACTTTTTAGGACAGTCTTAACTGATGTTGCTTTGAATTCTAATTCCAAACAAGTACGACATAAATGGGCAAATATTTAATACATGCGCAGAGTAGTCTGGGTAAAGGTAGGGTATAGGGTCAAAGGTGAGCTAGAACCAACGATAATTAGGGAGGGATCAAGGGACCGTTAAATCGAGCATGTCTTAAAGGTCGAAGGTGAACAGGTTTTCGTGTTCGTAAGTAATATCAGCGTCCTCGGGTACTGTCTCGGCTTATTTTAGGTATCTCTTTTTTCTCGGCAGCAACTTACTCGACAAGCTCGCTGGATATTTTAGAGTGCTTACTTTCACAATATCTTCGTATTATACGATGTTCCATCATTATTTCTGTAAACTGTATGAATAACTTTCAAAGTATTATAAAACCTAATAAATGAAAAGAAATGCAATGATAGATCAGCTAATAGTGACCTTCAAATTTTGGACTTGGAGTCGGTTGTGTAGCCTGTATATCATATGTTATTATCTCTAAAAATTCGAAACTTTTCTGTGCTTTTAAGACGCACAAGGCCAGATTCACCATTTTGGACCCTGAACAGAAGTTAATCTGGGGCCCAAACTACAATTCTTCTCCGGACGTGTGACGTTCTACAGTGGCAAAAGTTACAAGGGCAAAGTTTCTTGTCACTCTGGCATTCACGGGGAGAAAGTAGCGTATTTTCCGAAATACCCCACCCCCCCACACCCAATGGCGGCCTTCCAAAGGGATGATCAACTCAAACCAGCGGGTTGAAACGAGAGCAAATTAAGAAAAGATTTAGCAAAGGTAAAACGAAGAGAAAGGGAAAAGAAGGCGTACGACTGTTTAGCTTAATATCAGAGAGACTGCTTGACTGGTTTACCTGTTTTCGAGGAACTCATGAAAGTTACACGCTAAGTCCATTCCAATTAATTAAGGTTCGTCGGATTAACCCAGAAAAAGTTCTTTTCACTTCCTTTTAGCAATTCCCACGTTTTCACCTGTAACATAATGTACCCATGGCACCGCCTGTACAACAACACTGATTTCGTACTCCAAAGAATCAGTCATCGGACACTTTGCCAAATGAAAAAAAGCTGTTAAACTGAGCTGCAGATATCTTCGCGATCTGAAATTTGGTCAGCATCTGGAAAATTCGGGCAAACTATGTTAGTTCGAAGTATAAAAAATATCCTGTCTTTTAATTACACAAAAACACTCATCCAATCCATCCACACATTTGGCAGAAAACTTAGACAGTTAGATAGAGTCATAGTCGGCATGGCAAGTTTTCTAGGAAGAAAGAAGATTACAAAAAGTTTCTTCATTTCCAGCCCAATTAAATAACGTGCCGCAGTATGCCCGACATGGTACAATATTCGAGCGAAAGTGGAAAAAATGAGAATCCGGGACGCTTTTAATTGCAGGTTGGCGTTCAGACGGGGAGAGATGTACGTGTCATGTATATGTCTTAATGCATTATAACATTTGCCCGAAAAGTGGTGGTACTGTAGCCGACATTTAATCTATTAAAATGTACCTGAAGTAAAATAATGTAAAAATATAATTTAAACCGCATGCATGACATATCAATTCTAACAGTTAAATTTTATCTTCATTGGACATTAATGAGCCGATGTATAAAAGGTTTAAATTTATTCATTCATTTATTTAGTCTGTCATGTGAGACTCCATTCTAGACTTGATGAGAAAAAACAGAAACTAAACGTGATCTCACACAAAAGGCCGAGAAGCTTTTCCGTGGTTCGGCGAAAGCAAAACTTTCACCGATTCCCGAAGAAGCTATTACGTCCACTGAGAGACGGTATGTGAGGAGCTTTTTTCTAAAAGTCCCCACGACTCTCTGGCGAAGAGCCAAGGGGGTATGTGAGGAGCTTTCGACAAAACCTGAAGAGTTTTGGATAGCTGTTCTCAAACTTACACGTGCAATGTTTTGTGCGCCACAAAATTTACCTTGGCCCAGACTTTGCAGGCCTGAACAAAATGGCCTGATCTATTACCCTAATGGGGATGACTATTTTAATTCTAGTTATTTTAATCGTAAATGTTGTGTCGTTTCCAAAATAACCTATTAAGAATTACATTTCAACATTTATTAAACAAGTTGGTAACACATTTTGAGAACAAGTCTCCTTTTATCGTTACAAAAATGAGTAAAGAATAAGAAAATTCCTAATAAATAATGAAACAACCTCTTTAATGCAAATCAGGAAGACCTGAAACAAGAGCCCAGAAAATGTTTCAGTAATAAAATGAAATATACCTCTTCAGATGCATAAAAGAAACATCGGATCAGGTTATAGTTATCTCAGTGTCTTTAAATGTCCTCAATAAAAATTATCTACAGAACTTACCGTACAATAAACTTCCAGATTTCCTACGAACCAGAGAGATTGTGACGTTTCTGTGACATAAGCCCCCAGTTGGAGCCAAAATGAGAAATATTAACAAGAAACATGAACGTAGAGGAAAATCTTGTCCAGAAATATGCAAAAGTAATTTATAATTTTATCAACAAACATTTGATACAAATAATTCCTTTCTGCTAACCCTACATCTGACTGAAATTTGAACTTTGAAAATTCCACCCTAACATGTGATAGATGCAAATGTTCAAGCTATATAAGGCATCTTCTACTATAACCTGCGCGGCACGCTGACGCCGAACCGGACGGTAGTGTTCACACATGGTCCTACTCTGATTGCACTGGGAGGCGAGTAGTGTTCCTCCCCAATGTATCGCCGGTCCTTGAGGGGAGTCCCGAGGAAAGATTGCAGTCGTATGCAAAGCACGCTGAGCGTCACTGTATGCAGAAGGGTACTAGAGAGGCGCCTGAGTTGGTTCTCTGTTGTAGTTGACAGGACACATAGCCGGCCAGAGACCTTGAACGCTTGGCTTCAATCTTTTGTTTGTTTGTTTGTTTGTTTGTTTGTTTTTTTCTTTTACTATTTTTGTTTTAGTTTTTGTTTTTGTTTTCTCAGTAAAGCGCCACCTTTTATAAAATCTGAAAACTCAAGAAGGTAGCTCCTCAAAAACGGCATTTCACAGAGCGGAGTAATGGAAGCAGGTGTATTAACGCGTCCGTTTGTTCGCCCTCAGAGAGAGTCCCTAAAAGGAGCACTTTTTTGATATGTTGTGGAATGAGCTGGGGTTTTTGTAAGTTTTTTGAAAGTATTTTATATGAAGTACCATTGGTGAAAAAATGGGCTTAATTGAAGTAATTTTGTGGAAATTATGGGCCTTAGAAGCTGGCGGAGGCATACCGAGATTTTAGTGAAAAACAAGCCTCGGAAAAGGCGGTTTGGACTTTGAGGTGAAATAGCAAAAATTCTTCACGGTCATGATATGGTAAATTGAAATTATATGAGGGGTAGCTTGACCCTGGTGAAAACTTCGACAAGCTTTTAGAGGCCTGTTTACTTTTTAAATTTAGTGACTGTGTGAGTCAATGGAGAAATTAATGGGGGTATGCTACCTAATACAATAAAAACAAATGACACTAAAATTGATCAAATTGCCTTGAATTTTGCACTCATTGTCTACAAAATTCCAATGGAAAATATGATCATATTTTGTAAGTAACACAGTCTAAAACAACATCCCTTAAAATTTTTAAGGCACTTTTCTGTCAGTAAACATGTTCACGGGCACGAGTATTGAGATTAAAAGTCCTCTACCAGAAGCACGATAGGAGAAAAAGACAAAAACGCCCCAGTTTGAATTGAAAACTTTTTAGGACAGTCTTAACTGATGTTGCTTTGAATTCTAATTCCAAACAAGTACGACATAAATGGGCAAATATTTAATACATGCGCAGAGTAGTCTGGGTAAAGGTAGGGTATAGGGTCAAAGGTGAGCTAGAACCAACGATAATTAGGGAGGGATCAAGGGACCGTTAAATCGAGCATGTCTTAAAGGTCGAAGGTGAACAGGTTTTCGTGTTCGTAAGTAATATCAGCGTCCTCGGGTACTGTCTCGGCTTATTTTAGGTATCTCTTTTTTTTTTCTCGGCAGCAACTTACTCGACAAGCTCGCTGGATATTTTAGAGTGCTTACTTTCACAATATCTTCGTATTATACGATGTTCCATCATTATTTCTGTAAACTGTATGAATAACTTTCAAAGTATTATAAAACCTAATAAATGAAAAGAAATGCAATGATAGATCAGCTAATAGTGACCTTCAAATTTTGGACTTGGAGTCGGTTGTGTAGCCTGTATATCATATGTTATTATCTCTAAAAATTCGAAACTTTTCTGTGCTTTTAAGACGCACAAGGCCAGATTCACCATTTTGGACCCTGAACAGAAGTTAATCTGGGGCCCAAACTACAATTCTTCTCCGGACGTGTGACGTTCTACAGTGGCAAAAGTTACAAGGGCAAAGTTTCTTGTCACTCTGGCATTCACGGGGAGAAAGTAGCGTATTTTCCGAAATACCCCACCCCCCCCCCACCCCCCAATGGCGGCCTTCCAAAGGGATGATCAACTCAAACCAGCGGGTTGAAACGAGAGCAAATTAAGAAAAGATTTAGCAAAGGTAAAACGAAGAGAAAGGGAAAAGAAGGCGTACGACTGTTTAGCTTAATATCAGAGAGACTGCTTGACTGGTTTACCTGTTTTCGAGGAACTCATGAAAGTTACACGCTAAGTCCATTCCAATTAATTAAGGTTCGTCGGATTAACCCAGAAAAAAGTTCTTTTCACTTCCTTTTAGCAATTCCCACGTTTTCACCTGTAACATAATGTACCCATGGCACCGCCTGTACAACAACACTGATTTCGTACTCCAAAGAATCAGTCATCGGACACTTTGCCAAATGAAAAAAAAGCTGTTAAACTGAGCTGCAGATATCTTCGCGATCTGAAATTTGGTCAGCATCTGGAAAATTCGGGCAAACTATGTTAGTTCGAAGTATAAAAAATATCCTGTCTTTTAATTACACAAAAACACTCATCCAATCCATCCACACATTTGGCAGAAAACTTAGACAGTTAGATAGAGTCATAGTCGGCATGGCAAGTTTTCTAGGAAGAAAGAAGATTACAAAAAGTTTCTTCATTTCCAGCCCAATTAAATAACGTGCCGCAGTATGCCCGACATGGTACAATATTCGAGCGAAAGTGGAAAAAATGAGAATCCGGGACGCTTTTAATTGCAGGTTGGCGTTCAGACGGGGAGAGATGTACGTGTCATGTATATGTCTTAATGCATTATAACATTTGCCCGAAAAGTGGTGGTACTGTAGCCGACATTTAATCTATTAAAATGTACCTGAAGTAAAATAATGTAAAAATATAATTTAAACCGCATGCATGACATATCAATTCTAACAGTTAAATTTTATCTTCATTGGACATTAATGAGCCGATGTATAAAAGGTTTAAATTTATTCATTCATTTATTTAGTCTGTCATGTGAGACTCCATTCTAGACTTGATGAGAAAAAACAGAAACTAAACGTGATCTCACACAAAAGGCCGAGAAGCTTTTCCGTGGTTCGGCGAAAGCAAAACTTTCATCGATTCCCAAAGAAGCTATTACGTCCACTGAGAGACGGTATGTGAGGAGCTTTTTTCTTAAAGTCCCCACGACTCACTCTCTGGCGAAGAGCCAAGGGGGTATGTGAGGAGCTTTCGACAAAACCTGAAGAGTTTCGGATAGCTGTTCTCAAACTTCCACGTGCAATGTTTTGTGCGCCACAAAATTTACCTTGGCCCAGACTTTGCAGGCCTGAACAAAATGGCCTGATCTATTACCCTAATGGGGATGACTATTTTAATTCTAGTTATTTTAATCGTAAATGTTGTGTCGTTTCCAAAATAACCTATTAAGAATTACATTTCAACATTTATTAAACAAGTTGGTAACACATTTTGAGAACAAGTCTCCTTTTATCGTTACAAAAATGAGTAAAGAATAAGAAAATTCCTAATAAATAATGAAACAACCTCTTTAATGCAAATCAGGAAGACCTGAAACAAGAGCCCAGAAAATGTTTCAGTAATAAAATGAAATATACCTCTTCAGATGCATAAAAGAAACATCGGATCAGGTTATAGTTATCTCAGTGTCTTTAAATGTCCTCAATAAAAATTATCTACAGAACTTACCGTACAATAAACTTCCAGATTTCCTACGAACCAGAGAGATTGTGACGTTTCTGTGACATAAGCCCCCAGTTGGAGCCAAAATGAGAAATATTAACAAGAAACATGAACGTAGAGGAAAATCTTGTCCAGAAATATGCAAAAGTAATTTATAATTTTATCAACAAACATTTGATACAAATAATTCCTTTCTGCTAACCCTACATCTGACTGAAATTTGAACTTTGAAAATTCCACCCTAACATGTGATAGATGCAAACGTTCAAGCTATATAAGGCATCTTCTACTATAACCTGCGCGGCACGCTGACGCCGAACCGGACGGTAGTGTTCACACATGGTCCTACTCTGATTGCACTGGGAGGCGAGTAGTGTTCCTCCCCAATGTATCGCCGGTCCTTGAGGGGAGTCCCGAGGAAAGATTGCAGTCGTATGCAAAGCACGCTGAGCGTCACTGTATGCAGAAGGGTACTAGAGAGGCGCCTGAGTTGGTTCTCTGTTGTAGTTGACAGGACACATAGCCGGCCAGAGACCTTGAACGCTTGGCTTCAATCTTTTATTTGTTTATTTGTTTGTTTGTTTGTTTTTTTTTCTTTTACTATTTTCATTTTTGTTTTCTCAGTAAAGCGCCACCTTTTATAAAATCTGAAAACTCAAGAAGGTAGCTCCTCAAAAACGGCATTTCACAGAGCGGAGTAATGGAAGCAGGTGTATTAACGCGTCCGTTTGTTCGCCCTCAGAGAGAGTCCCTAAAAGGAGCACTTTTTTGATATGTTGTGGAATGAGCTGGGGTTTTTGTAAGTTTTTTGAAAGTATTTTATATGAAGTACCATTGGTGAAAAAATGGGCTTAATTGAAGTAATTTTGTGGAAATTATGGGCCTTAGAAGCTGGCGGAGGCATACCGAGATTTTAGTGAAAAACAAGCCTCGAAAAAGGCGGTTTGGACTTTGAGGTGAAATAGCAAAAATTCTTCACGGTCATGATATGGTAAATTGAAATTATATGAGGGGTAGCTTGACCCTGGTGAAAACTTCGACAAGCTTTTAGAGGCCTGTTTACTTTTTGAATTTAGTGACTGTGTAAGTCAATGGAGAAATTAATGGGGGTATGCTACCTAATACAATAAAAACAAATGACACTAAAATTGATCAAATTGCCTTGAATTTTGCACTCATTGTCTACAAAATTCCAATGGAAAATATGATCATATTTTGTAAGTAACACAGTCTAAAACAACATCCCTTAAAATTTTTAAGGCACTTTTCTGTCAGTAAACATGTTCACGGGCACGAGTATTGAGATTAAAAGTCCTCTACCAGAAGCACGATAGGAGAAAAAGACAAAAACGCCCCAGTTTGAATTGAAAACTTTTTAGGACAGTCTTAACTGATGTTGCTTTGAATTCTAATTCCAAACAAGTACGACATAAATGGGCAAATATTTAATACATGCGCAGAGTAGTCTGGGTAAAGGTAGGGTATAGGGTCAAAGGTGAGCTAGAACCAACGATAATTAGGGAGGGATCAAGGGACCGTTAAATCGAGCATGTCTTAAAGGTCGAAGGTGAACAGGTTTTCGTGTTCGTAAGTAATATCAGCGTCCTCGGGTACTGTCTCGGCTTATTTTAGGTATCTCTTTTTTTTTCTCGGCAGCAACTTACTCGACAAGCTCGCTGGATATTTTAGAGTGCTTACTTTCACAATATCTTCGTATTATACGATGTTCCATCATTATTTCTGTAAACTGTATGAATAACTTTCAAAGTATTATAAAACCTAATAAATGAAAAGAAATGCAATGATAGATCAGCTAATAGTGACCTTCAAATTTTGGACTTGGAGTCGGTTGTGTAGCCTGTATATCATATGTTATTATCTCTAAAAATTCGAAACTTTTCTGTGCTTTTAAGACGCACAAGGCCAGATTCACCATTTTGGACCCTGAACAGAAGTTAATCTGGGGCCCAAACTACAATTCTTCTCCGGACGTGTGACGTTCTACAGTGGCAAAAGTTACAAGGGCAAAGTTTCTTGTCACTCTGGCATTCACGGGGAGAAAGTAGCGTATTTTCCGAAATACCCCCCCCTCCCCCAATGGCGGCCTTCCAAAGGGATGATCAACTCAAACCAGCGGGTTGAAACGAGAGCAAATTAAGAAAAGATTTAGCAAAGGTAAAACGAAGAGAAAGGGAAAAGAAGGCGTACGACTGTTTAGCTTAATATCAGAGAGACTGCTTGACTGGTTTACCTGTTTTCGAGGAACTCATGAAAGTTACACGCTAAGTCCATTCCAATTAATTAAGGTTCGTCGGATTAACCCAGAAAAAAGTTCTTTTCACTTCCTTTTAGCAATTCCCACGTTTTCACCTGTAACATAATGTACCCATGGCACCGCCTGTACAACAACACTGATTTCGTACTCCAAAGAATCAGTCATCGGACTCTTTGCCAAATGAAAAAAAGCTGTTAAACTGAGCTGCAGTAAGACTTTCGGTAAAAAACCACTGATTCAACTACCAAGAGCGGATCCGACTGACATTTTGAAAAGGGGTCGAGGATCAATAGAGAAAGAAGTTGATGGACACTTCAATGTAAGTCTTGGTGGGGGTACAGGGGAGAAGTCCCTCGGTTTTTAGCGTTTGTAAGGTTTTGAAGTTGTTTTTTAAGGGTTGTCTTTACACTGGTCTAAAAATTACTTAAAGAGCAATTTCGAGTAAGATTTAATTTTTGGTAACAACACTAACGTTAGTGAAAGTACTCTTAAGAGCAGATACCGCTGACATTTTGAGGAAGGTGAGCTGCACTAGAAAGAGAAAGAAAGGGCAGTTGATGGGCAATTAGATGTGATCCTCTGAAGGAAAAATGTAGGCCTAATCCTTCTTGAAGAGTTACCTGGGATGAGCTGTACGCCACATTCAATTGACGTAGTCGGGACTGTGAAGATAATTTTGAAAAAACGCAACCCCTCAGACAGCCGAAAATGGCATTTCCAAGGTTTTTTGCGATATGAAAATTTACTGCCTTTTCTTTTCAACAGAGAAATCGAATGCTAAAAACTTCATTGTCACATTCTGATTTCAGAAGACATATTTTTTTGAAAATCTCAAATCTCAGTTGGGGAGGGGGAGGGGCACACGATTTTTGACTCCCCTTGGTGACTCCACTGGTGTCAGGAAAGTATTACATAGCTTATTCACCGGGCTTAATTTCATACGAGGTTCATGTATTTGGATTTGTGTTGTGATGAAATGGATGTGCCTGAAATAGCCCCTTGAATATTCTCGTACTAAGATAAACATTTCGTGTATTTGTTATTGTTGATGTGACGAAAAGGGGGCGGGCTGAGGCCGTAAAAGTCCCCCCCCCCCCCCCACCCGATCCGCGCCTGTGCATGACGGGACAAATAAAAAAGAAAAAACTATAATTCTCAAGTTGCCCCCCCCTGGAAAAATTTTGGGGGAAATTTGATGAAAATGGGGAAATTTGATGAATCTTCTTATTATTACAAAAATTTCACAAAAATTTCTCAGAATTTTTGTTAGAATAAGAAATTGTGAGACATTTCAAACACATAATTCGTATTTTCATGCAACAAATTAACTCAGATTTCGTCAGTGTCTCAGGAACCGGCCCAATTCCCGTTCCACTGAAATGCCCTCGTCGCGTAGCAGATTGAATGTTCCCTTTTGCTTGTATACGCACGGGGGTTATGATCAGTGCATTTCAGTGCACAGGAAGCTGTTATTCAGGTGATACTTTGGGAATTCATCAGTAAAAGGATGTTAAAACTGAAGTCACTACCGTAGACCCTCGAGGTTGTTATGTTCTTCTACAAGCTAGCAGTAGCTGGACGATTTTACTCTGTGTACATAACGATGAATCGGGCTGAAACAATCCATGGCCAACGATAAACTTAAAGTTAATCTAGAAATTAAAATTGACGGGAACCGTTGGCACACTTAGATTTTGTTACTTAGCCTAATCCTTGGAAACTTACAAGCTAGTTCGGGAAAATAGCTTTCTGCTCACTTTGAGTGTATCAATAAATGGACAATGAGTACCCTGTGGCCTTCTACACATAACAGACTGCTTTTCTCACAGGATATCCTGTGTGATCGAGCCACTATTAGGCCTCCTTAGTGTCGTGCGAAGAGGATACCATTGGGCCATGCCCCCCTCACTGATGCCATTTTTTCTTTGTTCTTAAAAGTACGTAGTCTAACTTTATTAACACAGATTTTACTTCAAAAGATAGCATATGTGGCACCAAAATGCTTATAAGGACACCCAATTTTTCAAAATATTTCAAAGGGGAAGGATTGTCCTTGCAAGGTCTTTCAGTGATGCCAATTTTTTTAATTCCTACAAATAGACCTAGGTAAATTCTGTCAAATTCCAATTTTTACTTAAAAAGGTAGACTCTGTTTCCCGCTGGTGGCATCGATAAAAAAGACTACATGTTTAGATCCTCTTTACAAGCATAAATACGCTATTTTAACCGTCTGAGGGGTCTAATTTTTCGAAATTTTCTTTACGCTCCGCGCCAGCTAATGGTGGCGCTTCGCTCGGTCTTTTGGGCAAAATTATATATTTGGAGTAAAATAAGCTCTTAACTCTCTGATCACTTTGCAGTTTGCGAACATATTTTGAAGTGAGCATTTTATTGCAAACGACAAAAGAAGAAAGCGACTGGCTAGATTCTTTGTATTAGCCTGGAAAATGCTATTTCCGGCCATCTAAGGGGTCTGATTTTTCCAAATTTTTTCTACGCTCCGCGTCAACCAATGGTGGCGCTCCGCTTCGATAATCTTTATGACAAAATAACATTTTGTGACCAAGAAAAACCACAAATACCGATCAATGCTCTTTTATTTGGACTTCTAAAAGTGTGCAAATTTAATGACAGGTTTTACTTCGTAAGGTAGCATAAATGGCATAAGAGTGCATGTAAAGACACAAAAGTTTCAGTTTTATCCTCATGAACCACCACGATTCAACCTTTAACACTGTTCCTGTCAAAGTCGAAAATCTTGCACCATTTTGCATGTAGGTTACTTGAAAACGTCAAATTATTTCCGGACACCCCTCCCCTTAGACCATGCATACTGCATGCCCCCCCCCTTCAGAGAAATCCTGCGTACGCTACTGCTTTAATACATACAAATAAACCAGATATTGTTTACCAAAATAATATACTTTGTTATTTCCGATTGCTCTATGTTATACTTTAAGATTAAAATGCAGGTAATATTACAAAATGTCAAGGTAATGTTGTTATACTTGTAAGTTTGCATATTTTATATGAATTACATACACATTGACCGGGAAAAGTTTTGGGGAAACTTCATACCTTTGCCCCCCCCCCCCCCCCCCTGGAAAAAATCCTAGCTACGCCACTGCTTCGAAACGATGTCCTACTGTTTCACAAGTCAGAAGAACAAAGTTTATTGTCACTTTTTACTTAGCTTGTAGGAATCGAAAATTTGATGGGGTAAGAAGGAATCAGTGCCCATGACGGTTCCAAGGGGATAATTTACTCGATCCACCTGGTTGAAAATGGGGCAAATTAGGGATTAGGGAGAGGTAAAAAAAAGGAGAAACGGAGAGAAATGAAAAGGAAGATGAAAGAAAGGAAGGGAAATGGGATTATTTAGCTTAATTTCAGAGAGACTGCTTGATTAGTGTGCCCCACGGACTTCCTATACATGGACAGAGCGCACTGCACGGTAGGTTGTCGCTGCCGTAGTGTGAGAAACACCCACCAAGATGGCCGTCTGATACAGTTTTGAGTGAAAGTTTGGACTTGTTCAGGTATGTCCAATATTTTGCAAGAAAGTCAAAATATTTTTGAAATATGGCAAGGTAAGGTTAAATCACTACACGTAATGCAGGAATACGATATTTTTTCTCATTCAAGTTAAACTTTTGTTTTAAATAAAACAGAGTCGTCGTCAAATCATACAGATTATAGCCTCGTGGCGGCCATCTTGGTGCGTCTTTTTTGTCTCAGTCGGTGGCGACCATCTACGGATAGGACGTACACGTTACATGCCCTGTCCATGTATATATAAGTCCGTGGTTTGCCTCTATTCTTGGAACCCATGGAAGTTAAGTAGATTCCATTCCAATGAATGACCGTCTGATTAACGAAGCATAGTGTTCTTTAGAGTTCCTTTTAGCAATACCTTTCAACATAACATACCTACGATACCGCTTGTACCGCGTGATACGGTACTTCAGAAAACTAGTAGTCCCCCGCTTTTCTAAATTAAAGAACTGTTCAACCTAATTAAAAGAAGGGTTTAAGGTCACAACAGGATTTGGTATGTTAGAGGGGTACTCATTCTAAGCATTTTGGTGAAATTTGCATTGAAATCCGATGTGTGGTCCTCAAGATATGAGCATGTAAAGTTGTCCCATTTTCAACAAAATGTGAACTTGAAGCAAGCACATATGACATCACATCCCCACATTAGAGCACAGTCTTTTGTTTTTTTTAAACTTGATCAGACTTGATTTCTACTCAACAATCACACATTATTAAAATGTGATTGCATAAGTGGCATGGGAACTTTGCAAACTTTGTATCCCCCCACAGGGAGGTCCAATTCCTATTAACTTCAAGGTCAACACAACAGACTGATAAAACAAAGGGAAACAAGGCATTCCTTGTCAATGTGAGGAAGTGATAAAAGCTCTGCTGCCCTGAAACCTACTTTTGAATACAAATCTTCTGACTTCATTTGCTGATATCTCAAGAAATACATGTCCGATTTGAATGAAACTTTCACCACACTGTGTAGATTTGGTTCCTCTTTCACATATGAAAATTAAATTTTTGCTTAAACCTTCCCTTTAAGCTGACATCTACAAGATGTGAATTTTGAGCAGGGGCCTAGACAAATCCAGGCAGACATTTAAGTTTTAAACATGTGTCATGTTAATTACTCAACGAATTCTTCATTTCTCTGAAAAGTTACATAGTGTCGTAGTCGACATGGTAAAATTTCTATGCAAAACTAAAATTTATCACCTTTTAGGGAATCTCTTGGAAAAAAAAAAACAATTTCAGTCCGACTCCACAGTCTTGTTCCGCACTTTGCCCGAAATGGTCGAATATTCGTGCGAAAGTTCCATTACAATTTTTTTTTGACGTTTCATACTTCTGTACACATACATACATATATATATATATATATATATATATATATATATAAATATATATATATATATATATATATATATATATATATATATATATATATATATATATGTAGGTCGAAAGTGTTGTAGTAATAGATTCGATCATGAATTTTTTATACCGATCCAAGATAGAGTATAAACTCTTATCAAAGAAGGAACGGTTAAAGAAAAACACCAGAGAGAAAATTGAGCCGCACGGGGACCGAACCCACCGTCCTCCGCTTTCCGGGCAGAGTCTATGACCACTACGCTAGGAACAGCTCGTGATTCACAGAAGCGACAACAGGCTATAAATACCCCGCGTGAATCAATTTTCTCTCCTTGTTACCATGGTACTCCCAAGCGGGATGAATAATCAGTAGGTCGAAGTTGGTAGATCGAAGTTAGAATGTGTAGGTCGAGTGTTGTAGTAATAGATTCGATCATGAATTTTATACCGATTCGAGATAGAGTATAGACTCTTATCAAAGAAGGAACGGTAAAAGAAAAACACCAGAGAGAAAATTGAGCCGCACGGGGACCGAAGTCCTCCGCTTTCCGGGCAGAGTCTATGACCACTACGCTAGAACAGCTCGTGATTCACAGAAGCGACAACAGGCTATAAATACCCCGCGTGAATCAATTTTCTCTCCTTGTTACCATGGTACTCCCAAGCGGATGAATAATCAGTAGTCGAAGTTGGTAGATCGAAGTTAGAATGTGTAGGTCGAAAGTGTTGTAGTAATAGATTCGATCATGAATTTTATACCGATTCGAGATAGAGTATAGACTCTTATCAAAGAAGGAACGGTAAAAGAAAAACACCAGAGAGAAAAATTGAGCCGCACGGGGGACCGAACCGTCCTCCGCTTTCGGGCAGAGTCTATGACCACTACGCTAGAATAGCTCGTGATTCACAGAAGCGACAACAGGCTATAAATACCCCGCGTGAATCAATTTTCTCCTTGTTACCATGGTACTCCCAAGCGGATGAATAATCAGTAGGTCGAAGTTGGTAGATCGAAAGTGTTGTAGTAATAGATTTCTATTACTACAACACTTTCGACCTACACATTCTAACTTCGATCTACCAACTTCGACCTACTGATTATTCATCCCGCTTGGGAGTACCATGGTAACAAGGAGAGAAAATTGATTCACGCGGGGTATTTATAGCCTGTTGTCGCTTCTGTGAATCACGAGCTGTTCTAGCGTAGTGGTCATAGACTCTGCCCGGAAAGCGGAGGACGGTGGGTTCGGTCCCCCGTGCGGCTCAATTTTTCTCTCTGGTGTTTTTCTTTAACCGTTCCTTCTTTGATAAGAGTTTATACTCTATCTTGGATCGGTATAAAAAATTCATGATCGAATCTATTACTACAACACTTTCGACCTACACATTCTAACTTCGATCTACCAACTTCGACCTACTGATTATTCATCCCGCTTGGGAGTACCATGGTAACAAGGAGAGAAAATTGATTCACGCGGGGTATTTATAGCCTGTTGTCGCTTCTGTGAATCACGAGCTGTTCTAGCGTAGTGGTCATAGACTCTGCCCGGAAAGCGGAGGACGGTGGGTTCGGTCCCCCGTGCGGCTCAATTTTTCTCTCTGGTGTTTTTCTTTAACCGTTCCTTCTTTGATAAGAGTCTATACTCTATCTCGAATCGGTATAAAATTCATGATCGAATCTATTACTACAACACTTTCGACCTACACATTCTAACTTCGATCTACCAACTTCGACCTACTATATACATATATATAAATATATATATATACATATATATATATATATATATATATATATATATATATATACATACATATAAATATATATACACATATATATATACATATATATATATACATATATATATATTTATAATGAAAAAAAGAGAGGGTAACGCCTTCATCATATCCAGTAAATCATAGAAAACAATATATTTCAAGCTACCTCGCTCTTCCTCAGTTGTTAACGACAAAATGGAAGTCAACAAGCTGAACTACGAGCAAGCCCAGCACTTAGTAATACAGGGAATACAGCATAACACAAAAGAATTACAATTAGATAACAATTAGACATAATGGGCCTAAAGAGATTAAGAAGATTACGTTTGTTGTACCCAGGAGTAGTTACTCAAAATTGATAGATCCCTATTTAACCCTGTTATATGTGACTTAAGCTTAAGGATAGTGCTCAATTCGTATTGTTTTTCGTTTCTCCGCCGAAGGAAAATTGCCTGCAAGTAAAAGAAATCGTAAATCGGATAAAGAGTGGCCAGGTAAGTTAAAGTGAGCTGCTACAGGGAAACCCGTTTTGTTGTGTCTGATAGAATGTTTATGGTTATTAAATCTTAGTCGAAATCTATCACCTGTCTCTCCCACGTATGCAATTTCAGGGCATTTAACACAAAAAAGGTAATATACAACATTAGACGAGTTACAGTTGAAGGGACCGGGAGTAAGTTTGACCCCAGAGGAAGTGTCAATGAAGTGGGTAGAGTTGTCAATAAAAGTACAAAGTTGACACCTAGGTTTATTACAGGGTCGGTTGCCTCCTGAGGTAGCGCTGCGAAAAGGTTTGTTTCTGCTAATAATAGATCTTAAATTACGGGGTTGTTTACGCGCTATGGTAGGAGGTAGAGGAAAAATTTCCTTAATTTCAGGGTCACTTTGGAGGATGCTCCAGGAAGACCTGATTTCCTGTAGGAGGGGGTCAAGGTCGGGATGATGGGTAAGGACTAGGGGGATGCGCTCTAAAGTGTTCGTCTCTCTATACTGTAGGAGCCGCTCACGCTTGAGTGGTTCAACACGTCGGAAAGCGGTATCTAAAAGTTTGAAAGGGTAACCTCTGCAAAGGAAATAGTGGAAAAGGTTTGTACTTTCTTTTGACAAAATCAGAGTTATCGGAGCAAATGCGTTTGTATCTAAGAAGCTGACTGTAAACTATAGATCTTTTAATATGTAACGGGTGAAAGCTCCTATAATGGAGGTAAGAGTGTCTGTCGGTAGGTTTACTATACACTTTCGTAGCAACACGACCCTCTTTAAGACAAACCTCGACATCAAGGAAGGGGATACTGACTTGGGAGGACTCCATTGTAAATTTTATAGAGGGATGTTGGTCATTAGCCAGTTGAAAAAATTTTAAGAGTTCTTCAGGTCCTCATTCCAGATAAAGAAAATGTCATCTATATATCTAACATAGAAAAACGGTTTAACATTGGCCGAGCTTAATAATTTATGTTCAAAGTCCGCCATAAACAGATTTGCATATGAGGGTGCCATTCTAGTACCCATGGCTGTACCGTTGGTCTGTATAAAATTTCTCTCACAGAAGGTGAAATTATTATGCTTGAGAATGAACTCGATTAATGAACATATTTCTCTGGTATGGTTACAGCCCGATCTTTCAAGGGCCAATTTGCATGCTTCAGTGCCTTCTGAATGTGGGATGTTAGTGTAGAGAGACGTGACATCCATGGTTACCAGAATGGCATCATTACTTAAAACCCTAGTATTAGCAGAAAGTTTACGTAAAAAATCAGTGGTATCTTGGATAAAACTGGGAATGTTCTGTAGTAAGGGCTTAAGGAAGGAATCAACATAAGCAGAAATAAATTCAGTAAGGGTGCCGATCCCCGAAATGATAGGTCGGCCAGGAATTTGAATGTTATGTTGCACGGCTAGTTGAACAAGGTCCACTTCCGATAGGGAAGTGGTGTCGATATTACATTTATCCTTTAACAATTTGGGTAACTTATGAACCTTAGGAGGGTATAAAACGATCCAGGTCTAGGGGTGGCGGGGATCAACTGTTGAATCTCTGGGATGACGTTAGTACTAAAGTCATGAACAAGATTGTCAAGTTCAAGTTTGAATGACTCAGTTGGGTCTACTTTGACCTCTTTGTAGAACTTCTCATTGGAAAGTTGTGATTCGGCCTCAGAGATATAGTCATAGGTGTCCAATATGACTACGGCTCCCCCCTTATCTGCTCTTCTAATAATGATGTCTTCCCTCTCCTTTAATTCTCGGATGGCCGCACGTCCCGACCTGGAAAGGTTGTCTTTACCCTTAGTTGAGGTACCATTCTCCTGAAGGGACAATAGAAAATTGTCCAGGTGGGTTTGTACCTTTGATACAAATGAGTCAATAAAATGGTTTCGACCTGAAGGTGGTGTCCATTTACTTCTAAGTGAGGGTGGTTTGGGATAATTCGTCGGGGGGTTATGGTTGAAATCTTCGTTACATATATATATATCAACTTCTCATCGGAAACTGAGGAGGGATAGTACTGCTTAAATATGCCACTACCACTTATTTGGCTCGTTTAATTTTAATACCGGTAAGAAATGAGCACATGGACAGGTCAATTCTGCTACAATTTAGCATCATCCATACCAAGCATCTAAGGATAGAAAGAGTCGAAACATTCATGTCGCTACGAAGTCCAAATCTGAATTATGAAGTAGTTATTCGTTTAACTCAAGGCTAGAGAGAGTAATCAGAATGTATCGACAGGACAGTGCAGCAGGCAGTACAACAAGTTGTAAATTTATTTATTATGTCATTTTTTCTTTCAAATTATCATTTTTACTTATTTTAAATTTTGATGTTATATTCTTTCTATTCCGATCGTCAGTTGAGGGCTTCTAAACGTCTGAACAATTTCATGGAGTATACAGCTCCAACTCCCGGAAGTTACGTCACTGTTCATACTCAATGTTGAATGACACCTAAGACGAACGTACCTTTGGTTGATGGCTCGTGTGCATAGGCTGATGGGTGTGATCATGCCGGAGATCGGTATTAAAAAATGGAAAGCACGAAAATTCTGGTTTTCCCCTTCTTTTGTTAATACACTCTAAAAACACTCTGGTCAGAATTAACCAAGATGCAGTCACCTGCTATACAACCTTGATGTCCTGGTTAAATTTGACCAAACGTTAGTTAAAATCTGACATATTCCTGGTCAAATGTCAACACGAATATGTCACTGCTTAACCAGGAATCCCGGTTGGATACCCGGTGACAGCATCCTGGTCAGTTTTAACCAGAGCTTTTATAGAGTGATATACAGTGATGAAATCAGGATTTGCTAGAAGGAGGGGAGCAGGTCAGTTGTAGTGCGGAATGGAAAAATATTTAGAGGGTGACGGAATGCTGACAGGACTATCTAAGGTTAGCGCCACCATCAGTTGGCGCGGAGCGTCCTAGAAAAGTTTTGGTTTGGGCTTTATGAATGCTCCAGATGGCCGGAAATGACACTTCCCTATTGAATAAATATGTAAAATGGCAATCATATTTTGTTTTTAAGGGCAATGACCAAATAAAATTGTAAAATTTTGAAACTAGGACTGACATTTGTCACTCAGCTTGATAAGAGTGATGCCACTGATGGTTAATATGTATATTTATGTCTCGGGTGTTCAAAATTATATTCAGCATTTTGCTACTAGTTTTATTTCTGTGTCTATGTCGCCATCAGAGGGTATAGAAGGGTTTTCCCAGGAGCATATTTTTTAGGAAGTTTACTGCACTATTGATGCTCCGCTTTTAAAACAGATGTTTTTTATCACAAGAGAAAGGGATGTTGATGGGTCTCCCTCTTAGTTTATATTCAAATCATGTCATGTCAAGTCATGCTATTTCATGCCATGTAATGCCAAGTCATGTCATGTCATGCCATGCCATCATTTCGTGTCGTGTCAAGTCATGTCATGTCATGTCATGTCGTGTCATGTCATGTCATGCCATTCCATGCCATGCCAAGTCATGCCATGTCATGTCATGTCGTGTCAAGTCATGTCATGTCGTGTCATGTCATGTCATTTCATGTTATGTCACATATGAAATATTTTGGTCTAACTGTTACAGTTAGAGCTAGTCAAGGTTGTGGAAGTGAATTTTATTCAAACAACTTCAAGGAGAATCTTCCTTCCATCACCATATGTAAAATGACAGATCATTTTGATATCCACTTAATGGAAGACTACCTCCATTTAGCCCGAAATTCTCTAAATTTTTCACATTGCCTACAGTCAACAACAGTCGCGCCATGTTGAAATTTAGGTCAATGATAGGAATACGGGGGTATTCCAGTTGGGGCAGAAGAATCTCTGCTCGAAAAAATGTTATCCTGACCGAAAGACTATCTTAGCGGAGGCCACCATTAGTTGGCGGGCAAGCAAACAGAAAATTTTGAAAACCGTGACCCCTCACACAGTCTTAAATGGCATTCTCCAAGGCTTTGAAGCCGACTCTAAGAAACCTTTATTTTGTAACCTTGCCTCGAAGACTCCCAAAGCGGAGTACCATCAGTTGGCGCGAAGCGCACAGAAACTAATGAAAAATCTTACCCCACATCAGATGGCCGTAAATGTTATTCACAAGACTTGGGAGCATTACCCGAACAGTTATTATTTTGAGCTTTCTTTTCACATCAAATGAAAAAAAGTTCAAATGATCAGATCAGAATTTTGCTTAATGAAGTGCAGGGGAAGGGGTGGGGTGTGTGGGGGGTGGGGTTGGGGGTAAGCAATGCATCGTTGTTCTAAGAAGACGGAGCATTGGGAACATTTTGAATGGTACGTACCTCTTTAGATACCTCTCTATCCAATCTTGTGCAAATTTTGAAGAAGACTAGTGTAAACGTTTTCATTGCTTTTAAGCACAGGGAACGGATAGGCCTAAGGATTTTCTTCCTTTATTCAAAGAGACGAACACACCACATTTTGCCTCGGCATACCACTCATGCTA
Source organism: Holothuria scabra (assembly GCA_037179385.1). Classification (NCBI taxonomy): domain Eukaryota; kingdom Metazoa; phylum Echinodermata; class Holothuroidea; order Aspidochirotida; family Holothuriidae; genus Holothuria; species Holothuria scabra. The sequence goes on from CM074194.1 coordinate 13,084,309, forward strand.
CTTACGGTTTGACGAACATAAAGGGTTGCACTCCGCCTTACACCTAAGTTATTTACAAATTATTTGGTGAATTAATAAAATTTCGAAGGCTTTTGATTGATCCAAAACTAACGCCTTCAAACCGATCGATTTAATAAATCAATAAGCAGAATAACGCAACCAAGCTTTATAAACGAATTTCTTTTCAAAAATTATCAGCGCCGTGGAACTTTCACATGTTCTGTAAGAAAAGGAAACAGGAGCCACTTTGAAAACGAGGAATAACAAGGAAAAGTTGGTTGTAGATGCAATTGAAAGTAATCAAGTAAAATGAAGAGTACGTAGATATCTCATATTCAAACGTAGGCCTATAAGACTTGGACTTCACTCAGTGTTGTGGCGAAAAGTTAAACCGTTGGGCAAATCATAACATTATTCTCTTTTGCAAAATTAGTGATAACTACAAATTGGTGGTATGATCAATCGAATGTCAATTGCAGTTTTCAAGGTTCTGCTAGTGCTTTTCTTGCAAGGTAAGGATTATTAAATGCACGTTTCTATTTCTGTTTTTGTGTAATTGTTATGTTTATTAATGCAAGTTCCTCCCACAGTTTTATGCTTATGAATTTCACGCTTCTCAGTGTAGTGTTTTTTATTTAATTTGTGGTCATTCATACTTGGCAATAAATTCTGAACTCCTATTTGTACATTGTGTTCAGGTGACCTTGGGGGTTAATGCTGTCGCTGGATGCACTCGGGCTACGCCCTCGTGCATCGCTTGCATGGTCCCCCATCGTGCATTATCCTCTCCTAATGCACGGTCCAGTGTTAATTAAACTTTAATTGTGATTAATCGAAACTAAATAAAATGAAAGGAACCTAATACACTCTAAAACCTAAACAGTGGACTTAGCCACTCTCTAATAGAGTGAAAAGTGTGAATTCTCTTCAAGAAGAGTGAAAAATCACCCCACGAAGAGTGAAAATCACCAAAATAAGAGTGAAAATTCACTCTGTAAGAAGCTTCTTCAATGATCACTCATTTTTTAGTGATCCCTGTAGGCGCTCCAGAAAGAGTGAGAACGCAGCTCTTTTGGAGTAAATTTCATTCTGGGGGGGGGGGGGATTTTTAAGGTGAATTTTATTTTAAAAATGGGTCGACGTATTTTGAATGTGTAATACTACGATCTGGACGTCCTGGATGTCCAAGGCGATTTTACAGTACTTAATTCATCTAGTGATGTTTTCTGTATATAAAAAAGAAAGTGAACATATTTACAGTTATGTCGTTTGAGTACATGACCGTTAGTGGGAGTACGGGTTCGAGCACCAGTAAATTGGTATGAGGTTGGGTACGATGTACTCTAGCATGGGTACTAGTAAGTACCAAGTCTAAGTCGATACAAACATATACGGTACAAAACTGCCAAATTCCCTCCACGATTTCTATATTTCAGAAAAAAATTAAACTACCGTCCCCTTGATTAATTTATTTTGTAGCAGGTCACATCATTTTTTCAATAAGAAACATCTTTTTTTTCTTTGTTTCTGATCTTTAAACGGTTCAAAGCAGGTACCCCTTACTAAGTATGAAGCAAAATCGTTACACGTTTCTTCTTATTTCCATCCTCCACGATTTCTATATTTCAGAAAAAAAATTAAACTACCGTCCCCTTGATTAATTTATTTTGTAGCAGGTCACATCATTTTTTCAATAAGAAACATCTTTTTTTTCTTTGTTTCTGATCTTTAAAAGGTTCAAAGAAGTTACCCCTCACTAAGTATGAAGCAAAATCTTTACACGTTTCTTCTTATTTCCATCTCAAGTATTATTGAAAATATATCACCACTAAAGTATTTCTTATTCAATGTAAATGAGAATTAATCCCTCTCAAAATGAACAATTCAGTGAGTGAAATGTTGACACATGCTTCTTAAGAGCCATTCATATAGGACTATTAACCCTTTACCGTTGTGCTCCGATCGGGGCATATTTGCGCGCCTCGGGATTGGGCGGAAAAGCGGACGTAGCCCGCCCCGCATCGGCTTCCGTAGGCCATTGACCCCGTGACCTTAAACTATTGTCTCTCTCGCTCTTGTGGCCGAATTTTCGGGTAGCTACTCGCAGTTTCGAGCTCCGCGTGAAACAGTAAAGATGTGTGACAGCCGAGCTCTCCGCATGGGTCCAAAAGGACCCAAACAACGGTAAAGGGTTAAGGTATAGACTTTAAATTAGGAAATAAAGGATCATTTGGCCTTTTGCAGATCAAAACATTAATGTTGGCCTGCAGAACATGTTACCGGGTTGTAGTTAAACTATCGTTAGATTCTCAAGGGATAGCTTTTGCACTATAAAGCCGTAATTAATTTCGTAGCTCAGTCACCATGACAACTGCTCTCGGTACATATCTATTGACGTGACAAGTTGGAATCGACCGCATCGTTTTGTAAAAGGAAACTACTATTTGCTGTGTTTTAAATCAATTTTGAAAGCATACTTTAATTTTTAATACAGTTGTGCTGCAAAATTAATACTTCAGTATAATAGAGAGTCACTTCAGCTCCCACGGTCTCCAGCAAATAAATCCGCCAGTCATTAGCGGCTCGCCATAGGGGCACGGGGGCATTTGCCCACCCAAACATTTTCAAAGCATGGTCTTCAATTTTCCAAAAATAACGTTATTCGATACGACATGAATAAAACGTAGTCTTTTTCTTAATCTGGGCAAAGTATCCCAGCCTTCTCTCTCATAAAAATGTCATATATTATTTATACAGTATAAACTAATGCGTAATTGTCAAGGATATAGTTCGTAATTGTATCAAAATTTTAGCCCAGTACCGGCCGCCCAGAAGCGTTGATAGCGCTACAAGCACTAATAGCAGTAATGAATCAGTACTGCTATTGGTGCTGGTAGCGCTACCAATGCTTCTGTGTGTCCGGTTCAGGTTTACAGGCTTATTCGATCACTGGTCATATGAGTTAATATGATTCGAAAAGTTATGACTAATTTATTTTATTTCCAACGGTGTGCAGCTCCTTGTAACAAAAAAGTCCAGAACAAATTTATGTTTGATATTTTGAAGAGGAACATCTGCTAGGCATAGCTCACTGGGGATATTTTTACTCATTTCCCATGTTTGGTTCTCAAGATATTAGAATTGAAGTTGACATATTTTCTACAAAGAGTGAACGTGCAACAAGCAGACGTGATGTCATGTATTGCACATTGATGGAAATGTTTAGTTGTTTTTCTATAAAATTTAACACCATATTTATACAATTTAACTGTGATATGTTGTAACCATAAGCGCATCCGGAGCAATGGAATTGGAAGTTTAAAAACGTAATTTGCCTTAAGGGCAAGATAGCATCCCTAATCAATTCAAGATCAAACAGCAGGATCAAAAATAAATAAAAAACAAAACAAAACATTAACCATCAATATGAATACATGACATAGCACCTGCTTGGTTCAAGTTAACCCTTTGTAGAAAATGTGTCAACTTCAATTGCTAATATCTCGAGAACCGAACATGAGAAATGAATGAAAACTTTACCAAAGTGCTAAGAATATGTTCGTCTTTAACGTATTAAAATTTGGTTCTGATCTGTTCTTTTTAATGGAGATTTTACTTTGCGAAAAAGAAAATAATAAAATGTCACATCTTCTTGTAAAGGGGCCAGTACATTTTATCTGGTAATTTTCTGATCATTTTGCAATTTGATTTTCTTTTTGTTAAAACGAATATTTTATTGCAAAAAAAGCTTAAAACAACGGCTCCTTAAATTCTACTTACAAGCCCGGCAAATGCAATTTCCGGCTATTTGAGAGGTCGCGATTTTTCAAAATTTTGTGGACGCCTCGCGCCAACTGATGGTGGCGCTCCGCTTAGATAGTCTCTCTGGCAGTCAGTCACCACTTCTTATGCCCCTCCCCCAGTAGCGTAGCCAGGATGGAATTTTTGAGGGGGCCTAGGTAAGAAGTGGGGGCCTGGTACCTGCAAGGATCAGGCGCGGCAAGACTATCTAAGCGGAGCGCCACTATCAGTTGGCGGGGAGCGTACAAGGAAATTTTGGGTTTTACAAACCCTCCAGACGGCTGGAAACGGCATATCCCATGTGTTTTAAGCTGGATGAACGCAGCCTTGAAATACGAACCTCATGTCTGCCACTTCTCAAATAGTGTGAATAAAAAATCGATCTATGAAAATGATAATACATACACTTTTTAGGGACCCAAAATCTGGGCATTCCTGATCTGTGCCATGGCGTTGGGGATGAGACTAAAGGGAATCGATATCTCCCTTTCTCTTGAGAAAAATTGTGAACTTCAGGAGAACGTAGATCGCAAATGCGGCAATATTTGAACAGATTTCAGCTTCAATAGGAAAACCAAAATTAGTTGTATCACCCTTTGAGAAGCTTTCTTTGCGTTAGATTTGCTAGATGCAAAATAGTGCTATATTTGGGCAAAATTTTGAACTGATTATAGTCTTCTTCCAAAGTCCTCCCGACCCTCTGGCAAAGGACCGTTCGGCGAAACCAAACTTGATACTGTTTCCCGAAGAAGCTATACGTCCGCTTAAGGACAACACTTGACCAAACTCAAGGCCCTCAGGCCATTTACATTACTGGTCTGCCATGCATGGCTCCATTCTTGACTGATTATAGGCCTACGTTTTAGGATTTTCCTATTTGGGGAGCATGAAAATTTTCAAAATGCTCATTTTTAGTCTTTGTAGAGATTTTACAAGTGCATACATACTACCAGAGAAACAATGTTTTCCGGTTTTTAGATGCAAAATGGTGCAGTATTTGGTCAGTCATCGGTACATTACGTAGACAAAATTAAAATACTACGAGTAAATCTCTCAAAATATTTAAACCGCAAAGCAGAAGTAACACATGAAACACATGAAACTCATGAAATGCGGACCTTGTGGACATTTTACAAATCCGCCCGGACGTCAGTGCCAACTAGTAAAAAGAGGACTTGTCGAAAAAATCGTTCTTACAGTGGCACTTATCGTGTAAAGGAGTGAGGCACGACATAGGCCTACTTGTTAGGGATAGATGGGAAGAATTATTCGAAGGCAGTACCTTACCCTTAAAGGGCCAATACTCTCACCCCCAAACCACAATTTTGGTAGGAGTGTACTGAAATTCTCCATTGGCTCAGCTCCTGGATTGACAGCTAATTCAAACAATGCACAGTACCACAGCATTTATTACACAGTATGAACTGTACTGAGAGTGTTTTGTTTATAAACATTGAGCTTTTCTATACTCGACTCGAAGTAATCAACTGAGATTGTCCCTCGATGAGGATGAATTACAGACAATTGTGGGAGGGGCTTAAGTAAGAAGGTTAGGAGAATTGGTACTGTTTGGGGTGAGAGAACAGGGCTTTTTAGGCAAATATTTTTGTATGATAAAGTATAGGAATGGTCGTGTAAGAAGGGTCTCCAGTGTATGATTGCCTTGTTTTCAGTAAATCAACCAGCCATCCGAAAGGCAGAAAGGGTCTTAACCTAACAAAGTCAAATTCGAGTTTGCCGTCGAAACTTCGGTTTTATCTTCGAAGTGTAATGCAATAAATGACAGTGCGTGCAGATTATATACGGTATCTAATTTAGTGAAAGTAATCATTTTGAAGTTATTACTTGATTTCATACGTGCACACAAAATGTGTTTTACACACATTCATGAATGTTTTCTTAATTGTTACGCATTTTATTTACTGTTTTTAAAGGAAATACTTCAACGTGTCTTTCCGTTCAAACATTTTATTTTTTTCTCAATTACTTTATCACGAGGCAAAAACAAAAAAATCTGGGGGCGGGGGGATGAAGAAAATCTGGGGCCCAGTTCTCTCACCCCAAACCAATTCTCCTAACCTTCTTACTTAAGTCCCTCCCACAATTGTCTGATATTTATCCTAATCCAGATACTGTACAATCTCAGTTTATTGCTTCAAGGTGAGTATAGAAAAACTCAATTTATATTATCAAAACACTCTCAGTACCGTTCATGTTGTGTAACATAAGCTTTGGTACTCTCTATTGTTTGAATTAGCTGAGCCGATTGAAAATTTTGGTACCCCGTACCAAAATTGTAGTTTGGGGTGAGAGGTTTGGCCCTTTAAGTGTTTAGTCGATCATCTTCGCGGAATGTAGCTGATAGTCTAAAGCGGCTATGCCCAACGTTACTGCGTTGCGCGTCTCTCTACTTTGCCATTCAGACGTCAATTGCACAATAGAGGCTTTGCAACTACGTCACAGAACCGCCATGCTGGAGGACATTCATGCCAAATACACGTGGCTGTGTGCCGAAAGCACTGCACAGAGCGCATTGTGGTATGCACGGTGTGTACACATTCAACGAGCAAGCACGCACAGTGTGGTTTACCACGTAGGTACATGTACTCCAACATGGCCGCCGGAGAGTATTATGACGTCATGTGAAAAGCCTCTATAATGGTAAAGAAGGTGCGGTTGTGCATCGGTAACACAGCTACTGCGCATGATCAGTACCATCCAGTGTACCAAACTGAAACACACTGCCGTCTCGTGCATGGCCTCTATAGACGAAAACGGACAACAGTGATGGTCTAATTTATCTTTTTTCCTTCTGTTTTACTGAATATGAAGATTTAAAGTTCATTTAGACAATAGATGAAGACGATTTCAGGCTGATGGACCCCACTAATGGCTGCCTACAGTCACCAAATATAGGCGCTGATCAGATTCCTCTGTAGATGCAGTAGCTGCAAGAGTGAGTCATTTGATGCAATGAAAGAACCATAAATCTAATAGAAATAAAAACTTCAGATCTTTGAGATTTTTTGTGCAAACGGATTGGGCAGTCTAGTCGTATTTTTTTTTTTTTTTTTTTTTGGTATTTTCCGAAGGGAAGAAAATAAAAATGTGCTTCAAGTGAGCCTCAAAGCAGTCAATGCAAACAAGGGGCAGCTGGGAGTTGCAATTTCATGTGGACTTCAGCGCGCCCCCCCCCCCCCCCCCTCCCTCGCCCGGTAGAATATCCCTACAAGATTTGACTGATTTCTTGTCTATGATAACCTCACTTCAAATCTATATTTTTTCTTCAAAATTTCTGTTCCAACTTTTCGCGGGAACGACAACAACACACCGCTAATTATGTTGCAACAATTAATGCTTAGGGTCAATTCTTTTCCTCCTAAACTTGTACTAATTGAACGATCTAATATTTTTCGAAATTTACAGAGTGTACAAGAGGGGAGTATGGCACACCCTGTCCAAAAAGTCCAGGAGTAGACCTTGATGTTCCAGGAAATACGTACTTCTGTCCTTTTGAGAACCCCGATGGTACGGTCAATATATACACAGAGTGCTGCTTCAATGATAGACCGGACGATGACGGCCATTATTATAGCTGTTGTCAGTCAGACGCAGACAAAGAAGCCCAGAGGTGCAGTCACAGAAATACGTTTCAAAGTTTTAGTAAAATGGGAACAGCAGAACTTTTCAACACTCTTAAAAAGTTGGTTAAAAATTCACCAACATTAGTTACGTATGTCAGATACCTGAAATTGGGTAAAGTTTTCCCCAATATGTGTTGTTTATTTGGTTACCCCACGGGCTGGTTACCCAATTAAGTGGTAAAAACCTCTTGGATAACCCATTGATCAACAATTACTGGGTAAACTTTAACCAATTTCAGGTATTTGGCATACGTGACCAGAATTGGTAAGTTTTTTAACCAACTTTTTTAGAGTGAGGGAAAAATTACGCAGAATAATGTTACTAGCCCATACAAATTACCACATTTTGTGCAATATTACAACATTTCATGTAGGAGTATAAGATAGAAATAATATTTTTCTTGAGCAAATCTAACGAACTATTTAAAGGTTATATCAACAGTTGGTAAAAATTTATGGAAAGAATTAGCATCCTTTATTCTGTGTTCTGAAAAGGTTTCTGGTCAAGGTTCAAGATGAGGGGGCAGAGGAGGAACCCATTGAAAGTTTTAAGTTGCCATTGACTTAGATAGTTCTCACGTGATCTCATATGAGCTTTTTACGTGGAGTATTGCTGTCATCTTTGAGGGCAACGTCGGTATGAAAGTAGAAGGGCTAAAATGCCGGCGCGGCGCGCCGCAAATCACGTCCCGGAAGTGGTGTTCACACTTTATAAAAATCGGAAAATTTGGGTTCTTCACCCCTGGAAGAATGTCTAGCTACGCCAGTGGGGTAAATTCCAGATAAGTAAGAGAAACGACAACTTGAAGGTAATTCAATTCATCCGTGATTTATTCTGTGACTGTTTCCTCTCTCAAGTTAGGTCATTTCAAATGATTGGTGAATAAAATGATCAAATTATCTTGCCCCCAAAAATGATTTAGAGTTACATGCTCCTAAAGCTAATAGAGTGACTACATGTTTCCTCCGAGTCTAGAACACAAGTGGCGTGGGTTGCTTCAAGCATTCGGACTAAGGACCGAAAATTTACTATTATGGGATAGCTTAATGATTGGCTGAAAGTACCATGACATAAACAAACAACCAATCACAGATGAGAGGGGAAATGAGGCAGAATAGGTGTCGTGTGCATTGTCTCAAATTCATGGAAATGAGGTATTGCACCATAACCTGCAATCCCTGAGATAAACAACAAAATGGTGTCCCTCTCAATCAGTAGTGAAACTACTGTACTACGGTATATGATGACAACAGTCGCGTAGCCAGGATTGTGTCATGGGGAGGGGGGTTGGGGGTTCTTTTAATGGTGGTTGGGGCACGACGTGAGGGAAAAGTCTAAGGATAGAGAGAAAAAACCGCTATTTTAGGCTTTTTTGCACTCCAAGGTTGGGTCATAGGGGGTTCTACCCCCCTCCCCTTGTGACTACGCCACTGGATGACGATTCACTGTGCGAATCATACGAGTGGATTTGTGAGACGGGAGTGGGAACCCCCCCCAAACACACACACACACACACACTCTTTTGAAACACACAGATTGACTTAGAGAATTTTAAGCAGTAATTCTTTTACGTAAGTGTACACCCCCAGCAACTCAAGCCAAAAAGTATGCATTCAACAGCATGAAAAATGAATTCTAAAAGTCCAATTAGCTCCCACCTTCATCAAATTCTCTGCATTTTCAAACAGCAATTAAGTATGTTTCGTAACGTAATTATTACTGCTTTCTGATTTTTATCTAAAAAGGTACACATGAAAGTGCTATTTGCTTGTTAACAATTAAAACTTTTAAGCTGCATTTAATCGTAACGGCATAAATATAAATATTACTTCTTTATCATTGTTGTAATTATTTTTTACTTAAACAAAAATACAATAAAGATGGGAAAAAATGCCATCTTCACCACATTCTTCAGCCGAGATATAACTTGTTGACGTTTATTTACTAAAATAAAAACGTTACATTGCACAATAATTTATTATGCCATTGTTGTACTACTCAAAATACAATCTTTTTATTTCTTTGTTTTGTTTTTTTCATGAAAGTTACTGCGCCCATGTACAGATGTGTGATACCACTCTTTCTCATGTAAGCAAACAAACAGGAAGTGTTTAAGGTCATACAGACATTTTTAATTTTAAAGGGAAACAAAGCAGGTAATGTGAGTTGCACAGCAAGGAAGTCACAAATTATTGCGCAGTGGAATAATTTTTTTTAAAGAAGGGTTTAAGGTTTGTAAGAGGGATACTTATTCTGAGCATTTTGGTGAAATTTGCCTTGAAATCCGATTGGTTCTCAAGATATGAACATGTGAAGTTTTCACATTTTCAACAAAAAGTGAGCATGAAGTAAGCACATATGACATCATATCCCCACATTAGTCCACGATCTTGTATTTTTCTTTAAACTTTAGAGTTGATTTTCTCCTCAACAATCTCATATTATTAAAATGTGATTGCATAAGTGGCATGAGAACTTAACAAACTTTGCATTCCCCACAGGGTGGTCCTGTTTCTATGAACTTCAAGGACAACACAACAGTCTGATAAAACAAAGGGAAACAAAGCATTCCTTGTCAATGTGAGGAAGTGATAGAGTGAGTCTCTGTTGCCCTCAAACCCACTTTGGAACACAAATCTACTGACTTCATTTACTGATATCTCCAGAAATACATGTCAGATTTGAAAGGGACTTTCACCACACTCTTTAGATTTGGTTCGTCTCTCACAAATGAAAATTAACTTTTTGCTTTAAATTCCCCTTTATGTGAATTAATTTAAACATTTTATATCTCAAGAACGTTTTATGAAGATGAAAGTTGGACTTTTAGAATTCATTTTCATGCTGTTTAACATATATATTTGATTTTTTGACGTGAGGTACACTTTCAGTGCAGATTGACTCTCACGATGCTAATGACGTCTAAGAACAGGAAGAAAGTCTCGGGGAATCGGAATACGCGTATCATTACAACTAACACTAACAAAAATGCAGACCTCAAATCTAATTGAGTATTGTTGCGTCGCCGCCCTCCAAGTCTTCCTTTAGTCGTCGATGGATGTAGGGGGTTGCAGTTGCTTCTGGATAAGCCCTTGGGTAGGGGTATTAGAGTTATGGTAGGGGTGTGGAGGTATCCTGGTAACCCCTTGCAACTCCCAAAACTAAAACTAAACATGACACATTATGACTCAAATAAACCGAGACAAGTATTTTAAGGTTCTTTTATTCAAGCTGGCGTTCAAGAATCAAAATCTTCACCAGCTTCTTCTTCTTCTTCTCGATACATGAACAACGTACAAGTGATCTCACGAAACCTCTTCTTGGTTGCAGAAAACTCAGTAAATCTAATTCCTTTCACTCTGTTACCTGGAATTACATCCCCAATTATATCCTTAGAGCTTCAGATAAACTCATAATTATTTTGACTGCCATACATTAAAAACTTCCCTATCACGGAAGTAAATGACTGGTTTTGCTATAAACGCTATAAACTTAAACCTTACCAGGCCAGAGTGAGACATGTTAGTCCCTGTCTCATATTCTCCTGAGGTACTATAATGAAAACATGCTCACCAAAGAATTCTCCCCTCAAAAATTTATCAGTCTTTCCCTCCTGAAAATAGCCCAAATCGCCAGAAGTTATCGACAGTAATTACGTACTTAGTCTATTTGCTTCTTCTCTCTCTGAAGTCTAGATCTTGAATGAAACCTCCTAAATTTCTAACTTCTCAACTTTACTACGTCTGTCCTCCACCATACTCTAAGACACAGAGAAACATACTACTCATTCATTGGTTAGATCTAGTGATATAATAAAACTGTTCTGATTGGCTGGCACCTACCCAGACGGCACTCATTTAGTGAACTAGGTTACTGAACTCAACTTCAACTGCACGTGAAGAATATTATTAAACAGTTTCTCAGGATTCCTCCACAATTAAAGCAAGGCCCATCTGCATCAGCACAATGTTATTAAACAGTTCCTCAGAATTTCTCCTCCAATGAGGGCAAATTTTACTCTTCATCCTGTCCCATCACCTTGATTTACAAATACCCCCACTTCCTACCCTTTGATCTAAGTCAACAACAGAATTAATCTGGAAGTGATTCATCCTTTTTGTTATAAAACTTGGGGAAACACAGGATCTCTACTTCCAGATTTTCACAACATTTAACAGTTGTTTTGACTTACCCATCCTGTGAATCAGCCAACTTCTCATTTCACTGAGAGAGCAAAGACCTTTTAGAATTTTTGTAACAGTATACTGGTAAATTGGGTAGGCTAATATTTGAAGGTCCCTATCCGCAATTTGGGACAATATACTCTGCTTGGTGGGCTTAAAAACAAATTACTGCAAACTTTTGACTCTCGCTGCTTCTGGCTTCCTATGCCAATAATTAATTAAAGCTACTTAGTTCATGTAGACCTACTATAGTCGGATATAATTTTTGTTTTAGTTCTTCAGTCTGAAATTGGAAAGAATTTATCCCATCCAAACAACATGTTTTATGTTAGTTGGAAAAGACCTATACCCCTTCTCATAGTGCTAAGTGACAAGTGATAGGTGGCAGAGAGTTAAAGTTTACTGTGCTTCCAGCCTTAGTTTGGGTGTAAAGGGGACACTTTTCTCCATTTACATACACAGGACCGTCTGGGCGGAAGGAGTAGCCAGAATTTTATGGAAAGGTGGTACTGGGGGTACGGTTAAAAACCTTTCTCGGGCACACGTCCCAAATTCTCTTCTTCGTTTTCATACTACCCACTGCCTTAGAAAAAGTCAGAAGTGACATGAAAATGGTTCGGCTCCCAAAACTTATATTTAGTATGAGGCAATGATGCAGAATCATAGGTATGCGGCTAACCATTTCATGTGTTTTTATTTTTAACAGAAATGCCAAAATGCAGAAAATCGGTTTCGCTATCGGCGGGGTGGCAGCAGTTGTCGTTTTTGTGGTGTTTATATTTACATATTGTCGGGCAGATACATTTCCTTTTGTCGCGCCGATGAAAGCAAAGATTATCACCTGGTGGCAGTGGACCTCAGATCACGTATGCTTCTGTCTTTGCTGCAAAAAGTACGTCACTTATACTTTCATTTATGTTTCCATCAATGTCTCCATTTCTACTAACCCGATTTGTGAGTGCTCGCGAAAGATGGACTTTCTCGCCCATTTGAGGAACACACTTTATTTTGTGCAACCAGTTTGCTCACAGTCTGCCACCTGTCGTTGAGGGGAGGTGAAAGATCACTGTGAGTTGGTGATGGGGAGGAGACGACACAACAGAAGGCAGTGGCGTAGCCAGGATGGGATTTGGGGGGGGGGGCTAGGTAACAAGTGGGGGGTCCTGGTACCTCCGAGGGTCAGGCACGGCAAGACTATCTAAGCGGAGCGCCACCATCGGTTGGCGCGGTGCGTACAAGAAAATTTGGGGCTTTAAAACCCCTCCAGATGGCCGGAAACGGCACTTCCCATGTGTTTTAAGCTGGATGTACCCAGCCTTGAAATACGAATCTCATGTCTGTGATGTCTAAAATAATGAGAATAAAAAATCAATCTATGAAAAATGGTAATACATACACTTTTTAGGGCCCTCAAAACTGGGCACTTCTGATCTGTGAACTGGGGGATGAGACTAAAGGGAGCCGGTATCTCCCTTTCCCTTTGGAAAAATTGTAAACTTCAGAAGCACGTAGATCGCAAATGCGGCAATATTTGAATCTAAGCGGAGCGCCACCATCAGTTAGCGCGGAGCGTACGAGAAAAATTTGGACTTTAAAACCCCTCCAGATGGCCGGAAACGGCACTTGCCAAGTGTTTTAATCTGGATGTACCCAGCCGCAAATTCGGCAATATTTGAATGGATTTCAGCTTACCTAAGGCAGTGCCTCACCCTTTAACAGGAAAACCAAAAGTAGTTGTGTCCCACTCTGAGAAACTTTCTTTGCGTTAGATTCCCTAGATGCAAAATGGTGCTATGTTTGGCAAAACTTTGAACTGATTATAGGCCTGAGTTTTCGGATTTTCCCTTTTTGGGGAGCATGAAAAATATCAAAATATTTTTAGTTTTTGTAGAGATTTTACAAGAGACATACATACTACCAAAGAAACAATGTGCAAAATGGTGCAGTATTTGTTCATCGGTACATTACGTGGTCAAAATTAAAATACTACGAATAAATCCCTCAAAATAATTGAACCTCAAAGCAGAAGTATGGATCATATGGGAAACACATGACATCCGGACCTTGTGGACATTTTACAAATCCCCCGGACGCCAGTGCCAACTACTAAAAAGAGGACTTGTCGAAAAAATCGTTTTACAGTGGCACTTGTCATGGGCAGGAGTGAGGCACGACATAGGCCTACTTGTTAAGGATGGAAGGGAAGAATTATCCGAAGGCAGTACCTTACCCTTATCTGCTTACGGCATATTTTGTGTATAATTAAGTATAGGAAGGGTCGTGTAAGAGTGGTCTCCAGTGTACGATTGCCTTATTTTCAGTAAATCAATCAGCCATCCGAAAGGGAGAAAGGGTCTTAACCTAACAAAGTCGCATTAAAGTTTGTCGTCGAGACTTTCGTTTCATCTTCGAAGTGAAATGCAATAAACTACAGTGCAGATTACAAACGGTATCTAATTTAGTGAAAGTAGGCATTTTGAAGTTATTGCTTGATTTCATACGTGCGGACAAAATGTGTTTTACACACATTCATCCATTTTTTTTTTTTTTTAATTTTTACACATTTTTTTATTTTTATTTTTTTCAATTACTTAATTATCAGGACGTAAAAAATCTGGGGGAGGGGGGCCTGAAGAAAATCTGTGGGGGGGCCTAGGCCCCCAGGCCCCCCGTGGCTACGCCACTGACAGAAGGTTGTACGTAATCTCACTCGGAAACCTCCATAAAGTCAGTGGGGTAATCACAGCACATAAGCATACTGGGTTCAACCGGCAGCGAAACTTTCATTCACCCGTTCAGGGGAAGAAATGTCCTTTGAGTGAAATTTCTTTGTTGAAGGCAGCTTGGATGTCAGTGATGCTATTTGGGGGCAATTATTTTAATTGACCTTATACCATGATAGATTCACATAACTCAGTGAATACTTATTTTTGGTGAGTTACCAAGGACTTCTTTTCACTGTGACACAACCACCACCCCTTGAGAAAAAATGTTCTCAAATGAAAAAAAAAAACCCATTATGTTCTCAAATTCAAAACTTGTACAGTAAGCTACGAAATAAAAGCGATAAAGTCCTTTGTTCAATTAATTTTACATCCGATTCAGTAACATATACCTGTCTATCTGATCCAAGTTAAGTTTTCACCAGTGGCGAAGCTAGGGGTTTTGGTCAAAGGAAGTGAGAATGAATGACCTATAGGGAGTGCGTTACAGCGGGCTTAAAAAGCCATACTGGGAACAACGGCAGACAATTTTGGTCCGGCGGGCCGGGGAGGGGGGTAGGCGGTCGCTTTTTGTGGCCATATGAACTCTCTGCCACTGGTTTCAACAACAAAAATAGCTAATGGCTAGTATTGTTTGTTATTTCTGCAGAGACATGCAACGAAAGGAAAAGAAGGACATAGAAGAGGTCACTGTGCAAGATCAAACAACATTTGAGTTATGGTGATTAAAATCACAGTCATTATAAGGAGACTGTTGTCGATATTTGTAGATTCATTACTTCTATGAAAATACCTGTCTTGGATAATACTACCCCATGTCCCACCTTGTTGCCAGCAGTGGCTGTATGGTTCCTATATCCAGCTCCATGGCATAGTTAGTGATTGAAAACTGTTTTATGGTTTCGCAGGAATGGATACTTCTTTAAGCCGCGGTCAAACAGCAACGGATTAAGATCGAATTCTGATTCGATTTGCGAGAATTTTGTGTTAAGATCCTCTCCACCTCTGGTCGGTAAGAACCCAGATTTTGCCAATCTGAGTAAATATACGATTTGTTTTGTAGGACTACAAAAATTTCAATTTTTACTCATTATATTTTGACGTCACATCGACGGACAACTTGCATCGGACTACGTGTATCCGATAAAAGCTGTTTGTCACGGTCGTTGTTAACTCACGAAAAAGTTATTTAACATTTCATTTTCATAGACATCTGATACAAATCAGATAGGCTATTTACAGTGGTTGCAAAATTCGTGGCTTTTTTCCGACAAGAAATGGAAATTTTGATAAAAACTCGCAGTGTGACCGCGGCTTTCGCCATGAGGACAACTTAAGCCTAAGTACTGTTGAACAGTCCGCACCATGTTGACAATATGTGTGAACGCTTTTTATAATAAAGTAAATAAATCTTTAAGAGTGAAATTAGGGATCAACCAATCTAAATTTGCGTGAAATTTTTTTCAATACAAAAAAGTCATTTTTCACTATTTGAGAGTGAATGTTTAGGCTTAATATTTCATCCGTCCTTAATTTCACTCATTTTGATTTCAAGAGCATGACGTACCATTTACAAAAGATGGTGAAATTTATTGTGGAAAAATATTTGCATGAGTGTATATTTGCGTGTGTGTCTTCGGTAGGCGGACTGCTTGGTTTGACACAAAATGTAACTATGATCACAGTTCTTAAACTTTCTCTTCAAATTAAATTTATGGGATGGAAATGGGCTGAGGTAAAATGGGAAGTGGGCGCATGACTTTGTCGTCGGGTCACGTGCCCCTTGTCTACCCCCAGGTAGCTTTGCCACTGTGCAGGAATAACAAGAGAGATAATGGAGATAGTTCCTTCAAATTTCCATAAGCACTAGCATATGATAGCTTCAGCTGTAGAAAGATGCCCCCTTCGAAGGCATGGTTCCATAGGCTAAGTAATTAGGGTAGAATAAACAAAGATATTATAAACGTTGATACCAAACTCCTATCCCTACACTGTTAGACGCGATGACTCCTTACGGAGGCTCAATCGGAGGGGCGGAAGTGTTCATTAGACTTGCACACAGTTATATTCGGTGATCTGCGTGCATAACCATGGATACATGACAGAAAATTCCATTGTGACGAGATGTCAGCATGCGTGCATTTTCAAAACGAGTTATATACGCGCAAACTACTTTTCTCTGTGTATACTTCGGAGTAAAAGAGACGCGCACTTCTGCGTGCTGGGAAAATGAACGCAGTGGTTGGTTTTTCGTTGTAAGCGCGTAAGAATGTAAACGCGTGTATAGATGTGCGCTTGTAAAGATACCATGGAAACTGACCAATCAGTAAGCCAATGAACTTCAAACCAGTCGTTGTGCGTTGATGTTCAAATGTTTTTAAGTAGAAAGCCGACGTAGAAGCCTAAAACTGTTTCATGTAAGTGTAATTTATTGAAGAAATGTGTTTGCAAGAATTGCAATGTTTTAAAACCACACGCATTTAAGCTATCGGAAGATATCAATTTACTGTTAGCTTTCAAAACGACTGATCAGTGATCAGCACTTCCGCCCCTCCGATTCGGCTTCCGTGAGGAGTCACCGCGCCATTTTAAGTTTGGTATCTATGTTTATAATATCTTTGAGAATAAATCAGAAACTCACCCTCAGTAGAGGCGTTACTAACATTTTCTTTTATTTTCGTATAGGCTAGGTTGAGAGTTACTTTAATATGCGTATTATATAAATGCCAGTGTTTCCACTGCTTACAATTAGAAAACAGCTCCAGGATTCCGTGCACATCTCAACACAGGGCTGGCATTGTTTCAGGGTGTAATAGATAAAATATATAGTTTCAAATTGGACCCTTTTAAAAAACCATCAGAAAGCGGCACTACTAACTATGATAGGCTAGCCGTTGCAACCGAGAACTCTAAACCTACCTACGTAACCTCATTCCTAACTGTAGAGCTCTTTAAGGGGCAAAATCAGTCGCTCTAAACCTATTTTGAAATGAGTACTAAGTCTTTTGCTTGTAATTTCTCTTCCATGTACCTTTCATGATATTTGGGGACTCAAATACCATATTGTATGTTCAAGGTAACTCACTTCTCATACATTTCACAATTCAGTGAGAGAAATCTGGTCATACGATTCTCAAGGGCCATTATTGATATGAGGTAGTGCTAATGCTAATCCATTTTAGGGTGACTGCATTTTCTCTTTAAAAGAATTTTCCAAAGCCATGGTAACAAATGTTTAATATGTTGGAGAAGGGGCATATTCTCAGCATTTTGGTGAAATTTTCATCTACTTCAAATGTTCAATATTCGAGGTACAAGCAACAAAAGTTGACAGATTTTCTACAACGAGAGAACTTGAAGCAAGCAGACACTACGTCATGTATTCACATAGTGGCAAAATTCTGTTCTTCTGTAAAATTTTACCACAAATTTTATGCTAACAAACTATGATTAATTGACACCATAAGTGCATCCTGGGCGATGAAATTTTAAAAATACTTCAGTGGTTGAAATCGAGCATGCACAGAAAGGTATGCATGGTTGCTATGTTCTGTGTGCTGTGCAGCGATCTTGAGATTTCACGCAGAATGTGGTCGAATTAGAATCCACAATTCAATGTGGCGAAAATAAAGTGTAAAACATCAGCCCTGTGTTTAGCAGCAATGACACAATTTGTTTGTAAACATGAATCAGTCCATTGACATGAATATCAGCTTTCAAACCACCCTCTATCAACTCTGCCAATGAATATAACAAAATTGATAGCAATATCGTGAACAAATAAATAGAACAAATAAATAAAACTGTGAATAATATAGTACCATGTGTTTTTTCTTCTTCTTTTATTATGCACTTTATTAGCTCTATTACTCAACATAGATGTTTTCATGGTGGTGTAATAACACAAATTGTTAGCTGATTCAAGAATCCAAGGACTACGATGGAAAATTGTTAACCAGTAATGGGTTAGATGGGGAGTAATACTTTTCTCAAGCATATATTGTCTGCCTAAACATGTGTTTGCATGCTTTATATACTGTGGTATAACTACCTAACTCCTTGGGAAAATTAATTGGATGCATTTGTGAAATTGGGGGTGCAATGTGAGTGCATTTTACATTACTAAACAAAACACATAAATAATGTTTACTCATCTGATGACCAACTTAAAAATACTCCATATATCTATAAACACCATGAAGGTTCTGACATTTCTTTTTGGCAAAACAAAGATATTTCTTTTGAGATTTACAAATTGTTTCTCCCTTCCTCATATTTCATTAAAAGTCTGGATCTTTTATTTCAAATCAACACAGTAAGCTCTATTAAAATATCAGTGTTTAGAGGTTTATGTGACCAACACAATCAGCTTGAGCAAATTTAAATACTCAACTCTACTTCAGAGCCATAACTCCCAACTGTGACTCCTAACTTACTTATAATTCTTTCGAAAACGCAAAGAACACAATTAGTTCTTTTCCTCTGGTTCCCTTTTCAATTGTAAAACTTGCTTTCAGTTTTCCAAAACAATTCTGTGTGACACCATCTGTTAGTAACCAAAGCAATGTGAGTCTGTACTGCAAGCCTACTAATGACCCAATACAAATTGGTAGTAGGCCAGTAGCCATATTTTTGTAGTTGCTGAGGTATCAAGTTCTTACATCAATTAAAGTATCAGTGAAGGAGTTGCAACTGCTGCCCTCTATGGGCCCAGTAACGAGGTCCACCACTGATACAACTCTATTAAAAGAAGGGTTTAAGGTCACAACAGGATTTGGTATGTCAGAGGGGTACTTATTCTGAGCATTTTGGTGAACTTTGCATTGAAATCAGATGTGTGGTTCGCAAGATATGAGCATGTAAAGTTGTCACATTTTCAACAAAAAGTGAACTTGAAGCAAGCACATATGACATCACATCCCCACATTAGAGCACAGTCTTTTGTTTTTCTTTAAACTTCAGACTTGATTTTCTCCTCAACAATCACACATTATTAAAATGTGATTGCAAAAATGGCATGAAAACTTTACAAACTTTGCATCCCCCACAGGGAGGTCCTATTCCTTTTAACTTCAAGGTCAACAAAACAGTCTAATAAAACAGAGTGAAACAAAGCATTCCTTGTCAATGTGAGGAAGTGATAAAAGCTCTGCTGCCCTCAAACTCACTTTTGAACACAAATCTACTGACTTTATTTTCCAATATCTCAAGAAATACATGTCCGATTTGAATAAAACTTTCACCACACTGTGTAGATTTGGTTCCTCTTTCACATATGAAAATTAAATTTTTGCTTAAACCTTCCCTTTAAAGTATCAGTGAAGGAGTTGCAACAGCTGCCCTCTATGGGCCCAGTAACAAGGTCCACCACTGATAAAACTCTATTAAGAATTCCGTCTAGAAACAAACACATTGCTGATAAGGCTTTCACCGTAGCTGACCCCTCACTTTGGTCCACACTCCCACGTAATATCAGGGAGGCCCAATCAGTCACTACTTTTAAAAAGTCTCACTTTTTCTAACTGTACTGTACTTAACCATTCTCTGTCTGTTTTTATGCGCTTTGATCATTTGGAACTAGCGCTTTATAAATATTTGTATGAATGTATGTAACACCATACCAAGTTGTGATTAGTAAGACTGTGGATATCCAACTAAAAATATGTTGCAGTCACTGCACCAGTTTCAGCTGAATAACATCATCTCTCCCCAACCAGTGCCACACTTCTCCACATCATTGCAACCTCATATTCCATAAGATCCTTCAATAAAACGGCAACCATCACAACTCGCAGAAGCGGTTACATCTTCAATGCAAGACCTTTCGTCTCTCTTTTCATAGATTCATATCCATCTAACATGAAAGCATTGTTCATTCCGAATACTTCTTCAGTTTTAATCGAGGCACTATGTTCATGGACTGCAACTCCTGGAAGAGCAGCTTACAAGCATATGGTATCCGTAGGGATGATACGTTACAGGATGATTTACAATAATGACACCTGAAAAACACAAACAATAGAAATATTCAAACTGTTACAAAACGTCTTCACTGTTACGTAAACCTTTTGCAGCTACTTACGTAATATTATGCATATTACTTACATAATAAAGTGCATGTTTCTTACGTAATATTACATATCCCTAAAAGTTTCCTTTCAGTACCACATATGGAATGTCACCTTACACTACTACATAGTTTTTTGAACTTCTTGGCTGAAAAGGGCACTGTTGCATAAACCTTTCGCAGGTTCTTACGTAATATTATGCATATTACTTACGTAATATTACATATCCTGAAAAGTTTCCTTTCACTGCCACATATGTAATGTTACCTTACACTACTTCATAGTTTTTTGAACTTCTTGGCTGAAAAGGGCATTGTTACGCTAATGGAAACTGGCTATGAAAGGATAATCCAGATGATGAAAATGTCCCCTTATGGGAAAAGAATCCTGAAAGAAATTTTGAATCTCACAGACTATTTTTTCTTTTTTGCATTTTTACGTTGTTTCATAAGACAACCAAATGAATTTTTTTGCATTACTATTCCTTCTATATACACACTGAAACACTTATTTTTCAATGTTTAGGTTTAGATGAGGTTTTATGGCTCAGTTTTTAACTAACTGGTTATGTCTGGATGGCCACAGCCTTTTTTCCAGGTGTGGCTCACTGGTCTGTTTTCAGTGTTAAATATATTGTGTGTAGTATGTATCTACACATATTATACCACCATACAAAAAGTTTTAACTACAAGCTTTTCACTGGGTGATGCAATATATTTAAAGGTAGCTTAATTTAATTTAATGTTTTTGAAGGTCAGGAAGCCATTTTGGCTCAAAGAGAACCATGTGCCAGAGTTTGCAGGCCACATCTAGCCCACAAACCAAAGAGAAAACTAAATCAGCAATGGTGCAGCAATGGTTCAGCAATGGTGCAGTGAACCAGAAAAGTGCCTGCCATTCCATACATGTGTTCCCCACAGACTTCACCCAGTGCTCTTTGCTGTGCTCCCATAGTGCTGTTTAGTCATTTTAAGAACAGACCCACAAACAAAATTTGTGATTATGACACACTTGTGATATTTCCAAATTGGACATCAGAATCAAACATGGTTTTCCAATACCTTACGCATATGTATATATTCAAATTCAGGTCAACAGAAAGAGTAAAATCTCACCAGCCTGAGTATCCTAGAAGGCCACATTCTCCACACACATCAACCTCGAACTGATCGCTTGAGATCATTAGTCTCTCCAGAAGAAGCATACTTGCTCCGTAGCCAATCAAACAATCTCTCTCCATCTCACCGAGTCTCAGACCTCCATCCCTAGATTTAAACAATGAAACACAGTGTAAACAATGAGATATACATCATTTGGTTTCATAAGAAAGTAAAACTAGGGAAAAAAACTTTTTAACCCTTATGATATGCATGGTTTTGCTGTGAAGTTAGTTACTTAGATGGAGTTTTACGGCCCAGTTTTCAATCTATCGGTTCAAGTAGAGCCGGCCCGGGCCCTTTTTCCAGTTGTGGCTCACTGGCTTGTCTACCCTACTCCATCGCTTATGCGGAGCATCACGCACAATGGCAGTAGGTTCCCTTTTTAGGTTTTGCTGTGAAACCGCAATTTACCATTGCTGTGTATGTATTGGTTTTGCTGCAAAACCACTACACTATTGCATTCTGGAATAGCTTGTCATAAGCCGTGTTTAATAGTGCTTTTAACACAGAGCAGACATAAAGCAAAGATAGTCTTACATATCTATCCCTTCTTGGGTCATAGAAAATGCAAACATGTTGGCCTCCATACAAAAACTTAGTATTCAAGGAACCTATAGACCAATCCGATTAGCACTTGTTTTTAGGGACTGTAGGCCATCATTAGTGGGGTCCATCAGCCTAAAATCGTCTTTATTTATTGTTTTCATGAATTTCAAACCCTCATATTCAGTGAAATTGGAGAAGTCAAGATACAAATTCATGTACAACCATCCATGATAGATGTAAGCAAGGAAACCGAAAGATTTAAAGATGACGGACCCCAGTTATGGCCGACTGAAATCAGACCGTCACTTGCTGTCTGGATTCGTGTATAGATATGAACTGTGTATAGGGAATTTATATCTCAGTATGCAGGATGGACCTCATACAGCAGCAAAATGGTTAATGAACAAACAGAACAACTCAATGACCACGTCGGAATATTTGGACTTTATAAAACACATTCTCCAATAATTACTTTCCTTCTTAAGGACTTCCTCCCTCTTGTAAATTTTTGAAAAGTACAACAGATGTGCAGTGGTTATTTGCCAAGAAAGATAGTTGAGGATGTTTTGGTTAACCATTGAATGCCAAGGGACCATGTCAATTACAGTTGCAGGGGCCCTGCAAGTTACCCCTCCACCCTCACATAAAGTTTACCAAAAGTAAGGATTTACCCAGACATGTCTTCCTTTCACTGGTTTGTGGTGGTACCTGGGCTGCTTCTTTTAAAATTGCCCACAATCTCAGGATTTCATGTTTTTCTCACATGATTATGCTTTAATATTGTACCATTTTTCATCTAGACATTCTTGAAAACTGAAAAAAAATCCAAAGCAGAGGGCCAGCTATCTTAAAATGCCTCCCCCACCTCTGGAGATCCATGTCCTCCTTTGCAAAATAATAAGGTGACACTGCACCTTAAAGGGCCAGTCCTCTCACCCCAAACAGTACCAATTCTCCTAACCTTCTTACTGAAGCCCTTCCCACAATTGTCTGAAATTCTTCCTCATCCAGACACAATCTCAGTTTATTGCTTCAGGGCGAGAAAAACTCAATTTATAAAATCAAAACACTCTCAGTACTGTTTATGCTATGCAATATAAGCTTTGGCACTCTGCATTGTTTGAATTAGCTGTCAATCAAAGAGCTGAGCCAATTGAGAATTTAGGTACCCAGGTCCCAAAATTGTAGTTTGGGGTGAGAGGTTTGGCCCTTTAAAGGTTTGTAGCCTGTTTTAAAGACACTGGTGTAGATTTGAGCATAAGCTGGAGTTTTAAATTTAAATATATCCTCAAATAAAAGACCCATTTTCAAAAGTGCAGAGCCCTGAGCATTTTATTGAGAATATGTGGTAGGTCTGGTGATATGCAAAATATGCACTTGGATGTTGGCTGTTGCGAGCATTATCAGACCTAAAAATTGTCACATTTTACCTTAAAATCTACCAATCATTGGTTACTTTACAAGCTTGTTATGATTTTGCACTTGTATTATGGATAACCATGAGCTAAATACATTAACTGGTGATGTTGATAGATTGACTCACTAAATATAGCTAAAGTTCTCTTTTGTTTTTTCCAACCATTAATCATTAATTACATCCCTGTCAAAAAGATCCAGTTAACAAAACTGTCTCACTGCCATTGAAATCACTAAAACACACCTCAAGGAATTTTTACTTTGCCTTGACATATACATAGCTAACTGACTTGACGACAAAACTTGTTTAAATATGTCTATTCCCAGTTTTGACGAGACGTGCCCACATCTGCAAAAACTGGGGGCAACCAAACACATAGATGTAACTACATTATCTATCAAGGGAATCTATTTATTCTAGAAGATATTCAAGTCATTCATGATAAGAGGAGACCAGATTTGTAAGTTTTAGTTTGGTTAGATGAGATTTAATGACACACCAACAGATGTGTTATATAGTGTCACCTAGATAACAACACAAAAAGGTTTAAGTTCTGTTTCAAATACAGTTCCAAATATGGGGTGAGTCCTTCCCTTTAGTCACCTCTTATGATAGGCAGGAAATACCATAGGAATATTCTATCAACCCCCAGTCCACAGGGGGGACCAGATTGTGAGAAGGGTCCCCACCAGTGGTCTTGTGCCTTGAAAAATCATTCTCAGTCTTAAAAACTATCTAAAACTAACTAAACTATGTATTTCAACATGTCCCAAGTTACAAATTATTTGCATGGTGTCTACTGGCCACAGCTTGAGTATCTTCCATGCATCCCACAAACCATTGCACCAATTTTAATTGTGAAATGGGCTCATAAAAATTTGAAATAAGTGAATGAATAAGCCAATGTAACACCTCACCTTGACCTTCCCTCCGTGGGTTGTCTGGTCAGGACAGCCCTAGGACCCTTGGCCCTCGCATGCATCTTGTCAAGGACCATGTGCTTCAGTTTCTGATAGTAGACAGGACCAAAATAAATATAGGCACTTAAAGGCTCCCTGAAAAGAAGGATATTGCAGAAAAGTTTTACTATGAACTCTGAAGAAGTTGTTATGGGTAACATGGATGAAACACAAATGACACAAAAGTAAAATCAAACAAAAATGGGTAAACAAGAAATGTTGAAAAAAGATTAAGGACCGAACATTATTATTACATATGGGAGTAAGTCAGGGTTTGATTCTTGTGGTTGCCCTCTTATCCCAGACAACCAAAATGCCATACGGACAGCCAAAAGTTAACCAGAATGCAAAAATGCATTGAGGTTTCGATGATACATACATACATGCTCTTTTCAATAAAATGCTACATTTCTTGTAACAACTGGTGACCCAAAATAGCCTTTGTCTCCACCTGTAAGTGACTGGTTTTTCTTTCATACTGTGCCTTAAGATATTCTGCAAACAAGGATATACAGTAGGAGATACAGTATCCCATTTTGACAAGTTTTTCAAAGTTTGACCGATCATGACCCCAGATGTCCTTTCACCTCCACAAAAAATAACCTTATACAGACCATCTTCTCACCATAATTCATTTACATACTAATTTTGAAATCCATCCAC
This sequence comes from Holothuria scabra, assembly GCA_037179385.1. Lineage (NCBI taxonomy): Eukaryota > Metazoa > Echinodermata > Holothuroidea > Aspidochirotida > Holothuriidae > Holothuria > Holothuria scabra. Next base: position 13,109,475 of record CM074194.1, read on the forward strand.
CTTTCATACCTTGAGCTATCCTAAACAAGGTTTTCTGAGTTTGACCCCTATGACCCCAAATGACCTTTGACCTCTACCAAAATCAACAGGGTTCTTCCTCCCATCATAACGCATCAACAAATCAAGTTTGAAATCAATCCAAGCTTCCTCCCTTGAGATATAGTGTAAACAAGAAGTTCGGAGTTTGACCCCATGTGACCCCAAATGACCTTTGACCTCCACCAAAATTTATTGGGTTATTTCTTACATCATAACGCATCAACATATCAAGTTTGAAATGAATCAAAGTTTCCTACCTTGAGATATAGTGTAAACCAGGATTTCGGGGTGTGACCCCAAATGACCTTTGACCTCCACGAAAATAAATCGGGTTCTTTCTTACATCATAACGCATCAGCCTATCAAGATTGAAATGAATCAAAGTTTCCTACCATAATGTATCATGTAAACAAGGATTTCAGGTTTTGACCCCATGTGACCCCATGTGACCCCAAATGACCTTTGACCTTCACGAAAATAAATTGGGTTCTTTCTCACATCATAACACATCAGCCTATCAAGATTGAAATGAATCCAAGTTTCCTACCATAATGTATCACGTAAACAAGGATTTCAGGTTTTGACCCCATGTGACCCCAAATGACCTTTGACCTCCACGAAAATACATCGGGTTCTATCTTACATCATAACACATCAACATATCAAGTTTGAAATAAATCCAAGTTTTCTACCATGAGATATCGTGTAAACAAGGATTTCGGGGTTTGACCCCACGTGACCCCAAATGACCTTTGACCTCCACCAAAATCAATAGGGTTCTTCCTTACATCATAACGCATCCACATATCAAGTATGAAATTGATCCAAGTTTCCTACCATGAGATATCGTGTAAACAAGGATTTCAGGGTTTGACCACATGTGACCCCAAATGAACTTTGACCTCCACCAAAATCAATAGGGTTCTTCCTCCCATGCTAACGCATCAACATATCAAGTTTGAAATTAATCCAACTTTTCTACCATGAGATATCGTGTAAACAAGGATTTCCGGTTTTGACCCCATGTGACCCCAAATGACCTTTGACCTCCACCAAAATCATTAGGGTTCTTCCTGACATCCTAACGCATCAACATATCAAGTTTGAAATTAATCCAAGTTTTCTACCATGAGATATCGTGTAAACAAGGATTTCGGGGTTTGACCCCACGTGACCCCAAATGACCTTTGACCTCCACCAAAATCTATAGGGTTCTTCCTTACATCATAACGCATCCACATATCACGTATGAAATTGATCCAAGTTTCCTACCATGAGATATCATGTAAACAAGGATTTCACGGTTTGACCCCATGTGACCCCAAATGACCTTTGACCTCCACCAAAATCAATAGGGTTCTTCCTCACATCCTAACGCATCAACATATCAAGTTTGAAATTGATCCAAGTTTCCTACCATGAGATATCATGTAAACAAGGATTTCACGGTTTGACCCCATGTGACCCCAAATGACCTTTGACCTCCACCAAAATCAATAGGGTTCTTCCTCACATCCTAACGCATCAACATATCAAGTTTGAAATTAATCCAAGTTTTCTACCATGAGATATCGTGTAAACAAGGATTTCGGGGTTTGACCCCCACGTGACCCCAAATGACCTTTGACCTCCACCAAAATCAATAGGGTTCTTCCTTACATCATAACGCATCAACATATCAAGTTTCAAATTAATCCAAGTTTCCTGTCTTGAGATATTGTGTAAACAAGGATTTTGGTTTTTGACCCCTGTGACCCCAGATGACCTTTGACCTCAACCAAAATAAATAGGGTTCTTCCTCTCAGTATGGGGTATCTGTGTATCAAGTTTGAGAACTGTCAGATCTTCACTTCTCAAGATATCGTGTAAACAAGCAAAGTGTCACAAACACACACACATCCACACATACACGCATACACACACATACACACGCACACACACACACATACATACACACACACGCCATCATGAATGCATAGGTTTCTCTTTTCATCGAAACCAAAAATTGGTTGTCTGATGGACAAGTGTCCTAAATTACTTGGTAGGTATTAAAAAAAAGGGGGGGGGGTTTGTCTTATTCAAGATCATACTGAATAGACTCAACTTTGTCATCCTATTTCAGACCTCACTATTGATGAAGTATTTGTCTCTCAAACATCACACTTTTATTCTGCATGACAAGTAACGCATAAACACAGGCTATACAGTTCTAGTGAATCACAGTAACAGAACAGTACAAAAAGTACTCGTGAAACACACTACAGAATTTGCTGTTGTGTGGAAATATTTGATAAATGTACTCGGCAACCAAATCTTCTTGCAGACAACGAATAATAGTGAAATGAGTTGCACAATAGACAACCAGAAATTTTTCTACAAATCGAGGCCTGTAGGTACAATCTAGTAGTAAGTTGTTTAAGGTTTTGTGCCTGAAGTTATAAAATTCTGGTTTAATCTGACAGAGCCTACTGCTCTTTTTTCCAGTTGTGGGATACAAGTTAAATTAAAACACCATATTTCTCAGTACGAAGATGATGCAATTTACATAAGAAATGGATAACAAGTGGGTTGAACAGATCCTGTAAAGAGATATTTAATTTTTTACAAACTTATAAATATACAGAAATTGCTTTCCTTCATTTTAGGCTCCCTACATCAAATATGTAAAATTGAAATGACTTCATATCTGACTATGTAACATCCGTTTGGGATTCACTTTCACTTACCCTGTGATTCCTGATGTGAAGTAGTCCTTCCCGAGGTAGTTAAAGCCATGTCTTATTAGGTCCTGGCAGATGTCTTCAACCTTGTCACCACCAAAGGCTAATATTAAGGAACAGTGAAAAATGAGATTGAAAAAACATGCTCCTTCTTTAAAGGAATTTTGCCTTTGTTTTTACAGGAAACTTCATACTTTAACTAGAAAGCCAAAAGGCTTAGTGATTCCTTACCATATGATATATTGTAATAATGAACATGGATGCCCACATGACAAGCATGAGATCCCTCACAAATACTGAGGTATACTAGTAAGGTCAAAACCTTTTGAGATCATGTGACCCAAAATGACCTTTCACCCTCACTTAAAACAACAGGGAGCAACTACCTAAAAAGACCATTAACATGCTAAATATGAGCAATTCACAAACTGAGTATGAGATCCCTTCACAGTTCAACAACCACATTAATATGTCATGTCTACAAGGTTTTGCCCTTTTGTGACCCCAACCTTTGACCTCCACAAACAAGAGAAATATCCCATGCAGTTATGATGCTGGTAAACTATGTTGTCTATTAACTTGATAAAGAGATATTTTTGAAACATGCTCCTTTAAATCAAAATTTCGGGTACTGAGGATGGCTCTCTATAATGATGTCTCTATGATCCAAAAAGTTGACTGCATTGAGGTTAGTATTAGAACAAGCCCTAATCCTAACAGTCATCCATAAATGGGAACATACAGTAGAGACATCTCAACAGAAAGGTGTAACCTTGGCTATTAGTGGTGATCCTTTTGTATGTTTTTTGGTGTAATGCCCTTCCCAATGACTATGATGTCCTTGAAAATTAACAAAAAAATGGGAACCCTATTAATCCAGAAATTAACAAGATAATTTGTATTTGCCTTAAATTGTCTGCTTGTAGGAACACCACATAACAGAGTACAAGTCAAGCGTCCTTTGTCTGATACACAGTAGATACTATTATGCTTGTTTTGATGACATGAACTACAGTACTTTCTGAAAAACAAGCCTTACTGAGAGGGCTAAATAAGTGTCAGACATGTACAGTAGAAAATGGTTAAATCCATTGAGCTGTACGATTCAATGAGAAAACCCCTCAGGACACTGTGGCAGTCAAAAGTGATAAATTAGGTAAGATAACAGTGACCAGCAATTTTCACAGACTCTGGTGGGTCAGTTACAATTTGATTCATTCAATTTGACAATCTCAGTTCAAGCGTGCTCAAGGGTATTTGATCCAAATGATCAGTTATTTAGTTCTTTTTATAAAACTAATTACCCGTGGTGTATTTAATTATCTAGTTCCCATTTACATGTCCTTATGAGGACAGTGGCACAAGGTTTGTCTGTAACTTTTAACAATCTTTGATACTAAATTTAATGTTATCTTCATTTTTTCTTTAGAGTTATGGAAGAAACAATGTCTGTATGCTCTAAAAGAAATTTTGGGCATCATACAGAGCACTTGATCTGTTCAAAGTTAACACTTATGAAGTTCCCCACTGAACAATTCCTCTGCTTTGTGGGCATGGAAGCTTTCTCCAATATGTTCAGACTATGTACTCAAACACCCTCATACAGCCTTTGTTTAACTCACATGTTCCAGACACTGCTAGAAACTTCCACTTAAGAGTAGGAAATACATTTCATGAAAATCTGTAGGCCAAGATACTTGTGGCAAAATCAGCATACCTATGACAAAGATAAATTAACGAACATGTCCGCCTGATGAACAGTTTTTTCCTTTTTAACTTTTTCAGATTTTGTTCTACCCACTTACTCTTATGCGTATTAATGCTGGCACTAAATGTTATAGGGCAAAACTTTAAACTAAAACCAACATAAACACTGTACCAAATGCGTTTTTATGCACTTTAGACATTCTTAATACAGTGAAATTGCTTCAGTACATATTTTGAAATTATCCAACTTGATTATTTACATAATGAAGTGGATTTCAAAAGCTTACCTATGCATCTTACATTACCCATGCCATTCAAAACTCTTAACCCTATGCACTAATGAATATTAACCTTAACAGTTACCATTTTTGAGATATAGTATGTGCAAGGTTTAACCTCTGATGACCCTAAATGACCTTTGACCACCAGTAAAAACAATAGGGATCATCTACTCAAGATGGACAATCCACATACTAGGTATGAGATCCCTCACAGTTACCCTTCTTGAGATATACTGTTTACAAAGTTTTGATGTTTTGACCTCTGGTGACCCCAGATGACCTTTAACCTCCACCAAAAACAATAGGGATCATCTACTTAACATGGACAATCCACATGTTATGTATAAGAGCCCTCACAGTTACCCTTTTTGAGATACAATGTTTACAAGGTTTTGACCTTTTTACCTCTGGTGACCCCAAATGACCTTTGACCTCCACCAAAAACAATAGGGATCATCTACTCAATATGGGCAATCCACATGGTAAGTATGAGACCACTCACATTTTTCCTTCTGGAGATATCGTGTTTACGAGCTATTTCCAAGGTTTTTACCATTTGACCACTGGTGACCTCAAACGAACTTTGACCTCCACTAAAAACAATAGGGATCATCTACTCAATAAGGGCAATCTACATACCAGGCTTGAGATCCCTTGGAAATACCCTTCTTGAGATATGGTGTTTACAAGCGGGCATCACATATGCACACACACACACACACTTACACACACACGACATCACCATTGCATAGATTCCTTGCCTGCCTTCGGCAAGGAATCAAAAATCTATGAATGCAGAAACTCAAAATAAGACCTTATATGGTAGACTTGTTTTCAGGAACTACATTACTAACAGATATCAATTAAGTTACTTGTTCCATGAGAACAATTCATTCACCCACACTTCAAAAATTTCAAATGATGCAACCTCTTTACCTCTTTTAATGTAAAATGGTTTGAGGACATGAAACTATTGCTGGTGTTTTTTGGTCAGACTGAATGGTTTAATAATGATTTAAGGTATTTTCTTAATTTGCCATTTTGTTGCATTTTAAATGCTGTATTTCCCTTAAAAGGCCTAATCCTCTCACCGCAAACAGTTCCAACACTCATAACCCAACTTACTCAAGCCCCTCCCACAACTGTCTTAACCCTTTACCGTTGTGCTCCAATCGGGGCATATTTGCGCGCCTCGGGAGTGGGTGGAAAAGCAGGCATAGCACATCCCACATCAGCTTCCATAGGCTATTGACCCTGTGACCTTAAACTATTGTCTCTCTCTCTCGTTGTTGTGGCCGAATTTTCGGGTAGCTACTCGCAGTTTCGAGCTCTGCGTGAAACAGTAAAGATGGGTGACAGTCGCGCTCTCCGAATGGGTCCAAACGGACCCAAACAACGGTAAAGGGTTAAACTCATCCTCTTCCACACACAATCTCAGTTTACTGCTTCAGGGTGTGCATACAAGACCCCAACCTGTAATCAAAACCACATCAGTGAAGTACATGCAATGCAATATGAGCTACAATACTCAGTATTTTTTAAACTTTCTGTCAATCAAAATGCTGAGATAATCGAGAATTTCTGTAGACTACAACAAAAATTGTAGTTTTGGATGAAACATTGAGGCCTTTATGAAAACCAAAAAGAATGCAATTATAAACAAAAAATTCACTCACTTGTATCTTTAACAAATTGCTCATCATTTACTGTGATGACTATGAATTGAATGAAGAGTTCATAACAGCCAAATCAGATGTATGTGTAATGTATTAAACCAGATTTCAGATATGAAAATACCAGATTTGTTCAGAGTCAAAATTAGTGTTCAAGTCTCTCATACGCAAACTGGTACTTTATAGAAGAGGCCACATTTGAAATGCTTGGGTAACACCTGGAGACTGGGACTGTAACCCTACCCTTACCTCATTCTGGCCATCTTTGAAGGTTTCCAAAGATCACCAGGAGTTGATCACTTACAATACACTCCACAGCAGTCTTTAAAGGGACCGAGTTGAGTTTCTAAAATTGAGTCATTTAATACTCTTAAAGTGCACCCCAAGTCTAAAATTCAATAATACATTTAAAACAGCATGAAAAATGAATTTTAACAGTCCAACTCCCATTTTCATAGGGCACTTTTGAGCTGAGATATCAAGTGTTAAAATTTATTCACTTGAAACAAATAAGTCCATTGTGCAACAATTTGTGACTTTCTTGTTGTACAACTCACGTTACCTGTTTTGTTTCCCTTTAAAATTAAAAATGTTTCTATGACCTTGATCACTTCCTGTTTGCTTGCATAGCATGTTAAACAGAGAGGATTTAATTACTTACATTACCCCATAAGAGAAAAAGTGCCATCACACCTTGGTACATGGTGCAGTAACTTTCAGAAAAACAAAGAAATATGATGATTGTAATTGGAGTAGTACACTAATGACATCACAATTTATTGCCGGTATACCATTTCAATTTGCGTGAGTAAACTTCAACATTTTATATCTCAGCTCAAGAAACACTAATAAAGATGGGAATTGGACTGTTAGAATTCATTGTTCATGCTCTTTAGTATGTAATCTTGGATTTTTTGACTTGAGGTACACTTTAAACCTTTACCGTTGTGCTCCAATCAGGGCATATTTGCACGCCTCGGGAGTGGGTGGAAAAGCGGACGTAGCACGTCCCGCATCAGCTTTCGTAGGCTACTGACCCGGTGACCTTAAACTATTGTCTCTCTCGTTGTTGTGGCCGAATTTTCGGGTAGCTGCTTGCAGTTTCGAGCTCCGCGTGAAACAGTAAAGATGGGTGATAGCCGAGCTCTCCATATGGGTCCAAAAGGACCCAAACAACGGTAAAGGATTAAAATAAGCCTGTTGATTGTGTTTACTGCAAAGCTGATGCCGCTGTCTGTGTGTGTGTGCACAGCTCTGTGCTGCAGATACTTTAGATTAACCCTTTACCGTTGTGCTCCAATAGGGGCATATTTGCACACCTCGGGAGTGGGCGGAAAAGCGGACGTAGCACGCCCCGCATCAGCTTCCCTAGGCTATTGACCCGGTGACCTTAAACTATTGTCTCTCTGGTTGTTGTGGCCAAATTTTCGGGTAGCTACTCGCAGTTTCAAGCTCCACGTGAAACAGTAAAGATGGGTGATAGCCGAGCTCTCCGTATGGGTCCAAAAGGACCCAAACAACGGTAAAGGGTTAATGGAAAGAGCAAAATGTGAAGTTCAACATATTTTCTTAGAATTGAACCTTCTAGTAGTAAATACTGTAACAGTTACCTGTTCCATAATGAAACTTTCCATCCAATAAGCCAGCCTTGCCTGCCAACAGTTCCATTAATTTGCCAACTGTCATACGAGATGGGAAACCATGAGGGTTCATAATCTATAAAGTGGATAAGAAAACAAATCACACAAATTGCACAATGACTTAAATTTATCATCACAGACTCTGTAAAATAACTCAAAGTACTTGGCATAAACCATTTTATTGGACTAAAGTACTGAGTTTACACACGAGAACACCCAAATCACATGATAGGATTGCATTGTTATTCTGGTTTAGTGCCATCAAATATGAAGCATTCCTGAAGGCTGGAAGCTTGAATGGTAAAATTTCACAATTTAGAAATACATTCTTTCTAGCTAAAGAGTTGAGAAAACGTACATTTGTACATAAAAAGTGAACAGGGATATTTGAGGGATGAATATTTACACAGATATTTAGTAAGTATTGAATATTCAAACATTCACTGAGAGAACACATGCATCCAGTTGGGACAAATGCTTCCATTCTGCTCCCATTCATGCTAAAACTACAAAATGATGCAGTTCAAGAATATTCATATTTAAATTATACCACCTCTACTGACTGTTTATTTAGAATCCTGCATTCTGATTGGTTAAACACTTACAAGTTATTTCCCAACACACTGGCAATTACAATGGTTTGCAGAAGCCAATAGTAAGTAAACCCCAAAAAGAACATTTTTTATGCTGGGAGAAAAGGAACTAGAGGAGCCATGCTGCAGAATTTCAATACTTTGTGTATGTTAAGGTGACAAAGTTTCCATATTGTTGCTAATGATATTTGATGTAAATGCAGTCCTCCTTTGGCACTTTGCATAAAAGATTATCCATCTATTGTTAATATCCTGATGCATTTCATGCTAAAAAATGATCAAATTCATAGAGAACAATATTTACGGTAATACTGTAACACTAAGTGAGGTACACAATATTGTGCACCATACTGAAACTTAGTACAGCAGAAATAATTAACCAGATATGCAGACAGTGACATCTTCTAATAAATCCAACAGTCCAATGACAGCTGTTTTCCTTCTGCATTCCACACTATTTTCTCCCAAATCACTCTCACTAATGCTATTTTCACAGTCTCATTCAAATATTTTGGTATTTCACAACTTCTGAAGGCGTGAGAGCTATTTCTCTGCTGATATCTTGAGTGTTTGCATTGTTACACTGTGTGACAAGTGTGAAGAAAAGACAACCATTCAATACAGTATGTTACAGATCCTCAAACACAATCCAATCAACTCTTGAGGGGTTAATTTTTTCATCACAACTTAGAGACATATCCCCCATTGATCATGCCTCCTCAACACATTTTGTGCACTACAATGTAACTCCATAAATTGTAAATAAGCTTGTAGAGCCAAGACACAAAACAAAGACTACCAAAGTTTTCTGTTGCTTGCATCCAACTCTAAGAGCTTATTCCTCTCAAGATAACTTCTTAAGAAATATCTGCTTACAGAGCCTTTGTTTATGGTCAGACTAAGCAAGATTATCTTACAGTTACTTCATGCTTGGTTTAGCAGAGGTGTGACACCAAGCCTCTAACATCTGAAAGTTTAACTACAAAATGTAAACATTCTCAGTCAGCAGGTATCTGTGCCTAACAACAAAAGTGCTGTGTGCAAAGAAAATTGAAGTTTTCATGACAACTGAAGAGTTTAACCATAAACTTTGCAAAAATAACTTAGCAACCATCACTTTTTAATGTGAAAAATGCAATGTCTTCTGTCTCCTGGCCAAAGAGCATGCTCTCAAATTCTCAAAGACATTGACCACTGATCAAGTCAACATTCCCTTGCTCTAAAGATATCTCATCCACTGGCTAGTGTGATAATATCTCAATAGATGTTATGTATTGAGATAATAAACTGCATTTGTTGGATTTTTGTTGGTGAATAACCCGTCTTGACTCCAAATTTGAAAGAAATAATGGATTTAGCTTTGCCGCCTATGTTATTTTTCCAACTTTGGAGTCTCGATGGTTTATTCACCAATAATAGTTTTACCAATGCAGTTTATTCCTTAATTAATTTCTCAGGTTAGAATTTGGGATTACAGGCTGTAAGCTATATGGAGTGAAGAGAAAAACTGTACATAGAAGAATATTTTTGAAGCATAATTGAGTGTCCTAACTTAGTAAATGAATGACAATGACGAAGAGAGAACTGTAAATGTTCTGACTGATTGTCCCAGTTTCTCTGTAAATTTCTATATCATTGATTAATGATTAACTTACTATATCTGGACAAACTCCAAGGTCATTAAAGGGCATATCCTCCTGTTGAACAATAAGACCACAGACCCTTTAAAAGAAATAGGAAATATACAGAACAATAGATCAACCAGTATTAGAAAGTTTAACTCAGTATCATTTCCCTTAACATGTGGAAAATAGACATGTGTGATTCCTTGAACTGCAAAAAAGTTACAACTACAAATTCATTTTTTTAAACAAATTTAGAACCTTGCTTTTCCTTATTTCAGTCCATCTCAATTTGCTAGTTCAAAGTGGTAAAATGACTTTAACTTATAACAATGGATGACCAAACAACCTGTAAAACAATAGACAGTTCTCAACTACGTCACAACTAGGCATGAGCAACTGCCATGTCTGAGTTAGTTAGTTAGTTAGTTAGATAGAACTTTACGGCAGTTTCCAACCTCTTGGTTCATGTCAAGCACAATCTTTTTCCAGTTGTGACTCACTGGCCTATTTTACCTACTCCATTACTAATATGCGGAGCATCACACACAATGGCAGTAGGTTCCTTTTTTTAGTCTTTGGTGTGACCCGACCTGGGAACAGAACCCCGGGCTTCTGCATGAGAGGTGGATGCTCTTACCATTAGACCAAACACACGGCCATGTCTGAGGGCAAGCTTGTATATATATATATATATATATATAGTCATCAAGCCGGAAGACAAAGGCCCAGCTTTCGTAATTCAAAATAGATCGGCCTATGTCCGTACCGCCATGATGGACTTGGACAACAAGAAGGTTTATAAGCATAACGATTACGACAAAACACCGGAAGCAGTGGCAAAAGTGAAGACAGTTGTGGCTACCATGTTAAGTGAAGGTGATATTGACCCTAGCACAGCTGAGTACCTTACATCGGGAGAAGTGAAGACATCTCGTTATTACACACTACCAAAAACCCACAAAGAAAAAGATGAGGAGGACAACCTGAAAACTAGACGGTCATCTCTCTGGGAATGGTTCTCCTATAGAAAGACTTTCGGAATTTGTTGACTTTCACATTAATCCTGAAATGAGGAAATTAGCTTCTTTTGTGAAGGACTCTAAGGATGTTATACTTAAAATTAATTCCATTAATAACAAAGGTCCGCTTGATGCTAGTTGTGCCATGTTCACTATAGACGTTAAAGCGATGTATCCTAGTATGCCTCAACATTTGGGACTTGAAGGGGTCAGGCAAGCTTTGGAAGCAAGACACACCAGAGTTCCCTCTACCGGTAATTTAATTGAATGCCTTAAGCTTTGTCTTAATGAAAATCACTTTGAATTTAATGGTATGTTTTTACTCAAATTAATGGGACCTCCATAGGACCGAAAATGGCCCCAGGCTATGCTTGTTTGGGTATGGGACTAGTAGAAGAAAAATTGTGGAAGTCGTGTCCGTTGAAACCTACTGAGTGGTGTCGATATATAGATGACATTTGGGGTTTATGGCCATATGGTAAAGACAAATTCCTTTCTTTTATGGAAATCTTCAACATTTCTTACCCATCTGAACTGGAATTTACTTTTGACTTTCACTTTAATTCTGTTAACGTTATCAATTAACTATAAGTCGTTTTAAGGAAGGCTTTTTAATTACAGACCTTTTGTGAGACCTACTTTTAAGAATCTTTACCTGAAATATGACTCTTAAAATAGTAAGAGAACCCTAGACAACCTAGCTTATGGTCAGGCCTTCGGGATCAAGGCTATTTGTTCCGAGGAAAGGGGCCTTAATAGCAATCTAAGTATTCTCCAACAAAATTTAGTTAAACGTGGTTATCCCGCTTCTACAGTTAGGAATAAAATTTCCAAAGCTAGGAATGTTCCCGATCTAATTTGCTTCACCGGGACCTGAGACTAATAATAAGAAAAAAGGAGATTGTTGCCCCTTTTGTTACTACCCGGAACCCACGTCTGCCTCCTCTGGTCCAGATTTTGAAAAAACATTTCCCGATTTTACAGATGTCTAAAACCTTTCGTAACAAATTCCCGAGTCCCCCAGCTGTCATTTACAGACAGCCCCCTAACCTCAAGTCCTTGCTAGTTAGAGCCAAGTTACCCGACCATTCAAATAGTGAGACTAAGGGGTGTTTTAAGACACATTTAGTTCGGTGTGTCACTTGTGCTTCTCTCAAAGAAACCAAATGTATTCGGAGCTTCTCTACGGGTCAAAAGTTTAATTTGTTTCATTCAATCACTTGTTGTACTAAAGGCGTAGTGTATTTGGTGAACTGTCTTGACTGTAAAGCAATGCGTGGGAGAAACAGGAGGAGAGCTTAGGATTAGACATCGTGGTCACAGGCAGGAATTTCGGCGACTACCCCTTTGGGAAAACATTTTCAAAGCTGTAAAAATTTTGAGCTGATAGGGATAGAAAAGATCCACAACAATAGTAAGGCAATTAGAGAAGAAGTAGAACTAAAATGGATTTATCGTCTTAACACGTTCGCTCCAGTAGGTATAAATGTTAAGGATTTGACATATAACCTGTAAGCCCTCCTCTGCAGCGGTCTCTTTTGTTAGAAGGTTTTTGTCCGAGATTAAGCATCAGTTTGCATGTGTACGTGATCAAGAAAGGTCTACCCTTTCGAAACGTTGTACAATTTTACATTTTTAACTTTTTACGTTTTACCAGTGTCTTCATCAAACTGCTTTGAGATTTACCTATCCTGTTTTACTTTTCAACATTTAATAAACTTTTATGGATGACAGTAATATTTCGTGTGTCTGGTGGCCTCTGTTTTTTGTCTATATATATATATATATATATATAGGGAATGCCCTCAAACTGACTGAAATAAACCAAATGAAAAGCTCATTTTATGTCATATGAGAACTATCTACAGGAAAAAAAAAGGATGCTACAAGAAGGCAAAAAATCTTTTTTTTGGCAAGTTATGTATGGCTACGGCTACCACTAGCAGCACTAGTATTAATTTTAGTTGCGTGGCCTTCAGTTGGGGAAAATAAAGCAGAGTCTCTGACAGTCTTAAATTTAATGGTCAAGTTTGGCCAATCAGGTGCCAATGTTTTCACATGGAGCAATATAGATAGGTGCAACATACCACAGAGCAAAACGATCAAGCCACATGCAGTATGCATTGTCCATCAAGCTAATTATGAAAATTGGACAAACTTCAACAAACTTTGAGTTTAGTTTGGTTACCAAAAATTGTGAGTACTTACACAGCAGTCAAGATTACTAAAGACCTGTGACACATCCCTAATGCCATCAGCATGTTCCTGAAACCTACCCATCTATTATGACCATCGAACTCCACTCCTTGGATTCACACAGAGCTTTCCATAAAGTGATTGTTTCTCTGGTTATGGCTAAGATCATGAGTAGTATTTTTTGTTTTCAGTCAAGGACAGAGCCAAAGATTGCTGACCCAAAGATTCATCTCCATAGACCCTTTTCCAAATAGCAAATACAAAGGATTGTGGGATGTAGTTTTGGAACATATGGCTTTTGTTCATGGCAGTTTACTGTGACCCCCCAAAATGCACACCAAAATTCAATCCCACAGTCCTTTGTAATTTCTACTTGGAAAAGGGTCTATATAGCAAATACAAAGGATTGTGGGATAGGGATTTCGTACTGCTTGTTTTTTTCAATGACATTTTAGTATGGCAAAAAATGACACACACCAACATTCTATCCAGGGTTCATACACGTTGAAATGACAAAAACCATGACTTTTCCAGGACTTTTCAGGACCTTGATCGATATTTCCAAGACCTTTAAAAACAGTCAGATTCCAAATTTTCATCTTTCTTCGACAAGATAATGTGTCTGGACGTTTAAAAAATGAGAACAATAAGTCAACTTCCTAAACTGTTCTGACTTTTCCAGGGCCCATTGGGAACTTTCTTCTTTTCCCTGACTTTCCAGGATTTCTAGGACCTGTACAAACCCTGGCTTCCTGCTTTAGGGAAAACAGGACCCCTCTGGAAGTAAAAACGCACTGGCTGTAACCCCTTGGCTTTTTACTAATAAGTCAAAGGGAACTTTGAAAAAAGTTAAAATCCTTTCAATTAAATTCTGCACATTCTGCTTACTCACCCTTTTTGTCCATGCCTACTGCTAAATTTGTCTCCAATTTCAGGTCTTCTGGTCTGTCTCAATAAAACTTTGATCAAGAAAGCCTCTTCTGGGTTGGATGATATCATCACATTTTCAATGTAGGAGTCTTCTGGACCCTTGTAACTGTATGGAAGAGTACATATTCATACTTGGTCATATCCTACACTTCTGCTGAAGGGTACCATGGCAATGTTTAAGGGGAAGTTTCAGCAAAAATTCTATTTCCATATATTAAAGAACAACCAAATCTACAAAGTGTGGTGAAACATCCAATCAAATAAGACATGTATTTCTGGAGATATCAGTGAATAAATCACTAGAATTGTGTTCCAAAGTGAGCTTGTGGACAGCAAAGATTATATCACTTTCTCACATTGACAAGGATTGCTACATTTCCCTTTGTTTTTCAGACTGTTGTGTTGTTCTTGAAGTTAATAAGGAAAGAGTCTCAAGCAGGGAATGCAAAGTTTGTTAAATTCTCAGCTGCTTATGAAGTAACATTCTGATAATTTGGGATTGTTGAGGAGAATATTGGTTGTAAAATTTAAAGAAAAACAAAGGACTGTCCATTTAAGTAAGGATATGTCGTCACATGTGCTTGCTTCAAGTTCACTTTTTGTTGGAAATGTGATAACTTTACCAGCTCATATCTTGAGAACTAAAAATGGGATTTCTTTGCAAGTTTCACCAAAATGCTTAAAATAAGCACTTCTCTAACATATTAAAAGTTAATGAGACCTTGAACCCTTCTTTTTAGGCCCCGCAGCCATGACTGGTTATTTTGAGCCATTAATCAATAGAGTGACAGGATTTGTTTTTGTGTTGCAGTGCGACATAGATGATAGTGATAAACTTCTACACAGAACAATAGGTATTATCAAATGAATAGCAAAAAACCTTGAGAAAAGACTTTTTGGAAGGTAATTTTGACTAAACTCACTAATTAAATTCTAGTAGTCTGAATAGAGAGATACTGTATCTGTACTGTCACAGCCTTTGATAAACTGATAAACCTGGTCTTTAGCAATCAGCTTTCCCTGGTTGGTCCTGTTTCTCTTCTGATGATTGTCTGAATTAAATGCATATATCAAAACTAAATCATTTTGAATGACTGGGAGTGGTAACGGATTGTGCAAAAATAATTTCTTAGGGTGGGAAAGGGGGGGAAGCTATAGGACAGGGCAATATTTGAACATATTTTTGGGGGGTGGGGGGGTTGTGCTGGGGAAAAGTAATGACAGGGTGTGGCTATAAGAGGACTAGTGTACAAAAATTTGGCAATCCTGATGCAGGGTTGCTCAAGGCAAAGTGCCTCAGGTGATACTTCTGGAATAATCTAGGTATATGAATCAATTTCAAATCCATTTTCAAAAAAATCAAATGGTACCTTGGTGTGACTTGTGGTTACCCCTGACATAATTTGTTGGGGGAGGAGGCAAAGGCTGCAATGGGCATGTCACCTCTGCTATTAGTTGAACCATGTCTGTCAATTTCATGTGTCTGGAATAGAATATGACTGTATACAGTAACCATCTTACCTGATAGGTACCGAACGATACTCCTGTTGCTGTTGTTCTGATGAGTTCCCCGTCTGTATTGGACTCATTGTCACCACAGGCATTGATTTGTTTAGCAGCACCTGTTTGTCCTTGACCCTCTCACCTGGAAACAAACAACAAAATTATCCTGAGAGGGACAAACACCCTGATCGAATGTTTTGTTTAAAAGACAAACTGGGAGTCCTTGCACTTTCTGGAGAATCAATTTTCATGATTTTTCCATGACTTCACCAGGACAAGACTTTCCATGACATTCTTTTTGACTTGTGTAAAATAAGATTAAATTTGAGGAGAAGAGATATTTTGATATCAAGAGTGAGACTAGAACAGATGATTGTAAAGTGAAAATGGAAAACGTCCCTTTTTGCAAATTTGGGTAGACACGCACTGTTTAACAAGGCATTTCTTGATTGGCTGTTGCCATTGTATTGTATCGATTGTGTTCTTTGTAAGGGTTAGGGATTAGCAATTAGGGATATCATTAGCCAGTCAGGAAATGTCCTGGTAGACAGTGTGCATTGCCCTGAAAATTTCCACAACTTTTACAGGACGTCACACAATTTCTCCAAATTTCAAAACTACTCCAGGCATTGAAATTTTTTCAAAATTTTCATGACTTGACAGTTTGAGAAGGGCTCAAAAGTAAGAGTGTTCAAAGAATTGGAACTGCCTTGGGTGAGATTGATCTATAAACAAACATACCTGGGGCACATATGCCATCCTGGTCCAGGACTTGGTGTCTCCATATGGGTTGTCTCGTCTCCGCTTCTAACAAAGGGCCCATGATACGATCAAACGACTGATTGGCATACTTCTTCAAGACACACTTCTGATTTCGGTAGACATGACATCTTCCAAATCCTGCAAAACAAATCCCAATTCCATTCAAACTCACTTGAATTGAATCTTCCAACAAATGCATAAACTTTACAAGAATTTCCATTGCGACGTGTAAAAAAAACACTTTGTTTTAATTTATTAATTTCTTAAAAAATTAACTGATTTGTTCTATGCTGTAGGTGCAGAAGTATCCTCTAAATTGACAGGATCTGCCAGTGCATAAGGGAAAATTACAAAAAGGCTTATCACCAATGATGATACTTGACTGATACTCTTATGACATATACCTATTCAAGACTTACTCCAAGCTTTCATTCTGTATAAACAACATCACATAAAGTCTGTCATACCCTTTTTCCCTCCCCAAGTTTCAAGGACACAAATGACTGAACATACCTCTATCAACTGAAGCCTTGTTGAGAATGAGGGCGTCTTCTATGTCATACCCACTGTAACTCATCACTGCCACAATTGCATTCTGGCCAGCAGGAACCTTGTCAAAATGGATCAAATCAATTGTCTATGGAGAAAATGAAGGACTGTGTTAACCCTTTACCGTTGTTTGGGTCCTTTTGGACCCATACGGAGTGCTCGGCTGTCACCCATCTTTACTGTTTCACGCGGGGCTCAAAACTGCGAGTAGCTACCCGAAAATTCGGCCACAACAACGAGAGGGACAACAGTTTAAGGTCACGGGGTCAATAACCTGTGGAAGCTGATGCGGGGCGTGCTACGTCCACTTTTCCGCCCACTCCCGAGGTGGGCAAATATGCCCCGAATGGAGCACATCGGTAAAGGGTTAATCTAAAGTATCTGCAGCACGGGTCTGTGCACACACGCAGAGAGAACGGCATCAGCTTTGCAATAAACACACTCCACAGGCTTATTTTAACCCTTTACCGTTGTTTGGGTCCTTTTGGACCCATACGGAGAGCGCGGCTGTCACCCATCTTTACTGTTTCACGCGGAGCTCAAAACTGCGAGTAGCTACCCGCAAATTCGGCCACAACAATGAGAGGGACAACAGTTTAAGGTCACGGGGTCAATAACCTACGGAAGCTGATGCGGGTGTGCTACGTCTGCTTTTCCGCCCACTCCCGAGGTGGGCAAATATGCCCGATTGGAGCACAACAGTAAAGTGTTAATCAAAAGTATCTGCAGCACGGGTCTGTGCACACACGCAGAGAGAGGGGCATCAGCTTTGCAGTAAACACACTCCACAGGCTTATTTTAACCCTTTACCGTTGTTTGGGTCCTTTTGGACCCATAGGGAGAGCGCGGCTGTCACCCATCTTTACTGTTTCACACGGAGCTCGAAACTACGAGTGGCTACCCAAATATTTGGCCACAACAACGAGAGGGACAATAGTTTAAGGTCACGGGGTCAATAACCTAAGGAAGCTGATTCGGGGCGTACTACGTCTGCTTTTCCGCCCACTCCCGAGGCGCGCAAATATGCCCGATTGGAGCACAACGTTAAAGGGTTAATGAAATTATAAGTCATTATTGAGAGTGGAAGCTACTTGTGCAGTGACCAGTTGATCCTGCTAATAATTTCAATGCATAAAAGCACAATTCAAGAGAAACATCTGAAGACAAAAGTTGATTTTTTTTTGTTTAATATTTACCGAATCAATTCAACATTTGTTCTTTTATTGTTCCTTCTCACAAAGAGTCTGGTAGTATTTTCAAAATGTTTTCAAAAGAGCAGGTATTTGAATAGATTTAAATGACATTTCTGTTGTTTTGTTTGGGGATGGTTATGCTCGTGAAGTAAATTTGATTCTTCTAAAGAAGTATATTTTTAATTGTAAGAACTTAGAAGTTGAAGACTTTCCCCACGGTCAATGGTTACTTATTTTTTTTAAAAGAGTACATAATTTTGCAAAAATACATTGCCCAAAAGAATTTCAGAGAAGGTACATGGGAAAAATGTTGGCTTCCCTGGTTTAATTTATTTGATTTGTAATCTAGGACATTCAGTATTATTTGTCAAGTTAATTTTTACCATTAGTCATTGTATTTCACTGTATATATTTTTAATGTCATGAGTCTAAAATTCAAATAGTTGATCCACGAAGATGAAATGGTTCAGATCCAGCATTTTCATTTCCCAAACCGAATGGACATAATTTGGTCCAGATTTGAACAATTTTACTTCAGTCCACGATTTTGGGTTCTTAGTTGCAAAATTCAGAGTGAATATTGCTGCATTGGGTGTGACTCAAAATGAAATATCAGTAGACATAATTTCAATACTGGATGGTTTCCTTTTAATAGAAAACAGCTAAAAAAATTCTACTTTATTAAAATGCACCAGCTTGAATTGAATATGTCATTACATTCATAAAGTCATCAAGAACTTCCATTATGGCATGGAACATTTAAGATTCATTTAATCAATGACTGCAGAAAAAAACATTGAAATAATTACTGCTAACTTTTACCTGCCCAAAACCAATCAAAACAATTCAAAGTTGAATTAGAATTAAAGAGCATTATATGTCAATCAATCTGGAAAAACAGCAGCCATATTGAGACCGCATGTTCTGCCTAACAGTAGAGCATCCGCCTGTCACGTGGAAGGCCCGGGTTTGATTCCCAGGTTGAGTCATACCAAAGACTCTAAAAATGGAACCTACTGCCATTGTGGGTGATGCTCCACATAAGCAATGGAGTAGGGAAAACAAGCCAGTGAGCCACAACTGGAAAAAAGGCCGTGGTCGGCTTGAATTGAACCAATAGGTTGGAAACTGGGCCGTAAAACTCTATCCAACTAACTAAGTAACTAGCAGCCATATTAAAATTATCAAAGGTGATAATATCCCAAATACTATACAAATAAAGGGCATAGAATTTTGCTCATCTTCCAAAAATGTTACAGAAATGTGGACATATTTCTCTCTTTATAAACAAATGTGCCTTGCACAGTAGAAAAATATCCACACTCATCATTCAAAGGTTCATAGAATTTTGAAAGAAGCAATATTTGGGGATGAAAACTCACCTTGGATTTGACAAGAGGGGCTTGTGGGTAAGTCAGCAGATACATCAAGGTATCAATACGGTTTCTCTGGTTGTAAGCAATCGTACCTTGGGAGAAAAGATAAATATCCAAAAAGATTTTAAAATAGACGAATCATAAATTATGCTACCTATATTTTATGCCATACAGCAGTGCCACATGGCAACAGAGTAAAACTGAAGACTCAGAAATCCAATCTCCTGACCCATTGTAACAAATGCTCCAAAAATTTACGATGGTTCTGGTGAGCTAAAACTTAGTCACGATTCCTCTTTATTCTCGATCCAGGGTACAGCATAGTTGTGGTTATGTAACAAACAATTCTAAATGCTTAGTTTATCAATCATTCACATATCACTGTATTGTTAGGAGCTTGTAGTGCAAGAAAGCAAGGGAAGGATGGATCCCCAGCAGAGACAATATGCTTGACACCCGTCAGCATTAATCTGTTCCATTATCTGCATATATATTCAGTGCTCTGCTGGTACTCTGCCATCTGTCTAGGGAACTGAGAGAAGGGCAGGAGAGGGTAGCAGAGGGTGTTCCTATCACTCCAATCAGAGTATTAAAAGAATAGTCCAAAGCCATATTGTTTTTGGTATGTTAAAGGGGGACATATTTTAAGCATTTTGGTGAAATTTTTAGTTATTTCCCATGTTCGGCTCTCGAGATATTGGCAATTGAATATGGCAAATTTTCAACATAAAATGAACTTGGAGCAAGCAGGCATGATGTCATGGATTCACTTTTTTAGCCAATGTTTTGTTTTTCTTCATGATTTACCATGAATTTTATGCAACTTAACTTTAATATATTGATGCTATAGGTGCATCCTGAGCAAATGGAATTTTAAAACCTTTATATGCTTTAGGGGCAAAGTAGCATGCCTAATTAATTCAAGGTCAAACTAATACCATGAAAAATAGGGAAAAACAAAACACTAGCCAAGAATGTGAATCCATGACATCACACCTGTTTGCTTCAAGTTTACTTTCTCTGGAAAATGTGCCAACTTCAATTGCTAATATCTCGAGAACCGAACATGGGAAATGAATGCAACTTTCACCAGAATGCTTAGAATATGTTCCTCTTTAACATACCAAAAATAATTGACTCTGGACTGTTCTTTTAACTTTCATCTGCACATAGATGACATACATATATGTATTCATGTACATGTATGTACACAATATGTACATATACTCATACTGCATAATGCTCACAAATAGCAACTGAAGATTCTTTTAGTTGAGCAAAACATTTCAGGAATTTCTCCCTACTCAACCAACTGTAAACAATTAACATTAAGTTAAAAGCTCCATTTCTATACTGCAGGGTTGTCCAACCTACGGCCCGAGGGCCACGGTCCGGCCCGCGAAAAGGTTGCGTCGGGCCCGTCAGATATAATCTATATTGCAAAATTATTCAATAAGCAGACTAGTTGATGGCAACTTTAGGCTTTGCCATCCGCTATGACACGCTTATTTTTGTACTTTTGAATGAAATAATTTATTTCTAATGTCCGCTACATGTAGCTACATTGGAGTGTTGTCCACAGGGGCGGGTTGAGAATGATTTAGGAGGAATATAAAAAAAAAAACTTTGTCCGCAAACACCCATCAATTTTTGCTGAAATTTATTTATTTATTTGTTCAATCAAAAACGAAAATGAATCAGTGCAATGATTTCATTTTGTTGCCTTGGACGTCAAAAAAAAACTAAAAAAAAACGAGTATAGAATACGGCCCCTCGTCCATCATAACCATTACATGTGGCCCACTGCTGCGAAAGGTTGGACAACCCTGCTATACTGCTAGTCCATTGTTAATCACCTGTTATGACTGAAAACAACAACATTTACAGACACTACACACCAACCACTAGCAGAATGTTGAGACTATAGACGAATCCGAACTGATTGTGATGGTCTGATTTTAGACGGTCGTTACTGGGGTCCATCACCTTTAATCTTTAAATTTCCTTCCCTACCTGCTCCATGGATGGTTGTACACTGAAGTGTATCTTAATTTTCTCAACTTCACTGAATATGAGGATTTGAAATTCATGTAGACAATAAATGAAGATGATTAAAGGTTGTTGGACCCCACTAATGGCTGCCTACAGTCACTAAAAACAAGCGCTAATCGGATTCATGTATAAACCCAAGCTTTGACTCTCAGAACTGAATGTTTTCATAATGAAACAAAGAATTATAGGAACTCGTGAAAATAGTTAAACCTAATTAGGTATTATAATTTATCACCTACAATTACTCTTGCAAAGAGTGGATCACACTACAGCAACTTCCAATAAGATGACAATTACAATTTTTTTATTTTTTTTACAAACAATTTCTCTATCTCTTGTAAGAAAGAGCCAAAACTTTGCCAACTTGTGTAAGTATAAGATTTGCGTCAGGGGACTACAAAAATGAAATGTAAACTAATTATTTTGTATCCTCACATTAAAAGATAGCAATTATTAGCCACATGCACAAAAACTGAATTGGATTTTAAACAAAAATCGCTCTGCTGAGCAACATAGATGGCAGTGGCATAATGAAGGCAGAACAGTTTATTCTGGCGCAAATTAGAATCAATTTTTGATTGAGCACGACTTTATAAGAATAAAGTTTCAACAGAAAGCTACTACCAATTAAGAAAAATTGGAACAGATTTCAGATTCAAAACTGATGAGTGTGACCAGGCCTTAATGGTGAATACTTTTCAATATTTTGATGGGAAGCACTACCTCACATATCTATGGTGGATAATGGTTAAGTACTTACCAATTGCTTGTTTGCCCATAGCACACTGGTAGGTATTCCTCGGGGACTGGTTATGGTGAGGGTATGGGATTAGTCCTGCACAAACACCCAGAATGGTAAACGGCTCTATTTCAAGATGTGTTGTTTCACTGAGAGGGATAAAGACATTTGTATTAATTTTGGTTTCAGTATTCACTACTTATTATTGAGAAACACAGCGGATTTGCTCAGAGAATCAATCCCACATTAATTCAAAAGATCATACACCACCACCCCACTCATCCACTCACCCAATCCCCTCCTCAAATGTAGCTGAACTCCTAAAGATGATGATATTTCAATTCAAAATTCAAAACAGTTTCCAGTTCAGTAATACTGAATTTTCAAACTTCATAACACTCCCTTCAAAGGATCAAATTTCGTACACCCACAAAAGAGTTGTACACACCTCGTGCATATGATGTTACAGAACTGAAAGTACGCCCTCCTTTGGGGGAAAAACAAACGGACACCAACAAATGCTGACAGCTGATTTGTCAATCAGCCCAATAAGAGCATAGTCTGCTACATGTGCAGGACGAATGTTATGCACGTGGCCACCTGTTCCATTGTTCTGCCCAAGGGACAAAGTCTGTGTGTTGTCACTTGCTCTTGCACTTATTCTGAATAAGTTGAACAAAGAGTGTGAGTAAGAACTGACCTTGGGGTCACTACCTTTGTTTCAGTGATCATAGAAAGGCACATTAATCTCATTTAAATTCCTACAGGGGCAATCAGATTTTGACAGAGTATATTCATGTTTTCTTCCAGTACCTTGTATTACCCTTTCTGAGCAGATTGTTTCACAAAATAGAGAAACACTGAAGAGATCTTTCAGGTCAGAAGAAACTCCAATTCTGTGTTGCTTACTGTTGAATAAAAATATTTCTAAATATTTGTTGGGTAAAAAAATTCCACACAGGTGCAAGACTAGAGAGCCTCCACTACATTGTAACCTATCACGATATTGGACCCTGAATACAGATAATTTTGTGTGAGTTTTAATTCAATACACAAATGTGATGCAGAATTGGAGTTGTGAGAAAATTGCAAAAACAGACTCTGATTGCCCCTTTAAAAAAAAAAGGTTAAGAAAATTTTCAGTATTCTATGAAAAAGGTTTTCTCTTTGATCTTGAGCCATTGTATTTGCTTTTAGAAGTTATCTCTTTTTTTGAAATATCAGCTTGCACATTCAAGACCATTCTCGTTTCCCCTTTACAAGTACCTCTTTCTCAAAAACATAACTAAAGCACCTCAACCAAGGGTGAGAATTTTCAGAAACAAAACTACAAAACATGAATAGCCTCTGTCTTTGAAGGATCACATATCAATACATCAGACTTGAACTTAATTTCAAATAGGGAATGTTCTCTTCCTTAATAGTTCCAATGTTTCCGACTAAGTCACTTCTCCCCAACAACTGTGTTTATCTCCTTCTGCATACAAAGACCTCCTTGACCAATACTTGTGGGCATATCCATGTGAGTATACAAGACCCTGATGCTGGTGTAATCTGAACACTCCCTGTGCATGCTGTGAAATGTGAGCTACTCTGCATCTTACAAATTTGCTGTCAATCAAACTATCAATCAAAAATTTTGCTTCCCTCCAAGAAAAAATGCATTTCTGGAGTGGTAAGTGCCTATATTTAAGTGTTACATGGCTGGAAAATAGAACACAATCTAACAGACCCTTTACCTTGTAATAAGAGATTCATATAGTGCAATCAAACAATCATTCTCTTCATTTACGTCCAAGTATTCTACAAGACCTTCACGAAGGAAATCTTCAAAGCTGCGAATCTCTTGAGTCAGTTCATTAATGTGTCTCTGAGTCACCATGGGTTTTCCTTTTTTCACAATAATGTAGGGCCTGAGGATGAAAGATTAAAGAAAAAACAAACATTCTAATACTCCTGTGAGACTCACACCCTTTGAAACTGTTTAACTTGCATGACAGCATTCTAATATTTAAGCTTCCATTTTCTGAGTAAGATTGGAGATACTATGGCCAATTTTATGTGGAAAACCACCTTCATAGGAAATTTTAAAAGACAAGTTGGGATATATGGCACTTCCAGCTGGGTCTCAAGGTCAAATTTACCTTGTAAACCGGATAGTATGTGTGTGTTTGTGCAGAGGCAAATTAGCCCGCTTGCTGATGTGAATATTACTGCATTTACATCAGTTGCATTGATGATTGTGAATTAATGAGTAAATAACGACTGTACACAATTGCAGATAGTGCATAAGCTGACAACTGAAGCGAAGGGTAGAGGTACAACTTGACCTTTGACCCATACCAAGATGCATTGCCAGTCAACAATTCCCAAGCTGTCCATTGATAGCAGCCATGTCTTGAGTTTTAGATTTTTGGGGTGTATTGCAAATTACACTCATTTGGAAATTAAGGAGTTTGGTAGGCATGCTGATTTATGTAACTTTAACAGATTTATCAGTCCCCATTCTTTGTCTAACTGTTCAAATTATTGCACTCCTCACAGGGATGTGAGAACTGGTGGTGTGTGCAATAAAATGCCCATGACTATGAAATTCAAGCCATTGTCTCATATGTGTATTAAAATGCTACAAGATGAAAACAGGTGACTCAAAGCTTCACTTCATTTCAAAATACAAATAAGGAACATTTTACAGTACAATTGTCTCTCAAGAAAATGTACATGTGACCACTGTAAAATTATTTTAGTGCCCAACTTTCTGAATATGACTACATAAAATACGCTAGATTTTATTACTCTTTAGCTATTGTATAAGTGAAAATCCCAGGAGCCATCAAACACTGACCAAGTGTATTAAAAGAAGACTATCATGGTTGGAAGCACCAACAACTTCACGTTTCAATGAGCCTTTTCAAAGGTTGTTGACTTTAGAGGGGTTAGCGCATTGGTTCAATGAATTTCTTTTTATGTTTGTCACACTGACTGAGATTTTCTCATGACTCCACAGCAAATATTCAAACCAGACATTCTGAATAACTCACAACTGAAAAGGAGAAACCGAGAGACTTAAAATCAATCATCAAAAGTATTATAACAAATTTTTTACCAGCAACTTCTTTACATTAACATTTTATCACATGCAAACTCTGTCCCAAGTCAACTAATGAGTTCAGCTCACCTGAACTTTATTGAAAGTAACTTCTTTTATAGACAGCTGTTGTATATCTATGTTTCAGTGGAATATAAATGTTGCATATTCATGTCAGGCTGACCTATCAAGGGGTAGGACGAACATCACCATCAGTAAAACCTTACAAAAACGTTAACTACAATTTTTTTTGCATTTTCTGTAACTAAGGATACAAAAAATGCCCACTTACGCTAATTATATGCCCTACCACAGAGCTGCCAACCTTGTCAAACCAAAAACAAGGAACTCAAATGGCAAAAAACAGAATTTCCAGCAAAAAAAAACGGAATCTTACACAACAAAACTTACAACCTTGTACAATAACTACACAACATACTATTTTTTGACTAGTTCTGCAATATGTGCCAAGGTCACAATAATGGGGTCTGCGGAAACTCAGTTCACTCCACTTGTACAGGAATGCAAGTACTGTGGGCGATATCTGGCATCTGCAGTGAAGTACACATATCATATGTGCAGGACATGTATGGCTTATTATGCAGAACTTACTGTAGAAGTGCAAACTGCAATTTTATCGATGCAAATCACAAAGTATGGTCAATGATCCTATAATTCAGAACTTCGAAGAAAAAAACAGAATTTGACTAAAAAAAAAAACAGAATGCCATATTTTTCTCCAAAAAACAGAATTATTCAGGCAAAAACGGAATTGTTGGCAGCTCTGCCACCACGCAATTATATCCTTCGAACTAAAGGGGTTGAAATAGCAGGGGTCTGTAGGTTGCAATGTCCCAAGAAATTTCCTCTGGCCCATTACTGTCTGATTGGCTCCTAAATGATTCAAGTCTAACTGCACACTCTGTAGATGAACCTCTCCATGAACCACACTGTCTGTGTATTTGATGTGCTGAGTGTCACATCAAATTTATAAGAAAATTTGACAAAAATGTCTTTGTCACGAGAATATACACTCTATGCATAATGTGCAGTTGTTAAGTACCATACTGGTCTAAGAAGGTGCAGACAAACTGGTTTTGGTATAGTTCATAAGGTCCCTTTTAACATATTTTTTGGAACCCTTGATTTCTCACTTGGCCCTTAGATTTCATGAGCTGGCCCCGCAGTTTGAAGTCTTACTTCAGCCCCTGAAATTTGTCACAAAGTATTTGATATCAACCAATGAGATCCTTTAAAGGCGCAGTCTCTCTCACCTGCAGACTCTTCCACCATCTGATGCAATGTACACACAACGATGAGAGTGATTTGAACAGATAGACACAAACTCATTGATGTAACCAGCTCGTCTCAATAATCTAAAGTTGAGTATAAGTTTCTTGTAATCTCTGACAACCCCCAAAATGTTACCTGAAAGTAAATTATTGAACAGTATTTAAGCACTGATGTTTATTGGGTCTTGAAATGTGTTATGTGATGCTTACTTAAATGATATACATAACAGCAACAGGATGTTTAAAACAAGGGTGATACACCAAGTTACAATGTGATGCTCAAAACTTGAGTGATACACCTGGCAATGCTGTGATACCCAATACTTGAGTAATAAACATAGTAACAATGTGGTGCTTAAAACTTGGGTGATGCACAGAGTAACAATGTGATGCGCATTACTTGAGTGATACACCTGATAATGTTGTAATGCTTAATACTTGAGTGACAAAAACATAGTAACAATGTAATGCTTAAAACTTGGGTGATGCACAGAGTAACAATAAGATGCTCAATACTTGAAAGATACACCTGGTAAAGTTGTGATGCTTAATACTCATGTGATACACCTAGAAACAATGCATTTCTCAGGAATTGAGTAAGATACCTAGTAACAATGTGATGCTCAATACTTGAGTGATAAACACAGTAGCAACATGATGCTTAACATTTGAGTGATACACCTAGAAACAATGTGATGTGATGTTTAATAATTGAGGGATGCACCTATTAACAATGTGTTGCTCAATTCTTGAGTGATACATGTGGAAACAATGCCTAGCTTCAAAACATGAATGATACATCAGTAGCAATGTGATACTTGTACCACATATGCCTGGTATATGAAGGCAACTATAACAACACCCCAAGTCCAATGGGATAGTTTTCAGACAAGCAGAAAATTACCAAACATGAAGAGAGAAAGCTTTCACTTTTTATGCTCCAACAAAAGCTGTGGGACTTCACTAGACAGTATCTGCATCCCAAAAGGGGATACAAAATTGGAAAGAACAAGAGAATCTGTGAGAGGAAGGAATCCTTGTGTATAAAATCCTGGAGAAATACATGAAAAATAAAAAAAAAAGCAAAGCACTTTATTTAGATGAACTTGTTGTGTTATATAAAATTGGGATGTGTTTGATTGAATAATTTGCATACTTTGTTTCGCAAATTCTGTCAAACTATCCTTAAAAAATGTTCCTATATATTACTTAAAACTCACCATTCAGGAAGACTGTGTATACTTCTGATGAACTAAGTTCCTCTCCTGACAATAAACTAACATCTTCAACACCAAGATTAAAAGCCAGCTTTGTGATCGGTTGTTCATCCAGGTCAGTAGTAATATGAGTCATCAGAGCTAGATTCTTTACAAGACCGCATGCCTGTTATGGATGTGAAGTAGTTCAGTTTAGAACAAATCTATTTATCCAGAAGAATTCATGAGGCAAACATTTCTCTAGTTTTGAAAGTCAACTCAATCACCAAACATAATCCTTTTCATAGATAAACTTTGGTCATGGCTGATCAAGCAGTTATTTGTCTGATTTTCACAATGCAGGACATAGCCACTATAATCCCTGATCATTTCTTCTATTTCATGTTGGGTGACACATTTGCACAGCCAACCAGCAGACTAAGCAAACATCCCAATTTGTGTAAGTGAATGGAGGTGCACATGTGCCAAAATAAGTTCCCAGGTATAAAGTTCTTCAATACAGAACCCCAAATTACCTTAACCAAAATTTTGAGATATTCTAGAAAACCCCATTTTTTTTTAAATTTTCTCAATAAAATTTCAGATGTTTATATTTTTTCCAAATACAAGCCAAAAACATTTCCCTTTTTGGTCTTTTTAGCAACTCATCATCTTTGTCAGGGCTTCAAGTTATTGTCTCCAGCTAGCTTGGCTCCTCTGTCAGGTAAATCCTAGTGCAACTGTTGTAAATAATACAATATTAAGACTGTCCAGTTATTGCAACTCACACTGACTTATACCAAGATATACTTCAATTACAATGTTTTGTCCAATAGATCCTTTTCAAATAGCAATTACAAAGGATTGTGGGATATCATTTTGGTATGCATCATTTTTGTCAATCACATTTTACTGTAGCCAAAATTAACACACACCAACCATCTGTCCCACAATCCTATGTGATTGCTATTTGGAAAAGGGTCCATCCATGGGTCTTTACTTACCTCTCCCTCAGGGGTGTCTGAGGGACATAACATCCCCCACTGAGATGGCTGTAAGGATCTTGGGCCACTTACTTTTCTTGTTTTCTCAAACTGGAGAGGAAAAGAAAATTTTTTTGTAATATAGCAAGGGCTAGTTAGTCAGACAGTGTTTAAAGGTCAAGAGCAGTTCCCCCACACTTACTTTAAAGAAAAAGCATAATACCAAAATTTTTGCCTTATTTCTCTTCAAATTATCTGTTGTTGTATTTTATAACTTTAGTATTGTATACATGTTATGATTAACCTATTACAGTGCTTCAGGATGGGGTGACCGCTCTTGCTTTTAAAAGTCACAACAACACAAACGTGTAATGTGGTGTCAGCTAGATAAAAAGAGTCACAAGTCCAAATACATTTTCAAATATTTTTCAACTCAAAGTTCAGTCTCAAATACAGTTTAAAAGGGGTTAAGGTGATCTCCTTTAGTCACCTCTCACGACAGGTGGGGATACTGCGGGCATATTCTACAAATTCCAGTCCACAGGAGGGAGTGTAGAAAGGGAAAACTCTGCCAGGTATAGTTTTTGCATTGAAAATGTGACATTTTGCCTTGCTTTAAAAGAGAGATGATGGCATTGGACACTTTCTTATAAAATCTATTTTGAAGTTTTTTCAAAGGAACAGTGTTCTGTTCCCTTACTACTATCACAGAAATTAAATTAGATACAACTTGCAAAATTTGCATTTAGAGATCAGCTGATGACTTCACCGAGATCCTTTTCTCTGTACAACTATTAGAAACAAGTCTATGTTCTTTTGAGAAAAGCTGAACAAATGTTGACAATTATGTCACTTTTTGCAAGTGGACAATTCTTAAATGTTTTAGTCAACAAAATCTGGTTCCTCTATGCTACAAGTGTATTTGATATGTCCACAGCCTCAAAAGGATGATTAACTATACAAAGGCAGACTTAGAGTAATTTAAAGTGAAATGCAATTATCCTCATTTTGATTAAGTTTCGTAGACTGTCCTGTTTAATGAATGGCTCTTAAGAATCATGACACAATGTGTTTCTCACCTAATTGTGAAATTTATGAGGAATAACTTCTGCAATTACATTGAATATTTTATATTACGTCCTAAAATCCCAGGAAAGATATTTGGAAGAGATATGACAGGAGATTTTTGAGATTTAGCAGCTGTTTCAAAATGAGTAGTTTGAGGAGACTGCTTATGTTCTTTAGAAGGAAATATTGCATTTAATATACATATTCACAGCATGCAAAGGAAATAATGCCAGCTATAATCAAACTACTTAATTTCAACAGTGAACTCCAGCAATTGCTTCATCTCCTTGAAATACATGTATTAGAATACTTTATGGAAGTTGCATTGTTTAAATTT
This sequence comes from Holothuria scabra, assembly GCA_037179385.1. Classification (NCBI taxonomy): domain Eukaryota; kingdom Metazoa; phylum Echinodermata; class Holothuroidea; order Aspidochirotida; family Holothuriidae; genus Holothuria; species Holothuria scabra. The sequence continues at coordinate 13,140,036 of CM074194.1, forward strand.
TTGAAAGTTAGAGTGAACAGATAGAATATTTTTGAGCAAAAAATAACTGAATTCCTATTTAAGAGAAATTTTCTTCTTGAAAAGAAGGCTACCATGCAAATTCATTTTGAAAAATTGATAATTCTGTTTAATATTCAGTTTAACAAAAAATGACATTTCTTCAAAACAAATGCAAAAAATTCCTTTGAGCAGTAGATAAGGGCACTTATTTTCATTTATAATTCCTTGACTTTCAAAGACATTACATGCATGTTGTTTTTTCCATGACTTTCAAGGCTTAGGAAATGCAAGATTTATATCCCACGAGTTCCTGGGTTTTCTATGACTTGTGGGGAACTATGCAGAAGTACATTAGACAGCAGACTGGAATAGAGGTGTACTCCATTACCTGACTGGAAATTCTTGTCATCATTCCCAGAGCAGAGATGTACGACAGACGAGAGAGGACCTGGGTGACCCCTGCACGTTCCATCTTAAACCTTTTCAAGGACCAGTTACCCTGTAGAGAGAGAAGGATGACAGTTAATTCTAGTACCACAATTCAGTTATTCACAGAGAAGTTACAATTCAAAGTGTAAGGCTTGACATAGTAAGGTTTTAAAAAGTTATTAAATCCAAAGAAATTGATCATGTTGTATATTAGCGAGTATGAACTAAGCTCTTTGCTGTAAACCTTACCAGAGGAACATTCCCTTATACCAGCACAAAGGCACACAACCAACAACCCCCCTCCCCACATTTTAGGATGAAAACCCCCATTTTTCTGTTACATGTCTAAACAGATATATTTCTTACAACTGGCTAAAATATTGCACCAAACTACATCTATTAAAGGAGTTTAAAATATTCATTTCTATTCATATCTAGACATCTATGTCCTTATACAATTTACATTTCATTACGAAAATGGCAAGAAATAGCACAGCGAAATTGTTTTGCTCATAGTGGAGTGCTCATACCATAAGCTCTCTTTAACTTTCTACAAGTATCTTTATGAGTCACTTTTAGTTCTGTTTGATTTCTCTTACTTTTTTTTGTAAAATCTATGACATGTGACTTCAACAAACGTAAATTAGCTCAATTTGGGTATCTTTTGGACTATGCATTATGTTTGGAAAGTTACTTTGTCTGTGTAAAGCTGCACTGTCATCAATTCATGCTATGATTTACTTACCCAAGGAAAATATTTTCCAATTCATAATGATTTGCACCATTTCAGTGTAACTGCCATCGATTTATGATATTTTAATGAATTCATTATGATGACTTTCATGATCAAGTTTGCTCTATTCTGCACTATGTAGATGAATACGACCAGCGCTTGTGTTTAGTGACTGTAGGCAGCCATTAGTGGGGTCCATCAGCCTTAAACTATCTTCACGTATTGTGTATATGAATTTCAAACCCTCCTATTCAGTGAAATTAAGGGAATCAAGACACAGTTCAGTATTCAACCATCCATAGTACAGATAATCAAGGTAATCCAAAGATTAAAAGGTAATGGACGACTAAAATCATAACATCACTTGCTGTCAGGATTCGTCTGCAACAAACACCTCTAGTTTATGGTTATAGTTCTATATATATGTGAAAACACATATCCACATCATTTAACAGCATGAGAAAACCAACATTTAATTTTGTCTGACCAAGCATCCAAATATTTTCATATAACAATTTGTGGAATCAGTTCAAACTGTTGAATATACTTCACCATGATTGAAAGCAAGTATTTCATATAATGTCAAGTAACTGATGAGTTTTGAAATTCATATGTGCACATGCCTTAGTGACCTTTCTGTTTAGGTCAACTTGTTACAAAACATATGAATGCTGTGTTGGCCGCGCATAGCATACCATTTTACTCATGTTTACATCCTGCCATCAGCTGTAAACACATGTAAAATTGTTACATTGACCTTTGACCTATTGGGCAACACTTTGATCTTTGACCTATTGGGCAATACTGCTCCTTGAGGAAACTTTTAATTGGTCTATTGAGATTGTCCGCCAACATTGGGCACAGCACGAGGGCAGTACACATATTTAGACCATACAAACACAGTATAGCACAGAAAACTGTTACAAAGATTGGTGATTTGCTATTGTTGCGTGTTTCTAAAGTTGATCCTTTCTGTTTGGCTATTTCCAACTCTCTCCAGGAAGGCAGTTACCTACAAGTGTTTTCCAGGCAAAGTTGTCTGCGAACTATGGGATGGGGAATCCTGATTGGACTAAGTCGTGTACATGTCTGGCAAATGACCAATGAGAAAAGTTTGCAAGAAGTAGGACGCTGACTGGCAACCTCTATTTCTGTATTTGGGGAAGACACTGACTTGGTCACTGGATGACCTTCATCAAATCCATGAGTGCCAAGAATCTGACGGGGCATCCCAATTATTGTGTGGGAACGTCCACCTAATGCCTAATGTAGCTGAGCTGTCAGCACCTGTCTGCTTGAATTCCCAAAGTAAACTCCCTAAAGTAGAATGTCAAGGGGCAGGTATTTAAGTGTATGGCGATTAGACTTTTTATTTGACACTACGGTGCCATTAAGGTTATTACCGTGGAGATAGCAGTGACCAGTCCATTGGTTATTTTATCCTGTCTCATATGTTTCACTACATCAAACAGGGCTGCTCGACTTGGTTTTGGAATAATTTGATCTGCAATCTTCTTCAAGTCTGAGTTGAACTTTTTAAAGAGATCTTCAAACAGCAAGGAAATTAGCTGGAGGAATTAAGAAAGTAGTGGGGAAAAAATTACTTCATTAAACATTAAATAACAATAGTAACATACCCGTTGAATGGTCTGGTTGCTCAGGAATTCATTTGATATGTTACAAATTGTACCCTCCATGTAAATAAGTTGGACAGTAGACAAGAAAACATAAAGGGGTAACACAAAAATTACTTTTCGTATCAAACTTGAAAAAATAATTTATTCGGTGAACTAAATTTAGATGACTAATACCAGATGCAGTATCTTTCTCTATGTATTAATAACAAAACACAATAAGCATGTTATTCTCTATGCAATTTAGTCAATAATCATTATCCATTAGTAAAACATTTTTAAATTAAAGGCATATTTTCATCATCCAAAACAGTTCCATTTCTCCCAACCTACTTACTTCTAGCCCCTCCCACATTTATCTAAAACTCATCTTTATCCAGACACAATCCTAGTTTATTGCTTCATGGCTTGTCCCAGTAGTCATACAAGTCCATAATGTGTAATCAAGACACTCTCAGTGCCCATGCTGTGTAATTTAGCTATGATGCATTGTTTGAATGAGATGCCAATCAAAGAGCTGTACCAATTGAGAGTTTTGATATATGCATACTGAAACTGTAGTTTAGGGTGACGAATGACTGCCTTTAAGGATTTGTACGATTTTTACTTTGTGTAGGCCTACATACTTATAATGTACTCTTCACACATAGAATAAACAATATTATATGACAAACACTGAGAATACAAAGAAACTTATCATGTCAATATGCACAAGAAGAGGAACAAATAAGTTTGTATTGTTATATGCAAGAATATTGTGTGTGATGCTCAGCATAAACAACAGAGTAGGGAAAACAAGCCAGTGAGCCACAACTGGAAAAAAGGCTGTGGCCGGCTTGACTTTAACCAATAGGTTGGAAACTGGGCCGTAAAACTCCAACTCCCCATCTATATGCAAGAACCCAAAATAAAACACAAATCGTGAATGTTTAGGAAAAAAGGCCACAGTTTACAGAAAGATACAAAGAAAGTAATAGGAAAGTTGTGTTTATATAGCTTATTACTTGCTATACAGTTAGGTGAGGTATTACAGCTCAGTTTTTAACTGATTGGTTTAAGACAGGTCTTCTTCCAGTTGCGGCTCACTGGCTCATTTTCCCTATTCCATTGCTTACGCTGAGCACAATGTCTGTAGGTTCCATACTTATTATACATAAGGAAAAAAATTACCACGCATTTGAGAACCTTGAAGGAAAACTTTCACACTCAGGGTGAAGGGAATCGCTTACCTGTCCTGCCAACTCTAATCTTTTATTGCCATAATAGTCTCTGTCATCCACCTTGAAAGAATCCCCCTGTGCTTCTATCACTCTTCTAACCATTAAAGCTAAGTAGATACATTTTGGACGGAAATTGAAATTCATCACCTGCAAAATTACAAAAATTATATTTAAGTGTAATTCATAATTTTGAACCCTTTTTAATATTCCAATGTACAAGTGTAGATAAGCAAACTAGCTATGAAATCAAATTTTATTGGATTTTTTAATTTCTACCTGCACTTGTGAGTTTCGACAAATACTGATGCAAAATTTGTTTATGTCATATCTTGTACTTGACTATTCTCAATTCTACAAGTATGTTGTTAAATCACAGATTTCCTATAAACATTGAAACAGCATTAATGCCTACGTCCTATGCCACCAACTGGGGCAAAAACAAAAGGCGCACCAAGATGGCTGCCATGAAGCTATAATTTATATAATTTGATGACTCTATAATATTTTAAACACAATTAAATTTGAATGGGAAACAATATCATATTCCTGCAATATGTGGAAGGCTTTTGACCTTAGCTTGCATTATTTTGAAAATATTTCAACTTTCTTGCAAAGTATTTTGATAAACTTGAGCAAGTTCAAACTTTCTATGTATAGTATGTTCTGTCCATGTATATAGGGAAGTCCATGTGTAAAAAAATAAATGACAGAGACTGTACAATGAATTTGATTGACAGTTGGTACGACATTCTGCATCAAGAACTACAATCACTGTACAGAGTCAATTTACTATGTATCCATGAATGAGGGGACCTTCAAATCTACAGAAAGAAATATTCAAGGGATAAATACCATGATTCCATTAAAACCAGTGGAATCACAGCTATATCAATTCCTGTATGGAATGGGCTAATATATTGATATACAGTTCTGTGACATGAGGGAAAATATTGCAACAACAACATTAGCATTACTATGCACTGCAGTCTTGGGGAATTAGAACATACAACTGGGCATCAAAATTTCAACCAATCAGAGGTCGGGCATTCTCTTGCACGTCTATTATCAAGCAAACTGAGACGTTTTTGTGAAATTTGGTGTCTCTCCTCCTTGTGAATCACCTTGCGCTACATGAAACTTAAACTTTCATTGACAAGCTTCCTACATCATGCTGGTAAGCATGCCTCGTATGTAGTGTAGCCTCATGTAGCATGCATAGCAATCAATTTCCTCCCTGCATGCATGTACGGCTGTTCAGAAGTAGCCTTACACAACTTGACAACATAGATCTCTGCAAAATTGAGGCGCCTACATTTGGCAAAGTATCAACATGTGAAATTGGCAATGTGGACCCATCCGTATCCCTTGTGATCATTTGATGAAAATAGTTAGCCATGAGCAGGGTTCCAAAGAGGGTGATGGTAAGGACAAATTGTAATCTGAGAAGCATTCACAAAATGGCAGATTGTTACAAATTTTTGTTTGATTACAACAGTATACTCTACAAGCTTTCAGAATTGTATCTCAAAAACTGTGAAAGAAACAAAACTTAACAGCAAATTTACAAACATTAAAAAAAACACAGGCTATGATGCCTGGTTTTTGTAAATTTCACAAACAGTGCTCGATTTTCATGATTGTCCGGTTGTCTGGCACAACTAAAATTTGATACGGACAACCCAAAGTAAAAAGTTGGTTGCCCAATGGACAGGCATCATTGAAGACTATACTGCTGCTTGGTCCACTGCTTCAACATTTTCCATCATATAATATTTCTGTGTTTTGTCTCTCGAACAACATCTTTTTATTCTTCAAGACCAATAATACAGGAATACACTCACTGTTTTGTAGTTGTACAGAAAGGTTTTGGGACAAACATATTTCCTTCTGGACAACTAAAATAATGAAATGGTTGCCCCCGAGGGACAACCATATTCCAAAAATCGAGGACTAACAAGCTTACTGATGTCGGCTGAATTAAGTTCAAAGTGAACTTTGCCCTGCATCCCCCTTTCCCCAATGAAGACCTTTTCTGAATTTAACAAATTCACATACTAAGCACCAGCATGAGGAACACCCATTATTCCTACTCTGAAATGCACTATGTGCTAGCAATGCTCCACAAATATGTGTGCACACATCCATACCAACATTAACCATTCAACTGCACAAATTCCTTTTCCTTCATCACATAATTGAAAATAATATGCTCAAGAGCAAACTTGACCTACTTAACAATAAAAATATATACACTCTCTACCTACTAAATGATATCCTGCAGAGAAACCCTCTCATGCAATCAGACTGATCAGTGAACATGACATGAACATATAGAACATGGTAAGATTGTTTAGGAATAAACTCCCATGTAACTGGAAATTGTTGGTGAATAAACCTGTTAAAACTCCAAATATGGCAAAGTTGGACTCAAGATGACTAATGATCCAACAAAAATGTGGTTTACTCATATTCTACCCCCAGAAAACATCATATTCATCTGTTTGAGAATTATTAATGGCGTTTCAGAAAACAATGATGTAGTTTGTGCATACATACATACACCAAAGATTTATAATGAGCTTATTCACTGTTCTAAGAGCAATACAAGCACAGAAAAAAATAAAATAAAAGAGGTATGAAAACGATACTCAGCAAACAAAAAGGTTTTTAAATGCACCTTTAACACTACCATTGATGGGGCTTCCCTGATTGATCTCGGCAGAGAATTCCAGAGACGTGGACCTGCTATGCTAAATGCAGAAACACTACTACTTCTGTTTTCGAAACATGAAGCCTGATATGATCAAAAAAGGACCTACGGGATTGGTAAATGAATGTTATAAGTACTATTCAGTACATTGTCAGAGATGAGATAAGATGGCGATGAGCCAGTTTAACCAATCAGAATGCAGGATTCTCAATAACAACAATCTCAAAGTGGCAGAATCTAAGATATCAAGAAGCAATGTATCAGCCACGGAAATTCTGACAAAAATAATTCCTGACAAATTACATGTAGAATTTGCAGAAACTCACAGGTACATGGGTTAGGACTGTCATTGTTAAAAGATCTCTGGCCTCATCTGCCTTTGTCTTGTTCTGGTTTCCCCATCGTTGTCTTTGTCGTATCTTACTTCCAATGTAATTAAGAGCCTGAAAGTAATTGGACGGGCTTCTTTTAGTAACAAATATTGTAATGGGTTAATACTATAGTTGAAAAAAAGAATATGATATGATTCCTTGGGGTTTATCAATTTTTCCTGCTTCAACATATTGAGGGTTTTTTTCTATACATGTAACCTTTAACCCTTCATCATGGGTTAGTTAGTTAGACATGCTAGAAAAAATCCTAGTTGACAAATAATCCAGAATCTATCAGTGCGCTTTCTGTTCAGGAATCTTGAGATCAATAGAGGCTTTGCAATGGCGTCACGGAACCGCCATGCTGGAGGACATTCATGCCAAATACACGCGGCTTTGTGCCAAACGCACTGCACAGTGTGCACTGTGATATGCATGGTGTGTACAAATTCAACGAGCAAGCACGTCCCGTATGGTTCGCTATGTAGTTACATGTACTCCAACATGGCCGACGGAGAGTATTATGACATCATGTGAAAAGCCTCTATATACTAAGGGGCTAGCTGTAGTATTCCAGTGAGGCATAGGTGATAGTAGAGATAAATTTCATTACTCAATTAGAGCTCTTAACAAAGGCATGACTTGAAACCCTGGGAAAGGCCCCTTTTGTGGGGTAATTTTGACTAAAACCTTTATTGCATTCTAGCAGCATGATGACTTTCTTTGACTCAAGTTTCCAACCAACTGGTTTAATTAAGATGGGCCAGTCACAGCCTTTTCACCAGTTGTGGCTCACATGCTTGTATTCCCTTTATCATGTATAACTTCAAGTAAGGTCATGATATAGTAAATTTGGTGTATCTCTGTCATATTTTGTAGATATTAAGGTACACACCTCTGAAAGAGGTACACATTTTGATGCCTGATGTATAAAGGCATGACCCTGGTGGACCTAAAAAATAATTAAGGGTAAATAGGCTGAAGGGAAGGAATAATTTTTTTCTTTTCTAACACAGAGCAATAATGTTTGCTCAGCTTTTTTTACAAAAAATGCAATTTCAAGGATGCCTAAGACATGAGACCTTTAAAGAGGAAGCTTAAGCAAAACTTTAATTTTCATATTTGAAAGAAGAACCAAATCCACAGTGTGTGGTGAAAGTTCCATTCAAATCAGACACATATTTCTCAAGATATCAGTAAATGAAGTCAGTAGATTTGTGTTCCAAACTGAGTTTGAGAACAGCAGAGGTTATATCACTTCCTCACATTGACAAGGAATGCTTTCTTTCCCTCTGTTTTATCAGACTGCTGGGTTGACCTTGAAGTTGAAAGAAACAGGACCTCCCTGTTGGGGATGTGATGTTTGCAAAGTTTTTATGTCACTTATGCAACCACATTTTAATAATATGGGATTTCTGAAGAGAAAATTGACTCATAAAGTTTAAAGAAAAAGCAAAAGACGGTGCACTTATGTGGGGATAAGTAATATGTGCTTGCTTCAAGTTTACTTTTGTTGAAAATGTGACAACTTAACATGCTTGTTTATTGAGAACCACACATCAGATTTCAATACAAATTTCACCAAAATGCTTAGAATGAGTACCTCTTTAACATACCAAATCCTGTTGTTACCTTAAACCCTTCTTTTAAGACATTGCTTTGAGAACAGGCATTTGGAAATAAAACAAAAGCATGTTTTCAATTGCAGCAATGCAGTATATAGTATACCTGCATCTGGGTAAAAATCTGTAATCTGTGACATTCCTCTAGGTTTGGTGCAAACTGTGTCATGATGGCATCTTCGGTACCAATCATCTGAACGACTTCTTGATCACTCTCAATGCCAAGCGCTTTGAGGACGACAACGATTGGTACATCCTGGATGGAAGAGAAATACAGAAAGGTTAAAGGGCAGGAGCAGTCATCCCGAATTGAAGTAGTGTAGTGGACTTTCCAGTTTCATGATTGGCTGTTGGGAGTCATGTGACATTTTTTCTCTTCAAATGTGAAATTTACTGGATATAACTGCTTGGTTTACCTTGAATATGCAATAGTTAAATCATAAAATGTAATGAATGATACTTTGAAGAGAAATAAGATGAAAATTGTGCTATTTAGATGTTTCTTCAAAATAAGTTTGGGGGGACTGCTCTTTACCTTTAAACATGGTTAGCTAATTGTTACTATTGACTACACTGTACTGAAGAACAAAACAACTCAAAAACTTTCAACTCTGGTTTCCATATAATTATTTACAGAAAGTTATATTTTATTGTGTGTGCCAAGTGTAAAATCACTGGAACATATGTATTGTACAGTAAGAAAATAATTTCATTCCCATTTTCATAGCTTCCTTCCTTGCTAAGATGTAACATGGGGAATTTATTCAGCTCACTGGAAAGGGTTGATTGTGTGTAAAATGTTGTAATAACAATGTTCTTCTTATGTATCTCACACTAATAATACCTGGTTTTATTTGGTATAGAAACAAAAAAGTTTACAAATGGCCTGGTAAAATTTACTGTTTGATTGCATAGGATATTTGGTCCAAGGGCTTTAATAGTCTAAGTCAGAGACTTACTGCAAACGCTTGCCAGGGAATTATAGTACTGTAGGAAGTAGGTTAGGTTAGATGGAGTTCTACAGCCCAGTTTCCAACCAGATGGTTCGAGTTGAGCCGGCCATGGCCTTTTCTTTTTTTCAGTTGTGGCTCACTGGCTTGTAATCCCTACTCCATTGCTTATGCTGAACGCCAAGCACAATGGCAGTAGGTTCGGTTTTTAAAGTCTTCAGTATGACCCGGCCATGACTGTAGGAATGTAGGGATATGTAAACAGGTGGCAAGGAGGGGCAAAGAAGAATGGTAACAAAGTGATTACATTTTGGCGCAAGGTGCATGGAACTTGCAAAAAGACAGGGAAATACAAAGATGGTAATTTGAGAAGTACAAGAATGACATCACAAATTATGGTGCAATTTTTTATTTTAAATTGAGTGAACAGAGATTTAACATTTTTATATCTTTGATTAGGTGATTAGGTATGTCATGTAAAGGATGTCAAACTTCTGCAAACTGAGCCTGAACCTGGGGGAGTGGCAGATGCTCTATCACCAGGTCAAACACTCCATCTCATGACTGTTGCCATGGAATCACATTTGTAGAAGAAGAGGAAGCTTTGAGCACACTGCGACTGGTAATGAGTATTCATCGATAATTTTTTTTTTATTGCAAAACAATGTCTACAAAAATTCAATTAATACACTTTGTACAAACCTCTGTAAGAGAATTATGTTTAAGGTAGTGTCTTCCTTTCTTTGTGATGACTACAGTTCTACTCTTTCTTTCATGCGTTGAGCTGTCAGTAAAGGAAATTAAACACAAATATGCCTTTCATATATTACAAATCCTTTATTTCATTTCAATAACAAAGGTTTATAAGATAAAAGTTCATATAATCTCAGTGCTCATACCTGGATAGTTAGACAAGATTAAATGACACACCAACACAGATGTGTGATATAGTGCCACCAAGAAAAAAATAAAGTGCAAGGCTGGTGTAAAATTAAAAACGATCAATTCTCAATCCAAACTACGAAATCCTTTATTTCATTTCAATAACAAAGGTTTATAAGATAAAAGTTCATATAATCTCAGTGCTCATACCTGGATAGTTAGACAAGATTAAATGACACACCAACACAGATGTGTGATATAGTGCCACCAAGAAAAAAATAAAGTACAAGGCTGGTGTAAAATTAAAAACGATCAATACTCAATCCAAACTATGATTTTCGTTGAAGTCTTTGATTGACAGCAAATTCAAAAAATACAGAGCACTGTAGCTTATATTACACAGCATGTAATGTACTGAGAGTGTTTTGATTACACATTGGGTCTGATATACCCTTACCCTAAAGCAATGATTTGAGACTGTGTCTGGATGAGGATGAGTTTTAGACAGTTGTGGGAGGGGCTTAAGTAGGTAGGTTAGGAGAATTGTAACTGTCTGGGGTGATAAAAGTTGACCGTAAACTAAAACAAAAGATAAAAGATTTGTCAAATTTCACTAAATATCCAGACAAATGCAGAAGTCCTGTCAAAAATTTTTGTAATGGTTAAGGAAATACCTGGTAACATTGCAGGATACCATTCCTTTTCTATCCATCTCAACAATCATTCTGTTCTTTGAAAGTTGTTCTTGAATGAGGATGACTTTTTCTGAACCCTTCACAACAAAGTATCCTCCTGGGTCCAGAGGACACTCATTGAGCTTGGCCAGCTCTGCTGGTGACTTTCCTGTCAAAATGCAGTTGGAGCTCCTCAGCATAATTGGCATTCTTAAGAAGTAGACAAGTTAGAAGGATGTAACATTAAAATGATCACTTCAAAAGGCTAGGAATTTAAACTGTGATAATGCACAATGCATACACACATTATCTTTCATGAATACAAAGATTGGATATAAATTGAAACTAACTCATCTATGTCCAAACTTGTAGAGACATTTTAAAAACCTGTTCTAAATGAAATGGTGTGTCTGGTGACAGGCCAATCTCAATGGGGTATAGCCCCACCTACTGAGACATTGCCACATACTGTAGGGTTTCTTGTTAAATGGGATAGACCAGTTGTGAAACAGGTGAGGTAAGTAGGTGTGACGTAAATTTTGTAACCTATTCCAAATGAGTTTACTGGATTAAAGTCAATTTTAATTTTAAACAGTATCTTTGTTTCTTTAAAATGAATTGACATGCTTGGTACCCTTGCATGCATTGCATTTGCACAGTAAAGGTTTAACATGCTGATGACCTGCAAGTTCTTGGCATAATTTTTTAAATTCATTTATAGCTTATCTAAATTCTTTTTGTCCAAACAGTCAAGTTGGGTATTTTTATTCAATTATGGAAATACACCAAATGATACTCACTTGATTTCTACTTTGATTGTTTTCAAATTTGTAAGGACACTGCGAGTTTCATCACCCCTCTTACATACATGCCTATCTTGAAAGAATGATACCACATAGTGTACATATTCATAAGCTACGAGTCAAATTCAACCAATCTCAATTCTAACAGTATGTCATATAAAATAATAAGTCTCAAGTACAGTATGACTGTAGATGGCTTGCCAATATCATACTGTATCCTGGTGACAATCATGTGGCTTAGCAACTTAAGTGGGCCTTCAAGGGGTTCCAAGGTCACCAACCATATGATATGAACTGGTACACTAATCTAAAATGAGCAAAAGGAGTACCCATCTGTTAGGGAAATAGCAGAACAGGTACACAGGATCTCCCTATTTATGTCCTACTTACTAAAACACAATACAAGATTCTGACAAAAAGGCAACTTTGCTCTGCCTGAAATTTCGAAATTGTTGTCAAGCATCGGGTACAGTACATGTTAACCATCCAGGTCATTAGAACAGGTACCCATATCTGAATATTTAGCCTGTTTGCTATTCAAGTAAGACTCTGAAATATGTTAATGTGTGACAACTTTTTTCTTCTTTTTAAGCATTACCTTCCAATCGGCAGGTTTTTCCTAATCACCCTCTGTGTTCCCCTGGTATATTCAATATCAACAGTTATGGGAGATGAGTAGGTCATATCACGCAGCCTACATTCATGAGGTGAGATTGGCTTTGTTATGTTGAACCCTTCTTCAACATCTGGACTTCCCACGTAAATGTTCAAATACCTGTGAATATTAAATTAAGAAAATAATTAAGTAATTTGTCAAACTGATGAAAAATGACCGTTGAAGTGATATAATATGCTTTTAAAGTTTTTGATCAACATTTCACTACTGCATAGGCATGTTTGATGTTTCAAGAATACAATGGTAAATTTGATAAATTAGATCATAGTAAACCAAGCTGATTATTTCAGTCCTTGTTTTGCTCATAATAGAACCATTGGTATTGATCAAATTAAAAAAAAGATTAACAAATTTGAAAGAACACCTGGTTTTCATAAAGGTCACTGCATAAACCAATGGGGAAGGGGGATAAGGGGACTGTTCCAGAATTGCCCATGCAGAGACAGATTTAAAATGCATGTATGCAACCTCTAATAATATGTGTGAGTAAGGATTTCTACTATCAAAGTGATGAAGAGTTTGAATAGACCTTATGAATTGACAACACTCTGACTTTATCCTTGGGGAAAAACAATGAAACAGGTGGTCGCACGCATAAGAAGTCACCCTGCATGTGTAGCAGACCGTGCACATATTCGACTGGTTGAAAAATCAGCTGTCTGCATTTGTGTGTTGTTTGTTTTGGCCACAAGTGAGGCGTACTTTTTGCTTTGACATCATATGCACAAGGTCTATAGAATAATGTCAAAATTTGCAAGTAAAATCATGCAAAACATATTTGACAAACAACAATAAAACAGTCTTTGATGGGCAACAATAGTGTTTGAAGTAATGACAATAACTTTCAAATTTTAAGGAATTCAGTGACATAACCAAAGGCACATGAGTGGCAATATGGATTTTATTTCAAACTTTGATATAACCTGCCAGTTATGAAATAATAAACAATTATCCTTTATATATTCAACATTAAACCCAAACTCATTCAATAGACCTTACTTACATGATGCCACAGAACAGGAAGTATGCCCCTCCCCCACCCCTGTGGACCCCCCTCCCCACCCCCCAAGGCATGGACTTTCCATTTTAACTTGTACCAACATATGCAGACAGCTGATTCATGCACCCAGTCATATCACAGTTCCAGCAACTTCTGAGTAATCAATTTCACTGACTTTTCTAGGACTATTCCAGGATCACTATTAAAGAATCCACTTCATTTCTTTGACACTTAACATATAATTATTTCAAATCTTAGGTGAAAAGCAAAATGAATTTTTCTATTACTTATACCAGTGTGGACATGCTTTGATATTATGAGTGAGAATGGAACAATATCATTTTGTGAAAATTCCACTGACTTTTCCATGACTACACACAATTTTTCTGCATTTCAAAATTTTTTCATGCCTCAAAATAATTTGCCAAATTTTGTGACTTTTCTATGACTGTGGAACTCAGGGGTATGGTCTATTACCTGCATGTGCTAAGTCTACCTGCATATTAGGTGCTGGCCTCCATTTGTGAAATTGATGCCTAAGGTCTATCAGTTTATGCCATTCAACAAGTGACATGCAGACAAGGTTGTTCAAAGGACAACCATGTACCAGAAATCTGGTTGTCCTGCAGGAGACCTGGTAGTCATGTTGATTTTTCAGAAATGCTGAAGTTTTCCAAAATGCTTTAGACACACAAAATCAAGAGAAAAAAATTGTCTACAGCAGAGATTGCAGCTGAAATTTTCTGAAATCAAGCCTTGATTTTCAGAAAAATTTATGGTTGTCCTTTGGGCAACCATTTCACTCATTTTAGTTGTCCACAAGGAAATATGGTCGTCCAAAACATTTTCTGCACAACTACAAAGAGGAATTGTATTTATGTTTTATTGGTCTTCAAGAATAAAAAGATGTGATGGTTGAGAGACAGAAACAATTGAAGTCTGAAGTATGGTTAGAAGAAAAAAGTTACAAAGAGTTGATCAGTCAGCAGTTTACTTTTTCAATCTGAGAGAAAAATGTTTGTCCATCGGACAACCAACCTTTAGCTATTGGTTTTTCTTATGGAATTTTAGTTGTCCTGGATAATTGGACAACCATGAAAATAAAGCCCTGCTGAAAATCAAAGGGAAGACAAATGATTGATTATATCTTCATTCATGAATGCATAAAAATTGAATTCTTTGCACCCTAAATTTTGGGTTGTCACCTGAAAAACTTCTACACAAGTTTTGTAATATTTTGTAGTCTGACAGAAATTCTAGTTGTCTTGGACTTTTAGATGTCTGTTTTAAAATCCTACAGTGTACACCATCTAAAAATCACAATTTTCAACTTACTTCAGGTAAAAGTTTGGATCAGCATCGCTGGTAACTTTCTCATTTGCTTTCATAATCTTCTTTATCTTTTCAAAGAAAACAATAAAAACTGATTTCAAAATGAGGTAAAACAGTTACAAATCCCAAATTTGGGGAGATAAGGTCATGTAAGGCTTCCAAAACTGAAGTGAATAGATAACTGAAAGGTTAGTTAGTTAGATGGAGTTTTACAGCCCAATTTCCAACCAACTGGTTCAAGTCAACCTAGCCACAGCCTTTTTTCCAGTTGTGACTCACTGGCTTGTTTTCCCTTTTCCATTGTTTATGTAGAGCACCAATGCCAATGGCAGTACAGTAGGTTCCACTTTTTAAGTCTTCAGTATGACCCGGCCAGGTCTCGAACTGCCAACCTCCCAAATGCAAGTCTGATGCTCTAATCACTTGACCATGCAGTCAGTCAGTCTAGATAACTGAAGGGAAATGAAATGAATGGGCTGAATAGCCTGAAGTGAATAAGATTAATGTGTCTATATTCAATTCAGGATTGGGTTGGCTTACATAAAGAATATGTCCAAATTTACATGTACATTTCCAAAAATGGAATGAGAATGTGACATTATTTGTTAACACATCAAGCAATATATGTTTTAGTGAAAAACACTTACACAAATTGGGGAAGGGGACTAAATTTGCCTCTCAATGTCAATATCATGCATATTTTAATTGTAATATTGTACTCTAACAAGATCATAGTTTTAGAATTGTATGTCTTAAGATTGGGACTTTCATTGTTTCTGAATCACATTAGCATTGCTTCCTTAGTTTTTCGGTTTGACTTATAAATACGGAACTATGGACTATAATGGCTATATCAGTGAGGCTAAATTTGGTTAATGGGTCATGGTTGCCCCCCCCCCTTCCCACCCAAATGAGGTACATGTTTCAATCTGCCATGTCATGAAGGACTAAGGGTGGCCAAGAAGGACTAAGGGGTTGTTAATTGCTTTGGTGTAACTGCATGTTTCATCCAGAGGGATTTACGGCAGGGTGCTTACATCTGATATCTAATAAGTCTCAACAGCTGTTACAGCTCTTTACCTTAAACTCTTAACCATTTTTTAAACACTTCGATAAAAAAGTATAACCACAATTACAGGACTTAGGCCAGCTGTACTGTATCCCCCAACCTTGCAATTTAAAGTTCACTGAAGGAGTTTGGGTGCACAATTTGATCAAATATCATGTAGTTACCTGCAAAATAAATCAATGAGACTGCACCATGAGCTTTCACATATCTCTAGTTCAGCTCAAAGTAAGGTCTTAATATTAACTTCAAAGTATTCAAACCCATATTTTAGTAAGCACCAACTACTAACCCATTCATCAAAGATACACTTATTCAACATAAAATTTATCCACAAACATTTTGAAAACCTTTGCCTATTGGCACTGACTTCCATCCAATAAGAAATTTTGCAAAAGTTTACCTCAACATTGATGAAGTAATTAAAAGAATCTATGTGTTGCCTGACAAGTCCTCTCACTTTCAGGAATGCTGGCAGAAGCTTCCATTTTTCCTGTAAGGAAACAAAAATACACAAAAATTATATAGTTATATACTATAGCCTTTACATGTGATATCGCAACGATTGGGTTACTATAGAAATTCATAGCAGAGAACAGGCACAACAGAGGTGTACAACACAGGACCAAACTGCAAAGATCATAGTTCCCAGTTAGTCAGTTACACAGTATAATTTCTACAGTAAGATGACAAACAAAGTCAGTTCTCCCATATATACTATGTTATGCCTACTCCTGAATAACTTTTTATGTTGAATCGACACTTCATGTAAGTGGGCATTAAAAAATGGCAATCATTTATCTGTAGTTTGATTTGCATTTTTGGTAACCATTTCAAAATTCCCAAGAAAGAGGACATGAACATTCTTGACATATCATGGGAATCAAGGCATGTGCAGTATGTATGCATCACACATAAATGGCTGCATGGTTAATTGCATTAGCAAAGAGAACTGGCTGTGTGTTCATGGCTTTAGCACTGTATTCCGACACCCCTAAATTCCAACACCCCTATATTCTGATCCAAATGTTACGTTCCAGCACAGGCTTTGTTCCTACAGTACACCCCTATATTCCTACAGCTTGAATACAGTGTGTACGTATAGAGAGTGTCAAAACATAGGAGTGTCGGAACACAGGTGTTGGATATAGGGCAGCCACTGTGAGTTTAGGTGAGGGGGATTGTATTGTTACAGTATCTACTACGAGCTGTATGGTCATCTGCCAATGTGTTTGATGAATTCTGTTCAACTCATAGTCATAATGTGGCAAAAGATTTCCACATGATGTTAAAAACCTGATGGAATGATTCCATCTGTCCCGAAAAGAAGGGAAAAGTACTGCAACATCCATGACATCCTCAAAAGCAGAAAGTCTTCTTGTGAAATCCAGAGGTTAATAACAATTGTGTTCACTTATCCTGCATTGATTTTGCCATGAAGTGACATCATTATTAAAAGTAAAACTACCCAATGGAAGGGAAGGATTTACACAGCACAATTTACATGAAGTGACGTCATTTTTCAGAAAACATGAAAAAGTTCTTGAGAAATTTAATTTAATGTTTTGAGGGTCAAGAAGCCATTTGGCTCATCAAGGACCCTATGCCAGAGTGAGCATGAATGAACACTGACGATCATTGCCTTCTCTTTTCAGCTAGTGCTCAGAGGTTAATGAGGCAGGCGTGTACTAATTTTGCTCCCAATCCTGCTCACTGGATGGCCCTTTAACATCCTCATCCAAAGGATATAAGCATATCCTTAGTCTTTAACCACTTTTTCAAAGGCTGGGTGGGGTGGACGTTACTTGCTCTGCACCACAGCTCAACAGCTGAACTGAGAAAGTAAACAAACTTCCTGAAATGGAAAACCTACTGAAACAGACAACCTCCTGAATGAGACAACCTCCTGGAACATACAATCACATTACCCAAGTTTGAAATTCAGCAATTTTAATCCCCTCAGCATCACTGTGAACAGCTATGCTGAACAAGATAACTTTTAGACCCCATAGTAGTATGGCACCATCTCTTATTAAGTAGAAGCAACCCCCCAACTGACCAGGAAGTCTGAAAGTTGCTAGGGCCTACCTAAGTCTTACGATAGGCTAAGCTCTAACTTACTTCAGGAAATCCTGCAATAGAATTCTTGCAAGACTTAGGGTAAAAGGCCCAATACCTGACCCTCCCCCCCCCACCCGGAACCTGACCACTTTTGGTCATTCAAAAGTCTCTCCTATCTCATATGTAATGATGTTTTATATTTACACATAATCTTTGAAAGCAACCCTGTACTTCCAATTGATGAAAACAAACTGGCCCAATTTCACAAAATTGAGACTATTTTAGTCATTGTTGTTTATGGCAAGATAAAGTTCATAAAGCCACTTTTCTTAAAAAGTACTTTATGGATATCCCGTTATGAAAACTCTTTATAATTTTTGCCAGATTAATGATATTCCTTCTTCAATATTTGTTTAAACTGAGAAGTGAGGTTAGCCAGACCAGTCACAAACTTGAAAAAATGAAATTTAAATGCTCTATTTTCAGATCTGGGGGAGGTTGAATACTGGGGTCCACTTTCAAAAGTTGTGCCTAGTATTCCACCGTACATGTACAGCACAGTTGTAGTTGAATTCTGGGCTACAAAAATTTTGATAGCCAGTATCCAACAGCCCAAAATTAATTTCTTTATTCAATGTGATATATAATTCAGATAAAATATCAAAGACTTGGTTTTTAAGTAATTGCAAAAGAAATCAGGCTTAGGGCCTAGGCCTAGCCTTAACTGAAAATATCTTTAGAATACTGTGGTCCGGTTTTGGGGTTGATGAATTGAATACTGGTAATAATCTTTAGAATACTGTGGTCCGGTTTTGGGGTTGATGAATTGAATACTGGTAATACTAGGCCTAGGCCTAGGCCTTGGTTGAATTCTGGGCTGTTGGAGTTCAAAGTTCTAGTGGCCCGCTTACTTCAATCCTTGGAAATAAATTTCAATTTTCACATGGAATAGTGAGGAGAAAAGATAAGGTTAGTTTAGTTATGCGTAATATTCAATTTTTGTAAAACTGTGGTACGCTTGAGAAACTATTCCCAAAACAACGTTCAGTTCTTTATTTTGAAGATTGCTCATACTGATTGGCAAAGTGTTTATGATGTAAATGACACAAACTCTGCTTACAAGCTATTCTATACAATTTTTCATAAAAATTGGATAGAGCTTAAAAGAACCAATAAAAAGAGGCGTCCTTGGATTACTAAAGGACTCATTCAGTCAGTAAAACGCAAACGCAAACACAAACTTTACAAGGATTTTTTAAAACAGCCTACACAGGAAAGGAAAACACTCTATCAACTTTTTCGGAATAAATTAAATCACCTCCTGCGTATCGCTAAAAAAATGTACTACAATGAGAAGTTCAATAGCTGCAAACATGATGTTAAACGTACTTGGCGCAATATTAACGATATTCTGCATAAAACTAGAAATGTGTCACAGTATCCCGATGTATTTGAAGATGAGAACGCATCTTTTTCTGACCCACACAGTATTGCAAATTGCTTTCAATACTTCCTTTACAAATCTTGGTCCATCACTTGCCGAAAAGATAAACAATCATTCAAGTAATAAGTATTTTCCTTCAATCAATCCAAAAAGTATGTTTCTTCATCCTACAGATGCTGATGAGGTTATAAACACAGCTTCTAAATGTCTTGACCCAAAGAAATCTGATGGCTATGATGGTATTCGCCCTTCGATTGTTCGTTATGTTATCCCATACATTTCTAAACCTCTATGTTATATCTTTAACTTATCTTTCCGAGAGGGAAATTTCCAGATGATCTAAAAATAGCCAAGGTAAAACCTGTATATAAAAAAGGTGTCAAAAATCATTTTGTTAACTATCGACCGATCTCAGTTTTGCCTTGTTTCTTAAAGATATTAGAGAAACTAATGTTCAACAGAGTTCAAACATTTTTTGTTAAACATAAACTTATATCTGATAATCAGTATGTTTTCGTCCTGGTCGCTCTACTGAGCTTGCCCTTATAGACGCTACCGACAAATTGTATCGAGCTATTGAAAACAAGCAAACTTCACTGGGAATTTTTTTGGACCTATCTAAGGCATTTGATACGATTAATCACGACATACTCCTTAAAAAACTCTCACACTATGGCCTCAGAGGTAAACCTCTTAGCTGGCT
This sequence comes from Holothuria scabra, assembly GCA_037179385.1. Classification (NCBI taxonomy): domain Eukaryota; kingdom Metazoa; phylum Echinodermata; class Holothuroidea; order Aspidochirotida; family Holothuriidae; genus Holothuria; species Holothuria scabra. The sequence continues at coordinate 13,160,346 of CM074194.1, forward strand.
TAAGAGCTACCTGACAAGTCGAAAACAATTTACTTCATTCAATGGTATAAATTCAGAAATGAATGACATTACATGTGGTGTCCCACAAGGCTCCATACTAGGGCCTCTTCTCTTCATTATCTATCTTAATGATCTGAATGATATTTGTAAGAATGCGTCACTTGTTTTGTTTGCAGACGACACGAATATTTTTTTTTGCAGTGATAATCTACAGCAACTTGAAAAGACTGTCTGTTATGAACTCTCAATTTTCTGTGACTGATTTGCCTGTAATAAACTATCCCTCAATCTGTCCAAGACTAACTATATTGTGTTAAACAGTTCATCATGCATGAGGGATGAGACTTTTAATATTGTTGTAAATGGTCAAACACTTCAACGGATCAATAATACTAAGTTCTTGGGTGTAATTGTTGACTCAAAACTAAGTTGGGTAGACCACATTTCTTACATCTCGTCACAGGTTGCAAAGGGCGTTAATATTATTGGAAGATTGAAGTATATTGTCCCTAAGAATGTTTTGCGAATGATTTATCTATATTTAATCTATCCACACTTAACTTATTGCTCATCAATTTGGTCTTGTGCTAGCTCCTGTCATATTCAACGTTTGTTTATTTTGCAGAAGAGAGCCGTTAGACACATTTCTATGGCTGGATCTAAAGATCCAACCAGCCCTATTTTTAAGTCCTTGTATCAATTGAAATTGCATGACATACTAGATCTTGGGGTTTTGTGCTTTACATATAGGTTTTTGGGTAATCTCTTACCGAATAATTTTGCGAATTTTTTTGAGCAAAATAGGTTGAAACATGATTACAACACCTGTCATGCTCATTTGTTAAGAAACCCTCTCACCCTTTCTCGTTTTTCACAAAGATCTCTACGTTACCGAGCAGTAAGGGCCTGGAACTCCTTACCGGACACTATGATTTCTCGTCCAAGTTTACAATCATTTAGGAAAAACGTTGTTACTTATTATATAAGCAAGTATTAATTAATTAGTTACATTGCCCTATTCAACGTCTCTACAGTGCTAATTCAGGTGCGGTTCCGAAAATTAACTTATCAAGTGGCATGTATGCAACTATAGGTTGGGGTGGGTGGTGGGCTCTTTTTGGGCATGGGTTTTTTGCAGGCTTTTGGGATGGTATAAAACTATCTTTGCTTTCGTTGTCTTTTGTGCAGTTATTGTGCCTTCGTCTTCCTTGTTTGTTTGCTCAGGGAGTAAGCTCCCGACAAGCCCCTAGGGGTTTTTTAGCTTACTTCCTTCACATCATGTATTTGGATTTTTGAATTTGAAATTATTCTGTACAATACTGAAATAACATGTTGTGGAAACAAATAAATGAAACAAAACGAAACTAGAATAGTAAGTTTTGTAGCTGGCTTTTGGAGATTTGTAAAAATAGGGCCTAGGCTAGGCTAGGCCTAAATAATTTCATGACTACATTTTGGTCAGGTTCTGGGCATTTTACCCTATGGCTCCCAAATTAGATCAAGTTGGTCAAAACATAAGCAGGTAGGCCTAGAGCCTACCTGCAAATGCTGAATGCCAAGCTGGGCTAGCTACAGTATGTATAGCCTAGTACAAAAACACTTTTAACAATAACAACTAACAATAGTAACATTCAATGTGTCGGGATCCAACGTTCCACGAAGAGCTTTACATAAAGCCTAGTTTCGCGAGACAATTTGGGAGACAATTGTAAATACTTCTGATTAAATTTCTCTACTGACGCTTCGCCATGCTGTAAGTCTACATGTATTTAAAAACACGAAGTGATAAATTCCAACCTCAACACATTTAATTGGCTCTGCAAGCTTCTGCTTTTTTAATTCGTCCATTTTGCAATCGTAGGCCTGTGGTTTGTGCAGAGTGCGGGGTGCGAGAAGTAACATGCAAAAAAAGGTAAGCGATTTGAAACTAACAGGCAAAATGTACAGATGTTCAATTCACCATAGAATCCACGATACAAATCAATAAGTTAGTAAGATGTAGAAGTTACGGTCAAGTTTCTGACCATTACTAGTTTAAGCCGGTCACGGCCTTTTCCAAATCAGTTAGAAGGTAACGTGTAAACACAGTAGATTCCGAAACATCGCGGAATAGCAGGGGAAGGAGGGTTCAAGATGGTGTAAGTGCTTGTGTATTCTCGACTTTACCGCTCCCATTGGATGAAAATGGTTATGTAAAGAAAGATAATCAGTGGAGCTAGGGTTTGTGGCGCACGGGGCAAAGGAACTAAATTGACGCTCCAACCCCCATCTTCCGCGACGTAACCTTTTGATTACTCACACAACTCAAAAAGTTCAAATCAAGTCGCTTATCAATGTCAAGCCCATGACAGGGATGGCGCCAGTATTTGTCAGACAGGGGGCCAATTCTCCCCGACAGTGAAGCGAGCATTTCCAAGACGATGAGTTCCCGTGGGACCTGACTTGCAGATAGTGGCGTAGCCAGGATTTTTTCACCAGGGGGCACTGGGGGCACAGACTTTTTATAGGGGGCACAACATATATAACTCAGGGATAACTATGGTGATACTATCAGAACTACATTTTGTTGAGTCTGACTAACAGCTTAAGCTAGGATTGACACCAGTCGAAGCTGCATTGACAACTGCTAACGGTTACATTCCACTCATCATCATTGGAAAATACAACTGTCATAGCAAATACAATTAAATACAAAGAGGGTAAAAATCTGAATTGAGATCTATGTTTACCTTAATTACTGGCTGCCCATGGACATAACACGCCATACACTTAATCACAAGCCCGAAAATATTGACTGACCAGATGGGATGGGGGGATCCTGGGGGGCACAACTTTGCTGTAGGGGGAACGCCACCCTCGTCCCCCCCCCCCCCCCCCCGTGGCTACGCCACTGCTTGCAGAATTTAAGGCGCGTGAAGTATCCAAGCAGACGCTATGTTACTTTTGTTTATTTTTTTTTTCAATTTATTTATTTATTTTTGTGTAATTGTTCTTTGCAGTAAAATGCTTACTTCAAAATGAGTTCGTTTACTGCAAAGTGATCACACATTTATTAAAAAATACTTTGTCCCGAAAAATGTAGTTATGCTCGAAAAACTATCTTGGCGGAGCGCCACCTTTAGTTGGCGGGGAGCGTACAAAAATTCTGAAAAATCGCTACCTCTCAGATTACCGCTCATGATGGAAATTGCGGCGTTTTCAGCACTTTGCCAAGTGATCAGAAAATTATCACATAAAATGTACCACTACCATTAGATGAAATGGCATAGAATATTTTCGGGGAAAAGCTATACGACGGAATAGAAGTAGGCCTATGCTACTGTTTCTCTATTGTGACTCTTGGCTAAATTCAAGATCCGCTGAATTTATGCAATTGTCTACATGACTACCCGAACTCTCGAATACAAATGATTTTACTTCTAACATTTTTTGCAAGAGGAATGGCAAACTATTGCTCACCGCACCTAAACTCTCTCCGCAATCATGCCCCGGTCTCGTATGTCTATGCCGGCCGGGGAACGAGTCAAAGAGATGGATCCTCCCCTTTGAAAATTGTAGAAAAGGGTGTCCTTTCATGCAATCTGTTGCCACAGATGCATGTCACCTTTTGAAGAAGAATTTGTAATTTGACAAATTTGCGTATTTTTAGGGGTTAAAATAAAGGGAACCCCTGAGAGGCATTGGGATATAATCCCTTCCCTTTGAAAATTTTCGAGAAATTGGGTGTCCTTACATGTAACCTTGCAGTAGGGTAGGAAGCAATTTGAAAGTGGGGGGTGGAGCAATTTTGGACTATGGACCTCACCTTACCCCATTGACCAAAAGTTACATTGATGCTAAATTTTTCGCTTTTTTCTACCAGGAAGAACGACGTATTTCTTACATGAAAATTGCAAACTATAATCATTTTTTCAAATGAAACTGGGCACTGAAAAGGTAGAATTCTTCGTGTTTCCATCCATGCTACAGTAGACAACAATTTCAGTATATCTACGCCCTCTTTAAACTTGGGAACATTGATAACATTCTAATTCTTCAAGTTACTAAAAAATCCATCTACTCACAGACTATTTAACTGACAGGGTTGAAAGGTAACTGATGAAAAGTATTATGAGAGCTCTTACGGCAGGTAAATTATCCCCTGGCTTTAATCTTGCCCGAAAGTACTATTTCAGCGGAGTGCCACAGTCAGTTGGCGAGAAGCCGGGGGAAATTTTGAAAAATTGGACCCCTTAGACAGTCGAAAATGGAATGGCTTGTAAGTAGTAGCTAAGCAGCAGGGAGGTAAAAACACTTCTTGAAGGGAAACGGGCAAACATCTAAATTTTCCGAGTTTTCTTTGAAGTGTAAACACCACTGTATTAGGAAAGTAATTAACGACGGCTCGCGAATCGCGCCGAAACTTTTGGTTTTTTGAAACAAATATTTGTGGCTATGGACCTTTATTTGCAGATATTTTTGGATTTGGGGTTTCTTGTTAAGGGAAATTTGAAAAGTTGGGGGATTACTGATCGAAGAATCTGCACTTCCTATATTGGCAAATATGAAAATGATTGCACGGTGATCGCCTGAAGATCGTTGTTGCTTCATAATGTTTTCTTGAAGGTCTACGAACTGGAGCTCTTCAATAAAATTTTAAATGTTTCCAAAACTTTGTTGTTTATTTGAAACAAGCTGTACCGGTATAATTCAAAGTAAAGAACTTATATTGGAGAAAATTGGCATTTTATGAAAGAAAATTGATAAAAATAGCACCGACGTTGCAGGTGTCACTTGAAGATCTGGTGTCACAAATGGCAAATTTCGAATTTTTCATTTCCAGAGCTTGAAAAGTTTTATCAAACTGATTCATGAGACGGCACTTATGCTTTAGGAATTGCAAGTTGTAGCTCGTCAAGCTCGAGGAAAATTTTGCTGAAACAATGAATTACAAATTGGCGCTTGTATTGAAGAGAACCCGGAATTTCATGAGAAAGAGGAATTGAGAATAACACATAAATGAAGAAGGGGTTTTCTGACCCGGGAAGTGGGGGGGGGGAGCATGCTTCCGCCCCTCATTTTTCAGTGGGGGCTGTCGTCCCCGCAGCCCCCGCTTCCTACGCCTATATGCAACCTGGTGCCACATACACTACCTTTTGAAGTAAATTCCGTAACTTGGGGGGACGCAATGGTCCAATGGCCCCCCTGTGTACACCAGTGTTCTGAAGCTTTAATTGGAGAAAAAACGGTAATTTTATGACAGGTTTTGGGCCTCGTTATGACAAAAATCAATTAGGTCCCCCGGGTGACTTGTAGCTTGTTGGGGTCTCTGAATATCATCATGCGGTTTAAGGCCGTCGGACGACGATATTGGAAATTCCTACGAAAACGTTTGACTTGCGCTTATTTGACATATATTTGAAAATCTGGAGTTTTTTTTTTTGAAGGAATTGTATGACGGACAATTTGAAAAAATGATTTTATCTGAAGAGGAGAACTTAAAAATCGAAGCCTTCAGTGAGGATCAGTTTGCTAAGTTCTTATGGGCAAATGTTTGTTGAGGTTTCATATGTTGTCGTGCGGTGAAAATTGAAAATTGTTTCACTTTCTCTTTAGAATAACGGAAAATCTGGAGCTAGATTAAAACATTTTGGATTGTTATAGGGAAAATTGGGAATTTTGAGTTTTTTGGAGAATATTTCCTTTTAAGCAAGATCAAGGATATCGTTAGGGTTGGGGAGGCTGAAGTTAATCGGGCTTCAAGTTCTTTTATCGTATAGGAACGAGGGCTCTAGAAAAAAAAATGGATCTTCCTCCACACTTCCGGCATTTCCTCGCCCCGCTGGCGCTCCCTTGGCTCTGGTAAATGGTGGGTCCAACATTCACATATTGATCTCTTTTTGGCGCCCCCATTTGTGAAGCCCTGGGCAATTTGCGAGGTCGTGCCACAATTTTACACAAAGAACCTAGGTTTTTCTTAAGAGTGTAGATTCGTTGACAATGACAGACTACTGACAGGAAGCGCGACCAACGGTTTGCGCGAAGCTTCCCGTGTAGGTCTGCCAGATGTTTTTGGAACAAAATGCTTCAAGATAACTGGAGATAGTGCATGCCGATTGCAATTTTCACAGATGTTCCATGCGCATGCGCATGGAACTTTCAAGGAAACATTCAGATGCAATGATTGGCATGTAATGCTGACTGCTTAAAATTGAATATAAGTATATCCTGATCATGGAAATGGGATGAAACCTTATATAAATGTAAATTAGAGAATAGTTCGTTCCTAGGACTGTGGTTATGCTGCCATTTATCAGCAATGCAGGCCTACCCTTCTATAGGGGAATGGGATACTCTATTTGAACTCGGCAATGGTCATGGCGGGCTATACAAAAGGTTTGGCAGAAGTGGCAGGTTGCATTGCGTGAATTAGCCTATTAGCCAGATGCATGAACATGAGTTTTATCAGATTGCTGTTGAAATTATGCCAAAACAATGACGAGGTGTAATTTATCAAGTATAGACAGAAACCAAAGTTATCACTTGTTCATAAGCAAGAATTTCACATATGCATGCATGACTAATCTTTTACGCTGTAAGTGGATTTTTTTCACTGATGTTTCATCAAAGGAGCTTGGGATTACGCCGAAATGCGTGACTCCCACGCTAAATGTATTGAACTAAAACCCTGAAAGCAACCTTCCTCTGCAAAATGAAATTGAATTAATGCTAGCCATACGAACTTCTTCATTGAGTTGTATTCCTATTTTCAGCTCAAACAAAAAATGAAACTGAGGAAAAACAGTTCACCTATAGCTTTGAGTATGGTTTTTGAATGCATATCCAGAAAAAAGTTGAAACATCCTTGTAAAAACTTCCCCCGGATCCGAATGGGCATGACGCCTCTAAATTTGAAAATGATTTTCCTCCTAAACTGATAAATTTACTACGAGCCATAGGCTTGGTGTACATTTACTATATGCAATATTGAAGTATTCATAACTATAAATGATAGTGTCAATGAAAACAATAAGAAAAATGTGACATTTGAACAGTGACCCCAACAGTGGTGCCACCAGAATGTCAAAATTGGTTGGGGGAGGGGGGAGAGGTAGGCAAAGGATGTTGGGGAACAAAATTTTTGTACCCAGAGAGAAACATAAAGTAAATCGCCCTTTCCTCCAGTGGGTTCCAGGCATGTCCCTCCAGTGATCCAGGGGGGAGAAATCGGAATTAAGCTGTTAGGTTTTATTACTGTATATATCTCAGGGTGAAAAAATTACGTCTTAGGGGGAAAAGTATATTATTTGATTTTTTGGTTGACCTCACTCCTAACTGAACTTACTTATATAAGGGTGGGGGCATAGAGAAGCCTAGACCTAAGATGAAAATGTTATTCATTACAAAGAGATACATGATCGGGTAACGGTGTAACGCATGATCACATGACCGTTATCGAAGGTAAAGATCACGACCTCACCGGTGTGAGAGTGACTTTAACATTTGAAGAGTATAGATAACCCTTTGACAAGGTGCCGTTACCACGGACTTCCCATAAATACATGGACAGAGCATACTATCCGTGCATTGTCGCCACCGTACTCGTGTGATTACAAGCAGGCGTAGCAAGATGGTTGTCCGCTATGGTTTTGTGTGTGGGAGTTTGGACTTCCTGAAATACGGTAGTTCAATTCAACAGATTTTGCAAGAAACTTGAAATATTTTCAAAAAATATAAGGAAAGGTCAAAATCACTACACGTATTCCATGAATATGATATTTTTTCTCACCCAAATCAGGCACGTAGCCACGGGGGGGGGGGGGCACGGGGGGGAACGTGCCCCCCCCCCCCCCAAAAAAAAAAAAAAATTCAATAAAAGGTCTTGCACTGAAGGAGAAAAAAATTTATCCCCATTAAATCACCACAACTTCAAAATACCTAGACTGAATTCTGTCAAAATATCTCCCACTTTCGAACAAAACACACTTTAACTCTGGTAAGGAGCGTATGAACGGCGTACACAACTATTACCGTCAATTATTAGTCATGGATGGCGCGTGGAGATCCCTTCCCTGAAGGTCGAGGAGGTTTCGCTTAGTATTGTTTCGAGCCTAATTTCGCACGTCAATGTATCATTCAGCTGTCATAGAAGTTCTTACGTGAGAGTAATGTACATTTACCTGGTTTCTGGGCCGGCGTTGTAGGCAGTGCAAAAAGAGAGACTTCAGGCACAAAATAATGTAAAAAAAGTGTCTGGAAATACCGTATACCGCAAAAAACAAGTAAGCAGTTAAATACAAGTAAAATCAACGTCTTTCTGATTTAGGAGTTATTTATGTGTCCGGGGAACGGGGTAAGCAAATGCAGATCAACCCAGTTGAAATTGTTTCGAAATTTTCTAACCGAGAAAAAAGAACCAGAATCAAACTCTTTTAGGCAAGAAAATACTTGATAAAGCTACAGGAAAGATTGATTTTCATAATTTGTTTAAGTTAAGTTTGACATCACCAATTAGCCTTGACAACCTCGTTGGCAACTTGTTTTTTATAATATCCATATTTTTCTATTTCATTTTCACTTTTAGTGTAAAAAGGGTCAAAGTTTTGTTATGAGACCAGCTTTTTCGAAGTACAAATATATCAAAGAAAAATGCAAAATTTCGCACCATTTTGCACACCCCCTCCCCTTAAAACCCCTCCCCCAGGCCGGCGAAACTCCAATATTGATGTGCCCCCCAAGTTGATTATTCGGGCTACGGACCTGACCCAAATTAAACCTTTGTTCGAAATAGTACAGAGTCGTTGTCAAAACACACAAAGTATAGCTCCACGCGTACGGCGGCTGTCTTGGTGCGCCTTTTTGTCCCAGTCGGTGGTAACAATATACGGATAGGACGTACGCGTTACATGCTCTGTCCATGTATCTAGAAAGTTCGTGGTCGGTACATTGACTATATGCTTCAAACATACCTTATTTTCTTCCATGATCCCACCATGGCCGTACGCGACTCTTTCTCGCCGGGGAGGGGGGGGGCTTAATTTTTTTATTTTTTTTTATTTTTTTTTTTTTTTTTTGCGAAAATCCAGATCTCCAACCAGGGCTAGATCTTTGCCGACTAAGGCGCCGAAGTCTGCTCCAATTCAGCAAAGTTTCAGTGGCCAATGGGGGCTGCCCCGCTCCTTCCCCGTTCCGTAAGGCCATGGATCTACTTCTAACCCCCCGATTACGCTACTGAACTCTGCACTCTTAAAAAGGTGGTTAAAAAATTCACCAACACTGATCACGCATGTCAAATACCTGAAATTGGGTAAAGTTTTCCCCAATATGTGTTTTTTATTTGGTTGCCCCACAAGCTGGTTACCCAATTAAGTGGTAAAAAACCTCTTGGATAACCCATTAATCAACAACTATTGGGTAAACTTTAACCAATTTCAGGTATTTGACATACGTGACCAGTGTTGGTTAGTTTTTTAACCAACTTTTTTAGAGTGTGGTGTTTTGTCGAGTGATCGAAATCTTACAGTTAGGGAAGACTGAACCTTGGAACTCTGAATCGACTCTTGGCTAGCCTATATCAATACTGTGCTTCCCAGTTCAGACAAATGGGTTGGTTTCCAGATTCAATTCTTACAGGGGGGATAATGCACTCTGTAAAACGTGATAAGCATTTTAACACTAATTTTTCCTCACTTTGTATACAACTTTAAATTCTAAACATGTTAATCAACTAAATTAAACACTTAGTGTTTAGCAGTTAAACTGTGATTAAAACGAAATGTTTAGGGACACGCGTGTTTAGCATCTAAACATGTTTACAAAGTGGGTGCAAAAAGTGTTTAGAAAAGCGTCTAATTCCTGAACATCTTTTAAGGGTGTGTGATCTCTTACCCCTCCCCCACATAGAATAAGATTTCATCTTTCGGCATGAAACAGTAGGTTCGCGAGACTAAAGGCACACGAAATAGAAAATAAAAATGAGAAAGGGTCTGTCCACGAGACCCGGAGAATGTGTGAGGTCCCCTGGTTTTTAACTTCGGTCTTTCAAAGCTTTCCTCATCTTCGGTCTAGTGGACCTTCGATTCCGCAGCTACGACCAATAAAATGTAGAATACAATCTATCAAAACGATCAAACGATCCCGTGTAGAGCTAATACTTTGTTCAGGTAGTAGCTTCATGACGAGGGACCATTCTATGTTTCGAGTCTGGTGAAATTACACTCTCCGTCAAGTGATATTCTCATTCATTTAGAGTTAATTACCACTACGAGCAGTGCAGTGTGGAATTTCTTGCCATTTCCACTCGATATGAGTGGATCACAGCCCGTGAAGGCAAAATTCGCCATTTTTACATGCTTTTTTTCTAAAAGTCCCCACGACTCTCTGGAGAAGAGCCAAGGGGCGAAAACCAAACGATTACTCCCGGAGGAGTTCTGCTCCCTTAAGGAGCTTAACGTCCCAAATGGACAAGTACGCCCTCCAAAGGGCAAACACTGAGTGGTCCTGCTCTAGACTGGCTGAATAGAATAGAAGCCACAACCTGGATGCAGTTTAACGTCATGCCCAGGACCACGCCATTTTTACATGCCCTCAGAGGGTGTAGCCCTCTTAGAGGGAGGATTTGGGCCGGCCACAATAATTTATTTGTTGTCACGTTCTAACCCAAAGTTCAGAACTTCAGAATCCTGGAATCACAACTAGTTCTTGAAATAATAAAAACGTTTAGGTCTTTTAACGAGGCAATAAGGTTTTTTCAATTGACTATATTTACCGAACAAGACGGCTTTGACACTTTCAACGCACACAAACAGAGCTAAGGCTGTGCCAACCTATAGCACAATGAATAAGTTCTCATTTGCCGATTTTGGGTACACTCCATGATTTGCTTCTTTAAAGGCACGTGACAATGATGCAGCAATTCACCTTTTGTCCTGCTTTCTAATGGTCCATTCTTTAACTATTTGAATAAGGAGTTGCTGCTAGACCGTCTTGACAAATATAGCCGCTTGGCTTAACTATATCATATGCTAGCTTTGAGTAACTTAATGCAGCGAACGAGATCAGACTGGCATTCTAGCACCTCAGACCGGTTAAGGCCTACACGTGGAAAACACACAATGTAGAACACATTTTTGCAACTCAGGCAGTTGTTCCAGGGGAGCACTTAACACTGAGCTCTCTGGTAGTGCCTTAATTATGTCAGCTTGGTATCAAGATTTTTCCTTTCCGCAGTATCGGGGTAGTGGCATCCAAATCGTCGTTCCCGAAAAGGATGGACCGTCTTCCCTTCAATCCTCTTCAGCCAAACTACCAAGAAAACTAGAATTTGTACTTTTCAAATTTTTAGAAAGTCTAAAAAATATTTCTCTAGAATGTATGTGTCATTGTTTTGAACTTGTGTTCCTTCTTCGCCCCCCCCCCCCCAGGGAAAAGGAATTGCTGAATAAATTTTTTGTCACCTCTGACTTTGCTTTCTCCAAAAAGGAGTTCTCCTTTTGAGAGAAATAAACGGCTGGACATTCCTGCCTGGCGAACATCTCGTCTTCTCAGCAATCCCATATGGCCTACGAGCGAAGGGGTAAAACTAGTTTCCTCCAGGCTTGCCTGACCTTTTTTTATTATTATTTTTCCTTCAAGGAAGAACTTGATTACGATCCTGAACAAAAAATATACTGTACAGAACTTATTTTATATAAAAAAATTTAAACAAGTATTTACAAATTGATTAATCTAAATAACAACACAGCCTAGACTTTGAAGTTTGCCAGTGACTGGTTTTGCCACCCTGGAAATTTTCGTCTCCGACGGGAACCGTGTCCGGCTCCGAGCTTCCATGCTCCGAGCATGCTTCCTAAGTCTTCAGCATCCTCAGTAGACAAGCATTTTGGTCCCGACAGATGTTGCATAATAGAAGAAAAGATTGCCCATTCAGACCATTCATGCGTAAAACAAATTCAGAAAACTTGTCAGCTAACTGATTGAAATGGTATCGTAAACCGTTCTTGCAATTGTTGTCCAATGTGTTTCAATTACAGCAGCGTATGTTAGGAGTACTAGTAAGTTTGTCTTGTCGTTATTAGAAGCCGACCAGGAAAGAGAGGTCCCGTTGTTGTTCTCGTTGCCGATTTACCTCTCAACAAATCGAAAATTTGTATTTTTGGTGAGTAAAATAAATTCGACTAGTTATTTTAGTCTGACAACAATAGATATTATCTAACTATAGGCTTGCCTATTAGACTTCTAAAATCACAGTTGACAAGGTCAAAGCGGTACATCCCAAGGTAAAAGCTTCTTGATCCGTAAAGAAGGGTCGATGCCACTGTTGCAACATAAGACAAGTTCAAAAATTTACGATATTTTCTAATCAATTACTAGGCAAGAGCACCTCCCAATCTTAGTGACGTATACAGGTTTTCACTCAAGGGGCCATACAGTTTAATGAGTGATCGCCGTCCTGGGGCGGGGTATTGAAATTTTTTGCCTTTTCAAGGAGCCTATGTATGCAAAATGGTGCAAGATATTCGATTTTGGTAGGAATAGTCTTGAAAGTTGAATTGGGGTGGTTAATGGGGGTAAAAGTTATCTTTAAAAACCTTTTTTGATGTCTTTACATGCAATCTGGTGCCGAGAATGCTACCTTAAGAAGTAAAACTTGTTTTTAATTTTGTGTATTTTTAGGGTTCAACATAAAAGTAACTCGCCCGTCTGTGAGAGGAGTCTGGGGAGAGGGCCCCACCCCGTTGAATAAAATTTGAAAAATCAGGTGACCTTACATGCAATTTGGGGTGCCACGTATGGTACCTTTTGAAGTAAAATTTATAGTGTTTCAAAATTGGCTTATTTTAGAAAAATGGCATCAGTGAGGGGGTTTAAAGACAATCCCCGAACCGTACATACTGTATATACAGCTCTAACAACCCCTCCCCTTTGAAAAGTTTTGAGAAACTGAGTGTCCTTACATGCAATATGATGCCACAAATGTTAGTTTTTTAAGTAAAATTTGAATTGACAACAGGTATCAGATAATATCGACCTCTATACAAAGTTGGATTTGACGACCACCCCAGGCCCATGTAAAGGAGGGGGGTTTTTATACTGTTTTTTTTTTTTTTTTCGTTTTTTTTATACTGTGTTTTTTTTTTTCATCTAAATATTGTACCTACACTTTGGCTGCCATCTAAGCATCCGTTGAACATGACTCTTGTTTTTGTTCATATTTTTTAAGTTTCTTAGCCCCATCGGTGTCACCAAGATCTCAAAAGTATGGGCAGCAGAAACAAGACAGAGGACAATGATGGGAACAAACTTTTTCGCGTGTATAGCAAAACCGTGCGCGAAGCGCGAGCAGTTTTCGGGTGGTCAAGGGCCCGTAGTAGGGCCCCGTAGAGTCTAGGGGCAAAACTTCGGTGGGGATCCTGGGGTGCTCCCTGGAGCTCTGAAGTTTTAGCAAATCCCTAGGTGAAAATTGAGTTTCAGTGCATATTTTCTTTAATAGATAGTTGTTTTTTTTTTTTTCAATTTTATTATTTTTTTTTTGTTTTGTTTTGGAGGCTGGGCAATGTTTTGTTTCCCTTTAAAATTAAAAATGTTTGTATGACCTTGTTTGCAGGCATAGCATGTCGTACAGAGAGGACTTACTTAATTACATTATCCCATAAGAGGAAGAGTGCTATCACACCTTGGTTCAAGGCTGCAACCTTCTAAAAAAGAAATACAAAGATTGTGCAAGAATTTTGGATGTCATTGTTGTGCTTACTCATGTAATACAGTTTACCATATGTGGCCTTTCATTTTAGTAAATTGTGCAACAATAGTATTGAAGGCTTAAAGTGTACCTAAGTCAAAAAATTCAAGGCCTGATCCTCTCCCCCCAAAAGTAATAATTCTTCTAACCTACTTACTTAGAGTTAATTCTCTCACCTCAAACAGTACCACTTCTCGTAACCTTCTTACTGAAGCCCCTCCCACAATTGTCTAAAATTCATCCTCATCCCGACACAATCTCAGTTTATTGCTTCAGGGTGAGTATAGAAAAACTCAATTTATAATCAAAACACTCTCGGTCCCGCTCATGGTGTGTAATGTAAGCTTTGGCACTCTGCATTGTTTGAATTAGCTGTCAATCAAATAGCTGAGCCAATTGAGAATATCGGGTACCCGGGTACCAAAATTGTAGTTTTGGGTGAGATGTTTGGCCCTTTAAGCCTTCACAGTATAATCTGAAATTCATCCTCATCCAGACACAATCTCAGTTTATTGCTTCAGGGTGAGTGTAAAAAAGGCTTAAAGGCAATCATTCGTCACCCTAAACTACAGTTTCAGTATGCATACATCAAAACTCTCAATTGGTACAGCTCTTTGATTGGCATCACATTCAAACAATGCATCATAGCTACATTACACAGCATGGGCACTGAGAGTGTCTTGATTACACATTATGGACTTGTATGCCCACCGGGACAAGCCATAAAGCAATAAACCAGGGTTGTGTCTGGATAAAGATGAGTTTTAGATAAATGTGGGAGGGGCTAGAAGCAGGTAGGTTAGGAGAATTGGAACTGTTTGGGATGATGAAAATATGCCTTTAATGTGTATAATCAAAACACTCTCAGTACAGTTCATGACGTGCCAAACTACAAGTTCAGCACTTTACATTTTTGAATTAGCTATCAATCAAAGAGCTGCTCCAATTGAGAATATCGGTACCCGGGTACCAAAATTGTAGTTTTGGTGAGAAGATTGGTCCTTTAAGCCCCTCCCACAACTGTTCAAAATTCATCCTCATTCAGACACAATTATTCTCAGCTTATTGCTTCAGGGTGAGTATACAGGAATCAAATGTGTAATCAAAACACTCTCAGTACAGGCTGTGTAATATGAGCTGTGGTACTTTGATTTGTTGAACTAGCTGTGAATCAAAGAGCTGGGCTAGTTGAGAATTTCTGTAAACCCCTACAAAATTGTAGTTTGGGGTGAGAGGATTTGGCCTTTAAACAGCATGAAAGATAAATTCTAACAGTCCAACTCCCATCTTCAAAGGACATTCTTGAGCCTAGAAATAAAATGTTTGAATGCCCAGTTCTCTCACCCCAAACAGTATATTCTCCTAACCTTCTTAATGAAGCCCCTCCCACATTTGTCTGAAATCTCAGTTTATTGCTTCAAGGTGAGTATAGAAAAACCTAACCCTTTGCCGTTGTACTCCAATCGGGGCATATTTGAGCGCCTCGGGAGTGGGCGGAAAAGCGGACGTAGCACGCCCCGCATCAGCTTCCGTAGGCTATTGACCCCGTGACCTTAAACTATTGTCTGTCTCTCGTTGTTGTGGCCGAATTTTCGGGTAGCTACCCGCAGTTTCGAGCTCCGCGTGAAACGTAAAGATGGGTGACAGCCGCGCTCTCCGTCTGGGTCCAAAAGGACATGAACAACGGTAAAGGGTTAATATATATAATCAAAACACTCTCAGTACAGTTCATGCTGTGTAATATGAGCTCTTACACTCTGCATTGTTTGAATTAGCTGCCAATCAAAGAGCTGAGCCAATTGAGAATTTCGGTACTCCCATACCAAAATTGTAGTTTGGGGTGGAGAGGTTTGGCCCTTTAAATTCATTCACTTAAATTAAAATGGTACATTGCACAATAATTTGTGAGGTCATTGTTGTACTACTCAAATTACAATGTGCCATTTTTTTTTTTAAGAAAAGAAAATGCTTTCTGTAAAATCAAAGACGATGGGAATTTTCTTAAATATCTCCGCCAATGGATCATGAGCCACAGTATCAAATTGACATCTAAACTGTAACTGATACATTAACAAATAGCCTGACTCAAAACTGGCCCACACAAGTTCGGGACCCAGTATCTAAATAGGCTCGGGGACGGAGGTTACTGGAAGGAAAATTGTCCCAGAATGGTAACTCCTTAGAATAAGAATTGATTGGGAATCGGATTTGGTTCAATTCAGAATTTACAAAGCGTCATGAGATATTTACGAAAGGAGGAAGAGGTGTTAGTTGTTTTGGACCGCATTCCTAGCTGAGAGCACCAATAAAGGGAGGGGATAAGTATTTGTTGGTCTTACATAAATTTGTGAGTTTGCACAGTTTGAAAAAAATTTCTGGGATTTCTTTCAAGCTCTAGAAATTCTTGCTTACAAAGGGAACATGTAAGCAGTGTCGGTCTTTGAAATGATCACATGGTAGGAAACACACTTTCGCCTAGATCATTCATTGCATGTTTAGGCGTGTATGTAGTCTGTATCATGGGTTGTCTTTGTATCGAGCCTGCTACCAGTTTTGGTCCCTTATCGGCTGGAGTGGTAGAGTATGCCCACAGCATTTCCCGCCTTTCGCAAGAGGCGACTAAAGGAAAACCAAATTTGAATTTGAACCATACTTGGAAATAAATTTAAACTTTGAACTTTTTTATCGAGTTGTCTGCCACTATATAACACATTCGTGTTGTTATGTCGTTAAATATCATCTACCTGCTACTATCATCATTCTGTACGTTACACCAATTGCGCAAAGATATAATAGGTCGTTCGACAATTTTCATGCGTCTGATTCATTGTAATAGGAGCGACAAACAAATTTCACTGCAATGTTGACGCCTTGTAAATTCGTCATAATGGCAATTCGTTCAAACAAATCGTTGAATCGGGAAGGTGTCCCATCGGTACTGTATAATTACTACTGCACTCTGCATTAAGTAAAATGGTCACGAACTTCGTATGTGACAATGCTGAAACTGGGTCATTTTTTTCTAATAATTGGTCAGCCAAGTGGTGGGTTACTCAAAAAGTGGTATCTAACCATATAGACTATTAATTCACCGGTAAATTCAAGAATTTTGGACAGGTTTTACCCAATTTCAGTATTGTCAGATACGTGACAAGTTTTCAGTGGTGGTTATTTTATCCAACTGTCCTTCGAGTGCATGGGGTAGGCCTACACTCTAAAATCAAAAGAGTGAACTTAGTCACTCTTTGATCGAGTGAAAAGTATAAATAAGCTCCATAACAGTGATAATTTACTCCAAGAGGAGTGAAGTTCACTCCAAAAAGGAGTGAAGTTCACTCCAAAAAGAGTGAAATTCGCTTAAAACGAGTGAAGTTTCCCTCTTGATGGAGTGCCCACAGTGATCGCTCTTAAAAAAAGAGCGATCATTGCAGGCACTCGTGGAAGAGTGAATTTTTCCTCTTCCTCTAGTGAATTTCACTCTTTTTGGAGCGAACTTCACTCTTTTTGGAGGGAACTTCACTCCTCTTGGAGTGAATTATCACTCTTATGGAGCGAATTTATACTTTTCACTCGATCAAAGAGTGACTAAGTTCACTCTTTTGATTTTAGAGTGTAGGTATATAGGTCCGAAGTTTGAAGCTAATAAAGTATATATACAGGGAAAATAATATAGTTCCATGGGTTAAGGCAACCCAGCATATCTTCAGTGTATGCAAGTTGCCAAATAAAACAAAATATTCGAATTGTTTCCATGGCAATATTTCCAATAATTTTTAAATTGACTCTTACAATTGATTTTTGCAAACTATGTGAGTGCCATTAATTGCAATATCTTTCCCGGAAATACCATTCTGTTCCGTAATTTAATATAGCTGAAAATATATTCTACTTTGCGAGTTCCTCCTCGCAGTACCGGATTTAGACGGTAAAGGCCCGTGGGCAACCATTGGTGTAAAAAGTTGAGAAACTGGAGGCTCTTTGGGCATCTGAAGGGGAATTTTTGTAATTGGAGGCAATTTCCCATTTCTGCACATGAAAATATGGGGACAACTTGGGGGAAATTTTACTGCCTTCCTGGGAAATAATTCTACTTCCTTCCTGGTAAATAAACATTTTTCCAGCTCTATGGGCAACCTTCAGTACGTTAGTGCATGGAGACGCACAGAACCCAATAATCGCCGTCCTAGGGGAGGAAGGGACTCGCCTTCTCCCTTTTCTTAAATTATGAAGGGTGCTTACATGCAAAATGGTACAGTATTTTGTGATTTTTGAGGTAATTTTTTGTTCAAAAATTTTCTTTGCGGTGTTTGTAAGCCTGTTTGCCTTCCCAGTACAAGTGAAAAGTTTGAATTTGATTTTTTTTTTCAAACAGTTTCATCCGTGATGTTTGTGACACTTGGGCAAGTTTTAGTTTTTCTACTTTTCGAACCAATTTTGCAAGCTAAGTGGTATTATTAATTTCAAAATAATTACATTTAAATCAACAACCGGGTTGCTTATTTCGATGTATTTAAACAGAATAAGGTTTACAAAGTACTTGATTTCTTTACGAAGTGATTTCTTTAGAGGAGAGAGAGAGAGTGGTGTCCTATCGTATCAGAATTTTGTTCATAAGCATGGTATGAGAAACTTCCCTGTCACCCACTCATTTCAACCATCTCGTCTCATTGGAAGGCAATTAAATTTAGGTCATGACAACGGCGTCACTTTAAATCATCCTTGAAATTTTCTGATGTGTTCTTGCGAACAAGTTATCCTCTCCAAGAGCTAATGGAGAGCATTGTTCCCGGATTATGATTTTGATTGGAAACTTATATGTTTGTTGCCTCATACCACTGTAAGGGAGACAAATGTTCAGTACTTACAGTTTAGATATCTATATACACAGAATTGTCGGAACCATTGAATTTTTAATGAAGGACTCCCTATTATTTACTTTCTGTAAGCAGACTGACAGTGAAACAACCCAACATCTGTTCTGGAGTAGCCCAGTCATTAAAACGTTTTGAAAAAATCTGTTCAAGTTTCTAAAGGGATTACTTAGAATTAAACGAGTTGACAGTTCAACCTGTGTATTTAAAAATAGCCAAAGGAAAATAATTAACTTTTTATTCTCTATACAAAATATTTCACTGATATATTCTTGCAAGTAAAACTGCTCAAAAGCTGATGCCATCACTTTTTATCGTAAGTTTAAATTTAATACAAAAGTTGAACTATATATCTGCCCCTTTCTGACAAAAAAAAAGTAACCCACTTTTTCAATATTTTGAGTTATTTACCAAAACGAGTTACCTTAAAGCCAACAGAAATGCTTCTACATGGCACAAGGACACCTGCTATAAGTAACTAAACAACTTATAGCTTAAACATTGGAAAATATTTTTTTCCCAAAATTCATTGCAAAAGCAGACTAATGTAGTCTACTTCCTTTTGTGAGAAAACAATATCCATGTGAACACGTACACTTTTCTGACAGATAGAAGTATGATCTTTAATGTTTAATTTCAATATTCTGTCAAATTTTTTTAAGAGAAAATGTTTTGTTTTGTTTTGTTTTGTTTTATATAGGAGATATTGTAAAAGTTGATTACCAAGATTTTCAATGTGGATTACTTCTTTTTTGTAGGAAAAAGCAGTTAAAATATTTCTGACAGAAAGAAGTACAAGCCACTGCTTCTTTTTGTTAGAAACAGTTCTGTCAAAATAATACTTGTATTTTCTGACAGAAAGAAGTAAAAGCCCTTTGCTTCTCTTTGTCAGAAACAGTGTAGTGAAAATAATAGTTGTACTTTCTGACAGAAAGAAGTACAAGCCATTGCTTCTTTTTGTCTGAAAAGAATGTGGGTTACTTCTTTTCTTGGCTGATTATCTCAGGAAGTAGACTACATTTTAGAATATTTAATATCTGAAAATTTAAGTTTCAGTAAGAGAAAAAAGAACATGAAATAAAATCAATTTTGAAAAAATGTGGATTACTTCTTTTTGTCAGAAAGGGGCAGATTTATTAATGAAGCAAACCATCTTGAAGGAGTTTCGATCTTAAGTAACCTTCCTATAAATGTTGTTTCCTATTATACTAAATTTTTAACGTAAATAGAAGATAATGATCCATATGGATTGGTTTAGAAAATTTCAGTAATTTTTCCTGTTAAAATGTAACCTATTTAACCAAAATATATTCTGTTATAAGAATGTAAATCATGTAGCCATACTATGAAGTTCAAATAGGTTATCATTATGAATTGATGGTATGACCGTATAGTAAAATAAATATCATGAATACAGAGATAAAAAAGATATGTTGGGGGCGTCACTGTGGTGTTAAATCCAAGATGACCACCTCAATGGTACCGTAATAGCCGTGACCAGGCAGTACCATTAATGTCAGGCAATTAATACCAATAGCAAAAGGAGTGACTTTTGGGCGGAAAATTACAATAATATATACCCGTCTACCCTACCTGACAGTCATGCCCTCCTACACCTTCGTCTTTCTCCGAAAATATACCCACATTAAGGCTGGATAAAATCCAAGTGTTGGTAAAAGGTGCTGAGCAAGTTTTAAAGTACAGTACCCAACATCTGGGTTTAATATTGTCAGGCAAGAAAAATAGCACTTGACCAATCAGATAATACTGTTATATCAGTTCAAGTTTTGATATATTTGTTTCAATGAAAGTAGTTAATTTAGATCTCATAGAGGAATAAGACTGGATTTGTAAATAAAAACTTTTTAAAAAGTAAATAAAGAGTTTGCTTAGACGTGGGAATAATGAGGTTACCCTTTGCCACCTTTTCCTCCAGGCATGTTTTGCCATCAAGTGTGTTTTGCCCTCGGGCGTGATGTTGCCTTTTGGCCTTGGGAATGAGATGATCTTCGTTTTTCTTTTTATTTTGGTTGGTGTCGGGGCAGAGGTGGGTGTTAGGGGCGGTTGTGGGTGAGGAAGCGGATTGTCTATTAGCTGTAGCAAAGAAAGACCTTTTCGCTTCGTTTGTTTGTACATAGATAGTAAGATTTGGTATTGTTATGTTTGTTGTTTGTCATTCGATGATTAGACTGGTTTTGATTGGGGTTATTGGTTTGGTTTTTGTTCGGGTCCGTTTTGAAGCACGTGAAAAGAAAATAAGAAAACTCCTTCGGGAGTATTGTTTCGTTTCGCCGAAGGACTTTTCGCCAGAAAGTCGGGAGGAGTTTAGAAAAAGTATTAAATCTTGAATACAAACTTACAGCTGTTTTCAAAGCTTGAAGCAACTGTTAATAAGAACAACTGCCAATCAGTATTCAAAAAGACCCTGCAGTTGGCATGGGCGTCCGGAAGGGGGGGGGGCAAGGCGGGGGGGGGGGCACTTGCCCCCCCCCCTGGAAAATCAAACTTGTGAAAAAAATTAATTAAAAATTGCAATAAAAAAATTAAAAATAAATCATCAAAATATCTTCACTCACAGCGTCATTTTCTACTCGTGAAATATGCAGACATTTGACCAGGAATAGCAAAAGAGAAGATGGTATGCTGAATAGTGAAATCGTAATTTGGGGACCATCATTCGTGACATCTATTGGAAATTTGAAATTGTAAAAACTATGCCAAAATTGTACTAGTTGTCAGGTATGTAGAGTGCATATGGCATCCGACTATTGATGAATGCGTTGGTCTTGTTTTGGTCCCGTGCTGATCTCAAGTGGCGACGCGCGGATGTAACTGGGATATACAAGGTGAAT
The DNA here is from genome assembly GCA_037179385.1 of Holothuria scabra. Lineage (NCBI taxonomy): Eukaryota > Metazoa > Echinodermata > Holothuroidea > Aspidochirotida > Holothuriidae > Holothuria > Holothuria scabra. Next base: position 13,181,789 of record CM074194.1, read on the forward strand.
ATGGGGGGGGGTATGATTCATAATTGGGTAACGGATATAGGCCAATATAGGCTGTTTGACAGCGTAAGTTTTATCGTGCATAGGCGTGCGAGGCCGTGACAGAGAGGTAGATTTTCCTTCAACAATTTTTTACATTGAAAATTCTAAAAATCTAAAAATTACAGACATGGCAGGGCTGGGTACATGCAGCTTATAACACTCGCCAAGTGTCGTTTCCGGCCATCTGGAGGGTTTGTAAGGCCCAAAATTTTCTTGTACGCTCCGCGCCAACCGATGGTGGTGCTCCGCTTAGATAGTGTACACAATTCAATCATCCATGAATGACCTTGCCCCCCCCCCCCTGTAAAAATTTCTGCGGACGCCCATGGTAGTTGGACATATTTGGGTAATTTAAATAGGTAGTAAGATTTGGCAAGGTAGAGTAGTGAGATTTGACAAAGATTTGAGTAATTGGGCTGGAGGTTTGTATGCCCAGCACTTGTTTAAAAAAGTGCCCAGTTGGGTAAAGTTTTACCCAACTTTGTTTAGAGTGTATTACAGATTTGCATGGCCGTTAGACCATACATTTATCATGTCTATAGGCCTATACCACATCCAACTATATTCCCATCAGTGTCGGCTATCTACTCAAAATTTCTTGATTGATATTTACGTCAATACACAAAGGAACGATTCAAAAACGGAACAATGTTTAGTAACAGAATGGATCACTTAACATATTTTTTCTTTTGTTTTGTCAAGCGCCTAGGGCAGCTTTACTTGTGTTCGTGACTTTGCTGGCGCCATATAAGTTAATTGTGTTATTATCATTTCTATTATTATTCAACAGGCTAAACCTACAGTGACTTAAGTGGCGTAGCTACTGGGGGGGCAGGGGGGGCAAGTTGCCCCCCCTGGAAAAATTTTTGGGGAAATTTTATGAAAATGGGGAAATTTGATGAATCTTCTTATTATTACAAAAATTTCACAAAAATTTCTCAAAATTTTTGTTAGAATAAGAAATTGTGTGACATTTCTCATACATAATTCGTATTTTCATGCAACAAATTAACGCAGATTTCGTCAGTGTCGCATGAACCGGCCCAATTCGCGTTCCACAGAAATGTCCTCGCTGCGTAGCAGATTGAATGTTTTCTCTTGTACTTGTATACGCACGGGGGTTATAATCAGTGCATTTCAGTGCACAGGAAGCTGTTATTCAGGTGATACTTTGGGAATTCAGTAGAAGGATGTGAAAACTGACAAGTAACTACCGTAGACCCCGAGGTTGTTATGTTCTTCTACGAGCCAGCAGTAGCTGTACGATTTTACTATGTGTACATAACGATGGATGGGGCTGAAACAATCCATGGCCAACGATAAACTTAAAGTCAATCTAGAAATTAGAATTTACGGGATCCGTTGGCACACTTAGATTTTGTTACTTATCCTAATCCTTGGAGGCTTACAAGCTAGTTCGGGAAAATAGCTTTCTGCTCACTTTGAGTGTAACAATAAATGGACAATGAGTACCTTGTAGCCTTCTACACTTAACAGACTGCTTTCCTCACAGGATATCCTGTGTGATCGAGCCACTATTAGGCCTCCTTAATTAGTGGCGTGCGAAGGGGAGACCATTGGGCCATGTCCCCCTCACAGATGCCATTTTTCTTTGTTCTTAAAAATACGTAGTCTAATTTTATCAACACAGATTTTACTTCAAAAGATAGCATATGTGGCACCAGATTGCTTATAGGGACACCCAATTTTCCAAAAATTTTCAAAGGGGATGGATTGTCCCTGCAAGGTCTTTAAGTGATGCCATTGTTTTTTTTTTTTTTTTTTTTTGATTCCTACAAATAGACCTAGGCAAATTCTGTCAAATTCTAATTTTTACTTAGAAAAGGTAGACTCTGTTTCCTACTGGTGGCATCTATCAAAAGAATACATGCTTAGATTTTCTTTACAAGCATAAATACGCTATTTTGAACATCTGAGGGGTCTGATTTTTCGAAATTTTCTTTACTCTCCGCGCCAACCAATGGTGGCGCTTCGCTCGATTTTTGGGGCAAAATAACATATTTTGGGTAAAAGTAGCTCTTAACTCTCTGATCACTTTGCAGCTTGCGAACATATTTTGAAGTGAGCATTTTATTGCAAACGACAAAAGAAGAAAGCCACTGGCTAGATTCTTCGTATAAGACTGGAAAATGCTATTTCCGGCCATATAAGGGGTCTAATTTTTCCAAATTTTCTCTACGCTCCGCGCCAACCAATGGTGGCGCTCCGCTTAGATAATCATTATGCCAAAATAACATTTTGTGGCCAAGAAAAAACCACCAATACCCGTCCGATCAATGCTTTTTATTTTGACTCCTAAAAGTGTGCAAATTAAATGCAAGTTTTTCTTCATAAGGTAGCATAAATGGCATAAAAAGAAATGCATGTCAAGGCACAAAAGTTTCAGTTTTATCCTCATGAACCACCACGATTCAACTTTTAACACTGTTCCTGTCAAAGTCGAAAATCTTGCACCATTTTGCATGTAGGCTCCTTGAAAACGTCCAAAAATTTCCGGACACCCCTCCCCATGACCATACTGCATGCCCTTCCCCCTCCAGAGAAATCCTGCGTACGCCACTGCGTTAGTACATACAAATAAACCAGATATTGTTTACCAAAATAATATACTTTGTTATTTACGATTGCTCTATGTTATAAAATGCAGGTAATATTACAAAATGACATGGTACTGTTGTTATACTTGTAAGTTTGCATATTTTATATGAAATACATACACATTGACCGGGAAAAGTTTTGGGGAAATTTCATACCTTTGCCCCCCTGGAAAAAATCCTAGCTACGCCACTGAGTGACTTCAATACACAAACCTGTGCTAAGAGTATTTGTTAGAACGTGTGTACAAGTTACGCCCTTACACATTCTCCCTGCCGGCCAGCAGTTGATCACTGTGACAAAATGGTTGATCAGACAATAATGAGCGAAAAGTACTCCGCAGATATTTTCCGTCTTAATGCATTGAAATCAGTATGTGTAGGTAGACTACCACTTTATCAAACACATAGACATAAACAATGAGCGTAGCTCTTCTCTAACGCAAGGAAGCCCATATGCCAATTCCAGGCAGTGGCGTAGCCACGGGGGCTACGCCACTGCGTAGCCCCCCGTGCGGGGGATTTTCTTCAGCCCGCCCCCCCCCCCCCAATTTCTTTTTGCCTCCTGATAAAGTAATTGAAAAAAAATAAAATGTTTGAACGGAAATACAGTTTGAAATATTTCCTTCAAAAACAGTAAATAAATAAAATGTGTAACAATTAAGAAAACATGCATGAATGTGTGTGTAAAACACATTTTATGTGCACGTATGAAATCAAGTAATAACTTCAAAATTATTACTTTCACTAAATTAGACACCTTATATAACCTTCACTCTCGTTTATTGCATTACACTTCGAAAATGAAACGAACGTTTCGACGGCAAACTCGAATTTGACTTTGTTAGGTTAAGATCCTTTCTGCCTTTCGGATGGCTGGTTGATTTACTGGAAAACAAGGCAATCATACACTGGAGACCATTCTTATACTTTATCATACACAAAATATGCCTTAAAGGCCCTGTTCTCTCTCACCCCAAGCAGTACCAATTCTCTTCTAACTAAAGCTCCTCCCACAAATGTCTGAAATTCATCCTCATCCAGAGACAATCTAAGTTGATTGCTTCGAGTCGAGTATAGAAAAGCTCAATGTTTATAAACAAAACACTCTCAGTACAGTTCATGCTGTGTAATAAAAGCTTTGTCACTCTGCATTGTTTGAATTAGCTGTCAATCAAGGAGCTGAGCCAAAGGAGAATTTCAGTACACCCCTACCAAAATCGTGGTTTGGGGTGAGAGGATTGTCCCTTTAAGGGTAAGGTACTGCCTTCGAATAATTGTTCCCATCCATCCCTAACAAGTAGGTCTATGTTGTGCTTCACTCCTTCCCATGACAAATGCCACTGTAGAACGATTTTTTTTTTCGACAAGTCCTCTCTTTACTAGTTGGCACTGGCGTCCCGGCGGATTTGTAAAATGTCCAAAAGGTCCGCATTTCATGTGTTTCCCACATGATCCATTCTTCTGCTTTGTGCTTTAAATATTTTGAGATATTTACTCATTGTATTTTAATTTTGACTACGTAATGTACCGATGACTGAACAAATACTGCACCATTCTGCATCTAAACACCACTGAAAACCGGAAAACTTGGTAGTATGTATGTCACTTGTAAAATCTCTACAAAGACTAAAAATGAATACTTTGAAAATTTCCATGCTCCCCAAATAGGAAAATCCTTAAACGCAGGCCTATAATCAGTTCAAAGTTTTGCCAAACATAGCACCATTTTTAAATATTAAATTCCCAGATTTATCAAAGATTATTGTTAAAGATAGAAAAGATAGAAAAGGAATATAGAAATGGAAAGATATTGTTATGAAATGGGTTCACAAAATTATGAATGAACAAAGGGGATACAATGTGACATAATTTCTATGGAAACCTGAAAAGTTCGTGGTCCGCAATTGCTATCGACTTGGTACAGACCTTTAACTGGTTGTTTTTGGACATGGTACGGTGGTTCTACGGTGAGTTTTGTGTGGATAAGTTAACTTTATATGGGGTAAATTACAATGAGGAATATGTTAATGGCTGAACAAAGTATTTTTTATAGGAGTGGCAGAGAGTATTAATGATTTATTTGAAAGCCTTATAGCTACACTGTGGGAAAAAATCTAGGATAAAGTGAGGGCGCCCTCTAATGAGACAAAGGTTCCCCCCCCCCCCCTTCATTTTGACATTTTGAAATTCTTACTAGATTTTTTGATCAGTCAACGGTCCTGCGGTAAGAGGGGAAATTCCATCGTGGTCCTTTGACTACCGTCACCAATCGGTAATATGTCTACGATTATTCATTGAATAGAACTTAGGCATATGATGTCACAGCAAAAAGTGCGCTTTCCTTTGGGGCAAAACAAATCAACACCGACAAATGCAGACAGCTGATTTGTTAAACAGTCAGATACGCGCATTGTCTGGCAAATTCTTATGCCCTTTGGCTGTACTCACCAATGTGTAATATGTCTCCGGTTTTTCGTTGCATCGAGGTTATGCACGTGACGTCTTCGCGTTTCAATGTGCAGTGGAATGCTGTATGGAACCGATCATGCTCAATCGTTGTGTTACCGAAACGCGCTGACAACAGTACCTTAGGGAAAAAAATGTTGTTAAATGAACGCCGGACGCCTGGATGAAAAAATAAAGAGACGCGCAACGCAGTGTTGTGGGTGCATAACCTCTTCTGGAATCTGAAACACTTTGCTAGTAGTTACGGACTTAACAAATATGACACATGGCAAATAATGTCTACTGAAGTAAATGAGGTATTTTTCTGTTTTACAGTTAACGGATCCGTCCAGTTTATTCTAAGGCTGAAAAGATCAACTACAACCTTCACGTCATGGAGAAATTCGACAGAAATAAACCAGTAGATGAACTGAAACAACCAACTCGTATATTCCTCTGGTGCTGGCCAAGAACCATATCAACCGCCTTGGAAAAATGTATGAGTTTCGTTGACGGAATGCAGACATGGCATGAACCTTACACTGTTGCATACGGCACTAGTGTAATGACGGATCTGGCCATGGCTTCGGAACAAAATGCTATTTCCCATACAGTTCTTCGGTATTTTGAAATGATGGATAAAATTGACGAAAATTGTCAGTTCGTCGGTGGCAACTTGATGTCAACCCCACTTTTCACGTAAGGGAAATATGAAATGTTTATTATGTTTTGAACAAAATGGTTTCATGTCGTCTTTGGTGATAAAAGCCTTGAAGAGATTCATGGGATGCACTACTGGAATAACCTTTATTCAGACAAGGCATGTGTCAAGTAGTGCCAGGCATATTCTGTACTTTAAAAATATTTCTTAAATATATACAGGTATTTCTTAAATACATACCGATAGATATAGATTGCTAATTGAAAAAGCTAACTCCAAATTTGGAAATGTGGAAGCAGTGGGCAGCAGGGAAAATCCTCTCTTGTGTCCGTGCGTTATCCTGGGTAAACTTATGATAATGGATAAGCCCATTCATTTCAGGCTGCACCACTCTACCCGGCACTGAGCCGCTTTAGTGTGGTTATTTACAGTGGCGGCACCAGGATTTGAAAAGTGTGTGTGTGTGTGTGGGGGGGGGGGCAAATGGAGGGCAAAAGAAAATGTTGGGGGGGGGGCAAAAAATTTTCGCGCGAAGCGCGAGACTTATCGGGTGGGGTCCAGGGGCCCGCCTTAGGGCCCCTGGTGGGGTCCAGGAGGCGAAACCCCCGGAAGCTCTGAGGTTTTAGCAAATCTCTTGGAAAAAATTAAGTCTCAGGATAGGTGTATTTTGGAAGTTTATGTACCGGTATGTGGCTTGCACAGTTTTACAGAGAGCCCTCAGGTTGGTTTTACTTTGAAAAGTTTGGGAATGATTCAAACAGGGAGGAAAATTATTTGTGAATTATTTTGCCTTGAAAACTCCTGAAAGGACACTATACTTCAGGAGCTGAGTGGGGGGGGGGGCAACTGGGAGAAAGGGCTCTGACTGGGGGTATTTCCCCCCATGTTCCCCCCCCCCTTGGTGCCGCCCCTGGTTATTTATAGGGAACTCTTCTGTGCAAAATATTGTTGTGTACAAATGCAAAAGGTTAAGCAATTTTGGACCTGTACATTAGCCCAGGGTGATGAACGCACGGGGTTAAAACTATGGCTGAATGCCCTCGAGCTGCTCCATTGTGTATCGCTTGCAACCGTGCGGTATCCTGTCCTAATTCACGGTGTCCGTTGTCTAAACTTAAATAAACATTGTATGAAAAACATGTTACATTCGGAAACTGAAACCGATGTTCAACCAGGGAGGTGTTATTAGGATGCCGCAACTTCAAGCTTTATGGCCGCCTACAGTTTTGAGTACTGAAATAGCATTGTGCTCATGAAATTTTTCGTACCCAGGGGCCGGCAACGTTTGAGAGCAAAGTCCTTGCCAAGGGTCTTTGCTAAAAAATTTAAAATATTGCAGCGCCCCCAAGAAAATTGCTATTACCTTCAAGCCTGGTCTCTAAGACTTTATATTATTTTGAAAAAGGTTAATATTCTTAACAGGGGGACCAAAAGTTGTTCTTTATTAGTGAAATATTTAAGACACTTTTTGACTGGGGAGGCTAAAGCATGTCAGCCGCACTCTTCATATCTACGAAAAATTGTAAAGACATACTTATGTGTATGCGGTTATTAAAACCGCAGTGGCGTAGCTACTGGAGGGCAGGGGGCAGGGGGGAACTTGCCCCCCCCCCCCGGAAAATAGTTTGGGGAAATTTGATGAATTTTCTTAATCTAACAAAAATTTCTCAAAATTTTTGTTAGAAAAAAAATGCGGAGACATTTCTCATACGTAATTCGTATTTTCATGCAAAAAATTAAACCAGATTTGAAATTTCGTCAGTGTCACATGAACCGGCCCTACTCGCGTTCCACAGAAATGTCCTCGCCACGTAGCAGATTGAATGTTCTGTTGTATACGCGCGGTTTTTATGATCAGTTCATTTCAGTGCACATGAAGCTGTTATTGTGGAATTTAACAACAGCTGATACAGTACAACTAACACTGAAAGGCTGTAAAAGCGAACTTATCCCCTTGCACATTCTCTGCGTTGTACACTTTGGGAATTCAGTAAAAGGATTTGAAAACTGACAAGTCACTAACGTAGACCCCCCCCCCCCCGAGTTTATTATATTGTCCTGCAAGCTAGTAGTAGCTTGACCGATTTTACTCTGTGTACATAACGATGGATGGGGCTGAAACAATCCATGACCAACGATTAACTTAAAGTTAGTCTAGAAATTAGAATGAACGGGATTCATTGGCATACTTAGATTTTGTTACTTAGCCTAATCCTTGGAGGCTTACAGGCTAGTCCGGGAAAAAAGCTTTCTGCTCACTTGGGGTGTAACAATAAACGGGTCCATGAGTACCTTGTAGCCTTCTTCACTTGATAGACTGCTGTTCTAACAGGATATCCTGTGTGATCGAGCCACTATTAGGCCTCCTTTTGGTGGCGTACGAAGGGGGACCATTGGACCATGCCCCCCTCACAGATGCCATTTTTCTTTGTTCTTAAAAATAAGTAGTTAAACTTTAGTAACACAGATTTTACTTCAAAAGATAGCATATGTGGCACCAGGTTGTATATAAGGACACTCAATATTTCAAAAATTTTCAAAGGAGAAGGATTGTCTCTGCAAGTACGTCCCTCAGTGATGCCAGTTTTTTTAATTCCTACAAATGGGCAAATTCTGTCAAATTCCAATTTTTACTTTAAAAGGGTAGACTCTGTTTTCCACTGGTGGCATCGATAAAAATAAAGACTACATGTTTAGATTCTCTTTAAAAGCATGAATACGCTATTTTCAACCATCTGAGGGGTTTGATCTTGCGGAATTATTTTTACACTCCGCGCCAAACAATGGTGGCGTTTCGCTCAGTCTTTTGGGCAAAATTACATTTTGGGTCAGATTACCCCTTAACTCTCTGATCACTTTGCAGTTTGCGAACATATTTTGAAGGAAGGATTTTATTTGCAAACGACAAAAGAAGGTAGTGACTGGGTAGATTCTACGTATAAGTCTGGAAAATGCCATTTCCGGCCATCTGAGGGATCTGATTTTTCGAAATTTTCTCAGAGCTCTGCGCCAACAATGGTGGCGCTCTGCTTAGATAATCTTTATGACAAAGTAACGTTTTGCGACCAAGAAATACCAAAAATTCTATATCGAACAATATTCTTTTATTTTGACTTCTAAAAGTGTGCAAATTTAATGTCAAGTTTTACTTCGTAAGGTAGCATAAATAGGATAAGAATGCATGTAAAGACACAAAAGTTTCAGTTTTTATCCGCATAAACCACAACGATTCAACTTTTTACACTGTTCCCATCAAAGCCGAAAATCTTGCACCATTTTGCATCTAGGCTGCTTGAAAACGTCAAAAAATTTTCGGACATCCCTCCCCATAGATCATACTGCATGCCTCCCCCCCCCCCCTTCAGAGAAATCCTGGGTACGCCACTGCGTTAGGTCCTTACAAATAAACCAGATATTGTTGACCAAAATAATATACTAAGAGCTGTTAATTCCAATTGCTCTATGTTATACTTTAAGATTAAATAAGCAGGTAATTCTACATAATGACATGGTAATGTTGTTATACTTGTAAATTAGCATTTTTATATGAAATACATACACATTGACTGGGAAAAATTTGGGGGAAATTTCATACCTTTGCCCCCCCCCCCCCGGAAAAAATCCTAGCTACGCCACTGTAAAACCGATTATAAAAACGTCCATTTTATTCCCCATCCAGGAGTGCAATGCAGCAACAAGGGAAAAAGTTCCCTATCTTTTATGAAACGGCGGCAGGAGCACGAGTTCCTACTGAAACTTAAAATGTACATGTATAGGCTTACATGCTATATAAAGGCCAATACGAACGTCCTATATTTTTTAAATTGCCCACCGGTACGTGTTGTTCCCTCCCCATCTCTTTGCATTGCTGATTGCCCCTTCACCCTTTCAATTTCATACCGACTGCCATGGTGAAAATGTTTTATCTTATCAACAGTTATCAATTTGTAAAGGACAAATTAGAAGAATACGAGCCCGGAAAGAAATATATTTTCATTAAAGATATGGCACCTGCAATAGCCGGACACTACGATGATTTACCTGATGTAAGTATCGTTGATTCATATATTGACGAAGAGGTTGACGAAAAAAAGGCAAAAAGAAACGCTCAGTTTTTAGCTTAACACTCTCAAGTGGTTATATCCTGCGTACATTAATAAACAATCCGATCAGATTAATAGCCGATCAGGTTCAGGTCTGTAGACCCCTGATTTGCAACATTAGGTAGTAGTACCCCATGGGGGTACATGACAACGTTACACCTAGGGACACAACGGTATACCTGGGGAGCCCTTTAGACAATTCTAAAAAGGAACTAGTCTTATATAAATGAATGCTATATAACAATCAAATATTATGACAGGAAACCGTTGGAAAGGTAATAATGGGATAATGGTGAAATGTGTCCAGAATTTTCTTGCCAATGTTGGTGGTGACACTGCCACTAAGGGAGGTTGAACCAGGTTTTGCTCCTGTTACGTCTTCGTTTCAAGCCCCCTTAAAATGACTGGTGTTAGGTGATTGGGTTTTGTACTTGGTTGTACCTAAAGCCACTTTTTGTAGTGCTTCTTGGTATACGGTATACGGTATACGGGCGATGATGTGTTGAATGTGTTTTCGTCGGAAGAGATGTTGGATAGTCTCCTGTTGATGTTTTCTGGAATGTTCTTTATGATCGATGAGGGGGGGGGGGTGGTTGCTCTGTTTGTTCACATAGAAAGGGGTGTTGTTGGGTTTCATGGCTGGCTTGTATGTGCTTTTGCTGAAGTCGAGGGTTAGGTCTAAAAAGTTCACTATTTTTTTTTTGTTTGCTTCGATTTCTATTCTTAGCTTGTTTTTTGAGAATATCTTGCATATTTGTTTCTTTATGTCTTCTGTTTGCCTTGGTGTGGCTTTTCAAACAGCCAAACCGTCGTCTCTGTATAGCCGACATTCATGTTAATGTGCTGAGGTTGTGATAGAAGGTACAACCCTATTAGTTCACAAGTTTTAGCACCGTCGAAACTACCCATGATGACATCGAATAAGGGATTATGTACACATGCACCATGATAGTAGTTTAGAGATACCCCGGACACCCCCCCAGGGGGCCGATAGGCCCCCAAAGAAGGAGCCTAAAATGGGGCCGATGCTCTTTCGGTGATGGGAGCCTATGTGGGCTACCCGAAAAGGAGGGCGCTATTTGGAAATCAATAATTGCGCAATAATACGATTGTATTGCATGAGAATATATGGAATTTCAGGTTTTTTTTTTTTTTTTTTTTTTTTACTTTTCTTTTATTGTTTACTAAAGCGAACAGGTCGTACCATGTTGTTATATCGTCATCTTTTCGTATAGGACTATATTTAAAAAGGTTTGATCGGCTGTATTCGGCATTGCCTATATAGGCTAGTCACATTGGGTGAAATTGTACTAAAATCGCACGAGAACTTGAAGAAATTTTGTAAATGACCAGTTAAACCCTCACCCGTCCCCTTTCATGAAAACCCTTGTCCGTGTGGGAAATGAAATTGATGAGAGGTTCGAAACTTCCGCTAAATGATATAGCAAAGCATGTTACGTATTTGTCAGAAAATGAGCGCAACGATATCCCGAACAAGGAGAGGATAAACATACGATTGAAAAACTCGCACAGTTCTGCCGGGGAATACGTTGAAGACCGTTGCACTCAGTGGATCGAACAACGGGGAGGTTGGGGTATAAGATCATAAGCGTGGTTTATGAGGGTGAAAAATCTAACCGGTGTTTGATCGACCCATGCATTTCTGGTTTTATCAGGATAACTTTGTGAAACATTTACGAAAAAATCACAACAGCAGAGTAACTGCGATCAAGATGATGGTGATAGCTGCTTGGTGATCCTGACTCACTACAATGGATGCCCTTGCTTGAAAGACGAACAAGCACAGGTGAGGATGTATGGCATAAGAAGACCAATAAAAATAAAAACAAGGACTTACTGTGCATGAGATGTTTAAAAGAAAAATGAAAGCATATCCCGACAAGAAAACCAGCAGGCTAGTTAATAAGGATACACACACAAACAGGTGAAATATACACAAAAGATTTACAGAGTTGACTACATGTTACCTAGCTACACCCCATTAACTAACACGTAAAATGGAACACATCATCATGAAGTCGTGGAATCTAGATTGTTGACCAAATTGCAAACAATGCATCTGAAAGAATAATTCAAACCTTATAATATGGTAGGCAAAATCGTCCGATAAAGTCCTTCTGACAGGAAAATAAACGACTTTGGTTGAGAAGAGCTACATCATCTAAAGGAAAACAAATTGCTGGTATGGGGAGCAAACGTGGTTGATAAGGCCCTTACTGGACAGGAATAAGCAACTTTGGTTGAAAAGAGCCAAGATATCGTGTAAGAAGTGCGTCCCTCGAAGGAAAACAGAATGGCAGTACAGAAGCAAAAGTAGTCGATAAGGTCTTAGGACAGGAAAAATACGCGGCTGTGGGTTAAAACAACTTAGATAGTAGCTGCGCATCCTCTAAAAGGAAAACTAAGCGCTGATATGAAGAACCAAAGCTCGATTCCCTACTGGGCAGGAAATAAGCGCATTTTGAGAAAAGACAAAGATATCATTAATGAGCGGCTACCCCACAATGTACGAGCATTCTGATTTGATTCTGACAGAAACCCACTGTACACGTATTGTCAATAAAATTTTACTAGGTCTCTGTCCACGGTGAGGAGTTCACAGTGTTGTACCCCATTTGGCGGTGTCACCAACGCAGTTTGTGAGCGTGAAGAGAAGGCCAGGGTCGAATCACGTGTACGTGAGCGTCGTGTCATAAGGACGGGTTTGCTCACTTCTGATGAGTCACTCAATCGATAAACACAAAGAAACAGTGAAATTTCCTCGAGTGGCCTGTAGAGGGTGCAACGCATCATCTCACCCTCATATTCGACGAGGTAAATGGGTGTATTGCTTGAGGGCGCATTTGTATCCATGAAATTATGGGTTCCTTAGACTGAGTCATTACAGCACGGAGAGAAATGAATTGTCTACTGCTTGTTTAGCAGAGGACATGTTGAGTGGAAATTGAAGTACAGTTTTGGGTTTGGGGACACACCATTTCTCTTTCATTTAAGGTCGGCTTTGAAACTTCTCAGCCAAAGGTGTGTTTGTTCTGGCTGTAAGAATTGAATACGGTACAGTTACTCATCTCAAGAAACAGTTTACACTTATTTAGGCCTTTTGCTGTATACGTGACGACTGGAATATAACTTTAGAAAATTGACAGATATAGATAAACATTGAGAGGCTCTCAGTGTGCTCATAGTTGCTGCACTTGCTCTAACACTGCTCAGTATGCACCAAGTCATGCTCGTCAGCTGTACTGGCAAGTTGCAGCTCGTGAGTGCACCCCTGTTGCCATCTCCGCTAGAGCTACGATCATGTTGAGGAGGCAATGCTCATATTGCTCTTAAACGTGCTCCAAGAGCGCAAGGCAATGTCTGTCGATATACTTCACAGACGGTTGAACCAATCCAATTGGTTTGTCATATGACATCATCAACATGTCCAGACGCACTCAGTGTTCTGACCGGTGACGGGTACGATGTTGCAAGAGCCATTGTAATCGTAATATTGGAAAAGTGAACTATGACACTACGAACTAAATAACGACACAAAATTCGTTTGCATATATTTTTCGATTTTGCTTGGTTTATTTAACTTTCAGAACGTCAACTTTTATAATTATCATTCATAATCTTCAAAAATTTCCAGCGACCATTTATTCTAGCTGTATTAAAATATGGATGTAGAATCACATCCTCTGTAAGGTGCGTTTAAAATGTTCAATCGCTTTGTTTATTTCGGTCAGTGCCAATGTTTCCGTGGTGCCCCGCAGGATCATAACTGTAGCCACGGCCTCATCTTCTTCAACGTCACTATCGGTCTTTCATCGGATTCTCTTCGCTGACTTCTTCAGGGTCACTGTCGGTGTTATCCGTGTCGTCTCTGCCACTTCAGTATCTCCATCCATGGGGTCAGAGGCACTCGTTAGTGTCACTCTCGGAGTGACCCGCGTGGTAACTCTGGAACTCCTAGTGTCGCTAGCTTGTTTACCATCGCCATCACGAGCAAAAGAGTTCTTGTCTGCTCTGTATGGCGGTCATGGACCCTCTCTTACATGGCGACGGAGATTAAAGCTCGGGTAAACGTGGACGGGCAAACAGACAGCGATGCGACATCCTGAAAGGGGTTACGTAGTTTGCCGTGGTTTGTTTTAAAGTGAGAAACTAGCGGTCATGGAGCCAAATATCATTTTATCCCGGAGAGGAGCATGCAGTGGAGCACATGTTCTGCGTGGGGCATGCTGAGCAAAATATGGGACCAATTATTCTAGGCTGTATTAAAATATGGATGTAGAATCACATCCTCTGTAAGGTGCGTTTTAAAATGTTTCCAATATATATTAGCAGAATTTTTCCTTAAAGTGGCTCATTGAGTTGATATCAATAACTTAATGAGAGTATCAAAGGGTCACTATCACACAACAATGCTTACAGCTAGCATAGCAAGTCAAGTTCAAGCCCAAAAGTCACAGAAAACGCTAAAATTTTGAATTTTCTTGTGTCCTAGCTTGTAACTGTTTTGTACATAATTTGAAAAAGTGTCTTGTCACAAATTTTTGAAAACCGACTTGAACTGTAAAACACTCACTCGTAAAAACAGTTATCTGTATGTAGGGTATGGGGATTGTCTAAGATAGACCATTTGTCATTGGTATGTGAAAAAAACTCGATAGTTTTGGAAAAATTTGTTGAATTTCATGGATCAACTCAATGTCCCACTTTAAGGACGACAGAATTCGCCCGGTATACTCTTTGTGATAATAAGGCTTAATTATAAAAATAGCTATTCGTATAAATTCTGCTAATATATATTGGAAACATTTTAAAACGCACCTTACAGAGGATGTGATTCTACATCCATATTTTAATACAGCCTAGAATAATTGGTCCCATATTTTGCTCAGCATGCCCCACGCGCAGGAGCATGTGCTCCACTGCGATGCTCCTCTCCGGGATAAAATGATATTTAACTTGCTCCATGACCCGCTAGTTTCTCACTTTAAAACAAACCACGGCAAACTACGTAACCCCTTTCAGGATGTCGCATCGCTGTCCTGTTTGCCCGTCCACGTTTACCCGAAGCTTTAATCTCCGTCGCCATGTAAGAGAGGGTCCATGACCGCCATACAAGAAACCCAGACAAGAACTCTTTTGCTCGTGATGGCGATGGTAAACAAGCTAGCGACACTAGGAGTTCCAAGGAGAGTTACCACGCGGGTCACTCCGAGAGTGACACTAACGAGAGTGCCTCTGACCCCATGGATGGAGATACTGAGAGTGGCAGAGACGACACGGATAACACCGACAGTGACCCTGAAGAAGTCAACAGCAGCGAAGAGGAATCCGATGAGAAAGAGACCGATAGTGACGTTGAAGAAGATGAGGGCCGTGGCTACAGTGGCTATGATCCTGCAGGGGCACCACGGAAACATTGGCAGCACTGACCGAAATAAACAAAGCGATTGGACACATTTTAAAACGCACCTTACAGAGGATGTGATTCTACATCCATATTTTAATACAGCCTAGAATAAATGGTCGCTGGAAATTTTTGGTGGAGGATTATGAATGATAATTATAAAAGTTGACGTTCTGAAAGTTAAATAAACCAAGCAAAATCGAAAAAATATATGCAAACGAATTTTTGTGTCGTTATTTAGTTCATGGTGTCATAGTTCACTTTTCCAATATTACGATTACAATAAAGAGAAACTCTTGCAACATCGTACCCGTCACCGGTCCGGGAACACTGAGTGCGTCTGGACATGTTGATGATGTCATATGACAAACCAATTGGATTGGTTCAACCGTCTGTGAAGTATATCGACAGACATTGCCTTGCGCTCTTGGAGCACGTTTAAGAGCAATATGAGCATTGCCTCTATCAACATGATCGTAGCTCCTAGCGGAGATGGCAACAGGGGTGCACTCACGAGCAGTACAGAGCCTTGCCAGTGCAGCTGACGAGCATGACTTGGTGCATACTGAGCAGTTAGAGCAAGTGCAGCACGACTATGAGCACACTGAGAGCCTCTCAATGTTTATCGTATATCTGTCAATTTTCTAAAAGTTATATTCCAGTCGTCACGTATACAGCAAAACCTAAATAAGTGTAAACTGTTTTTTCTTGAGATGAGTAACTGTACCGTATTCAATTCTTACAGCCAGAACAAACTTACACCTTTTGGCTGAGAAGTTTCAAAGCCGACCTTAAATGAAAGAGAAATGGTGTGCAATCCCCCAAACCCAAAGCATTACTTCAATTTCCACTCAACATGTCCTCTGCTAAACAAGCAGTAGGCTAATTCATTTCTCTCCGTGCTGTAATGACTCGAGTCTAAGCGAACCCATGAGGGAAGAATTTCATGGATACAAATGCGCCCTCAGAAGCAATACACCCATTTACCTCGTCGAATATGAGGGCTTTGAGAGATGGTTTTTAATGCGTTGCACCCTCTACAGGCCACTCGGGAAATTTCACTGTTTCTTTGTGTTTTATCGATTGAGAGTGACTCATCAGAAGTGAGCAAAACCCGTCCTTATGACACGACGCTCACGTACACGTGAGTTATTCGGCCAACTTCCCTGGCCCCTTCTCTTCACACTCACAAACTGCGTTGGTGACACCGCCAAGAATGGGGTACAACACTGTGAACCCTTCCTCCTCACCGTGGACAGAGACCTAAGTAAAATTTTATTGACAATACGTGTACAGTAAGGTTTTCTGTCAGAATCTGAATCAGAATGCTCGTACATTGTGGGGTAGCCGCTCATTAATGATATCTTTGTCTTTTCTCAAAATGCGCTTATTTTTCCTGCCCAGTAGGGTTTTATCGAGAGCTTTTTTGGTTCTTCATATCAGCGCTTAGTTTTCCTTTTAGAGGATGCACAGCTTTTACTATATCTAAGTTGTTTTTTTTTAACCCACAGCCGCGTATTTTTCCTGTCCTAAGACCTTATCGACTACTTTTTGCTTCCTGTACTGCCATTCTGTTTTCCTTCGGGGACGCACTTCTTACACGATATCTTGGCTCTTTTCAACCAAAGTTGCTTATTTTTCCTGTCCAGTAGGGCCTTATCAACCACGTTTGCTCCCCATACCAGCAATTTGTTTTCCTTTTAGATGATGCTTGGCTCTTCTCAACCAAAGTCGTTTATTTTTCCTGTCCAGAAGGACTTTATCGGACGAGTTTTTGCGCTTGAACCATATTATAAGAGTTTGAATTATTCTTTCAAAGATGCATTGTTTGCAATTTGGTCAACAATCTAGATTCCACGACTTCATGATGATGTGTTCCATTTTACGTGTTAGTTAATGGGGTGTAGCTAGGTAACATGTAGTCAACTCTGTAAATCTTTGGAAACGTAGCAATTTTGTGTATATTTCACCTGTTTGTGTGTGTATCCTTGTGGAACTAGCCTGCTGGTTTTTCTTGTCGGGATATGCTTCATTTTTCTTTTAAACATCTCATGCACAGTAAGTCCTTGTTTTTTATTTTTATTGGGTCTTCTTATACCATACATCCTCACCTGTGCTTGTTCGTCTTTCAAAGCAAGGGCATCCATTTGTAAGTAAGAGTCAGGATCACCAAGCTTAGCTATCACCATCATCTTGATCGCAGTTACTCTGCTGTTGTGTGATTTTTTCGTAAATGTTTCACAAAAGTTATCCTGATAAAACCAAAGAATACATGGGTCGATCAAAACACCGGTTAGATTTTTTCACCCCTCATAAACCACACTTATGATCTTATACTTACCCAACCTCCCCGTTGTTCGATCCACTGAGTGCAACGGTCTTCAACGTATTCCCCAGCAGACTGTGCGAGTTTTTCAATCGTATGTTTATCCTCTCCTTGTTCGGGATATCGTTGCGCTCATTTTCTGACAAATACGTAACATGCTTTGCTATATCATTTAGCGAAGTTTCGAACCTCTCATCAATTTCATTTCCCACACGGTTAAGGGTTTTCATGAAAGGGGACGGGTGAGGGTTTAACTGGTCATTTACAAAATTTCTTCCAAGTTCTCGTGCGATTTTTAGTACCAATTTCACCCAATGTGACTAGCCTATATAGACTAATGCCGAATACAGCCGATCAAACCTTTTTAAATATAGTCCTATACGAAAAGATGACGATATAACAACATGGTACGACCTGTTCGCTTTAGTAAACAATAAAAAGAAAAAGTAAAAAAAAAAAAAAAAAAAAACTGAAATTCATATATTCTCATGCAATACAATCGTATTATTGCGCAATTATTGATTTCCAAATAGCGCCCTCCTTTTCGGGTAGCCCACATAGGCTCCCATCACCGAAAGAGCATCGGCCCCATTTTAGGCTCCTTCTTTGGGGGCCTATCGGCCCCCTGGGGGGGGGGTGTCCGGGGTATCTCTACACTACTCATGATGTTTCAACGTTGAACAGCATATTTTTCTTTGTGTGGAATATAATGTGCCTTTCGAATGCTGGTATGTCTCTGTAGTTTGATGCAAAGTCTAAAGCCTCGTTGAGGAGGTCGGCAGTAATTAAAGGGTAAAACTCACAGATGTCAAAAGCAATAAACTATTGTTGGTGTTTGTCGTGTATTTCATGTGACCAGTGTATGACTTCACTTGTGTTTTTCCATTGGTCGTAACCTGTAGATTGTTTGATTTTTGAGTTTATTCTTTCTAATATTTGTTTGCTAATCTTCTTTAGTTCTGATTTTGATGGGTTGATGAGTCTGCATGTGGGTTTGCTGCTTAAGTTCGGTTTGTGGTTTTCTAATGTAATAAATGCATCAAGTACTGTTGAATAGAAATTTCTGAATTTTTGTCGGGTAACAAAATTCCACACAGATGTAAGGCTAGAAACCCTACACTACACTGTAATCAATCAAAACGTTATAGACATTTATCACGGATCATTACTACTATTAAGTTTTAAGTTTACACTGTAAAAAATGTCTGTACATTTACAGAAAATAAAATAAAGAAAATGAATGTCGCTTTAAGTATCTGACTGATATATTCTACTAAGGGCTAAAACAAAATTTCACAAAATGCATTTAAGTGTAAAGTTTCCTGTCAGTCAAAGAACAAACCAGTCAGACCTCTAGAAATGCAGTTAACTGTTTGGAAACACTTGTAATATGATACCGATTATTTTGTGATCATTTTGAAATGTTGAAGGAAATATGTTTGCATGAGACATGCTTCTCATTAGCCTTATTACTCACGTATCACTGCTTACTGAGTTACCGAAAAGTAAGAGAGCAGTTTTGCGGACAGAGGTTACACGACATCATAAATACAAAATAGTAAAAAGTGCCTGCATGGTCACAAATTCGTGATAAATAATTATAGCCATTACGTCACCATTTTCATTTCATTTGGCTGACGATAGTCCTAATTCTTAAAGTAATCACTAAACCCTAACAAGGAATACAATCGATAAAATACAGTGGAAACAACCAATGAACAAAGAACACAATCGATACAATACAGTGGTAACAGCCAATCAAGCAACCCTTGAAACAGTGCGTGTCAAACGAAATCTCTGCTTAATAATGTACCCATCAAGTTGTCATAAATTTTAAAAATTAACTCAAAAATCCCCATTAACCCCAGTTTATTCTTTGTCGTTTTGGTAAACAGGTCCCGACTAGACACACTTTTCTTATACGTCATCCGTACCGTTTTCTGACGTCGCAACGTCGTTTGTTACTACGCTTGGGCGAATACAAGGGGGATCCCAGGGACTTCGACATGCTTTCAGAGTCTCCCATTGCTTCTCAGAATTACTTTAAGGAAGACTGGATGTATCAGCTATGGAAACACGTTCAGGAAACCGGGAAGGATCCTAATCCTGTAGTTATCGATGCCGAAGACCTCATGAATAACCCGGATGTAATCCTACCAGAGTACATGACAGCTCTGGGAATTCCCTACCACAAAAGGTATCTCACGTGGGAAGAAAGTGAGGACTCAATAAAACATTGGAAGGGGGCATTGGAGCACATGCTTATCGGTAAGGAGGTCGGCTTATTTGATCGAGCATTTAAAAGCTCTCGGTTCCTTCCAAGTTTGCATCCGACACCCTTAAAAGAAGATCTAACTCCGGATATTCTAAAGGTCTCTGACGTCATTTTACCGGGATACGAAACCATGTTCTGCCACCGAATTCGACCGGTAAAACTTCAAGCACGTTTATGATGGGCTTAGTTTAGTTCGAGAGATAGCAGGGATGGAACCTTTGAAATGAAAATGAAATTAACATGGTACATTACGTAATATTTGTGATGTCATTGCTGCATTACTCAAATAAAAGTCTTTGTATTTCTTAGTTTTTTTTTTCTGAAAGTTAATTAACCTTGTACCAATGTGTGATAGCACTCTTACTCTTATGGCGTGATGTTATTTATTAAGCCCTCACTGTACAACATGCTATGCAAGTAAACAGGAAGTCTCTAAGGTCATACAAACATTTTTAATGTTAAAGAAAAACAGAGGAAGTAATGTCAGTTGTACAGCAAGTAAGTCACGCAAATGAATGCGCAATGGACTAATTTGTTTTGAATGAATAAATTTCAACATTTTATATCTCGGGTCAAGAATGTGCTATGATGATGAGAGTTGGACTGTTAAAAATGCATTTTCATGCTGTTTAATATGTATTTTTGGGTGGGTTGAATCGAGGTACGCTTTAAGACCTAAATCATGACTATATAGGGTGTTTCCATTGACGTCACAAGTCCCACCCATTTGCTGCGCAAAAACTGGTGTAGCACGTACAACTAGCAGAGAAGCAGCTGATGAGTGACGTGATAACTGTTGTTTTTGCCCAGTAGTGAACATGGCTACCTAATTATGACATCACTTGAAATCACTCTATAGAAACAGTTTCCTTACTTCACCAAATTAAAAAATATTACCATAAATGTGTGCGGAGAGACCTTTAGAATTGAAGAATGGCGGTTAAAAAATTTTATTATGTTTTTTGAAACTTAAGGGTTTGAACTGCAAGACTATGCAACATTCCAATCGTACGAAATGCTGCATTTAAATTATCTTGAAAACATAGTTGTGCGACCTTGCATTTTTTAATGTGACTGGTCATCCGAAAATTTAACTTTTTAATTCGATGCACTGCTAAAACTTCAGTAAGTAGGCAATGTAATAATGACATGTGTCGGGGGAAGGGGTTAATCGAGGAATATTATGGCCATATATAATTTTAGGGGGAGACTTGTAATTTTGAATTTTCTTGGGGGTATTTTTTTTTCATGTACGTCCCCTCTTCCAGTTGTCCACACCTAACCTCGAGTGCATCACCCAATTATCTTCGTTTGGCATCGAGTCGAAACACTGAAATGACTCGAATTAGAATGATCGAAACACAGAAAGTGTCGGAAAAAATGATGACCGGCCACTTAGTTTACCTACGTCAGTTAGGCAGATATGGTTGGCAAGTGAGTAACCAGCGCATTTGGTTAATTGACATGGCTGTACGGAACTTTTTCTCCCGAGGGTGGGGGCGGTCACTTTTTCCCCGACTCTAGATCACACCCCAGGGTATAGTCTCTGCCCAACTGAGGCAACAAATTTTGCCCGATGCGGGAAGGTTTCGGCAAATGGGGGGGGGGGTGGTGAAGCTCCTGGCCTTCCGGTCACGTACGCCAATGTTGGTGGGCGTAAGACATGCCATTTCCATGGCTAATAACTACAATGATATTTAAATGTGGCCCTCGAGCACTCTTGGTGTGACCAAAACTAAATTTGTGACTTATCTCTGCACGGACTGTGTAAATGGTTAGTTAGATCGGTCAGATGAAATTTTACGGCCGTTTCTAACCAATTGGTTTAACTCAGGCCGAACGCGGCCTATTTTTCAAATGTGGTTCAATGGCTTGATTTCCCTTCCCCGTTGCTTATGCTAAACACCAAACAATGGCAGTAGGTTTCGTTTTCAAAGTCTTTAGTATGACCCGGCCAGGAGTCAAACTACAAACCTCCCGACTGCAAGTCTGAGGCTGTACTTACTTGACCCTTGAAGTCGGTTTTCGGGACAGGCGAACTCAAATGGGCCTGGTGTCATTTTTTCGTGGAGATTTTGTTCTTATTTTACATTTTATTTTTACAAACATTTTGACTTGCAATGACAATCAAAAAATAAGATAAAAGAGGTTGCTAACGTTAATGTAACTATCCAAGCCAACCAGAACTTTTCTTAAATATTTATTTCCTTTTTGTTCATAAGCATACATTCAAATTTTAAAAAATCTTTAAAACTTTCTCAAATTGCGCACAGATGCGATGTGTTTGAATTATTACCCAATATTAGGTTTTTTCAGAAGTTTGGTTACCCGAACAAAATCTCCCCACCCAAATTAAGCCTCTTTTATGTCCAACAAAGATTCATTTTAATGTTTGCCATAATAAAATCATATGCTAATTTTTCCAAACTACGTCTGTAAAGCCGCAATAACAAAGATGTGTATAATGGTGTTTCATTTGTTGTGGCATACATTTGCAACTTGCAAGGCAAATTGCGTTTATTACAGAAAATGGATTTTTTTGTAGAGACACTTTTACTGTCGAGTGTGCCGAACGGAAAACTCTAATTTAATGGAATGATATTGTTCAATTTCCAAATTTATCTTAATTGAAACATTTACAAAATCTTTTTCAATCCCCTTTTACCTAACTTTCAAATTCCTTCTAATGATTCTTTTTCAAAACAAAATTGAATATTAAAGGTAAAATGAAAGGGTTATTCTTAAAGGATTTAACAATTCGCTGACAAAATGTGGTCCTAAACAGCTAAGAAAGACATTGAAGGAATAGGGTATCCGGGTATATACGAATCCGGACAGCAAGTGATGGTCTGATTTCAGTCGGCCATAAGTGGGGTCCATCACCTTTAAATCTTTCAATTTCTTTGCTTACCTGTGTCATGGATGGCTGTACACTAATTTGTATCTTAAATTCTCCAATTTCAATAAATATAAGGGTTTAAAATTCATGTAAACAATTAATAAAGACGATCTGAGGCCGATGGACCCCACTATAACGGCGGCTTACAGTCACTTAAGACGCGCGCTAATCGGATTCGTCTATACGATTGATTTAAATCAGGATGACTTTAATTCCCCTTCATGTTCATTGAACAAAGGGGAGGAACCCTAGCAGTGAAAAGCCCATGGGCATGGTCGCAGTGGCCACACCAAGGGAATTTTCCTCCAGTAAGGGCCTTTCAGCCAATTCTGAACCAAATAAACCTATCCTGAGACATATTTTACTCAGAAATATGATAAAACCTCAGAGCTTCCGGTGTGTCTCCCTTTGGATCACACCGAGGCTTCCCCCATGGAATACACTATTGGATCCGACAAAAATGTAAAATGTAAAAGGTAAAATGTGTCAACACCTGAAATTTTAATGGGTTATCCTGAAATTTTTAACCACTTAATTGGGTAACCAGCCTGTGTAGTAACAAAATAAACAAAACATATTGGGGAAAACTTTAACCAATTTCAGGTATTTGACATACGTTACAAGTGTTGGTGAATTTTTTTAACCAACTTTTTAGAGTGTAGGAAAACTCCACAGTTTTTAAAACATTGTCTTGAAAGCCTGAGTGTTAGTAATTACTTCAACGAACTACGGTTAATGTGAATTGAAATACCCGCGGTGTCATGTAGATCTATAAATTATGAAAATCACAACGAAAATTGTGATAGTTTGCGAAGGATTTATGCAAAAGTTCTAATAGTTGAGAACCATTTGTAATGAAAATGGTAAAATAAATCCATAAATTGATCAAAAGCACACTTCAATTTACTGCGGAAAAATCACAGATCGAAGGGAATTGGTTGGAGTGGTACCCACTGGGCTACTGAGACACCGTTGAATAGGCCTATAGGTGTAACATTGTTGATACAATTGTGCTTCTATCTATGTATTCCAATATTCACATGTTGAACTTTGACAGCTATACTATAGTGTTGTGTGGATACATTAATACGTTAAAGAGAATTTTTAAGCATAATTTTAAACGTCAGTTTTATGGTAAACAAATGAGAAACAAAGTGCACAAGACGTAGATTTCGTATAGACGTAGAAGAATCTTGAGGTGTAGAAAAGATCTTATTCATATTATGTTTCAGAACAGGGGCGTGGATTTGGTTTTCAAAGTGGGGGACATCTGGCCTAATTTTTTTCTCCTGTCCTGGTAAGGTGTCTACAGTGGTGTAGCTAGATATGTTTGCGGGCAGGTGGGTGGGCAAGCATCCTGGTTTTACGATTTTTTTAGTGTGAACACCATTGCACTAGGGACGTAATTTGCGGCGCGCGCAATTTTTGAACTTTTCAAATATTTGAAAATATGGAGCTTGTATTGCAGAAAAGTTTGTATTCTGGGTTTCCTGAACGGAAATTTGAAAAGATGGGGGATTACTGAAGAATTTTAATTTATTATTGGCACATTGGAGACTGAATGGCAACCAAAACTCGTTGTTGCTACATAATGTTATCCATCGTCTAAGAAATGAGGCTCTCAGACGAATTTTTTTGAGTCAAGGAGCTTACACTGGAGAAAATTTGAAATTGTATGAAAGAAAATTTATGGAAATAGCATTGTAGTTACCGGTGTCACTTGATGGTCTGGTGTCGCATATGGCAAATATCCGATTTTGTCACTCCCAGAGCTCGAATTTTTTTTTTTTAAAATTGAAGATATGAGCAAGCACTTCTGCTTAAGAATTGTAATTTGCGGCGCGCGCATAGCGGGCGGAAAATTTTGCTTTTTTGAACAAATTATGACGAATATGAAGCTTTTCTTCGAGCGAATTCGACATTTCGGAATTTCATGAGTTGTCAAAACCACACAGTAGACTGATTTCACAAATGGCAAATTTCCGAAGTCTTTCTTTTTCAGAGCCTCTGCAATCTTGGACAAAACTGTTGGGACACTTTGCCATAATATTCTTGAATTCCAGTTCAAAGGCTTGCATGAACCCCCCCCTTTCAATGTTGCGCTGAAAGACTGACTGTATGCCGTGAATAGGCTATCTGTGGTCAACATTGCGAAAGGGAGCGAGGTGTCCCAAGGAGTTTTGTCCAAGATTGTAGTCCCATGTAGCTACGCCACCGGGTTTCCACCGGGTTTCTAAGAGAAGGGGGTCCAGATGCAAAATGGTGAGATGCAAAAAAGTTGGTTAAAAAACTTACCAACACTGGTAAAATGTGTCAACACCTGAAATTTTAATGGGTTATCCTGAAATTTTTAACCACTTAATTGGGTAACCAGCCTGTGTAGTAACAAAATAAACAAAACATATTGGGGAAAACTTTAACCAATTTCAGGTATTTGACATACGTTACAAGTGTTGGTGAATTTTTTTAACCAACTTTTTAGAGTGTAGGAAAACTCCACAGTTTTTAAAACATTGTCTTGAAAGCCTGAGTGTTAGTAATTACTTCAACGAACTACGGTTAATGTGAATTGAAATACCCGCGGTGTCATGTAGATCTATAAATTATGAAAATCACAACGAAAATTGTGATAGTTTGCGAAGGATTTATGCAAAAGTTCTAATAGTTGAGAACCATTTGTAATGAAAATGGTAAAATAAATCCATAAATTGATCAAAAGCACACTTCAATTTACTGCGGAAAAATCACAGATCGAAGGGAATGGGTTGGAGTGGTACCCACTGGGCTACTGAGACACCGTTGAATAGGCCTATAGGTGTAACATTGTTGATACAAAAAAAAAAAAAACGTTAAAATATGTCCTTTCGAACGGCACCTCATCATACATTATCTGCAGACAGAGGATGGAAGTGCACCTCTAATTTCTAATTGAAGTCTCTAATCAAACGAATGGCAGTGTGATTTTACTTCTCTGGTTGTGGTCTATAAATACGAAATTGTCGAATCGTTAAAAACGAATGTGTGATGTGCACGTGTCGAAATTTTGCTTAAAAAAACAAATATTTTCTGAAAAAGCATGCGGACTGTGCATCGAGACATTTTCAGTTTCCATAAAAAGTGTTTGCCAATTTCAGCCTGTCAGGATGGTCATTCACTAAAGATTACATATCTCATTAAAACATAGTTGGGGACGATTCCTCTAGGCTTCATCAAATTCTTAAAAGTTGTGCTCCTTTATAACCACACCTGCTGGCCGGCACCTCCAAACATGACGTATTTTGACCCAAATGACTTAAAGCGTATACTAGGCGTGTGGTAGAATTAGATTGGTAGTAGAATTAGAGTTTACCTACGGTACACAAACAATTGTCTGCATTTGGTTGTTTAAATTATGACGTGTTTGCATTCATTCAGAAGAACACATGCACTTCCTGTTCCATGCGGTCACGTGTACTGTGTATAGGCTTTATAGAATGAATTCATTTGCTAATTGTCTTAAGAAACTGTGTGCTTATGCCTTTACTTGTGATCATACAATTTCGGTTGTAAAATGACGTAATTGTAATTCATTCAATAAATCGTTTGTACAATGTATTTTCCGTGCCAACCACTTTTCGCGTTTGTTGTTGATGTTGTTGAGCCTGAGTGCCATTGTCGTTGTCATTTTCCCTTCGTGAAAGAAGTCAACAAATGGCACGTCCCAAGTGTGTTTCGACGTGTTTTCACTGGCTTCATACACAAGCCCCGCCCTTTCTCACACCGCCTGGCAAAAACTGTACTGCAGTAGACTACATATAACTAGCTGATAACAGGTGACTGGCGAAGACTTGACTTTTAACCCGTCAATTGGTGTGGCTAAACGGTTATGAAAACACTCTATACTGTACACACTTAGCAGACATTATGGGTACGGGAGGAAAACACGCCCGCCTGTAATTTGGACTCAAGGCCCCGAAATCACCGTGACATAGAAGGGCCCGTCTCGAAATTAATTTCTCCAAAGAAGTCCCCGATCCCTCTGAATGCGTACCTTAGAAACCCCTACGAGAGGGTATACCAGTCGTCGCAAACTAATTATGACACATAAACTTTGTAGCAAATCTCGTCTTATTCTGTTGCAAGTATCTTTCTAAATGTTTCGGAAACTCAGTAATTTGAAGAAAACTAAAAGATCATACTTTGCACTACTACGAGGCCTGATCCTCTCACCCATACAGTTATAGGCCTAATTCTCTTAACCTACTTACTTAAGCCGCTCCTCACAGTGTTTAAAATTTCATCTTCATCCAGACACAACCTCAGTTTATTGCTTCAGGGCATATATCGGCTCGGGGGCAGTTGCCCCCAAGCGTTTCCAAAGCATGGTCTTTAATTTATGGAAAATAACGTCATTTCATATCCCTAATCAATTCAAGGTCAAACAGCAGGATCAAAAATAAATAGAAAACCAAAAAAAAAAAAAAAATGACCATAAATATGAATACTTGGCATCACACCTGCTTGGTTCAAGTTTCCTTTTTGTAGAAAATGTGTTAACTTCAATTGCATCTCAAGGACCGAACATGGGAAATGAATGAAAACTTCCCCAGAGTGTTTAGAACATGTTCTTCTTTATCATATTAAACAAAAATTTGGTTCTGGTCTTTTCTTTTTAATGGAGATCCTACTACTTTGCGACAAAGAAAATGATAAAATGTCACATCGTCCTGTAAAGGAGCCAGTACATTTTATCTAGTAATTTTGTAATCATTTTGCAATTTGATCATTTCTTTTTATTGAAATGAAGATTTTATTGCAAAGGACAGCTCAAAATAACGATTGCCTAAATTCTACCTTCAAGGCCTGACAAATGCAATTTCCGGCTATCTGAGAGGCCGCGATTTTTCAAACTTTTCTGTACGCTCCACGCCAACTGATGGTGGCGCTCGGCTTAGACAATCTTTCGGGCAGTCAGTCACCACTTCTCATACCCCGCGCCTAAAAATATTTTTGGACGACATCTCCTGATGCTATGTGAGACATCTTGGGTGCAAGCTGAGTTTGCCCCCCAAATGAATTTCCTTATATACTCCGGCCTTGCTTCAGGTCCCATTGTGAATCAAAACACTCTCAGTACAGTACTGGCTGTTATGAGCTTCGGTAATTTGCATTGTTTGAACTAGCTGTCAATCAGAGAGCTGAGCCAATTGAAAATTTCTGTAATCCACTACAAAAATTGTAATTTTTGGTGAGATTATTGGCCCTTTGGAAGAACCATTAGTGCTGTAATTCTGTTTGGGGTGACTGGGTAGGATCAGCGGCGTAGCCAGGATGGATTTTTTTTGGGGGGGGGGGGCTAGGTAACAAGTGGGGGGCATGGTACCTCCGAGGGTCAGGCGCGGCAAGACTATCTAAGCGTATAGCGCCACCAAAATTAGTTGTGTCTCCCCCCCCCCCTCTGAGAAACTTTCTTTGCGTTAGATTTGCTAGATGCAAAATGGTGCTATGTTTGGCAAAATTTTGAACTGATTATAAGCCTACGTTTTAGGATTTTCCTATTTAGGGAGCATGAAAATTCTCAAAACACTCACTTTTGATTCCTTGACGAAGGCAGGAAAAGAATCTATGCCATGGTGATATCGTGTGTATGTGTGTGTGTGTATGTGACGCTTTGGCCTGTAAACATGATATCTCAAGAACGGTACATGTGACTATGCTCATATTTGCTTTGTGGCTTGGTCATATTGTGTAGATGATCCCTATTGATTTTCGTGGAGGTCAAAGGTAATTTGAGGTCACAAGTGGTCAAATGGTAAATGTCTTAGAACTTGCTTGCAAACACGGTATCTGCAGATGTGTAAGTATAACTAATCTCATATTTGGTGTGTGGGTTGGCCATATTGTGTAGATGATCCCTATTGTTTTTGATGGAGGTCAAATGTCATCAGGTGTCACGGGAGGTAAAAAAGATCAAAACCTTGTAAACACGATATCTCAAAAAAACGGTACATGTGACTATGTTCATATGTGATGTGTGGATGGCCATATTGATTAGATGATCCCTGTTGTTTTTTGGTGGAGGTCAAAGATCACTTGAGGTCACGAGAGGTCAAAAAGTCAAAACCTTGTAAACAAGATATCTCAATAACTGTAGATGTGACTCTGCTCATATTTGGGGTGTGGGTTGTTCTTATAAAATAGACGATCCGTTAAAATTTTGGAAGAGGTCAAATGTCATTTGGGGTCACATGAGGTCAAAAGGCCAAAACCTTAACGGTATATGTGACAAAGTTCATATGTGGTTGTGAAAGTTGATTGTATCGAGAAGGTGGTCCCATTCGATTTTCCTAAAGGTCAAAGACCATTTGGAGCCAGCAAGGTCAAAACCTGACAAGCCTTCCTGCACAGTTTTACAAGAAAGGTAACTTGTAGGGTCCTGTAACTCAGTGGCGGAGCTAGAGGTTTCGGTCAGAGGGGACGAAAATGGTCTGCAGGGGCGCTTCGAAGGATTAAATACCCTGATCCTCCGCACGATCGAAGCCACGGCTTTTCAGATTTTCCATTATTTTGATTTTCACCTGGTAGAAGACTACTTTGACATTTCTCCTCAGCAAGTTTTTGTATTAAAACATGTTAAATTTCTATCCATGGGCTTCCGCTGAGGAAAATTCGGGGGGAGGGGGACTAAATTCTTGTAGGGGAGAAAGCTCCGCGCCACCATGAGTTGGCGCGGAGCGCAAGAAAATTTTGGCCCAAAATGCCTCTCAGCTCGATGGAAATGACATTTCTAAAGCCTATTTACCGCATATAAATAGGGAAAACACTGAGTGAACTGTTAAGAAATATTGATGTTAATTTTTCTTCGTCTTTTTCTTTGTTTTCTTCGTTTTTTCAGGTTTTTTATTTATTTTCCAGGGGAGGGAACGTCCCCCCCCTTGCCCCTACCTGCGGATGCGCATGTTTCTATCCTTTTCTTCCACATTCTAGTATGAAGGCAGTCATTATATTTTGTGAGTTATTGTCAGCTCTCGATTGAAGATTTTAATGTAATAATGGGCCACTCTTTGAAGGTAAAGATTAAACCTGCTAGAGCAAAATAGCAAGCAATCCTACTGAGGGAAAAAGTTATGGGAATTAATCATCGTTATGTGTACATTTTTGGCACCTGGAAATCAAGATGAGTACACGATGAAAAATTAAATGAGGTAATTTACATCATGCGATCACTCTGAAATAGCCATTTATTAAGTGCATCAAAAGAAATAGCCAATACAAGAGGTCTGCTTGGCTTTCTAGTTACCAAATTCATAATAAATGAAAGCCTCCTAAACTGAAGCTTTTTTGATGCAATGTTCTGGCATTTTAGACCTCGGAAGTACAGAAATAAGCATTTTCATAGAATTTTTGTGCAGTGTCAGAAATAGCCATTTATTATGATAATGGTCACTTGAAGGAAAGCAAAATGAAAATTACTCATTACAACTCTTAAATCATTACCACTATTATAACAGTTCTATTTTATTTTAACCTAAATGTTCTCTTCAAATGGTCTTGAAAAACGTCTTGTTATTGTCTATGTTGATATTTATCCCCGACAACAAGAGGGCTATTTGCGCTACAATTATTGCTGCGCCCTTTGCAACATCTTTTACCGGCCGGGAGGGTTGATTTAATGTCAGTCTGTGTATTTTGTAAGCTTATAATCGCTCTGGGTGTGGAAGCAATGAACTTAGCACAGCGACAACATTCATTAGTGCGTATAACGCATGAAGATACGTTTGCGGCAAAACCTATCCCTATGTTACAGAAGATAACCCTTTTCATCAGAATGAAGTGCAGTTAGTACATTTATCGGTGGCTGTTTGAGCATTTTGTTATCTGGGCCTTAAAACAACGCTATTAAATTTTGTCATTTGCCAAAAATGGTGCAAGAGTAAAGTTTGTTGAAAACCCAAAAAGGGCGCCGACAGACGATTTGGGTCCGTCAGGGGGGGGGGGGGGCGACCGCCCACTGACCATATGGCAGCTCCGCCACTGCTGTAACTTGTCATGTAAATGGTGCATATTGAACAAATGGTCCCAATAGTTTTTGGTGAAGGTCAAATGTCATTTGGGTTCACAAGGAGCAAACTAAGGGGAACTCATAGGAAGATTGAATGCCTTGCATGTGTACTTTGTGGGCACATTACGGAGCCATGTTTTTGAAAAACATTACAGAGCAATGTGAAAAAAGCCTTACATTTCAGCGGCAAGGAATCGCTAAGTCTTTTGACTTTCTGGTTAGTCTTTCTAGAGATTTTAAAAGTGACAAACATACTACCAAAGAAACAATGTTTTGCGGTTTTCAGTGGTGTTTAGATGCAAAATGGTGCACTTTTTGTTCAGTTATCGGTACATTACGAAGTCAAAATTAAAATACTACGATTAAATCTCTCAAATTATTTAAACCGAAAAGCAGAAGTATGGATTATGCGGGAAACACATGAAATGCGGACCATGTGGACATTTTACAAATCCGCTCGGACGCCAGTGCCAAGTAGTAAAAAGGGTTTTTTTCGAAAAAATCGTCTACAGTGGCACTTGCCATGGGAAGGAGTGAGGCACGACATAAGCCTACTTGTTAGGGATGGATGGGAAGAATTGTTCGAAGGCATAACCTTACCCTTAAAGGGCCAATCCTCTCACCAAAAAAAAAATTTGGTAGGGGTGTACTGAAATTCTCCATTGCTCAGTTCCTTGATTGACAGCTTATTCAAACAATGCAAAATACTAAAGCTTTTACTACACAGCATGAACTGTACTGAGAGTGTTTTGTTTATAAACATTGAGCTTTTCAATACTTGACTGGAAGCAATCAACTGAGATTGTATTTGGATGAGGATGGATTTCAGACAATTGTGGAAGAAGCTTACTAAGTAAGCAGGTTAAAAGGATTGGTACTGTTTCGGGTGAGAGAACAGGGTCTTTCAGACATATTTTGTTTAGATTAAGTATAGGAATGGTCGTGTAAGAATGGTCTCCAGTGTACGATTGCCTTGTTTAGAGTAAATCAACCAGCCATCCGAAAGGCAGAGAGGATCTGAACCAAACAAAGTCAAATTCAAATTTGCCGTCGAAAGGTTCGTTTCATCTTCGAAGTGTTATGCAATAAACGAGAGTGAAGATTATATAAGGTGTCTAATTTAGTGAAAGTAATCATTTTGAAGTTATTCCTTGATTTCATACGTGCACACAAAATGTGTTTCACACTCATTCATGCCTGTTTTCTTACTTGTTACACATTTTATTTATTAAATCTTTTTGAAGGAAAGTGTATTTCCGATCAAACATTTTATTTTTTCTTAATTAGAAAAAAATCTGGGGGGGGGGGGCTGGAGAAAATCTGTGGGGGGGGATAGGCCCCAGACCCCCCTCCTCCTTCGTGGCTACGCCACTGGATAGGATAAGGGCATGGTTGATCGAAATTACCTCTTCTTCACAGAATTTTGATGACAAAATAAAGTAAATATAGCCTAATAAGGGCAACGAGTACCGGTAACAAACGTTGAAAATAACATTATTGCATGAAATATGAATTTTAAACTAAAGTGTGCAGTTATAATCGAGCAGGCGTGGATTCAGACATTTCAAAAAGAGCCCAATGGGCACTGTGGTTCCTTGCCGGATATTATAAGAACTGTACAGCCAGTCTGTGAAATAGAGCTAAGCAAAAGTTCATACTGTGCTCAATGTTTGTAACATCTGCACAAGTGGTATTTTAGAACTAATTTTACATGAAATCAAAGATTAAATTTCTGTGGCCTTACTGACATTCAACTTTTGTAATGCTTGGTAATCCTTCAAAAACACTACCTCATTTCCATATGTATTTATGCTTGTAATCAAATTTGATATTATCACCAATAAATGATACACAATGTGGTCAGAGAGAGAAAAACACCCCACAGGTTGTATTTCTCTCACAAGTTATTTTTACCGGCTCTCAAATAAAAAACTTGCTGTTGCTTTAAAACAATCTACCACTTGTCCTGTTTGCTACCTCTACACAGAAAACAGGGTTTATTCAGCAGTCACACAGAAAGCAAGTGATTAATGAAGTGTGATAATAGAATGAGGATAAGGTTACCCCCACAGAGCACAGCAGTATTAAAGAGACATACTGTATTGTAGAATCCATGCATTGCTTCCACTGGCAGAGAGACCAGTTTAATGCAGAGTGACCTGTGCTCAGTGAAATCTACAGATTTCAGTTATTGCCCTCTTACAACTTTGAATGATCCAAAATATGTGTACAACCCAAAGGAATCATTACTGAACGAACATAAAGGACAAATTTCTAAGGTGTTTGGGTGTGTAAGCATGCAAAACCAGGTGAGATAAAAAATCTATTGAAACTATCTTTATCTAGCTTACAAGATTTTCTAAATAACATTTCCAGCAGTTGACCTCCAGTGACCTTGATGACCTTTGACCTTAACCAAACACAGATTGCTTTGAAATCTGTCCTTTCTGCCTTAAAATACTGTGTTAAAACATTTTTCGGTGTTTGACCCCTTGTGACCTCAGACGACCCCTTGATCTTCACAGAACATATCCAATTTCATCCTTACACCATAACACATCCACACACCAAGTATGACATCTATCCAAGTTTCCTAACTAGAAATATCCTGTTGAGAAGGTTTTTAGTTTTTGACCTCTGGTGACCCCAAATGACCTTTGACCTCCACCAAAAACGATAGGGCACACCTTCTCCCTATGACGAATCTATGTACCAAATCCAAGTTCCATCCAACCTTCCCTTGTTGAGTTAGAGTGTACCGAAGCAAGTGTCACACACACACACACACACACACACACACGCCAACCTGACTACATAGGTTCCTTTGCTACCGCAAGGAACCAAAAATGGGGACTGACTTCAGAGAAAGAAGAAAATGAGGGAGTTTCGCTAACTTCCAGGATGTTTTACTGTTAATCTGGCGAAAAGGGAAGGGCTGAGGCCGTAATTGCCTCCCCCTTGGATCCACGCCTGATCAAGTGATCATATATTAATTACAATTTTGCAGCGATAAATTGAAAAATATATGCTGTAAGGAATCGGCCTGTCACGTTTTCACTTTGAAGAGTTTCCAAGCAGACTAGCAGCCAGCACTGTGCCATTGAAGTGATTGCTGAGGTGCGACTTGAATAAGGAGAATAAGGAGAGAGCCGTCTCTCTACCCTTTCGCGAAAAGAACGCATATTTAGGTCGCCATTTGCAAAATGGAGCAAAGTTTGCACCTAAAACGTTACACTAAAGATAGTAATCCCATTTTTGCAATTATTTTGTTTTTCAAACTTGGGTTCGGGAGAAGTCAGCTTTTAAGTCCCCATTGGATTCGCGGCTGCTTTCCATTCAGCTGTAAAAAGTCTGGGAAGTTTAAAACTTGCAAAATTACAAGGAGGGTATTTAGGTGCAGTGTCTATAGTTTGTCATATATCCCGTCCCTACAACCGAATTATATCAGGACAACAATAATGAAAATCGGGAATGCAGTATTTCAATAACATGGTAATGTAGTTTGAGAATGTCTTTCCATAAGCGTACCTGAAAATTCCTTCGAACCCACCTGGTACCTTGACATTTTTCCGAAAGACGTCCAAGGAGAAATGCTTTAGCAATAATTGCTAGATGAAATTATTTCATCTAATCAGTACATCTTGAATTTAGCCAAGAGTTGCACTAGAGTATCACACATTAGCACGTCTTCAATTCCGTTGAAAAGTTTCCACGGAAAGGTAAAAGACCATTTCATCAAGTTTTCTCTGGTAATTTTCTGACCACTTAGCAAGTTGCTTTTTTTAGTGAAAATTTGATTGCAAGCAAAACCTCAAAATAACTACAACTTCGTTAGTTACAAGCCTGGGAAATACCATTGCCGGTTGTCTGCAAGATTCGATTTTCAAACGTTTGTGTGCGCTCCGCGCCGCGAGTTTTTTTTCTGCAGTAAAAAAATGAAAAAAGTCGCCTCCGCGCCAGCGAATGTTAGCGCTCTGCTTACATAGTGTTTCAATCGAACAGATTACTGAACAAAACAATGCTGGCTTGCCCATCATACTCTGTTTTACTAACATTAGGAATATTTCTGATCCTTTTGCTGATTTATTTCATGTGAACATTTCTTTGCAAGAGGAAGTTCAAAAAAGCGAATACTTATATAGATTCTACTTCCAAGCCTTGGAAATGCCATCTCCGGCTATCTGAGGTGTAGCGGTTTTCTGTAAGCTCTACGCTCCGCGCCAATTAATGGTGGCGCTCCGCTTAGATAGTCTTCCAGGGAGGATTACATTTTTCGGGCAAAAAAATCTTCAGCCCCCAAACTGGTATCACCACTACCAGGCGCAGATCCAAGGTAGGGAGGGGGGCTTTTACGGCTTCAGCCCTCCCCTTTTCGCCCCATCAACAATAAAACACACGGGAAATTAGCAGTGCAACTACCTCACACCCCTGTCTTTTTTTAAGTCAGCCCCCCCCCCCCTCCTTTTTGGAATGTCTGGATCCGCGCCTGACTACTATCGTTATTACTTCATTAAAATTTTTTATGACATGGAGCAAAACTTGATACGCATACTTTTCTATCGATTATAAATGCTAATTACGTGATAAACAGGCCGACATCGTGAGTTATTCGCTTTATTAAATATGTAACCTTTCTACTCACTGGGGGTACCTTTATAGGCAGATGGCAGGCCCCCGGAATCCGTATCCTCTAGAATTGTTAAAATTATAGGAAGAAGACATCGATTGCAAAAAAAAACGTACCTGGATTTAAGCAGTAAATTAAAATTGGACAGGGCATTGACAATAAGAATGTAATCTGGATATCATCGGTTGAGGCATTAAATGATGACTGCATGATCGCCGTCCTGGGGGAGCAAGTCTAAGTAGTGTCTCCTCTCCGTTGGCTTA
Source organism: Holothuria scabra (assembly GCA_037179385.1). NCBI lineage: Eukaryota > Metazoa > Echinodermata > Holothuroidea > Aspidochirotida > Holothuriidae > Holothuria > Holothuria scabra. The sequence goes on from CM074194.1 coordinate 13,217,511, forward strand.
TGAAAGGTGGGACAGATGTAAAATGGTTTTTCATTTGATGCCCGGGATGCTACCACTGTCCCTCTCCCTCTCTCTTTCCTTTGCTTCCACCTTTTTTTACCCTTTTTCCCCCCATTTTTTTTTTGGGGGGGGGGGGGGAGATAGATTACCCTGTTGGTAGGCAACAATGTTCAGTATCCCATCTTGATTTAAAGGATTACTAACCATACTGTTTTGGTTCCTAGAAAGTTAACTCTGGTGAGCTACACAATATTTACTCGGTTAGTTTTGCAAACGTTTGTGCGGGTCATTGATTTTAATGTCGAAACAACGGAAACATACTGCAATTATAAGTGTAAGAAGCTTCGACTTTCCGTTAAATAGTGTTTATTTAACTGTTGTAAAAGCTTTAAGGGTCAGTACCCAAAGCCAAAGTTCCCAAACGGTATTGAATTTTGGCAGATAAATAATGATTAAGGATTTTCCCTAAACCTTAGCCGAGTCTAACATGTTGCAACACATGAATAATTCTACCTTTGTATGTTTGCCTTCTTCGGTCTACCAGTTTTCGTGTTAACATTTGTCATCCTTCAACCCAAGGTCGCCCTTTTCATGTGAGCCACCTGTGCTACGGGTAAAGATGGCGAGGGTTAATGGGAGGGTTTCACGTATCAGGAAAGTAGTTTCCATGACAAAATCAGAAAAGATGAGGTTGACGTGGGGACACGTCCTTTCATGTTTCAACCAGATTTGAAGCTTTGTGAGTCAATAACGACAGGCAATGTAAAGAATCCTCAACCACGGGGGCCTTGTGGATAATAATTCATACCCTTGGTTGAGTCTTAAATTAAAATCACTTAAAAATATAAAATGAAAACTCTTTGAACAGAAAATAGGCCCACCAAATGCTGTCCTTCAAACGGAGTGTTATGCAGAGCCGTCCCTTTACAATTGACATCATCGCAGGTCACAAAACTATGGAGAGGCCCTCAGATAGTCTCTTAATCACCCTCAAGATAATGGTTTGTGTCCTAATAAAATGTGTGAGATTAGGAGAAAAAATAATCATGTGTGCCCCTTAAAAGTTTTCCTCAGTTATACCTGTAGTGACCTCCCCGTCTTAACGTTGAATTGACAACCAAAGGTGAAAGAAAAATTGTAATATCCCAGTAGTCTATCCTATTTCATGAAAGGCTTTCAAGATTCACGTGGCAATACTTTTCTCACTGAATTGTACAACTTGATATCTGGGATGCAACTTGCCACTTTACTTGAGATAAACGATATATAAGTCCTGAAATACAAAGACAGGTACGTAGAAGAGAATGAAATATACTGGAAGAGAGCTTGGTACAGCTTCTCCAGGAAGTAGTTTGAAATTTGGTTTCGCCCAACAGCTCTTTGTCAGAGAGTCAAGAGGACTTAAGAAAAAGTAGCTTAGAGAAAAATAGTGGTTGTTTGAAAATAAGTTTATGGTGACTTGTTTTGCACTTATAAAGGGATCTGACAAAATTCATTGACTTCAAAACGTACAATATTTAAGTAATGAAATACAAAGACAGGTACGTAGAAGAGAATGAAATATACTGGAAGAGAGCTGGGTAAAGCTTCTTCAGGAAGTAATTTGAAATTTGGTTTTGCCCAACAGCTCTTTGCCAGAGAGTCAAGAGGACTTAAGAAAAAGTAGCTTAGAGAAAAATAGTGGTTGTTTGAAAATAAGTTTATGGTGACTTGTTCTGCACTTATAAAGGGATCTGACAAAATTCATTGACTTCAAAACGTACAATATTTAAGTCATGAAATACAAGCGCGGCACATTTAGTTGAAATTGCATTCAATTTATTTACGGTTTTGATGCCACTGCAGAAAGTGTTTTTAACAAAATTGTTTTCCATATACCCTACATATTGTGTAAGGTTGAGCTAGACCCGGAGATAAATATACTGAAATTTTCCAACAGTATCAAATTTCAAGGGCAAATAAGGCATCCGATTATAAAAACAGAAAGACTCTGAGGCAATGTTTCCAATTTGCCTTTCAGAAAAAGTGGAGGTATTTTGTAAAAAAATACTCAACCTTGAAAATGAGGTATCTTGATTTTTGAAAGGGTATTTGTTATAGGGTTTGGAGGACATGGTCTGGAATATAATTTCTTTTATGAGACCCCAGTGAAAAGCCCCCAGAGTATATCTCAATGATAAAAAACAGAAAAGAAATCCACATTGATGCGAAGAGATGTATTTCTTTGACTTTCACATTTTAGTAATTGCTATGTAAGGATTTGTCACTAGTTACTGATCAAGGGGTAATGGTTAGGGGTTTAAACATGCTTAACATAGGCGTACAAGGGTATTATGAGGGGATAAGAGCATTTTTAGCATGAATAATGTCACCATTTATCATGTTGTGCCCATGTTTTGCCCGAATAGATCAACTGCTTTTGCCCAAATTGAGAGGGTGGGTTCCCCCCTGTACCCCCGCCTCGTACGCCTATGATGCTCAGTTGAACTTTGTTAATATAAATGTATCATTTTGGTCAAATAAAAACCATTTTGCTCTTGCAGTATGTAGCCTATTGTGCACGATGCTAGTTCTATCACTGTTTAATAACAGATGAAACCTAACACCTGACTGACTAAGGCTGTATCAAACCCATTTGAGAGACAAAGGGATCCAACATCTGACTTGTAATAGGCATGTAGGTGACCTGCTGTGCCTGCATGTGACCCTGAGCTAACCCAGTACTCTCCTGCGTGTGGCACCCACGTCATCCAGAGAACAAAAACCCATGCAAGTATCACAGATTTAACATGCACATTCCATGCCAAACCCTCCCAAATCTTGACCTGCCACAGAAATTTTCCTACATGCAACAAAAACCCTTGCCTGCAACGAGCCTGTGTAGCCTGTCTGGAGTAGTGTGACAGGGGCTTTAGGTTCCTGTGTACCCATCAATTTGTGAACCTGACAAACTCACACACAAAATGAGGTTAAAAACTAACCTGAGATTGCTTATTGACAATCCATAAAAAACCCTGAGGTGGAAATGTATTTTCTCACTGCAGACAGTTCAAATTCTCCCAACCTACTTACTTCCAGCCAGTCCTGCAGCTGTCTGAAAAATCATCCTTATACCCACACCATTCTAGATTCTTGCTCAACAGCATATCCTGATGAACATACATTTGAAGCCCTAACAATTAGAACACTCCAGTGAATGCTGGGTAATATGAACTACTTTGCACATTTTGAATTTGATGTTAATCAAAGAGTTGAACCAATTGAGAAATTTGGTAACACCCCCCCCCCTCCCCCATCCCAGGAAAATGTAGTCTGTGGCAGCAAGTGACTGTTATTAACTGATGTTTCTTTTTCAAATGATTCATCTCTCAATTTCAGCCTTAAAGCTAGTTTATTACCAAATTTTTAATTCAGTAGAGGCCTATTTGTAGATGAATTATTCTCATTTTCACTGAGTGGGACATATGTCTACCCAACTTACAGTAAACCTCCACATACCTCTCTCCAAATTGCACAGTAATGCACACAATTTGGGCATGCTTTGTTTTTGCTGATAGCATTTTACCAAATATTTTGTGCACCAAAATGCTTTTCCATATTCCTACTTCAAAAAGGTTCTACAAAGTTGCACCTCACATACAGCACTGAAATTACCTGGTTAATAACCCAATTTCCAATCAGTCACAAAATCCAACATGGAGATGTCTTGCATCGATATGAACAATGGATAAAAGCACCTACAGCATGGGTACATAAAAGTGAACGCTGACATACACCCTCAAGTTAGGCCATCCACCAAGCAACAGTGACATTGCCAGGGAGACCTCTAATATGACTGTACATCATCAGTGTTTTCCCCTTCTTGGATCCAGAATGATCGTCCATGCTCGGAAAGGCATCAGGCTTTCTTTGTTCCTCATCACATATTAAATGCATCTTTCTCTCATCATTCTCCACCTGTCTCTTTTTCAATTGTTCCTTCATCTTTTGTCTCAGAATTTTTATGTTCTTGAGATTCTCCCTCCTTTTGTTTCTTCATTTCAAGATAAGTGTTATAAGTTTCTGGAAGTCTTTTAAAAGTAAGAATGGTTCCTTTAATCTGTTTTGGTGTCTTCTGGTAGTAATTCCTTGGATCCCTAGCCATGGCCTGTGAACAAGAGATTATTTCAATCAAACATATTTTTCTGAGTCCACAAAGATATCAACAAGTTATAAAACATAAGATATCATAACAAATCAAGAACTGAAACAAATGGGAGAAGGATCCAAAAATGTTAGAATATCAGTATCATAGTGAGAAAAGGTATTAAAGAGGGGGCAACAAACATGGCAGTGGGGGGAATAAATTTCAGAGAACATGACATACCCACATGCATTAAAGGGCAATGGTGCAAATATTTGCACAACACACCCTCCCCCCTACCCTTGGCTATGGGCCTTGTATGTTTCATTGAACTGTCACAATATATTTTATTGACATGAGAGGAGTCTTGAAACAGTCTTTCACTTACATTTTACAAATTCTTGACGACTTTTCTGCTTTATTTTATGAAAGAAAGTTTGATTAAGAAAGTAATATCACCCACATGACACCAACTGCAAGCTACTACTAACTCCAAGGTGGAACTTTCTCTAAGGTGGTACTACCTCAGATGAATCACTATCTGGGAGGGCGGACAACCTCAGTAGAATCACTATCTGGGGGTGTGGACAACCTCAGCAGAATCACTACCTGAAGGGTGGACAACCTCAGATGAAACACTATCTGGAAGAGTGGATTTCTTCGGAGGAAATGCTACCAGGGAGTGAGGATTACCTCAGAGGAATTTCTACAGGAGGGCAATTACCTCAGAGGGAGTACTTGGTACCTCCACAGTTTTATCATTATACCATTTTGTGTCAATGTACCACTTTGCGCAAGTTAGATGCATTGAATCTGTTATTTTCATATCCCTCTAGTGGTTGCACCAACCCAACCCATTCCATTCCATCAAGGATATTATTACAAACCTACCATTCTTGGCTTAAACATTCAAATAGCTCTGCCATTGGTCTGAACAAACTAATAAACCCCTAACTACATACCTTGTAATCATCTCCATACTTCTCTATCATGTAAATACAGAACTTTCTGACAGGATCTGATAATGACCATGTTCTTTCGGGCTTCAAGGATGCCTGTGCAGCTAACTCTGTGAATGAAGAGTGTCATACAGTAGAATTCAACTTTGTCCATGTAAGTGTTGCTTAAACAACATAATAAGTGAAATGTAATAAGCGAGTGTTGTAATTTGATCTGGGAGCTACTATATGGACATGCACACATTCTCCAAATTATCAGGATAAGCAAAGCCCTCCCGCACCCAGTGGCGTAGCCAGGATGCGATTTTTGGGGGGGCCTAGGTAACAAGTGGGGGGGCCTGGTACCTCCAAGGGTCAGACACTGCAAGACTATCTAAGCGGAGCGCCACCATCGGTTGGCGCGGAGCGTACAAGAAAATTTTGGACTTTAAAACCCCTCCAGATGGCCGGAAACGGCACTTCCCAGGTGTTTTAAGCTGGATGTATCTAGCCTTGAAATACGAATCTCAAGTCTGCGACTTCTCAAATAATTAGAATAAAAAATCAATCTATGAAAAATGGTAATACATACACTTTTTAGGGCCCCCTAAACTGGGCACTTCTGATCTGTGGCCTGGGGGATGAGACTAAAAGGAACCGGTATCTCCCTTTCCCTTGGGAAAAATTGAAAATATCAGAAGGATGAAGATCGCAAATGCGGCAATATTTGAATCTAAGCGGAGCGCCACCATTAGTTGGCGCGGAGCGTACAAGAAAATTTTGGGCTTTAAAACCCCTCCAGATGGCCTGAAACGGCACTTCCCACGTGTTTTAAACTGGATGTACCCAGTCGCAAATGCGGCAATATTTGAATGGATTTCAGCTTACCTAAGGCAGTACCTTACCCTTTAACAGGAAAACCAAAAGTAGTTGTGTCCCCCTCTGAGAAACTTTCTTTGCATTAGATTTCCTAGATGCAAAATGGTGCTATGTTTGGCAAAACTTTGAACTGATTATAGGCCTAAGTTTTAGGATTTTCCCTTTTTGGGAAGCATGAAAAATATCAAAATATTTTTAGTTTTTGTAGAGATTTTACAAGAGACATACATACTGCCAAAGAAACAATTTGCAAAATGGTGAAGTATTTGTTCATCGGTACATTACATAGTCAAAATTAAAATACTACGAATAAATCTCTCAGAATAATTGAACCGCAAACAGAAGTACGGATCATGTGGGAAACACATGAAATCCGGACCTTGTGGACATTTTACAAATCCCCCGGACGCCAGTGCCAACTAATAAAGAGAGGACTTGTTGAAAAAATCATCCTACAGTGGCACTTGTCATGGGCAGGAGTGAAGCACGACGTAGGCCTACTTGTTATTAAGGATGGAAGGGAAGAATTATCAGAAGGCAGTACCTTACCTCACCTGCTTACGGCATATTTTGGGTATGATAAAGTATAGGAATGGTCGTGTAAGAATGGTCTCCAGTGTATGATTGCCTTATTTTCAGTAAATCAATCAGCAATCCGAAAAGCAGAAAGGGTCTTAACCTAACAAAGTCACATTAAAGTTTGTCGTCGAGACTTTCGTTTCATCTCCGAAGTGAAATGCAATAAACGACAGTGCAGATCACAAACGGTATCCAGTTTAGTGAAAGTAGGCATTTTGAAGTTATTACTTGATTCCATACATGCGCACAAAATGTGTTTTACACACATGCATCCATGTTTTTTTTTTTTTTAATTTTTACACATTTTATTTATTTACTGTTTTGAAGGATATACTTCAAAGTTTATTGCCGTTCAAACTTTTTTTTTTTTTTTTTCAATTACTTTATCAGTACGCAAAAAAATCTGGGGGGGCCTGAAGAAAATCTGGTGGGGCCTAGGCCCCCCCAGGCCCCCCCTGTGGCTACACCACTGCCCGCACCTCCAAAACGTTCCATATTTGAGTTTAATTGAAAAATTTGTAGAATCATTTCTTTTGAAACCAGCACAGTGGACTGTATAAAATTGCCTTTTAAGAGAAACATTTGCATTTTAATCTGCTTTTAATGTAGGGCTGAGACCATAATTTTTGTTTGGTTGGGATAGACTCTTAAACTATAAATGTTTAATATAATATGCATGTACTGAAAACAAGGTAATACAATGCACTATATGCTGAGCTTAGTTTGTGTTTTTCACTGTGTTGCATATTACAAACTGAGCCAGTAAACCTCATTTATAACAATCTAACTAACCCACTCTGTGTCCCGCAATTCTATGCAGGAATGAATTAATGCATCTGCATATAAAAAAGTTGACTGCACATGGGCATATCCAACATTGGCATGTCCTACATGGGCATATCCTTAAACTAATCAGAATAATCAGTATACAGTCATACTGTAATGAGCGCTGAATAATTTATTGCTCATGATGAAAGCAACATTTTTCCACAATACTCTCTCTATCTGCTCAAGCAATACTGAAAAAGGAAGTTTCCCTATACTAGTAAAAATATCCCTCTAGATCCAAAAAATTTCCCAGGAAGCAGCCTACCAGCTTCCCAACTTTTCCAACCATGGTCATACTTGTAATACATACCAAAAGTTACAGTTTTCTTATACATGTTTAAATAATCATACTGCATACCACTCTCATGGATTTACTGTATATATCCTGAACCCCATACAAACTGTTCCTTTTCAGTATGACAGTTTCAATGAATGACATGCACAAAGAGAGTGTATCTCTTATCATGGGTGTTGAACTGGCAGTGTGTTTACGCCATTTTATTCCAAAATTGACTGTCAAACTCTCTTGTTGCAGCTGATACTAATAGTTAGTAACAAACAGTCATGGAGTAATTGCTTTGCATTTCTGTTTTGAGGTTCATTGGGTTTTCACATCACAAAATAATTGAAAACAGGATAGTTTAAGTTTGGACAGTTCAGAGTTTAATTGGGGTTATCATGCACTTGAAATTGTTCCAAATATATATTATCAGTAATGACACTATGTATATTGGATGTCAATGTCTCTATCTCCAATGAACTTGTGTACTGACATGCTGTAGAGCATGCTAAATGTTCATTAAAAGTTAAAATGAGACTAGTGATATCTTCAGAAAACAGACAACAAGAAGATGAAAATTTTCAGGGTTGTTTCTGCAGCAGAAAGCAGGGTAAGTATGGAGAGTAGCCTTGCTGAGGAAGAAGGGACAGTTGGGAGCAACACCAGCTATTACTGCCTGCTACACAATAAGAGCCCTGCTACCTTTTTCATGCAGTACAGTAAGGTTATAGAATCCTTGAGGTAACAGATTCTATGAAGCAAGATACTGTTATACTGATGAAAACCAGGGCTCCTGAACTTCCTGGGTAATCAACTTTCATGACTCATCCATGACTTCACCAGGACCAAACACAGAATTTCTATGACCTCCCCTTTGATCTCTTCCATTAAGTTTTCTTCTACTCTGGAAAATTTGATGTTACAAATGAACATTCACTTTGATATTACAAATGAGAAGGAGAAAATGACAATTTGAAAATTCTCATGACTTCACAAAATCCCTGAATTTCAATACTTTCCCACGCCTAGAAAGAATTTTCTAAATCTTCATGACTATTCCCGGGTTTCCGTAACCGCAGGAACCATGGAAAATGCAAACACACACATGCCATAGTTGATGCATACATTTTTGTAATCATCACAACCAACACTGATGTCATAAGCTCCCCCCCCCCCACCCCTTCGACATGCAGAATCAAAAGTAGTAAGTATAGACAAATCCGATTGAATAGCACTTGATTTTAGTGACTGTAGTTAGTTAGATGGAGTTTAACGGCCCAGTTTCCAACCCATTGGTTCAAGTCAAGCTGGCCACAGCCTTAGTGACTGTAGGCAGCCATCAGTGGGGTCCATCGGCCTTTGATCATCTTCATTTATTGTCTACATGAATTTCAGATCCTCATATTCAGTGGAGTTGAGAAAATCAAGATACAATTCAGTGTACAACCATCCAAGGAACAGGCAAGGAAGGAAATTTAAAGATTGGAGGTGATGGACCCCAGAAATGGCTGACTAAAATCAGACCATCACAATCTGTCTGGATTTGTCTATAGGTGGCTGAGAAGGATCTGATGACTGACATGATGACTGATGCTTTTACCTGGCAGTGAGTGTGGCTACCAAATTATGACATCACATGAAATTTTCTCTCAAGATTGCAACTAACCTTCAGCAACATGACCTTTCACAGGTTTCTGCTTTGAGGACTTGTCTGCATCTGCTGCAGCTGTTGGTCTCAAAAGCTCCTGTAAAAAGTACGAAAGGAACCCAAACTATCCAATAAATATGGCAAAAAACCCTTTAGAATTAAAATGAATCAATTTAAAATCTTGGCTTTTACACTACAGCCAATCCTCACAAATTTTAAGACCCTAACCCCAACTCTAACATAACCTCATCTCTAACCCTAACATAACTTTGAGACATGGTTTCAGTCATATAAATGTCTCAAGACATGAATGTGAAACCATACAAATAACCAGGATGTGAGGATGTAAGGGCAAACTATCAATTAATGAGTCCGTTAATAAATATTCGAAACTGATTCATAAATATTCATGCAATCTTTCATTATGCTCCTCCTCTTTATTGTACTAACTATATAATTACCATGGTCACATGGAATTTTGCACACTTTGAGCAGTTTCTCACTACGATATCATCCGCAAGCACCCATTTTATGTCCAAAAATTATAACTATAAAATTTTTTTGGTTCTCCCTCTTGACATAAAACATGTCTCAGTGGGATAAAAATGTTGGGGCTATTTTCCCCAGTTCTTACAGTATATCCAATACTACATAGAGATTATATTTTGTGAGCAAAGATTTATACTGCTTGGAATTCATCCGCATTAAATACTGTATTTGAGATCACAGCAGGTCAGTGGTTACTATAAGTGATGCTAACTTGGCCCACTCAATAAAAAAAATTGCCCACCTCTGAATCTCAGTGCTATTGCTTAAATATTGGTCATTCACAATATGGCAAGCAATTGTATTTAGAATATTTAGAACCTGTACCTAAAAGAAGGTCAGTGAGTGAAGGGGGTGGGCAAGGGAGAAATGGAGGGATGAGTTAGTTAGAGTTTTACGGCCCAGTTTTCAACCTATTGGTTCAAGTCGAACCGGCCATGGTCTTTTTTCCAGTTGTGGCTCACTGGCTTGTTTTCCCTACTCCATTGCTTAAGCAGAGCATCACGCACCATGGCAGTAGGTTCCCTTTTGTAGAGTCTTCGGTATGACTTGACCTGGGAAATGAACCCGGGCCTTCCGTATGAGAGGCGGATGCTCTCACCATTAGACCAAACATACAGGATGAAGGGATCAAAGGTAGTGCCATGGACCCTTTATGGAGAGAGAATTACACATAAATCTTACTGGTGACTTACCTTTGTTTTAGGTAATCTGAATGTTTTGTTCACATCTGCTGACAAACCCATGCTAGCAAAATTAGCTGGGATACCTTTATGTGCTACCCAGGCATTCTTCATCGGTTCACTGTAGAAAATGGAAAAATGGCAGAGAACTTAAATTCAGAATGTTATAAAAATGCAATTGTGGAAATGGGAGATGGTTGATGGTTAAATACAACTAGCAATTTGCTACAGAGCTTTAAGCAAGGTCAGGAAAAATGATAAAAGTGGTTTAAACAGATCATTACCCCAACATGACATTCTGAATTAACGAAATGGGGAGAGAGCTAGGGGAGGGGTTTCCCCCTTCCATTTGGGATCCCTTCCATTTTGGATTTTACAAACTCAAAGAGTCTACGAGAGGTACTTGAATATGGCAATGGTGCAATATTTAACCTTAATTTATCTTGTAAATGAGGTGAGAATTTTAACTTGCAATGTCTATAACTTTTGCAAAAGTTATTCAAAGCAGTTTTTTTTTCAAAGAAACAGCTGTGCAAAATATGCTTTTCCAGTTTTGTCTGTGTGACATTCCTTCTGACTATGCAACACTTGTGAAGAAAAGGCAGGATCACGGTGGGCCGGAACAGTCTTTCATTAGCTAATGTCCCTGGACCATGTGGGTTTGAGTAGGTCTCAACTAACATGTATTTGTTGAGAACTGGTACAAAATGATACAGTGTGAGATCTGTTGCAGAATTTTATGGAATAATGTATGCAATGTAGGTCTACAGTACTTGAAGCAGGACTGTGATTGTGTAGTAAAATAACAATATGTGTAATGACAAAATGCAATAATTTGTAATCCTTTTGGGATTGATCAAATTTTTTGATGATCTTAGAACTATCTCAGACTACCGAGATGTGCTCTCCTACAACAAGTATGCCTTTTTACCCCCGGAATAAACTTTTAAAATCCCATAGGCCTACAATGCAACAAACCAAGACAGACTTGTGATGGACTACAGGTACTGTAGATATTAAACTACACTGTAACCAGGCTATGATTTTCATAAAATTCCATGGTTGTCCTTTGGGCAACCATTTTGCTATTTTAGATGTCCACAAGGGAAATTTGCAACACATTTTTGCATACATATTTACAAAACTACGAAATGAAGTGTTTCCAACTTACTGTTCCTATAGTGTTGTTTTGTTGCTACTCAATGAGTGTGTCTACTAGGGTAGGGGGCAGTATACCAGTATTGATGTGAATACCAGTACTAGAGGTACAGGTAAAAAAAATACCAAAGATATTTGGTGCATTTCTAATACCAGTTCTTGAAAAAATACCAGTTCTCGAAAAATTACCCTGGAAAGGTCAAGATAGGAAACAAGAGTATTAATCACGATTGTGCATGATGGTAAAGATAAACAAAGTCAAAGCAGAGGTTTCTGCACAGTAATAATGCAATCATATTCCCAGCTGCATCAAACTTCAGGATAACAGGAGTGCAGTGCACAGTTTAGGTTCCTTCTCACATGACTTTCCTACCCGAGATTTGAGAACCGGTGCTGGCTTAATACCGGCTCTGTAAGCTTTACAGTACATGTGCCAATATTTTCATGGTACCGCCCAACCATAGTGTTTATACAGTATATTATTTGTTTTGTAAAATAAAAGTCTAAAATCTGACTAAAGTTGGAAGAGTCAATCAGTACTAACCATATAATAGTCTTTGAGTCTGATAAAAGCAAGCTGCTTTTTAGTTCCCACAAAGAACAATGGTTGTCTGTTGGACAGCCAATTCCACACTCTAGGTTGTCCCTATGGAATTAAAGTTGTACCAGACAACCGGACAACCATGAAAATTTAGCCCTGCTGTACCTACTGATATAAGAACAAGAACACACCTGTCGATAGCCGGAACGTGCTTGGCCTTCTTCCACAATTTCCTGCGATTAATGTGATATCGGAATTTGTTCACTCTTCCAGAGGTTTTCCTCCTTCTTGCCATTGTGAGGATTTCTTGCTGGTCACTTGTTTGAACTTTTTTGCTCTATGTGGTCTTTCCTTAAATGATCTGGACCATCATGAAGAAGAAAGACAATGAAAAGTAATTCAAGGTTTAACAGGATGATTAACCATTAGAGTGTCCATGCAAGTGATAAACAAGGCATCGAGCAATAGCATAAGTCCCCAAGCACTGTTACCTCTAATAAATTATACATCAATTGGGGAAATACACTCAGTAGTCTCAGTATGGGAAAATTTGACTCGATGGAAATTTCAGTTAAAATTGTGGAACTGTACACACATTGAATGAGGGAAAAAATTAAACCCTCTTTTTCCTTTTATTCCCACGAACAACAGTGTGTCAAATTGACAAACCATTGCATCAAAACCGTGTCATAGAGGCTTACAGTACCTTAAGCACTGTCCCCAAGAGTACATTTTTTATCCTTGTGCACAGGTCCTGAGTTGTTTAACCAAGCACATTTATAAGAAACAATATTTTCACTGGAAAAAGAGAGAATGGGAGTAAAAGTTTGGTTGAAAATCACCTCATTAGAGCAAAACATGTAAAATGTAGGAGCCCAAGTTAGGTATGATATTCATAATCAAGCAGTGTTGTGCGAAGGGGGAGGGGCATGGCCCAATGGCAGTGGCATAGCAAAGGATTTTTTCCAGGGGAGGCAAAGGTATGAAATTTCCCCAAAACTTTTCCCGGTCAATGTGTATGTATTTCATATAAAAAAATGCAAACTTACAAGTATAACAACATTACCATGTCATTTTGTAATATTACCTGCATTTTAATCTTAAAGTAAAACATAGAGCAATCGGAAATAACAAAGTATATTATTTTGGTAAACAATATCTGGTTTATTTGTATGTACTAACACAGTGGCATACGCAGGATTTCTCTGAAGGGGGAGGGGCATGCAGTATGGTCCAAGGGGAGGGGTGTCTGGAAATTTTTTGATGTTTTCAAGGAGCCTAGATGCAAAATGGTGCAAGATTTTCGACTTTGACAGGTACAGTGTTAAAAGTTGAATCGTGGTGGTTCATGAGGATAAAACTGAAACTTTTGTGTCATGACATGCATTTCCTTATGCCATTTATGCTACCTTACAAAGAAAAACTTGTCATTTAATTTGCAAACTTTTAGGAGTCAAAATAAAAGAGCATTGATCGGTATTTGTGGTTTTTCTTGGCCGCAAAATGTTATTTTGTCATAAAGATTATCTAAGCGGAGCGCCACCATTGGTTGGCGCAGAGAGTAAAGAAAATTTCGAAAAATCAGACCCCTCAGATGGTCAAAATAGCGTATTTATGCTTGTAAAGAGAATCTAAACATGTAGCCTTTTTTATCAATGCCGCCAGTGGGAAACAGAGTCTACCTTTTTAAGTAAAAATTGGAATTGGACAGAATTTGCCTAGGTCTATTTGTAGGAATTAAAAAAAAAATTGGCATCACTGAAAGACCTTGCAGAGACAATCCTTCCACTTTGAAAATTTTTGAAAAATTGGGTGTCCTTATAAGCAATCTGGTGCCACATATGCTATCTTTTGAAGTAAAATCTGTGTTAATGAAGTTAGACTATGTATTTTTAAGAACAAAGAAAAAATGGCATCTGTGAGGAGGGCATGGTCCAAAGGTCTCCCCTTCGCATGCCACTAAGGAGGCATAATAGTGGCTCGATCACACAGGATATCCTGTAAGAAAAGCAGTCTGTTAAGTGTAGAAGGCTACAAGGTACTCATTGTCCATTTGTTGTTACACTCAAAGTGAGCAGAAAGCTATTTTCCCGAACTAGCTTGTAAGCCTCCAAGGATTAGGCTAAGTAACAAAATCTAAGCGTGCCAACGGATCCCGTTAATTCTAATTTCTAGATTAACTTTAAGTTTATCGTTGGCCATGGATTGTTTCAGCCCCATCCATCGTTATGTACACAGAGTAAAATCGTACAGCTACTGCTAGCTTGTAGAAGAACATAACAACCTTGGGGGTCTACAGTAGTGACTTGTCAGTTTTCACATCCTTTTACTGAATTCCCAAAGTATCACCTGAATAACAGCTTCCTGTGCACTGAAAAGCACTGATCATAACCCCCGTGCATATACATGCACAAGAGGACATTTCTGTGGAATGCGAACTGGGCCGGTTCATGCGACACTGACGAAATCTGGGTTAATTTGTTGCATGAAAATACGAATTATGTATGAGAAATGTCTCACAATTTCTTATTCTAACAAAAATTTTGAGAAATTTTTGTAATAATAAGAAGATTCATCAAATTTCCCCAAAAATTTTTCCAGGGGGGCAACTTGCCCCCCTGTCCCCCCAGTAGTTACGCCACTGCCCAATGGCCCCTCCCCCCAAGGATGCCATTTTTTTTTTAGATTCTAAAAATATATACAGCCCTTCTTTAGTGACACAGGCTTTACTTCAAAAGGTAGCATATATGGCACCAGATTGCATGTAAGGACACCCAATTTCTCCAAAATTTTCAAAGGGGAAGGATTGTCTCAATTTTTTTTAATACGTCAAATAGGCAAATTTTGTCAAATTCTAAATTTTACTTTAAAAGGTATGTAGCCTCTGAACTCCCTGGTGGCACCCATTGCCTCTATTAGGACACCCTTCTTTGTAAAAATTCTCAAAAGAAAGGACCTGGAACCAGATTACACTCCTTCCTCAGCCAGCATAGACGTACAAGACAGGGACAGAGGAGCCAAGGGTGTTCACATGCTGTGAGCAATACAGTACTTTGCCATTTATCCCACAAGAGATGCTTGGGGTAAAATCATTAACAGTCTGGAGTTCAAGCAGTCACAGACAATTGCATCAAGTCAGCGAACCTTCAATTTAGCCCTGAAGTCCAAGCCCTAATCAAAAGTTAAACCACCAAAGCTTGACAACAGCCCCAAGCAATCAGATTCTACCACAGCCATGGAAAACCTTGTAAATGTTAAACTTAAAGCAGTGAACTGACGGCGAGTTAACTACCCAATCTGGTAGACAATTCCACTCATTGACAACTCTATGGGAGAAACTAAACTTCTTAATGTCAAGCCTTGCAAAAGGCTTTTCCAGCTTTTTACAATGCCCACGCACCCGAGAATTACTTTGAACCCTTAAATAACTACAAGTCAGAAGGGGATTCCTTTCACAAAGAAACTTGTAAACCTGGAGCATGTCTCCCCTAATCCTTCTCAGCTCCAAAGTGGTTAGCCCAAGATGTTTAAGCCTAGCATGATAAGGTTAATTTCTTACCTCAGGTATAAGGCGAGTGGCTCTCCTCTGAACTTGCTCTAACAGAAACTTGTCCTTTTCATAGAAGAGACTCCAAGCCTGAGCTGCATGGTCAAGATGGGGTTTTACCAACTGCTTATACAAATTAAGTACAATATCCTTACTAAAATTGATGAAATTCCTCTTGACCAATCCAAGCACTCTATTAGTCTTTGCAGCTGTGGCCAGGGTTGGCATTTTTTGCCACAGGCGGTTTTTACCAGTGATTTTTACCGGTAAAAACCGTCCCGGTAAAAACAGGTTTTTGCCGAAAAATGGAAAAAACGGAAAAAAACCCATTCTGCTACATTGAATAAAATGTTTTAAGTAACAACTTTTTCTTACTTTTTTCAAGGTTAAAGCATGTAAATCATTATTTTACATCAAGACTGACCATTTTAGGCTATTAAATTTACCATGTAAGGGTCTGGATGGATCATTTTTAGTGACTTGTGTTACATTTTGCCAGATTTACACTGACACCATACAGTACTATAAAGTATAAATCTAGTCATGAAGATTGACATCTTACTGTACGTCATTATTTTCTCACCTGTGATATAAATGATCAATTTCCACATTGTACTGAGCTAAACATTAAAGCGGCTCATTGAGTTGGTTCATGAAATTCCACAAATTTTTCCAAACCCGTTAAGTTTTCTTCACTTACCAATGCCAAATGGTCAATCTAAGACAATCCCCATATCCTACAAACAAATGACTCTTTTATGTGTAAGCACGAAACGGTTCAATTCGCTTTTCAAAAAATCGTGACCAGACACTTTTTCAAATTTTGCACAAATCCGTTACACGTCAGGACATTACAAATTCAAAATTTTAGGTCTTCCCGTAACCATTGAATATGAAACCTGACTTATTATGATATCTATTAGCATTGTCATGTTGTATTGACCCTTTATCACTCTCATTAAGTTATTGGTATCAACTCAATGAGCCCCTTTAAGGCAAAGAAATTTCTTTTCAAAACTGCTTTGTACAGTTGTATACTGTTCTGTACTGATACTGTATAAATGCAAGGAGAGAGCTAAGACAAACTGTATCACTGTAAAGAAGTCTATATGCCATAGGTTACATTGTGCGTTTGTCCACTTGGCCGTACATACATAGATATACCAACCTTTGTTTTAACGAGAAATGACAGCCTTCCATTCCTTTTACAATTTTAAAGAAGGCTTACCACTTTAATAAAGATGAACAATTTCATTTATCCTCATTTTGTGAAACCTTGTTTGATATTCCAGTAATTTTGTAGAAAACATTAACTCTCAGTCTTTTATTGTTAGTATGTAGTTGAAGTTTTACCACTTTTAATTTTTAAGGCTTTATTCCTAACATTGTAATACTGGCATTTTTGCTTTCATTCTAGCTTTGGCAAGTTTTATTGCTTAATTTTCAAGTTAAAATAGAATCTTAAAGTCATGTAAACAACTCTTGTCTCATTTGAATTATTCATCATGTGTGATGGGCTAGAGCAACTCCACACTTATAATTGTCGGAGAAGTTTTTTCCAGTTTCTACCAGTTTTTACCGGTAATAACCACTTATTACCAGGTATTACCAGTTTTTACCGCTGTCCCGGAAAAAACAGGTTTTTTTCCGGCAAAAACCCAACCCTGGCTGTGGCTGCACACTGCCTTGATGACTTTAAATCCCCAGTAATTACAACACCCAGATCTTTCTCGAAGGTGACATTACTTAAAACACTACCATTCATGTTATAATCATAGCTAAAACTTTTGGGACCAAAATGAAGGACCTTACACTTATCTGCATTAAAAGACATTTGCCAGGTCTGAGACCAAGAAAATAACCTATCCAGATCTTTCTGCAGCAGTAAGGCATCATCCAAAATGCTAATCTTCCTATAAAGCTTAGTATCATCTGCAAACTTACTTATACAAGGTGTAAGAGAACTATCAATATCATTGATGAAAATTAAGAAAAGAAGTGGGCCAAGGACAGAACCCTGTGGTACTCCACTTGTGACTTCTCTCCAAAAGGAGAAGTTACCATTGACAGCAACACTCTGAGATCTACCATGAAGCCACGAATTTATCCAATCAGTACAATTGCCCTGAACCCCTAACCTATGCATTTAACCATTAGCCTACCTAATGGAACTTTATCAAAAGCCTTTGAAAAGTCAAGGTAAATGACATCAACCCCATACCCAGAATCCAGAGATGAAGAGACATCTTCAAGAAAGCTCAGTATTAGTAACACAAGTTCTGCTTGGCAGGAAACCATACTGTGACAGATTCAGTAACTCATTATCTAAAAGATACTTAAGTAAACTATCCTTAATTAAAGATTCCATAACTTTGCACACAACACTGGTAAAACTGACAGGCCTGTATTGCAAGGATTACTTCGATCCCTCTTCTTAACCAGAATGCAAAACTGCATTGAGGTTTGGATGATACACAAATGTTCCATTTCAAATAATCCCATCATGTACCATTATCTTCCCATTCAAATGTTACTCTAACATGATCAAGAAATAATTAAGATGTGTTAACACAACACAACACAACACAACACAAACTTCTCAGTTTAGGGAGCGAGACACTTTGAGTTTTCAATTCTTCCCAAAGTCAAGAATTGTCACTGTAGAATACCATCAATTTATTCACTTTTCCACCCATATACAAATCATATGGTGAACTTTTTTAAGATTTTCCATTGTGGAAATTTGGTGGATCCTCTAGCAAGCAATACACACTAAAACTGAATGTGTCCCGAGGTGTGATTGGCTGAAGGTATGTAATCATTGGTGCATGGAACTAATCACAAGGTTTTAAAAGAGATTTTCTGTCGAAGTTCACCTAGTCTTCTTAGCAGGTATCAAGTGTGTACTATCCTTTGTTATTAGGTAATGCGAAATATACGAGCAGAGTGCAAGTACTTGCGCAAAATATGTCCCACAAGCAGGCAATGTTTCAGCATGCATCTGTTAACATCTTTTAAACTTTTCACAATGTTGAGTGTATGACAAAGGTCCTTATCATGTGAAAAGGGGAATTTTGGAGGATTTTTGTAAAATTTTGCCGATTAGAGGGTGGAATGGTAATTACTCTACCTAAATCTGGATACTTGGTATCTTTGTAGTGACCATCTCCAGACTTTAACCCAACCACATACCAAATATGACATCTATTCGAGTTCCCTACACTGAGATATTGTGTTAACCGGATTTTCAGACTTTGAACCCTGTGACCCCAGATGACCTTTGACCTCTGTCAAAAACAATAGGGACCATCTCCTGACTATAACACATCCACATGTCAAATATGAAATCTATCCAAGTTTCCAATCTTGAGATATCATGTTAACCAGATTTCCAGACTGTGACCCCTGGTGACCCCAGATGACCTTTGACCTCCTCCATAAAAACAGGGACCATCTTCTGACTATAATGCGTCCACATACCAAAAATGAAATGCCAACAAGATTTTCAGCCTTTGACCAACGGTGACCCCAGATGACCTTTGACCTCCATCAAAAACAACAGGGACCATTTTCTGACCATAACGCATCCACATGCCACATATGAAATCTATCCAAGTTTCCTATCTTAAGATACTGCTGCGTTAACCAGATTTTCAGACTTTGATCCCCGGTGACCCCCAGATGACCTTTGACCTCCACCAAAAGCAATAAGGACCACCTTCTGACAATAATACATCCACATACCAAATATGAAATCCATACAAGTTTCCTGTCTTGAGATATTGTGTTCACAAGATTTTCAGACTTTGACCCCTGGTGACCCCAAGATAATCTTTGACCTCCGCCAAAAACAATAGGAAGCATCTTCTGACCATAACGCATCCACAAACCAAATATGAAATCTATCCAATTTTCCTACCTTGAGATATCATGTTGATAACATTTTCAGACTTTGACCCCTGGTGACCCCAGATGACCTTTGACCTCTACCAAAAACAATGGGGACCATCTTCTGACCATAATGCATCCACATACCAAATATGAAATCTATGCAACTTTCCTATCTTGAGATATCCAGGCTTTGACAAATCCCTCGCCCGACAGTCCGGGACAAGTAAAAAATGACTCGGACAAGTGAACTGCTCAGAATTGTAGCCCGCCAGGCAAGCAGCACAGAAGTCTTCTTCACATAGGAATTCAATGGCTACAGTAGTACTGTACTAGATAATTAGATATGGACTCGGCGCTTATTCATGCGGACAAGTAGACTTTGGGAATACCTAGCCCGATGGACAAGTAATAAAAAACGAATTTATCGAAGCCTGGAGATATCGTACTAACATTTTCAGATTTTGACCCCCAGTGACCCCAGGTGACCTTTGACCTCCACCAAAAACAATAGGGACCATCTTCTGACCATAACACATCCAAATACTACATATGATATCTATCCAAGTTTCCTATCTTGAGATATCATGCTAACAAGCTTTTCAGACTTTGACCCCCAGTAACCCCAGATGACCTTTGACCTCCACCAAAAACAATAGGGACCACCTCCTGACCATAATGCATCCACATACCAAATATGAAATCTATCCAAGTTTCCTATCTTGAGATATCGTGGTAACAAGCTTTTCAGACTTTGACCCCTGGTGACCCCAGTTGACCTTTGACCTCCACCAAAATCAATAGGGACCATCTTCTGACCATAACGCATCCACATACCAAATATGAAATCTATCTAAGTTTCATACCTTGAGATATCGTGCTAACAAGGTTTTCAGAAATTGACCCCTGGTGACCTCAGATGACCTTTGACCTCCGCCAAAAACAATAGGGTTCTTCCTCTCAATATGGCGCATCCATGTACCAAGTTTGAAAACTGTCAGACATTCCTATCTTGAGATATCGTGGTAACAAGCAAAGTGTCACAAACACACACACACATACACACATACATACACACGCCATCATGATTGCATAGGTTTCTCTTATCATTGAAACCAAAAATTGGAGTAACATTTGCTACCCGCCAGTCAGTAGGAACAAAACTGGAATCCAGACACTTCTGAAAAATGATGGAAAGAGGAACTGACAAAATCTCAGAGCATTCATGTAAAATGGCTGGGTGGACCCCATCTGGCCCAGGGGCCTTACTAGCTTTCAAACTCTTTAACTTTTTACAAACTTGTTCCTCCGAGAAAATGACATAACTGATTGAAGAAGAGACATCAGAACCCCTACAAGTACCCAACAAAGATGATTCCTCAGTAAAAACAGATAAAGATAAAATAGTCATTTGACAAGTTAGCCATATCCTGCCAAATTACTATCATCACCTTTGAGAGGTCCCACACCCTCCTTAAGTTTCTGCTTAGACCTCACATAGGCATGAAAAGTTTTGGGGTTTATCTTAACCTCCTTGGCCAACTGCTTATCAAACCCAGTTTTAGTTCCATTTACCAAATTTTTAACTAAGAGTCCCTGCTTCTTGTAAGCTACTAAGTTACCTGGGCTTTTACTGGCCCTATAGTGGCACCAACACTTACGTTTCTTCCTAGTTGCTCTAAGAACTTCTCTAGAAATCCAAATAGGTCTATTTTTAACCACCGGCCGCTTTCTTAAGTGGGGTACACAACTTTGTTGTGTCAGAAACAACATCCCGGAAAACACTCCACGCCTCAGCAGGGCCCAATTGAGACAAACGGGCCGCCCAATCTATGGTTAAAATCTATGGTAAAAAGACATACTGTACATATAGGTATATGCCTAGAGCCAAGTAATTACACATAGCCTGCATATAGCCTATACGTAAGCCACCATACACATATATGTACAAGGTATATATTCCCACGTGTGCATATAACTACATTATAGCCCTCCCTAACCTTCTACCTATACATAGGTATGTAATGGCCCCTGGGACAACTCAGCCCGGTCATCTTGGCCCCTGGACAACTCGGCCACCAAGACAACTCGGCCCTTGGACAACTCTGCCCCTGAGATAAGTCGGCCCCTCAGACAACTGGGCTACCATTGAATAAGCACTACCCTTATTAACATAGTATTAATCTTAAGAAATACAAGTACTGTCTCCCTTAGTAGTACTTAACTATTGTTAATTCAAGGTACTTACTGTAACTTGAAACCAAGCAGTTTTCTCTTGTAAACTATTTCAAATTTAAAGAGGAAAAATGTTGTCACATGACTCTCAACAGCCAATCAGGTAAAAAGAAGGGTAGAAGGCATACCATCTGACATTATCATAGTCAATGAACTTTGCACATTTTATTTTTTAGGAAAGGTCCACAATCAACTTGTGGATTTCATGCGAAAAATATTATTTAGGCTTTTTCATAAAGGAAGCCGGGGTTTGAATTTAACGAGATTGGCCATTATGACCAAGCTTCCCGAAAACTTCTATTACGTCCTCGAAGGACAGAGAGTACGTGGTGACGAACGTCAGGGCCCTTAGACCATTTACATTATTGGACTGTTATATATGGCTCTATTCTAGACTGGATGAAAAGAACAGATACTACGCACGAACTTAGCCAAAAGGCCGAGAAGCAATTAGGACTGTACATACTGAGTACCACGCGTTCCGGCCCCTTTAAAGAGAGGTTTCGAATGACATTGAATAAATCGATGTTGTCAAATTAAAAAAATTCCAAAACAAAGTAAGAAATGTGAGTCATTTTCAAAAATTTTCACTATTTTCAAAATTAGATTTACTTTGAGCAATATCTTAAAGCTGAAGGTTAGGCTGTGCAAATTCCCTCAAGAATACAATCTCACAATTCACTTAATATAGCATGTCAATAGTGGAGGAGTTGTCCAGGGTCCGAGTTGTCTCATGGGCCGAGTTATCCAGGGGCCGAGATGTCTCAGGGGCCGAGTTGTCTCAGGGGCCGAGTTGACCGGACACCGTCATGTGTATGCATGTTCGTACACATATATTTGTTATGTGTATAGTGGTTGGTTTTAAGTTCGAACAGGTTCTTAATTTGAACACCTCATTTAAACAGAATATTTATTCACTGTTTGATGCAAAATAATTGTCAGTTTTACCATACCATGTGGAGCCATAATTATTTCTTAATGGTGTTTTAAGTAATTGAAGAAAATATTGTCTTATGACTGATATATGAACGATTTTAATTAGGCCCCTAGGTGTTCCAATTTAGAACCTGTGCGAACTTTGAACCAACCATTATATTATAAGGCCTAGGCCTAGGCTATATCCCTAACCCTAACCATATCGAAGCAGGCCAAGTCGTCCCCAAACCAACTCAACCCTGACCAACTTGTCCCCAAGCCAAGTCGTCCCCAAGCCAACTCGTCCCCAAGCCAACATGTCCCCAAACCAAGTCGTCCCCAAACCAACTCGTCCCCAATATGAAAAATGGTGTGATTTTATACACTTAAATAATCAGAAGTGACTTGCGTGATTTTATCTCTCACACAGGCTCTTCAGCAGGTGTAACGTTAGGCCTAGTAAGTTAATAAACGTCGTTACAAAATCGTGGTAATGTTGTAGGTAGGCCATGGTCCAGCTGTGGGTAACCAAAGGAGAGGACTGCAGTGTTCTTATAATAACCCCCATCCCCCAATCAAATTTCCTCCCTTTTAGTCTAGGCTAGTCACTGAACGTGACAGTATAATCCGCTACTGGTAGTCACTCCATACTACGGTCACTGGCCTACATGTACAAAGGTAACGACGTTTTAAGCCAAAACAAAAAACTGAGCTCTAATTACGACTGTATGGTTCACGGAACAGATTTGAATTAACATAATGATTTTGAGCATTCATAAATACCACTTATACCTTCTGGAATGTTTAATACCAGCGAATTCATAGCAAAAGGCAGGAAAAATGTGATACCATCCTTCGCAGTAACATCTACATCTTGACAGCTTGATCGTCTGCTACTGTGTTGCATGACGGGAAGGACTTCCGCTCGACAAGATATCGAAGACCAATTAGTAAGCGCAGCTAGTCAATACTTGTACATCATATAGTAAGCTCTCTGTACATTACCAAATTGTACAGTCACTGCGTAGGTTTCCCCGTTTTGTATGTTTATATGAGGTCACACGACAAACACTGACAGGCCTCGATTTTCAGAAAAATTTATGGTTGTCCTTCGGGCAACCAATTCAGTATTTTTAGTTGTCCTAAAGAAAATTTGGTTGTCTGAAACATTTGGTCCAAAATATTACAGTACAAAACATTAATATAGCTGGTCTCAAAGAATAAAAAAGATATGATTTTTGCAAGACAAAAACACCTGTATGATGGAAAAAGTTGAAAGAGTTGATCAGTCAACAGCATATGCTTCTTCCGTCTGACTAAACCAAGCTGCTGGAATATAGTTCATTGTGAGAGAAAAACGGTTGTCCATCGGACAACCAACTTTCAACTTTTGGTTGTCCGTATGGAATTTTAGTTGTCCCGGACAATCGGACAACCACGAAAATCGAGCCCTGACTGACTTCTTCAACTGAAAAATTACTCAGCACAAGCTTAACGTTACTTGCAGAAATATCCAGCCAACAATTTCCCTTTTAAAGGTCTTATTTCGTTAACAGACTTGTGTGGAAGGTGAATGTGATGACAAAGATCATCTGAGGAAAGTTTGGTGAGAAAAGGTATCTTTTTGGGGACGTGAGGGATGCCTACTCACGCGTGAGTAGGCAAATGAGCTGTGTTTTTGTGTACACCGGGCAAGGGCCCAGAAATGAAGTGTATAGCATAGGAACGTAATGCTGGGTCCTGTTCAAGGGCTAGTCTAGGCTGGTATCTTACTTCATTTTCATGAATGGTGCATGAGAAACATGAAACAATATTTTTTACACTGAACAGTGTCAAATTTAAGAGGTGCCAGTGAAAGTCATTAGGCATACATTTGACATGCCTCCTTTAAGTCCTGAAATATAATTAAAGAAAATCTCAAGAAAGACATTATTTTCCATAATTTATAAGAAGTTTCCATGAAAGTCACTAGGCCTATTTCCCACTAATTTTCACTAATTTCTCATACTCTCAACTTGGTTTGGGGACGACTTGGCTTGGGGACAAGTTGGTTTGGGGACTAGCCTAGTTGGTTTGGGGACGACCTAGTCACTGAACGTGACCGTATATTCCGCTCCTTGTAGTCACTCCTTACTACGGTCACTGGCCTACATGTACAGTACAAAGGTAAGAACCTTTTAAGCCAAAACAACAAACCGAGCTCTAACTACGATGGTATGGTTCATAGAACAGATTTGAGTTAATATAATGATTTTGAACATTCTTAAATTCCACTTATACCTTCTGGAATGTTCAATACCAGCGAATTCATAGCAAAAGGCAGGAAAAATGTGGTGCCATCCTTCCCAGTAACATCGACATCTTGATCGTCTGCTACTGTGTTGCATGATGGGAAGGACTTCCGCTCGACAAGCTGTCGAAGACCAATTAGTAAGCGTGGCTTGTCAATACTTGTACTTCATATAGTAAGCTCTCTGTACATTAAGAAATTGTACAGTCACTGCGTAGGTTTCCCCGTTTTATATGAGATCACGTGACAAACACTGACTGCTTCAACTGAAAAATTAATCTGCACAGGCTTAACGTTACTCGCAGAATTATCCAGCCAAAATTTCCCTTTTAAAGGTCTCATTTGGTTAACAGACTTGTGTGGAAGGTGAATGTGATGACAAAGATCATCTGTGAAAAGTTTGGTGAGAAAAGGTATCTTTTTGGGAACGTGAGGGATGCCTACTCACGCGTGAGTAGGCAAATGAGCTGTGTTTTTGTGTATTCCGGGCAAGGGCCCAGAAATGAAGTGTATAGCATAGGAACGTAATGCTGGGTCCTGTTCAAGGGCTAGGACGACCTGACTTGGGGACGACTTGGTTTGGGGACGACTTGTCCTGGGGATGACTTGGCTGAAAGCAACCATATACTATACCGTGTACATGTATCCACATATGATGTAGGCTAGGTTCAAACCACTGATTCTAAATAAGGCCTAACGTTTGGCCTATGATAGCCTACGATAAGTTTACCTAGGCCTAGGCCCTACTGTTACTAACGTTAGGCCTTAGGATTACTGTTACTAACTTAGGCCTACTACTGTATTACGAAGCACTACGTTACTACAAACTGTGTTAGTGTTAGGCTAGACAAAACTAGCAATGGTAGGAAACTTAGGAAAGGTTACGGTCTAACTTTAAGATAAGGTCGTTTGACCTTCTTGATGAACTTGAAAACATCATTTCCAACTTACGCAGAAGTATCTTGTGGGACTTATGTCAAGAGTCGGAACTTGAAGACAAAGTCTTTAGTTGTACTAAACAACACATGTGCACAGGAACTCACCGATGAAGTCAGCCTGTGTAAGTGACGTGCATGCATGAAGTGTTGTAGTAAGTGTAACCCTTCGGTGGAAGCCATGGGTTCCTCTATAAGACCTAACGAAACATTCTTTTACTAGTTACCCTGACTAGCAAGTGAGTGGCCGGCAGCTCGGTTTCAAGGTCCATGATACATGTTGTTAATGTGTGCGTGTGTACGGTACGATGAGCAGGTGAAATACGTCAGCTAGCCTAGGCCTAGCTACATGATGCACTTACCGTACCCGCGCCAAGAACTAACGTTAGACGGATGTGTGAAAGTAACGTCAGTGAAAGGTGACGAAACACGGAAGGAAACACCTGTTTAAGGTGCTTTACGATTTAAAAAAAGCTTTACGATTTATTCAAGCAAAAAATTGTCATTTTAAGTTTTAGAAGTTGTAGGTCGTTTTACAATAAGGTAAATTAGAACTATGCCTAGGCTAGCCTAGTTACTTAACGGTAACCTTTCATAGTCCTGCTGTTGACTCTTCTTAGGCCTAGCCTAGGCTAGCTCTTGACCGTAAGTACTGGTTCCACGACTTTAATTATTGTGGTGGCCATAGCACTTGAACAGGACTCGATGCTACATCTTTTTACTTTACCCCAGAGTTCTTGGCCACAGTGCGTTAGAAACGCAGCCGTTGTAATATCAGGACTTAAGAGGAAAATTGATCGCGGCCTAAACAGCTCAATTATCAGCTAGGCTAGGCTAGTTTTACCATTGCTATGCCACACCGGAAAGTACATTTGCCATACGCCAAAGAATCACGCCAAGGTGGAGGAGTTTGGAATTATGCACCACACCAATCATTGCAATTGTTATGCCAACTGTTGTTATTTTCCCTGCGTCGTGGCTATTCGCAGGGCATAGCCCTGCGGATAACGAGACAGTCATCGCAATTCCCAGGGCAACTGAGCACGTGCAAAGAGAACTCGTTTAGACCACCAAATTTGTGATCTCATATAGCCTATAGCCTACGTGTAATTCACGCGCACATACGATAGTAATTGTAGGCTCATTTCTGCACGGATAAGAATCCACGCGAAACGGCGAACACGTCACTAGGCCTATGCAAAAATAACTAATACCTCAAAACAGTGATTTCCTTTTTTTGTTTTCTTCTCTTATGTCCCTTGAATGACGTAAGTACATAACGGTTCACTGCAAAAAGTACAAAAATACAAAATACATCAGAAAATTGTAACTTCTATCAAATACGAAATATTTTAATTCTGTAAATACAAAAATAAACATTTAAATTCTCAATATAATTATTCAAAGTGGAAACATGATTCTGCAAGACTGGCAATTTAAAGATTAATTCACATCGTACATATGGGTGCAGCACTAAAGCCGACGTTTCACTGAGATTGGATAGATAACCTTTATATATTTCAGACATGTACAGCCAAAACTATTGCTAAAAACACCCAAAAATTAAGAAATAATAAATAAGTTAGAAAGCAGGATAATTTCCAGTTGTTGCGCCTCCTGAACACGAATTATGGCTCTCGATAGCCCACCTTTGCTTCACTATGCTAAGTGGAGATCTGCGAAGGTCTGAACAACGATCAGGATAGCCTCACCTAGTTAGCAACATGTAGGCAGTCACACTTGACTGCATTTAGATAAAAAATACTAAGAGGTCCCAAACTCTGCTCTCGTACCATGAGCAAAGTTCACGACCTAGTACGGGTAACTTAACCTGCCACAACAGTAATGCTGACAACATGGAGTATGGCGATGCCTTAGAAAAGGCATTATTAAAATTTTCAGAAGAATATTAAAAAATTAAAGAACTTGAACAAGCCCAATAAAAATGTGTTTGGTCACACAGGAAAGTAAAATTTCCTTCAGTTCCTAACGCTCAAGTTTACTTTCAATATAAACAGCGCACAGCATTTGTAACACCTCTGACGATATTAGATGATTTACGCAAAATTTGGTTATGAAATCATGACACACATTTCCTGTGTGGCTCTTTAGCAAAATGAAATGAGGACATGAAATAGATGGCACCTGTAATTAAGTTGGGCAGATTCCCTGCATTCTCTGTTTTCAGCCCTGTGAACATTGGTGACACTCTTTCATATCCCCAGGGCTGAACAGATCATTGGGGATGCCCTGCGAGTAGTGATGCATTACGTCTTTATTCGCAGGGCATTGCCCTGCGAATAATGTTGGTGCTCTTTCTTATCCACAGGGCTTCTTTGCCCTGGGAATAGTGATGCCACTCATCCTTATTCGCAGGGCTCTGCCTTGTGAATAGTGATAACATTCTTCCTAATTACAAGGGCATTGCCCTGTGAATAAGGATGGGGCTCTGGCTTATTCTCAGGGCATTGCATTGCCCTGTGAATAAGGATGGGGCTCTTCCTTATTCGCAGGACATTGCCCCGTGAAAAGGCCCCACCTTTTCCCTGTAGTAGCCAGGTACGCCATACGCCAAATTTGTTGGCGTACATTTCGGTACGCAAAAGAGCTTTCTGTGAAAGGCCCTACTTTCCAGTGTGGTCGCTATGTCCTCAAACAGTTGGAATCGGATTTTGTGTTTATTTATTAGCTAACAAAAATACGCACACATAAAATTTTAGGTCACTTTCCGAGGCAAAATGTTACGAAAAACTTACTTGGAGACCTCTTTCAGCAGCAGCCATTTTTGATTCCTTGCTGAAGGCAGGCAAGAAACCTGTGGGATGCTGATGTCTTGTGTATGTGTGTGTGTGAGTGTGTACATGTGTGTGTGATGCCCGCTTGTAAACATGATATCTCAAGAAGGGTAACTCGGAGACATCTCAAACTTAGCATGTAGATTACCCACATAGAGTAGAAGATCCATAGCGTTTTTGGTGGAGGTCAAAGGTCATTTGGGGTCACCAGAGGTCAAATGGTAAATACCTTGGAAATTGCTTGTTAGCACGATATCTCCAGAAGGAAAAATGTGAGTGATCTCATACTTACCATGCAAATAGCCCATATTGAGTAGATGATCCCTATTGTTTTTGATGGAGGTCAAAGGTCATTTGGGGTCACTAGAGGTAAAAAGGTCAAAACCTTGTAAACTGTATCTCAAGAAAGGTAACTGAGGGATCTTATACATAGCATGTGGATTCTCCATATTAAGTAGATGATCCCTATTGTTTTTGGTGGAGGTAAAAGGTCATCCAGGATCACCAGAGGTCAAAACATCAAAACCTTGTAAACACTGAATCTCAAGAAAGGTAACTGTGAGGGATCTCATTGTCACCATGTGGATTGCCCATAGTGAGTAAATGATCCCTATTGTTTTTATTGGATGTCAAAGGTCATTTAGGGTCATCAGAGGTTAAACCTTGCAAATATTACATCTCAAAAAGGGTAACTGTTAGAGTTAATAGTGGATAGGGTTAAAGAGTTTTGAATGGCATGGGTAATTTAAGATGCATAGGAAAGCTTTTGGAACCACTTCATTATGTAAATGATCAAGTTGGGTAATTTGAAAATACGTACTGAAGCAAACACGGTATTAAGAAGATCTGAAGTGCATCAAAGTGCACATTATTTGGTTTTTTTGTTGATTTTGGTTTGAAGTTTTGCCGTATTACATTTAGCCTGACTTCTGGGTTAATAGGCCCCAACTAAAATTATGATTCGTTTCATAAAAGAGAAAAGCATAGGCATACAGTAGGCATGAGGGCTTTTTGTTTTCCATGGATAAAACCTTTCATGACTCGAACACTTTTCTCATGTCTATCTGGGTACAAATGAATATTCAATGTGTCTCATGAGCAGGGTTGTCAATGGACCATTTTAGGAGCCGGGTAATTTGTGGTCACTGTCCTGAGGGAGCCGTCTAAGGGGGGAGTCACTGTCCCACCTCCCCTTGAGAAATTTTTACAGATTGAAGAGTGCTTACAAAAACCAGAAGTTATCACTGAATTCTAAAGAAATCTAAGAATTTTATCCAGTTAGGGTAAGACATTTGTGCGGGACAGTGATGCTGATATTGATGGCAAGTACTGGGTGGAGTTTTTGAGAGCCAGGTAGCACCGCCCCGTGGTGACAATCATGAGCTGTTTGGAGTTTCTGATTCTGACGCACAGTAGCTAGGCCTTATAGTAATACTCAAAAGAAAACAACATTGCAGGCCTACTGTATAAAAGAGATTATAAAACAACGCTGCAAATAGAAGACTGGAAAAGTGTCAAAGATTAAAGTCCCCTTCATAATGTCCAGATAGTGTTTGAGCGGCAAATGTTCTGGTACAGGAGTTGGATGAAATGAGTGTGCTCTTCCTGAATTTGAAGAGTCTTACAGAACAATTTAAAGAAGAACTAGAGCAGAACAGCCAGATGTCCAAGTTAATAAGCCCCATTTAAAGTAGGCTATTATGTAAATTACTTATGCAACTTATGGTCCGAAGTGTTTGAAATGTTTAAAGGCATGTAATACATAAACAGTTACTGCCCTATATTTTGGCAACCCTATGTTACGACATCCCTATATTCTGACAATCTCATTATTCATCTACAATTGAGTTATCCAAATATAGGGGTGTCGGAACAAATTAGCCTGCGTTGGAACATAATGGATTTGTCGGAATATAGGGGTGTAGAAATTTAGGGGTGTTGAAATATAGGGCTGTAATCACAAAAAACTACAGTAGGCTGAACTCGACTGTATAATGCACTCCTAGGGATGTTGCCAGAAAAATGCCCCCATTACCCTGATGGAAATACTGACTCCTCTACTTGAAGAACACCTGCAGTACTAGTCACTCTGACTCCTAACTAGTCACTGGCTTACATGTTAGAAATTTCTAGCAGGTACTAACAAAATAGGCTCTAATGTGAGATAAGTACTGTATGATTCAGCTGATAACTCTATGAGAACACAAATCACAATGCTTTTAACCCATCTAAAATACTGTTAGACACTAGCTATGATAATCTCATGCAAGTTCCAAACCACCGACTTCATAGGAAAAATAGAAAAAAAAAATTCCCGGTCTTACTGTATGCTGTTCAACCAACACACAGCAAGTAGCAACAGTGTTTACACTTAGGCTAGGCCTTGCAGTTTTAGGTCTGCCTGTGGGGTGGGGGGGGGTTGTAAAATATGCCCACAGTGCTCCGGCCACCTGTGATAAGAGGTGACTAAACGGGAGGACTTGCACAGTACTTGAAATGTAAGACACTTTTTAACACATTCATGTTAGTGTGTCGTTAAAACTTATCTAACTAACTATAAATACCACGCAGTTTTTTGTACATTTTGGAAAATTTCAAATTTGATTGATGTATACCCGGCAGCGAATAATTTAGACCAAAACCATTGTGTCAGCACCAACTGCTACTTGCCAGTCAATGTTGGGAAATAATCACTGATTTCATTGAAACCATTTTGCTCAATTTAGGAAATTGAGTGTGGAAATTTGTGACAAATCAGTTTCTGCACATAATGTTTTGGATATAATCACACTCAATTCATGTTACATTTGAATTTATGGAGCCAAATTTTACCTTTTTTAATCTTTGTTTCAATGGAGGCATATTTTGTAAATTCCAAAAATTATTTGCAGAAAATTTGTGGAAAAAAGATAACTTTTTAAGTGATGGTGATAAGGCATCTGGTTAAAGCTTGGATAAAGACAGATATTCTTCACCCCAGACAGTGTCAATTCTCTCAACCTACTGCTGTTTAAAAGCCCAATTCTTTCAACCCAAACAGTACCAATTTTCTTAACCTTCTTACTTAAAGGGAAGAACTCATTTTTTATTCCTTGCCGTAGGCAGGCAAGGTATCTATGCGATGGTGATGTTGTGTGTGTGTGTGTGTGGGTGTGTGTGTGTGGGTTTGTCTTTGTGTAAAAACACGACTGTGTGTGCGTGTGTGTGTGTATGTGTGTGTTTGTGTTTGTGACACTTGCTTGTAAACATGATATCTTAAGATAGGAATGTCCGACACTTTTCATATTTGGTATATAGATTTATCATGTTGAGAGGAAGAACCCTATTGTTTTTGGTAGAGGTCAAAGGTCATTTGAGGTCACCAGCGGTAAAATTGCGACAATTTCAAAAATAGCTTGTAAACATGATATCTTCAGATAGGAGTGACTGACACTTTTCATACTTGGTATATAGATTTGTCATGTTGAGAAGAAGAACCCTATTGTTTTTGGTAGAGGTCAAAGGTCATTTGAGGTCACCAGCGGTAAAATTGCGAAAATGCTGAAAATGGCTTGTAAACACGATATCTTCAGATAGGATTGCCCAACAATTTTCATACTTGGTATATAGATTTGTCATGTTGAGAGGAAGAACCCTATTGTTTTTGGTAGAGGTCAAAGGTCATTTGAGGTCACCAGCAGTAAAATTGCGAAAACACTGAAAATGGCTTGTAAACATGATATCTTCAGTTAGGAGAGACCAACACTCTTCATATTAGGTATATAGATTTTTAATGTTGAGAGAGAGAAGCCTATTGTTTTTGGTAGAGGTCAAAGGTCATTTGAGGTCAATAGCAGTAAAATTTCGAAAACTTCGAAAATGGCTTGTAAACACAATATCTTAAGATAGGAGTGACCGACACTTTTCATACTTGGTATATAGATTCGTCATGTTGAGAAGAAGACCCCTATTTTTTTTGGTAGAGGTCAAAGGTCATTTGAGGTCACCAGCGGTAAAATTGCGAAAACGCCAAAAATGGCTTGTAAACACGATATCTTCAGATAGGATTGCCCGACAACTTTCATACTTGGTATATAGATTTGTCATGTTGAGAAGAAGAACCCTATTGTTTTTGGTAGAGGTCAAAGGTCATTCGAGGTCACCAGCGGTAAAATTGCGAAAACGCCGAAAATGGCTTGTAAACACGATATCTTCAGATAGGATTGCCCGACAATTTTCATACTTGGTATATAGATTTGTCATGTTGAGAGGAAGAACCCTATTGTTTTTGGTAGAGGTCAAAGGTCATTTGAAGTCACCAGCAGTAAAATTGGGAAAACACTGAAAATGGCTTGTAAACATGATATCTTCAGTTAGGAGAGACCAACGCTCTTCATATTAGGTATATAGATGTTTAATGTTTAGAGAGAGAAGCCTATTGTTTTTGGTAGAGGTCAAAGGTCATTTGAGGTCAATAGCAGTAAAATTGCGAAAACTTCGAAAATGGCTTGTAAACACAATATCTTAAGTTAGGAGTGACCGACACTTTTCATACTTGGTATATAGATTCGTCATGTTGAGAAGAAGACCCCTATTTTTTTGGTAGAGGTCAAGGGTCATTTGAGGTCACCAGCGGTAAAATTGCGAAAACGCCAAAAATGGCTTGTAAACACGATATCTTCAGATAGGGTTGCCCGACAACTTTCATACTTGGTATATAGATTTGTCATGTTGAGAAGAAGAACCCTATTGTTTTTGGTAGAGGTCGAAGGTCATTTGAGGTCACCAGCGGTAAAATTGCGAAAACGCCGAAAATGGCTTGTAAACATGATATCTTCAGATAGGATTGCCCGACAATTTTCATACTTGGTATATAGATTTGTCATGTTGAGAGGAAGAACCCTATTGTTTTTGGTAGAGGTCAAAGGTCATTTGAAGTCACCAGCAGTAAAATTGGGAAAACACTGAAAATGGCTTGTAAACATGATATCTTCAGTTAGGAGAGACCAACGCTCTTCATATTAGGTATATAGATGTTTAATGTTGAGAGAGAGAAGCCTATTGTTTTTGGTAGAGGTCAAAGGTCATTTGAGGTCAATAGCAGTAAAATTGCGAAAACTTCGAAAATGGCTTGTAAACACAATATCTTAAGTTAGGAGTGACCGACACTTTTCATACTTGGTATATAGATTCGTCATGTTGAGAAGAAGACCCCTATTTTTTTGGTAGAGGTCAAAGGTCATTTGAGGTCACCAGCGGTAAAATTGCGAAAACGCCAAAAATGGCTTGTAAACACGATATCTTCAGATAGGGTTGCCCGACAACTTTCATACTTGGTATATAGATTTGTCATGTTGAGAAGAAGAACCCTATTGTTTTTGGTAGAGGTCGAAGGTCATTTGAGGTCACCAGCGGTAAAATTGCGAAAACGCCGAAAATGGCTTGTAAACACGATATCTTCAGATAGGATTGCCCGACAATTTTCATACTTGGTATATAGATTTGTCATGTTGAGAGGAAGAAGCCTATTGTTTTTGGTAGAGGTCAAAGGTCATTTGAAGTCACCAGCAGTAAAATTGGGAAAACACTGAAAATGGCTTGTAAACATGATATCTTCAGTTAGGAGAGACCAACGCTCTTCATATTAGGTATATAGATGTTTAATGTTGAGAGAGAGAAGCCTATTGTTTTTGGTAGAGGTCAAAGGTCATTTGAGGTCAATAGCAGTAAAATTGCGAAAACTTCGAAAATGGCTTGTAAACACAATATCTTAAGTTAGGAGTGACCGACACTTTTCATACTTGGTATATAGATTCGTCATGTTGAGAAGAAGACCCCTATTTTTTTGGTAGAGGTCAAAGGTCATTTGAGGTCACCAGCGGTAAAATTGCGAAAACGCCAAAAATGGCTTGTAAACACGATATCTTCAGATAGGGTTGCCCGACAACTTTCATACTTGGTATATAGATTTGTCATGTTGAGAAGAAGAACCCTATTGTTTTTGGTAGAGGTCGAAGGTCATTTGAGGTCACCAGCGGTAAAATTGCGAAAACGCCGAAAATGGCTTGTAAACACGATATCTTCAGATAGGAGTGACAGATACTCTTCATATTTGGTATATAGATTTGTCATGTCGAGAGAAAGAAGCCTATTGCTTTTGGTAGAATTCAAAGTTCACTTGAGGTCACCAGCGGTAAAATTGGGAAAATCCCGAAAATGGCTTTTAAACATGATTTCTTCAGATAGGAGTGACTGACACTTCTCATGCTTGGTATATAGGTTTGTCATGTTGAGAGGAAGAAGTCTATTGTTTTTGGCTGAGGTCAAAGGTCATTTGAGGTCATCAGCGGTAAAAATGTGAAAACACCGAAAATGGCTTGTAAACATGATACCTTCAGATAGGATTGCCTGACAATTTTCATACTTGGTGTATAGATTTTTCATGTTGTGAGAAGGAAGCCCTCTTGCTTTTGGTAGAGGTCAAAGGTCATTTGAGGTCACCAGCGGTAAAATTGCCAAAACTTTGAAAATGGCTTGTAAACACAATATCTCCAGATAAGAGTAACAGATACTTTTCATATTTGGTATATAGATTTGTCATGTTGAGAGAAAGAAGCCTATTGTTTTTGGTAGAGGTCAAAGGTCATTTGAGGTCACCAGCGGTAAAATTGCGAAAACGCCAAAAATGGCTTGTAAACACGATATCTTCAGATAGGGTTGCCCGACAACTTTCATACTTGGTATATAGATTTGTCATGTTGAGAAGAAGAACCCTATTGTTTTTGGTAGAGGTCGAAGGTCATTTGAGGTCACCAGCGGTAAAATTGCGAAAACACTGAAAATGGCTTGTAAACACGATATCTTCAGATAGGAGTGACAGATACTCTTCATATTTGGTATATAGATTTGTCATGTCGAGAGAAAGAAGCCTATTGCTTTTGGTAGAATTCAAAGTTCACTTGAGGTCACCAGCGGTAAAATTGGGAAAATCCCGAAAATGGCTTTTAAACATGATTTCTTCAGATAGGAGTGACTGACACTTCTCATGCTTGGTATATAGGTTTGTCATGTTGAGAGGAAGAAGTCTATTGTTTTTGGCTGAGGTCAAAGGTCATTTGAGGTCATCAGCGGTAAAAATGTGAAAACACCGAAAATGGCTTGTAAACATGATACCTTCAGATAGGATTGCCTGACAATTTTCATACTTGGTGTATAGATTTTTCATGTTGAGAGAAGGAAGCCCTCTTGCTTTTGGTAGAGTTCAAAGGTCATTTGAGGTCACCAGCGGTAAAATTGCCAAAACTTTGAAAATGGCTTGTAAACACAATATCTCCAGATAAGAGTAACAGATACTTTTCATATTTGGTATATAGATTTGTCATGTTGAGAGAAAGAAGCCTATTGTTTTTGGTAGAGGTCAAAGGTCATTTGATTTCACCAGGGGTAAAATTGCGAAAATTCTGTGCCTAAAATGTAAAGAAAAATCTATCAAGCACTGTCAATTTGAAAGCAGGTAAGGTATTTGATGGCAAGGAATCATTAAGCCTTTTGGCTTTCTGGTATACTATGTACACAGTTGAAAGTGGCTATTGTTCCCTTGTCTGCCAACTGCTGGGGACTAGAAAAATCTGTGCTCTCTGATGTATCATGTTTTGGCAAAATATCACAATTATCTTGGCAGTAAAAAGTCAAGCTAAAGGTGAGGCATATAACAAATAAATCAAATTGCTGTCTTGTTTTCTCTGACATGCAGTATAGACCTAGCATTGCTTGGTGGGTCAACTGAAGCCAAGAAAAGCTGGTATAGATTGACTCTACTGTAAGTCATTGCTGTAGAATGACCCCCATCTTGGTCACATTAGTGAAAAATGGCGGCAGTATTTCCTTGCATTCTACAGGGTCTCATCACAAAATCATCTGCTTACACTCTGGTTTTGGAATCAAATACTGGGTATCTGTTACCAAATCCAATTAAATTTGGTTACTGTGAACATGGGTGATTTATTCTCAGTGATATATGAACACTTTTTGGGTAATTAAACACTTCCTGTTCATAATCTAAACAAAACATTTAACTCTGCAATCACTGGACATTTTAGTAGCTTATCTGTTGTGTAAATAGGCTGTGTAATAAAAAAAGTTCCTCGCAGAACAGGGGTTAAGTGATATTCTAGAAGTTATAGTGGTTTCTTACAACAAGTAAATGAACAGATAAGGAGGATTTTATTACACCCAACCTCCCCTTTGTGAGGTCTGGTCAGAATGTCCTTATTTTTAAGCAAGTGAAGTCATAATGTACCTGTACAGTAGGTAGAAACAGGGAGTTGGAGGTGTGTTTCCCATATAATGATACAGTAAACTTCAGCTTATTGTTCTACTCTACAATATATATACTGAACCAGACATTGCTTCTTCACTGCAAGCTAGTTGTACACTTAAGCAGCTAATTAGCCAGTATCCCTACAGTTAGCCATACTGCATTAAATTTTAATACTGTGTACAGTGTAACTGTTTGCTTTTGTTGACTCCACCCCTTCTTAGAACTGATGATTAAGTGTCTTGAAGTTAATTTTGTCTCGAAAATGAGACTGGCTGGAAAGCTGGCAAGCTACTGTACTGTATTGTTTTACAGTTAATCTATATATTGCATATTAGTCATATTAGTGGCTAAGCAAAAATTATGAATTGAATACTTGTATTATGATAAAACACAGCAATGGCCTACCCACTCTACAGGAGGCTTACAAGGCACTAATGTGTATTTACAACTTTCTGAGGAGTAGATACTAGGGCTGTGAACGTTTAGCAAAATAATTAAATGTTTAAACTCAAAAATTTGTGATCATTTAGCGATTAATGGCGATTACCTAATCACAAAACAAAAACAATTTCAGTATGTAGTGATTGATACTGAATGTAATGCAGAAATAATATTAGTTGTTATCTTGCATGGTGAAAATCAAATTATTCTGAAACTTTAAAGCCTTCAAGGTTCAAATGTGCCCAGAATGTCCCATTAAACAAAAACCAGGGATCATCAGCAAACACAAATGGATAAAAAAGTTGAAATCAGGTTTTGCGATTAATTGTTTGGAGCTTTGTACTAAACGTTTATTCCACATGCGATCATTTAGCAATTAATTGCTTCAGGTTCACAGCCCTAGTAGATACTGTGTAGTATGAGCTCTATTCTCCATTTTGAGTATGATGTCAGTCAAAGATCTGTGCCAATTGAAAATTTGGTAAACTCCTGGCAACTTTTCATTGTCTTGTGAGGAATGACTGCCATCAATATTTCTACAGTAAATGTATCTTCTTCTTTTATTACAGATCATTGCATGGGTGAAGATCTCATTTCCAATTATACAGTACCTTGATGGAGTCTCATTAGCTGTCATATGTTCCTTTGTGGCCTGTTAATTAGTAAAGGCAATAGATGCTTCAATGAAGAACTAATGCACCTGTGGAAGTGCTGTCATCTTAGCCCAATTATATTAAGACAGATTTACAGTAGTATAATTGACCATCTTCATCTGTAAAGTGTTGTAGAGAATCTTTGCTAAACAACCCTGTTAACATAAGATTTTTGAAATAACAGTGTAGCCAATGTTAATCCTGACCATGACCACAAATGCTAAACTGTTGATGTACAAGTATGCAGAAGCAAAAAAAATAGTTATCTTTAAAATCAGTTCTTTTGCAATGTAGATTACACAGTATCATAAGGCAGAGCAGTCCTTTGAAGTTTTCAGTCCATGATTTATACAGCGACCAAAGAGAAATCTATCATCCTCTGTAACTTTACTTTCTGCCGTCAGTTGGTGAGCTAGAAGATTGCTTGCTTCAGGTAGCAGAACAAAAACTTCCCTGTCTTTGTTTATCTTTGAGTGACTTCCAGCTGTATTTGGTATCTGATCTTAATCAACGGTCCGGTCCCTGTCAAAATGCCAGATTTGGTGGGTATGTGGTTATCAGAGTCTTAAAGGAATTGTTGTTCTTGTGTCAGTTATGAATTGCCCTGTTTGTAAGATACAATTAAACAGTCAAGGGGCATTGAGATCTCATTTGACTTTTGACCACACCCACCAACAGCTGCAAGCGGTTGCAGGATGTAACAAACCATTATCATATCCATCCTCCAGTGTCCAAAATGTGGAGAGCAAACTTGGCTTATCATGTGAGACTCAAGAACTCTTTTCACAGTTACACAATGCAAGACAACTTCACAACCAAAATTTGCTTTCCCAGAGGAAAGCACTAAGTGTGTTGTCCAAAAGTTTAGAACCAGGTTTGTCTCCATCAGAAAATGCAGGGACAATAGGAAAAGATATGAAAGGAACTGCGAAGTCACTGTTCAGATCTTACGATGGGCCAAAGCGAGGTACATTTACAAACATGGTTTCATCTGGAGCTACTTCAGTGGAGTGTTGCAAGCACCAGTCAGATATAAGAAGACTTGAGGCAAGTTTAGTGGAGAAAAAACAGGAGATTGCACACCTGGTTTTGCAGCTGAAGAAAGAAATGGAAGAATTGGAAAATAAAGACATGTGAGTAGAAAAGGTGTCAAAGGGCAAGAGTAGTTGTTCCAAACTTAGTTTGAAACAGTAGCTAAATGCTCACAATTAACTTCTTATTTCTCTTCAAAGTATTTCTTATAATATTATAGGAGATCAATATTGCATATTCAATGTAAACCAAGCAGGGACTAGTAATTTTCACATTTGAGGAGGAAAAGCACTGTCACATGACTCTGAAGAGCCATTCATGAAACAGCACAGTATACTACACTACTATAATTTGGGGCAACTGCTCTTGCTCTAATTTATTTTTTCCCTGATTATAGTGTCAGTGATCATAATACTGCAGACCTGTTAACCTAACTGATTTCAAAATATGGAGATTTTCATTTTTTAATGCCAAAAAATGGGAAGATTAGGAGAAAAAGCAGGAAGTTTACAATTTTCTATGAAAATGGTACAAATACAGTAGTATCAGTGCAAGTTGTTTATATTTGTGTATTTCCATGTGCTGTGCTATTTGTGGTGTATCAGGTATGCATGAAGTGTACAGCTGCTGGGCATGCTGCAAAATAAAAGAAGCTCCATTCGTTGTCATAAAGATGGTAAAGTAAGTACTAGAACTGTAAACAATCAATTTATGATCAATTGCTCAAATAAGCCTAAGCTGAGGCGTGACAGTACAGTAGCTGCATTGGCCATATACAGGATGTCACAAATGAAATGGAACACTAAAAATCCCAGGAGGATAGCATGTGAAACCAGGAGGCAGGGAGATCTGAATTAAAACCAAGAGAGTTGATTGACAGGTCTGCTACTGGTAATGCTCAATAAGACGTCAGCGGTGATGTGGTTACATAAACTGTATCCTGGAATGTGGCTATGCCTTTGGAACCCCACTGGGGTTAAGTCCCCCAACTAGATTCATATATGATAACTTTATTTGTGCTTGTCACCTTCTCCTTTCAGGGTAAACGTGACATTACCCTGATTTTTTAATTTCACAGTTTGAAGTTACTGTACCATGCATTCAAGATTATATTTTAATATTGTTATCAATTATCAGTCATATGCTTCTCTGTGGTGAATTTTGCTTTTCAAGTCATACATTTTTTTTTTTTTTTTTTTCGTTTTTACTACCGTAGGATTATTACAGATCTGAACACATTTCTTCAAGAAACTGCTGAGAAACAGTCAGTGGCCAGAGCTAAATTAGAAGCTTACATGGACTCACTTCTTACAAGGACAGCTGTGGCAGAGGAAGAAGTTAGGAGCATGCGCAGTCTGTCACCCTCCCTGCTTTCTCAGAAACAGTTTGGGTAATGCAAGCCAGATAGTCCTGTTACTTTTTCATGTCAAAGGTTTCTATTTGGTTAAATTACTCTCTGGAGATAGCAAGCTGTTACTGTAGCTGGGGCTCGTTCCACAAAGAGTTACGCACGATCTTAAGTATGATTTACTGTTGGCTTAAGTACGGTGAATCAAACTTAAGATTGTGCGTAACTCTTTGTGGAACGGCCCCCTGTACCCATAAGTTGTCACTTAGGGTTCCCCTCCCCCTACAGACTTTGTCAGACTTGATATAAGAACATCTTGGCATAATAAAACTTGAATTCTCTCAACTCCGATATAGGTGAAAATTTCAAATTCTTCTCCACTCTAAAGTGGCGGGCCGTGAAGTTGTATTATCAGTGCTTTGCAAAGTACATTAGCACCATAACTCAATATTCCTTGCTCTAGCAGGGACAAATTTGTCTTGTGGCATCTCATTTGCTAACCAATGCAAAATTGTGTAGCAGCAGCTTTTTTACATACAATCCTAAAGCTTTCAAAGATTTTGTTACAAAGAACCCCCAAAACCTTAAAATTGTTTCCAAATTTTTAGCAAAGTGTAGGACAATTAGCCAGAAATCATTTGCACTAACAACCAAAAAAATTATTTTCAACTTTTACATACAGGACCATGCCTGACCCTTGACCTCCCCCCTCCACAAATTTTCAAGTGGTAAATGCACCACAACAGAAGCAATGCTTGTACTGTGTGTAAGTAGTGCATGAGTCCCCACCCTCCAAGCTTTTGTCCAGGCTACCGTCCTGACATACCTGTATCACTGTGTGCATGACTTATAAGGGGCTGCAGTACCCCTTGGAACCCCTTGGGTACCTGTATTCACAGTTAGCATGTTGGTAACTCTTTACCCCATGAAATTGTGGGGAAACGTTGTGGGACACACAAAGCGATCTCACCAGCGTACCTATTTGTGTAAAGTCAATCTAAGTGTTAAGTATGCTAGTTTAGGACAATTAAAATTCAAGATTTTTACAACAAGAAACAGACTGTGTGCAATCCATGGGCTCAAAACCACATGTAAAATCTCACCTTATATTTGGGATGGATTGAGAAAGGATTAATCAAGAAACTTGTCAAGTGAACTAAAATTTTGGAAGACGATTGAAGGTGCATGAGATTTAGTTGATGTGCACTTGTGTCAACAAATTACCGAACTTTTTTAATTCATACAGTGTAACTGCATTTTGACTGTCAAAATTTCAAACAACAGCATGAACTATTCAAGCCACACTGATTGGTCAATGATTACTTCTGAAGATCAGTGAAATTTCACACTGTAGTGTCCTCCACAGAAAATTATCGTGAAGAATTTCCATCCACAGCAGGTTATTATAGCTTTATAGAGAGTGTATTAGAAAGGTTTTTTTTTCAAACTTTAGCGGTAGATGCAGCCTTACTGTAGACCAGCAAATTTTATCTCACTAAGAGATGATTTTTGACTCTTGCATTTAGGATGTTATTTGTAAGAATTCTATAATGCTGATTTATTGAGGTCTCTGTTCAATGTTACACCATTGCTTGATGTAGATATCTTTACCAAAGAATCATATTTTTGTAGACAACTTTTCTTTCCTGCAGAAACAAATCATTGGATGCTACAGACATCCACTCTACAGATGATGGACTAGTGAGGAGGTACTCTGTCCCTGCCAGTCTCCGAAAGAATTCCATCTTGAGAGAGAGGCTGCATAATACAAACATGAAAAGCAGTTTCCAATTGAAATATAAAGACAAGACTCCAGTGCATAAATTGAGTAGGTCTCTTTATTCTGCAAGTAGTCCTTCTGCTGAGCTGGAACGAGTATTGAACCAACTGAAAACCAAACAATCCTTTTCTGGAAGAACTAATCTCTCCCCTTTAAATCAAAATTCCTCAAAGGAATCATTTTCTGGTGTTTCTGAAAAAAGACATGAAAGCTTAAGTCTCTTGAAGGAGCTTGGAGACATAGAACGGACTTTAGCAGAAGATAACAATACCTTTTATGATCCATCCCAGCAAGTAATTGCAGAGGCAGAAACTGGTCACTTTCTTTACCCCATGACTATGCAGTCTAGCAGACTAAATGATACAAGTACACATTATAGGTTTATGAATGATGGATTGACTGCTGGGGGTCAGAGGGTAAAGGGTCATCTCCAAGAGAAAAAACAAGATGAAATATTGCAGGCAGACTTAGAAAGATCTCTGTATAGAAAACATTTGCAAAGAAGAATGGCTGAAGAAGAAGAGGCTTTGAAAGTAATTTGGACTTCCTTTTTCCATGTTTTATAGAGAACATCTTTTATCACCTCCCAGATGTAGATTTACAAACAAGATGTTCAGCACATGAGAGGCAAACTTTTGCGTGTTTTGCATGTCCTGCCTTGCACTTGCAAAAATGTCCCTTCTCCAATTACTGGCAAAATGCCTTGCAAAGGGCTGGGAGTTGTGGTATGAATTTAGCTGAATGGTTAAAATCCATGTTATGGATTCAAATTCACCAGAATTGATCAGATAAATCATGGCTTGTATTGCATAAGTGTCCTTGGGTATGCTTAGAAAAGGAAAAATTGACCAAAGTAAGTTGTTGTCGGAATAAGTGTTTTTCTGAGGAGGAATTTGTACACATTTAAAATACATAAAAATGTCAAAAATCTTACTTTTGCCTGTAATAGTCCAGTTCCAGGTTTCTTCAAGGAGTAGTATTGTGCAATAAGTCAAAGGGTAACACCTTAACGTGTATTTACAGCTGATGGCAGGATGTAAACACACGTTAAACAGTATGCTATGCATGTTGCGCACGGTTGGTACAGGATGTTTTGTAGCCAGTTGATCAGCAGAGAAAGATCACCAACGCATGTGCAGATATAAATGAATTGGCAGTCATTTATTGGTGAAAAATAATGACTTTTATTGTGTTGATTGGTATTTAACACAATGTCTGCCAGCTAATGATCATTTTAATTCTATTTATGATACATAGGTAGTATAAAATAATTCTGTACAAGTGCTTCGAATTAGGAGCATCGTTATTCGGTGATTTAATTATCAATTTAGTGTTTTTAAACCATAGTAATGGGGGGTGTTTGTTCGTTGAATTCCCAAATCTTAAAAAGTATGTAGTGAACAAATGTACTGCCAGGATTGTGAGTCAATATATATGTTATTTGTTCTTGTAAAGAAAGATTCCTAACAAATAAGAAATGTACATCATTATCACACTATTTTGAGATATCAAGCATTGTTTACCGTTGAATATCATTTACTGCAATGGCTCTTTGGGTCCGCATTTTGTCAGTTTTGACTAAAATTAGGGAGTAGGGATGATATCAATTGGCTAAACATGTATCTACTTGGGATAGCTTATTATATGAAAATATGAAATTTACAACATCATGGAAAGTCAAAACTTTTGCTCAAAAACGGACCAGAATGACCCAAACTATGATTTTCAAAAGTGACAGCACTTGTAATATTAATTTCTTTTACATGTATATTAGACCTGTCACATTTGACTGCTTGCACTAAAAAAAATCTACTTATATTGTTTTTCAAATTTTTTAGGGAGACACTTTGTGGAGGGTCTTACAGTACAACACCTTCCCAACTGAGAATGTTGTTAGATTTATATTTTGTAATATCCTGTCTTACTCATTTTTTTGATCAAGTTTGGTCAATGTAAGAGATATGGTGAATTCAACCATATGTCAGACTTTTCATGGGGGCCTGTGATCAACAGGTCAAGACCCAGAAACTGGGGTCAATGTTACACATTTTTTGTGATTGGCATAGCTGGCTTGAGTTAAAAAAAAGGGGGTCAAATCATCTGTAAGCTATGGGGTGAAATCTTCTGTCACAGACTTTTGTCCTGTCTGTGTGCAGTGTGCAAAAAATCTATGTTTTGAATATAACTGAAGTAGTTTACAATTTATTAATCCATTTCCATCTCATTTGAGATAAGTTATACAAGTTAGCTTTCAGGGGCCACATTGGGGTCATTGCATGGGATTACATTGAAAGATTAAAAGTTTTACCTTTTAAGGAGGAAATTAAAATATGTGTTTGCATTTTTTGTCCCTATCAAAACAGTGAAACTGTTGCTCATGTAGCCTGTGCTTTGTTTATATACACATTGCAATATCAGACCAGCTAAATCCTGATATTGTATAGCCCGTCCACACTCTGTGACTGGATGGGACGCAACTCATTGCAACAAGATTGTTCAGACACG
This sequence comes from Holothuria scabra, assembly GCA_037179385.1. NCBI lineage: Eukaryota > Metazoa > Echinodermata > Holothuroidea > Aspidochirotida > Holothuriidae > Holothuria > Holothuria scabra. The sequence continues at coordinate 13,262,377 of CM074194.1, forward strand.
TTGCAAAGTGTGGAATGCTTTGCAACTAGTCACACTTTGCAACTAGTTGTAAGCAGACGCACGACCCACTTTCATGTGACTGAACATGTTCAATCGCATGAAACTGAAACGTGCAACTGACAACAATGACAGGCTGCTGAAATGAAGCACCCAAAGTTCAGTTAATCAAAATGGACAGAACACATTCCAGTTTTGTGTGGATTGCTACATGGACCTGCATAATGTGGACACTATGCTCTTAACACCAGTTAGTTGTCAGCTGCTCACCGTGACAAGTCTTGTTGCAATAAGTGGCATCGCATAGTGTGGATGGGGCATTATGTGTACAGCTGCAAAGCATGACTGAGGCAGCTGCAGCCAAACTGGGGTCGCTGAAGCTTATGGTTTTGACCTCCATCCTCTTGCACCCTCTTTCATCCTTATCACTTACTTGTTGAGGTGTATTTTTACCTTGTTGTCGTTTTCTGCTTTTATGACAGACCTGCCCATCAAAAAACAGAAATTTAAGGGTGCCATCTCCCGATTCTATCAGTTCTCTTGGAGAAACTTATTCAACAGGGTCTCTCTCTGTATCATCTCTCTCAGATATCCCTACCAAGAATGAGAACTGGTTTTCATCAGGTATGGTAGCTTTGATGGCTTTAAACATTCGTTAGTTAGTTAGATTGGACTTAATGATACACCAACACAAATGTGTCATAAATGTTCTGCTAGGTTAAGAAGTAAAGTTCCAATAATCTTTCAAATACTTTTCTAATCTTTTTCAAGTCCTCACCCTCATTGTACTCCTCAAATCTTGGCAGAATCATTGGTGTGTGTCAGTGAAAAAAATAGCTGTAAGTAAATAACTTTGAGAAGAATTCCCCCAAAATGTTTGCAAAAGCAAGTGTTAGTTGTCAAGGCCAGCTGCTATAGGAAATATATCAAATTTTTATTTAAAATGGGTAATCACAGTTTCCAAAGAATATTAATCTTTTGTTCTAGCACCTTGTTTTCCCTTCCTGCCATTGTGCGTGATGCTCTGTGTAAGCAATGGGGTAGGGAAAACAAGCCAGTGAGCCACAACTGGAAAAAAGGCCCTGGCTGGCTTGACTTGAACCAATAGGTTAGAAACTGGGCCATAAAACTCTATCTAACTAACTAACTAACTAAACCTTCCTGAATTTTATTGTTTACCAGAATATAGAAATATTGAAGTGATCTGTCAGGTTAGAAGAAACATTAATTTTGTGTTAATCACTGTTTTTTTTTTAGATTTCTGAATATTTGCAAAAATACTGTAACCCACACATGTGCAACACTAGACAGCCTCCACAACACTGTGACCAATCACTGTATTAGACCATGATCATGATCATCTTTTATTAGTTTTAAGTTAATGTACAAATGTGATGTAGAAGTAAGGTTGTGGAAAAATTTGCCAAAACAAACTCTGATTGGCTCTTTAAGGACTCAAACAGAATTAAAAAACTCCTTATGTCTTGAATTGTCTACTCAGAAAGGTACTCAAACCAAATTAATCATAATTCCATGCACGGACACATTTTTGATGATTGGTATGTATGAATGTGATATTTTTAATATTTGTCCTTGTTTTCATGTTTTCATTTTACTCACAGAAAATTGTTTTAATTTTTCCTTCATAGAGTACCACAATACGGACATTTTTCCAGTTACACATCGTCACATTGTCCTCCAATGTGTCATGCAGTACCTTGACATAGATTCACTCCTAAACTGTGCCTTAGTCTGCAAAGATTGGAAACGCATCAGTCGCCATCCATCCTTGTGGAGATACCTTCATTTTGTGAATCGCAGAGTTTCATCAAAGGTACGGTAGTTTTCTTCGTAATTATTTTTTTTTATTTTTTTATTTGGAGGGGCAGTGGTGTAACTCCTATGCTCTCTGATGGTGTTAACCTCCCTGGCACTCTGGCATGAGGGCCCCTCTTGTGGGTGCCAGAACCCCCCCCCCCCCCCCCCCCTCTGAGGGGCGGTTCTGGCATCCACAACCATACTTCATTTGCACCAGTCCTTGGGCATGCTGGTTACACCAAACTTGGCAGATGTTCAAAGCAGGACTTGAAAAATCTTAAGTGCTGGGTACACAAGACTCCCTCCTTAAAAAAAAGAACTTCTAAAGGGCTTCTAAAATTCATGTTTGAAAAGCCAAGCCCCCTGGATATTTATATACACCATGACATTGCTTATACATTTAATTTACAATTTAATTAGGCTTTGTTGGGCTGAAACAAAATCCTGTCAGGCTACCTCATTCTGTTACTAGTAAGTCTGTGGGCTGCTCCTTTCAAAAATATTTTTTAAGCCCTCCATTCACGATCCATTCAAGCCAAATACAACCCTTTAAATGACTCTAGATGTTATCTGAATGACATCACAGAGCAGAAAGTGTCCCCCCCCAAAGAAGGAGTACAGACTAAAGTCCAGGTCACACTACAGGGATATCAGATAGAATTACTTTCTGATTTTTGATTCCTTGCCGAAGGCAGGCAAGGAATCTATGCGATGGTGATGTCGTGTGTATGTATGTGTGTGTGTGTGTGTGCGTATGTTTTTGGTGTAAAACGGGGACATGAGCCTTTTTTTCTCCGGGCAAGTGTGGATACACCTGCAAGTGGGGATATCCCCACTTGCCAAATGCAAAATTAGCCATGAAATTGAATTGCTCACGTTTCAAGGATGTATCACAGCAAGTTTGAAGCATTTTGGAGTTTTCCCCAATTTCCATGTGATGGACCTAACATTGGGTGAAAAACCGTGGGCCGGTGCATGGGTGTATGTGTATCTGTGTAGTACCAGTAAATCGGGGACATGAGCGTTTTTTCCCCTAGTCAAGTGTCGATACACCCAAAGTGGGGATATCCACGTTTTCATGGTTAAAAAAATGTGTCCCCAATTGACGGTCAAAACATGTAAGGGTGTATATGTGTGTGTGTGTGTATGTGACGCTTTGGCTTGTAAACACGATATCTCAAGAAGGGTAAGTGTGACTAACCTTGTATTTGGTGTGTAGGTTGGTCATATTGAGTAGATGATCCCTATTGTTTTTGGTGGAGATCAAAGGTCATTTGGGGTCACGAGAGGTCAAAAGGTCAAAACCTTGTAAACACGATATCTCGAGAACGGTATATGTGACTGTGCTCATATTTGATGTGTGGGTTGGTCATATTAAGTAGATGATCCATATTGATTTTTGTGGAGGTCAAAGGTCATTTGGGGTCACGAGAGGTCAATAGGTAAATTCCTTAGAAATTGCTTGTAAACACGATATCTCAAGAAGGGTAAGTGTGACTAATCCCATATTTGGTGTGTGCATTGGCCATATTGAGTAGATGATCCCTATTGTTTTTGGTGGAAATCAAAGATCATTTGGGGTCACGAGAGGTCAAAAGGTCAAAACCTCGTAAACACGATAACTCGAGAACGGTACATGTGACTATACTCATATTTGGTGTGTGGGTTGGTCATATTGAGTAGATGATCCCTATTGATTTTCGTGGAGGTCAAAGGTCATTTGGGGTCACGAGAGGTCAATAGGTAAATTCCTTAGAAATTGCTTGTAAACACAGATTCTCAAGAAGAGTAAGTGTGACTAATCTCATATTTGGTGTGTGCATTGGCCATATTGAGTAGATGATACCTACTGTTTTTGGTGGAGGTCAAAGGTCATTTGGGGTCACGAGAGACCAAAAGGTCAAAACTTTGTAAACACGATATCTCAAGAACTGTACATGTGACTGTGCTCATATCTGGCGAGTGTGTTGGCCATATTGAGCAGATATTCCCTATTGTTTTTGGTGGAGGTCAAATGTCATTTGGGGTCATGAGAGGTCAAAAGGTCAAAACTTCATAAACACGGTATCTCAAGAACGGTACATGTGACTGTGCTCATATTTAGTGTGTGGATTGGTCATATTTAGTAGATGATCCCTATTGATTTTCCCAAAGGTCAAAGTTCATTTGGAGTCAGCATGTTCAAAGCCTGACAAGCTTTCCTGCACAGTCTTTCAAGAAAGGTCACTTGTAGGGTCCTATAACTTGTCATGTAGATGGCACATAGTGAATACATGGTCCCAGAAGTTTTTGGTGGAGGTCAAATGTCACTTGGGTTCACGACGGGCAAGGGGGATCTCAATGTAGGAAGATTGGATGCCTTGCATGTGTACTTTGTGGGCACATTATGGAGCCCTATTAATTGAAAAGCATTGCAAAGCAACGTCAATGTGAAAAAAGGCCTTACATTTCAGCAGCAAGGAATCACTAAGCCTTTTGGCTTTCTGGTTGTGAGTTGTAGTTAAAGTCTCCTCCATCTATTGATGGAAAGAACCAAAAAATTGTCGTCAGGTGTATTTATATGATCAGTATGAGAGGACCACGGAAGTGAGCTGTAAACGATTTATTTTGTGATGTCACGTTGACAAACTGCTTTTGTCAGACCGCACATATCCGATAAAAGTTGTCTGCGGATGTGATATCACGGAATAATTAGTATAACTTAGATTTTTGTAGTCTTGCTATACTATTCATATATTTACACAGGATGGTAAAGTTGTGTTTCTTGTTGACCAAAGATAGAGGAGATCTGAAGTTAAACTCAAAAATATTGGAGCAAAATCTGATCTGATATTGCTGTATTGTAACCGGGGCTTAATGCACATGGCTGATTTTAGCACAAGGCTCTACACACACAAGTCTACTATTTGTGTGTTTCAAATGCATGTCATGTGTACAGCATGCTTTACTTCTACCCTACAATATGACATTTTGTGACAATGATGTATATACTGTCTACTCTGTGTCTATGATGTTGTTTTGGTGGTAGCCTATCTTTGGAAAGGAGGATGAGAGAGAATCAGCCTCCTGTCCTTAGATTGGTTTGAAGCCATCTCCAAGTACCAAGCTTGTAAGTTAGATAGCCAGATGAAGTTTTACGATTCAGTTTGTAACCGGCTGGTTAATTAAAGTGGGCCACAGCCTTTTAATACCACTTGGGTCTCACTGGCTAGTTTTCCCACCTCCTTGCTTATGCTTAGCACCAAGGACAATGGCAGTACATTTCTTTTTTAAAGTCTTTGGTATGGCCTGACCAGGTGTCAAACTTCAGACCAGAACAAGAGGGAAACATCCTCCTTTCTGGAAATACTTAAACTCTCGAGGTCCACTCAAGCTACCAATCTTACAAGGGCAGAAAAAGAGTCATGGGCCTTCTGACATGGAGGGCTGTTATGAAGGATATCCACTTTGGTCTATTCTGGACACCTGTTGGTCCATTTATCAGGTGTGATTGAGGGTCTTGGGCTCTTTCTCAGTGATCCTTTGCCAGGTGTTTCGGCAGTCCTCTGGTAGAATAAAATGTAGGAGAATTACAAGTGTTGAACTGGCCAGATATAACAAAGGATATGGGAACGTGTAAAAATTTTCACCTGCCCCTGCCCCTAGAATAAAAACCCCTTTTGGATCTTCTCAAATGTGTCAACCTTTGATAAGTGACACCTAAAGTTATCTAAGGAAGAGGAGGGGGATGAAACATTAAAAAAGCAGAACGTTCACATTTTTTAAAGTTAATTTAATATGTAAGAACTTGTTGCAGGGTTCCCACTGCCTGGAAAAGTCATTGAAAAGTCATGAAATTTTATTTGCATTTTCCAGGCCTGGAAAAGTCATGGAATATTTTAAAAATGACAAAAGTTGTGGAAAAGTCATAAAATTTGCCCATATATAAGTCTTTGAACTTTTCACAAGTGTATAAAATTACTCAGTTATTTGCCACAATTGTCTGGCCTTACAGTTTTATCAAATCTTGGATACAATTTGGTCATGAAATTGTCATGTTAAGGTTAAGAAATGGTCATGGAAAAGTCATGAAACTTGTCAACTTGTCTGCAATTTAATTCTTTGAAGTCACTATATTTTTGGCCTTGACTCTAAAGAGATGAGTGTGTGATTGCTCAATACCCATTGTAATGGAGTATGAAAAGCAAGCCAGTGGGCCAGTGTAGCAATGACCAGGTCCAAAATTACTCATCAAGTTATTCTATTAAAAAGGAAAGTGGGTACTCTCTTAGGTCTAAAGCTGATTATGTTGTACCGAGAACTTGGACGAGGGCTTTTGGTGACAGGGCTTTTTCGGTATCAGGTCCAAGGGAATGAAACAACCTTCCTGCAGACCTTCAGTCCTATGGTCCCTTCATCATTTTTAGGAAAAAGCTCAAGAAAGGCTTTCCTTCAGAAAGGCTTTTCACTATTTCTCCAACTCTAATTAATTTACCAATTTTTGTTGATGTATTTATTTTGTAAAGCGCCACTGCATACATTTTTTATGGAAGTTTGCTCTATAGAAATTATATTATTATTATTGCTCATCACCCATTGTAATGGAGTATGAAAAACACGCCAATGGGCCACAACTGGGAAAAATAGATAGGAACTGAGCTGTGAAATCTCATGGTATTAACCCATGTAATGAATGGTTCTTGATTTGTTTTTAAACTGTTAAATTTGTCCTCTTTGACAAGTTTACAAAAGTGTTCTGATTTAAGGCTCCTCTCTTCCTAATAGGCCTTGTTCATTGACAACACACTGACATCATTCTTTGGGCAGAACAATTGAACACACGCATAAGAATTCACCCAGCACCTGTAGCACACTACGCGCATGTTCGACTGGTTGAAAAATCACCTGTCTGCCTTCGTTTGTGTTTTGCCCCTTAAGGAGGGCGTTTTTCCCGCTCTGTGACATCATATGCACAAGGTCTCTGAAGGGGGACAAAATGGTGGAAAGTTTCTTCATTCTGGAATAAAGAGCACTTTATTACACTTTTTAAGTATACATGGGTTTAAGCTGTCCACCCCTTCCTAAAAATTAAAAGTGATTTTTTTTCCTTTGTGGAAGTGATGAGACATTTGATAATCCCTAAAATTCTTGGTTAAAACATTGTAAGTATTCTGTATGGATTTGAAATTACCTTTTTGAATAACCATGCATTTCTTAATTTTTCAGTTTTTGGAGACGATTTCAGCTTGGTGTACCGAGCTTCAGGTCCTTAAGCTCTCGAGACTAAAATCATCCAACAAAAGAATGACGGGTGAGACAAAAGAAGCTCACCAGAAGAGAATCAGGTGAGGCATTGTAAAGCCCAGGGGGCCGTTCCACAAAGAGTTACGCACAATCGTAAGTTTGATTCACCATACTTAAGCCAACAGTAAATCATACTTAAGATCGTGCGTAACTCTTTGTGGAACGGGCCTCAGGTCTCACTGCAGCGAAATAGGATCGGTTTTCACTCCAGTTTTTGTGAGTTTTACTTAAAATCCTCTGCATCTGTGGTTGGGAAGAAACAAAAAATTGCCAAGCTGTGTAAATATATGATTTGTATCGCAGGACTACGAAAATCTAAATTTTACTAATTAATTCCATGATGTCAAATCCACAGACAGCTTTCATAGGATACGCTTAGTCCGATTAAAAGCTTTTTGTCAATGTGACGTTATGGAAAAAATTATTTTACATTTTATTTTCGTGGTCCATTCATGCTGATCATATATTTACACAGGATGGCAAATTTTTGGCTCTTTCCGACAATGGATGGAGGAAATTTTAAGTAAAACTCACAAAAATGAAAGCGTAATCCAATCGGATATCACTATAATGTCGCAGGGTTGGAAAAATGTTTATATCCCACAAAGGGAGTAGAATTATTTCCCTGGAAGGGAGTAAAATTTCCCACAGTTCTCCCTATATTTTCTTGTACAGGAAAGGGAAATTTACCTCCATCTGCCTAAATTTCCCTCAAGATGGCCAAATTTCCCAGGAAGGAGCCTCCCAGCTTCCCAGCTTTTTCCTTCCATGGTGACCTGGGAGTAAAGGAGTCTGTGAAACCAAAGGTCAACTAGATCACTGGTTCACATGATCAAAAATTCACAAGATTGAGTGCCACTAGATGGAATGTTTGCTAAAAGTTGATGGTCACTAGATTGAAGGTTTATTAGATAGATGGTTTCTAGATGAAATGTTCATTAAAGATTGATGGTCACTAAATAGATTCCCTAGATTAATGGCCACTAGATTGATGGTCACAAGATAGAAGGTTCACTAGGAGATGGTTTCTAGATGGAATGTTCACTGTATACTGATGGTTGCTGGATGGAATGTTCATTATAGATTGATGGTCACTAAATAAAAGATTCACTAAATATATGGTCACTAGAATGAGGTTCACTACTTATATGGTTTCCGAATGGAATGTTCACTATAGACTGATGGTCACTAGATGGAATGTTCGTTATATATTGTGGTCAGTAAATAAAAGCTTCACTAGATGGACTGTCACTAGATTGAAGGTTCACCAGATAGATGGTTTTTAGATGGAATGTTCATCTTAAATTGCTGGTCACTTGATGGAATGTTCATTATAGATTGTGGTCACTAAACAAAAGATTCTTCAGATCGATGGTCACTAGATTAAATGTTCACCAGATAGATAGTTTCTAGATGGAATGTTCATCATAGATTGATGGTCATCTAATAAAAGATTCACAAGATTGATGGTCACTAGATTGAAGGTTCACTAGATAGATGGTTCCTGATGGAATGTTCACTTTAGGTTGGTGGTCACTAGATGGAGATTGTGGTAACTAAATAAAAGATTGGCTAGATGGTCACTAGATAGAAGGTTCACTAGATAGATGGTTTCCAAATGGAATGTTTATCATAGGTTGGTGGTCACTAGATGGATATTGTGGTCACTAAATAAAAGATTCGCTAGATGGTCACTAGATTGAAGGTTCACTAGATAGATGGTTTCCAAATGGAATGTTTATTATAGGTTGGTGGTCATTAGGTGGAATGTTCATTATAGTTTGATGGTCACTAAATAAAATGTTCAATATTTGATGGTTTCTAGATGGAATATTCACTGGATAAATGGTCATTACATTAAAGGATCACTAGATCAGTTTTCAGTTTTCCTTCAGACCAGGTTGTATCGAAGGCTTTAAAAATGGAGGGAAAACAGGAAAAAAGGCGGTTGCCATCCTGACTTGAACAAATGGGTTAAAAATTGAGCTGTTAAACCTCATCTAACTTTATACTAACTGACATACATGATGGAGGGGCCAGGCACAGGGTGGTTTGAATATCTTATTTATCATTACAGGATGTGGGTGGGGAAAGTCAACATCTGTAGGGAAAACAGATGGAATTATTAAAGTGTACCTCGAGTCAAAAAATTCAAAAAATATATTTTGAAATGCATGAAAAATGAATTTTTAACAGTCCAACTTCCATCTTCAAAGAACATTCCTGAGCTGAGATATAAAATGTTGAAATTCATTCACTCAACTTAAAATGGTACATTGCACAATGATTTGTGATGTCATTGTTGTACTACTCAAATTACAATCTTTGTATTTCTTTGCTTTTCAGAAAGTTACTACACCTTGTATCAAGGTGTGATAGCAATCTTACTCTTATGGGTGATGTAGTTAGTTAAGCCCTCTCTGTGCAACATGCTATCCAGGCAAACAGGAAGTGGTCAGATTCATAAAAACATTTTTAATTTTAAATGGAAACAAAGCAGATTATGTGAGTTGTACAACTAGAAAGTCACAAATTGTTGCACAGTGGACTAAAATGTTTAATAAATGAATAAACTTCAACATTTTGTACCACAGTTCAGGAATGTCCTATGAAGATGGGAGTTGAACTGTTAGAATTCATTTGAAAATATATTTTTGAAATATTTGACTTGAGGTACACTTTAAACTAAAATGTAAGATTATCCAGTGAGTAACATGTTTGCCAGACATGACTCTTAAAAATTCAGAAATCATTGGGAAGGAGGGAAGATTTCCTCCCATCTGTGTGGGGCAATAGATTTGAAATGGCATGTATGATATTGAGCTGATATTGATGACTTGAAGAGGACGTTGGAGGCAGTGTTTATGGTAAGCTGCTATGATGTGATTTCGATGCAATGGTTTGTCAATTTGATTTACTGATATTTGCAGGAAAAAATGAAAAAAAAAAGGGTTTCATTTTTTCCGACATGTGATGTTTGTACAGTTCCACAACTAACAAAAATTTAAAATGAGTCAAATTTTCTCATACTCAGTGTATTGACCCAGTGCATAATTTGGTAGAGGGAACATTAGTTGGAGGGTACCACTAGATGGTAATGCTGGCTGTTTGCATAATTAGTTAAGTTTCAAATCCAAACGTAGGCAAAAATTTAAATTTTGGATTGCTTTGTAGGTTGCTTAATCGTAACAGTTATGTACATGTCTTGAAAAAATGTCTCAAGGTGAATTGTTTAAAACCAAATTTATTTGTTAAGTACTCTCTCATCAGGGCTCGACATAACCACCATCTTGCTGGCCGAAGACCAGGGGTTTTGTGTTGGGATAGCAGAAATACGTTACAACTGGTCCTTCGGACCTGTAAAATTTTGGTGGTCAAAAAGTTACCAAAGTTACTAAAATTACCTCAAAATTAACTCTGTGGAAATAATTGTGCATTATTATATGTATTTTCAAACTGATCATGTGAGCAAGTTTCAAAGACATTAGGGACATTGTCTTTTATTCAAAACGACAAGGGAACATTCCAGAAGTGGAGCTCGGGGCTAAATCACACATCTATAGTACAGTAAATGGAGTGCCAGTAGGACAGTATTTACTGTATGTCCTTCTTACTCTGTTAACTGGGCAGTTGCAAGATCCAAACTTATGTACTTGCATATAGTACATAGCCTACATACAAGAATTTTAATATAGGTATGTACACATTACATCTATGCATAAATATGTTATGGAAGCAGGCATCGTTTTAACAGACCAGACATCAAACTCTACTATCTCTCTGTTCTCAGGGGCAATAAATAGCATGTAAATTAGACATGACTGTGACGTAGAAACATACATTGTACTCTTGATATATGGTTTATCAGCTCAACTTATGAGGGCATGAAACAAGTGTTAAACAATAATTTTGCTCATTTGTTCAACTTTGACTGTAAATCTATGACTTTTGGGGCACAGCAAGTGTCTGGCACTATTTCTGGGATATTTTCACAAAGTGGAATACTTCCATGTTTAAAGTATCCACCTGGCCTTACATGCATATTTAAAACTGGTGGCAATTCGGAAAAGCAAAAAATGTGCTCTTTGACCAGTAGCTATCAATATAGCACATGGGTTGCCTCATGCTACTGTTTCTGTCTATGCATTTGCATATCAAAAAATGAAAAGGATTTTACAGTGGGCCAGTGAAAAATTGGTAGGGGTAGTAAAATCACGAATTTACTGGCCCTAATGGCCAGTGGAATTTTCACCCTTAAGTTGAGCTGTGCTCATTAATGATTTATTTCTTTGTACTGTAGGATGTTAGGGTTGTCTAAGTTTAACCATTTGTCATTAGTATATGAAGAGAACTTCAAATGTTTGGAAATATGTGATAAATTTTACAAACTATTTCAATGTGTGTCTTTAAGACAGTGAAAAGTTGTAGTTTTTAGCATCTTTGAAAGCATCAAGGAGCCCTCAAATATTCTTGAGTTTCAGCTCAACAAGGCTGCGCTGATACTGTATCTACTCCAAAAACCTTTACTTTGGCGCTTTCCACTATAGGGTCATGTTAAAAGAAGGTTCAAAGGTCAAACTAAGTTTTATGTATGATGGGTACTTACAGTACTCTATTCATTCTGGTGAAATTTGCATTGAAATTTCATGTGTTGTTCTCAAGATATGAGCATGTAAATTTGTCACATTTTGATTTTATCACATTAATGAACAGTCTTTTGTTTTTTTTTGAAGAAACTTTGCCACCAATTTCTTCTCAACAACCCCATGTTCACAATATGATTGCATAAATGCCATGAGAACTTTACAATCTTTACATTCCTCATGGGTAGCTCCTATCCCTATTAACTTTAAAGTCAATACAACAGACTGAAATAACAAAAAGAAATGAAACATTCCTTGTCAATGTGAGGAACTGATGTATCTGCTGCCCTTAAGACCCTTTTTTGACCTACAGTAAAATCTGGTGTGATCTTTATTTGCTGATATCTTAAATTACATGTCTGATTTGAAAGAAAGTTTCACCAAATTGTGAGGATTTAATTCCTCTTTGAAACATGGAAATGTTTTTTCTCTAAATCTGCTCATTTCTGTAAAAGTTTGGAATGAAATTGGTATATACACTAGGGAGAATGACCTAATCCATTCTCCACCTTTTGAAGTCCATTGCACTCCTTCTGTTGGATGCAAAAATGGATATGCCCATGTCTGGGAATTTTCAGTAAATGGGTGAAGGGCAAAAAAACTGACAAAAATTGTGAAGTATGAGTCTTCTTCCCTCCCCACGCAATTACACACCAGTTGTGTTACAGTGTCTTAAGATTGGAGGGGGAATTTCCCCAGTTAGGGAGAAATTCCGTGCGTACGAACTGGTTTGATGGGGATGTGGGTTCAGAGGAGGCGATCTTGATAAATTGCCAAATTAGAAAGTCCGTCTCTCCCTAACTTGTTTTCCCAATAGGTGCGGAATATTGCCACTTTCAATTTTAAAACCTGCAAGATTGGCCAGAAAGGCGTGGGAATGGCACCATCCCACTGCCTAAAGCAAACATTGATACACACCCACAAATGCATTTTAGAAAATGGCTGGCTACATTGTTGTATTCTCAAGGTAATGCTATTGCATATGAGATTCACCAAGACATGCAATTCTATTTAATCTTTTTTTTTTTGTATAAGTAAAAATGACTTCCTTAATTGAAAAACTGTACAGCTCCCTCCACATTCTCTGCAGGTGTGGCTTACAGACCGACATCCTGCTTTCTTCACTTCACAGATTCCCCTTCTGTTTCAAAATTGAACATGCCTTGTAAAGATAGTGTTTGTATATTTGATTGCAGTCATTCCTATTTTGGAAGCAATAGCACATGCATTTTTCTCAGACGCTGCTCTTGGAATGTGCCTGGTAAACCACAACAGACAGCTCGTCGCAAAACAGAAAGAAAACAAAACACATGGTTTTCTTGTATCTTTAGAAGAGTTGCAGTGACGAACATTTCTTAAGTTGCTTTACACATCACATCCTGTCTACAAAGAGGTTGTTTTGATTTTAATTGACTCATAGCTAATGAGTTGATACAACTTCTTCTTGAAACTTAAGCTGTTTATAATATGGCAAAGTTTATTGCACCATCATCCGTGTGCGTGTGGTTTCTTCTGCACTAAGGAAAATTTGTAATGATCTATTTTGAAAGCAATCTTTAACTAAACAGACCCTGGGAACAGAATAATCTTTTATGCAAACATGGGAAATGAAAGAGAAAACAAGTTGTCCCTGGGCATAATATGTAAATTAGGCTGTGACGTGTGTTGATTATAATGACAGAGTAAAACTTGAAGCTTGATCAGAGAACATGTGTAAGGTTCCCTTTCCAGGTATTAACTATTTCAAGTAAGTTATTTAAAGCAGTTTATGTAATAGTTTCAGATACTTGTTGTCTTGGGGGGTATTAGGTTGAGTAGCAAGTACTCATGATGCTGATGTCATGTGAAGGATCTTTACGCCCATAAATAGACCTCATGCTTTGACATCATACATGTCATCTGACAGGAGGGAATATGCCTTCAATTCCCAATTCAGGACAAAATAGTGAATCCATTTTGGGAAAATGATACAGTCAAAAAAATAAACTCGCCCCTTTTGCTGAATGGCTTGGTATGAAATTCTAAGTTCCGGCAGATGTAGAATCTCTGTTACTTTCCAGAAATATTTATCCCAGTATGCCTGTGATAGGAATGTTGCATAATTATCAGACTTGAAATCATCTTAATCCTGCATCATGTCATCATAGGCATTGGAGCATGGGAAGGGACACTGTGGTTCCTCTTGAGTTTTGAGACAAATTCAAAATTCAAAATATAGGCAAAATTTGTAGAGATCCAGACATGCTTTGTTGTAGTTTTAGGTGCAGTTTTAGGTGCCTAAACAGGCATCCCAGATAGATGAAAAAAATCTTGTCCCCTCCCCCACTCCAGAAAAAATGGTACTTTTGCATATTATTGTTGGTATATGTGGCTCATACAGATTTGTCTGATTTATTTTTAAGTGGAAGTCTCATTTAAGATAAATCCATCATGCAGTGCTGCAAACTGGGTGTCTTGTTTTATTGTAGATCATCTTCTCCCATACCAAAGACTTTCAAATGGAACCTGCTCAAAGTGCGTGCGATGCTCCGCATAAGCAATGGAGTAGAGAAAGCCAGTGAGCCACAACTGGGAAAAAGGCTGTGGCCAGCTTGAACCAATAGGTTGGAAACTGGGCCGTAAAACTTCATCTAAACTAACTAGCTTCTTATTAAAAACAGAGTAATGGAAAATAATGCAGTGACTTACTACTGTAAAAAGGCTTGATGTTTATAGACGAATCCGGACAGATTGTAATGGTCTGATTTTAGTTGGCCATTACTGGGGTCCATCACCTTTAATCTTTAAATTTCCTTCCTTACCTGTTCCATATATGGTTGTACACTAAAGTGTATCTTGATATTCTTAACTTCACTGAACATGAGGATTTGAAATTCAGGTAGACAATAAATGAAGACGATTAAAGGCTGATGGTCCCCACTAATGGCTGCCTACAGTCACTAAAAACAAGTGCTAATCAGATTTGTCTATATGTAAAACTAACAAACCAAACGACTCAATGCTACACGCAACTCAGAACTTGTGGTGAGATTTAAAAATTTCTTTTAAAGATTGTTGATACATGTGCAAAGTCAGCAGTTATGTGTAGTTGTTGAAGACGGTACAGTGGTTTGTCAAGTTTGTTGTTAAAGCATGTGAAAATGAAATTCAAAGATGGATTTTTCATTTCAAAATGGCAAAACAGTGATAGTACCCAGTAGCCTAGTATTTGGTGCAGTAGCATAGCCAAGATTGTGTCATGGTGGGGGGGGGGGGGAGTTTGGGGGCACGACATGTGGGAAAAGTCTAAGGATAGAGAGAAAAAATTCAATTTTAGCTGTTTTTTGCATTGCAAGGTTGGGTCTGATGTTATGCAAAAGGTGGAGTCAATCTTGTTGAAGATTTTGCTCATTTGTTGGCTAATTTTATAGTACAAGTCACAACTCAATTTCCATACTTAAAAAGTCTCAGAGGTCATTGGCTCTAAGAGAACAGCCAATTCAAACATTCATTGTTTAATTCAAATTTGTAACTTTTGTGTTGTGAATAATGAAATAATGAATAGAATCTTAAAACTTGTTTTCTTTCCTTTTTTTTTTTGCATTCACAGTGGATGTCTTGATAAAGGATTGGAAACCCTGTTGCGGTCATCCCAAGGCAATCTTATGGTGGTCAAGATCACTGACTGTCCTTTCATCTTTACAAAGAGGTAATTCACTTATAAGCTAGTTTGGTAATTTGTTGGCACATGGAATAGTTAGAGTTTTACAGCCCAGTTTCCAACCTATTGGTTTAAGTCCAGCCGGCCACAGCCTTTTATCCAGTTGTGGCTCACTGGCTTGTTTTCGCTACTCCATTGCTCTTGGGGAGCATCACGCACAACGGCAGTAGGTTCCATTTTTAGAGTCTTTGTTATGACTCGACCTGGGAATAGGACCTGGGCCTTTTGCGTGGGAGGCGGATGCTCTTACCGTTAGACCAAACACATGGAATTGTGGGGCATAGCGTGAGATACACAAACTGAGCTCAGGACTTACTGTATGGCATTCTGTTGTTCTCCTGCAGTAAGCATGCATTGATCTGAATAGCCGTCCTGAATGAAGATAGGGACACAGCCCTTCTTTACCGCAGAATAAAATGCAAATTTTTACACCAGGAAGGCAATTTAGACATAGTTTGCTTCATAGAACGACACTTATGACTCCTTGTTATGTTAAGGTTGGTGTAAGAAAGAATGTTGTCACCAAAGTTTTCTATAAACCCAAATTTTGGAACAGGTTTTGTAGGCATGGTGAATTTCGCTGCCTATAAAAACCCTGTCCACACCTTTTTGCTTCAGTGAACGAAGGTCAACAAAAACCAGATAAGAAATTGCCCTACTGCTTGCCTTTCACACCTCACAAACAGTGGCACATCTGGCTGGTATTATTCAGCCTTTGTTCACATCTTCCTCTAGCTGCCTCTTATCAAGCTTGTGGTTTCTTGGAGCTTGCTTGAATGAGTTAAGCAGGAAGTCGGGTAAAATTTGATTACCCACCAAACCTCCCTTTTGGTGGGGACTCGGGTGAAATATCTAATAGGGTGAGAAATTCCTCATGGGTGCAATATTGGTTTGTTTATCCTGACGATTTGGAAGATGTGCACATGTGCATAGCCACCAAAAGGAATTACCAAACTTGCTTATTGTTAGACCCTTGAGAAAAGTTGGTCATTGTTTCATTCTTAGGAGCTCCAAATATTTTTATGCATTGTTGCACCCCTCTGTCACACTACTGACACAACATTTCATAGATTTTGACACACATTTCCTGTAAAATATGTAATGGCAGAACCTTGCTGCACCTATAAGGCTTCTTAACAAAACATTTGTAGAGAGGGGGGGGCACACCCCTGTGTAATGCCTTTGACAAACAAAATGCATGTTTGACTTACCACAGCTTGCTAAGGGCTTTTATTGTTACTGTATCATAAGGCTAAATATTATTACTAGTCTTCCTTGAAATTGTGAGGTGACTGCCCTATATTCCAACACCCCTATGCTTCAATCCTTTATGTTCCGAAAGTCTTTATATTCATCTATGATCCAGGTGTCGGAATATCGGTATGTCTGAACAAAGCGTGTGTTAGAATGTAATGGAATTTTTTGGAAAATGGGGGTGTCAGAATATAGGGCTCTAACCAGTTGTAATCATCATACTGCAAGGGGTGGTTTTACTGTAGCCTGTCTGTTCAAGAAAATGTTGGGGTGTGGATAGACTTATTATAATGAAGTGATAACCTGCAAAATTGCCCGACTTGACAAGCTCTAGCCAAATTTTCCCCATCAAAATAACACAGTGACTAGAGCCATTACTTGAGTTGCATAAATGACTGCAGTTGTCTTGACCCCCTACAAAAATGAGTGACTCCGCTTCACACTGGGTGTGCATGAATAACAGTCAGAAACTTAGCTGTAATACCTCATCTTACTAAATGACCCAACCTTTTTCTCAAAGCGACTTCATTTCAGACAGCATCATCATATTGCAGCCTCTATTAGTGTATAACTCTAAAAGAAACACAAATTTGCGTATGTGTTTATTGTTTCTAGTGTGACGTCTGGATAGTGATTGCATTTGACTTCCAGAAGTCACTTAAGCAATATATTTTGTTCGTACCTAGGTAAGTGAATCTTTTAGCAAGTTTGATAGATGAAATTTTATGGTTGAGTTTCTAACCAATGGGTTTAAGTGGAACCAGGCAAAGGTTTTTGTGATGCACTGGGATGTTGGTGCTGGGCACCAAGCAGGTTAAGTGTGTCTATCCCCTTTAGCAATGCAGCGCTTCAGGATAATTGAGATTTACTTTTTGAAAGTCAGTAAAACTGAAGTTTTCAAAAATTTTAGAACCCAGTGGCTGTTGCAACTGCGCAAGGTTGGGGAACCTAGAAGTAGTACCTACACAAACATGAATGGCAATCTTTTTGATCTAATCTTTCTTATTTCTGAATTCTCTTTGTTAGGAGTCTTCAGGTGGTTGGTCGTTACTGCCCCAATTTAAGGAGTTTGAAAGTGGGTGGTATCACTTATGCAATCAACAAGGAGATTATCAAATCTCTCAGTGAAGGTTGTCCAAACATCACTTCTCTACAGATCTTGCCTGGAAGCCCTGCAAAGTATGTTATTATTTTTTAACAAATTTTAAATCCAGACTAACTTCAAAACAACAGCTAAATCTCTCAATATTCCTTCCATTTTTCTTCCCAGTATGTTTTGCAATATTCCAGGATGGAAATCTTGCATATTCAGGGTAGGTCAAGCAGTGACATCTTGTGTGTATGGATGCACTTTTTTGCTGCTCTTAAACTAGAAAGAAATGGAGCACTTTTTTGCCGCTCTTAAGCTAGAAAGAATGTATTTCTGAATCATTATATGTACCATTCAAGCTTAGTACCTTTAGAAATGTGTCTTATTTGATGGAATTAAGCTTGAAAGAATGCATTGCCTATTGTACAAATTGGGTTGCAATAACTTCTTGTAAATTTTACAATTTAGTGAGAAAATACTGGCTGGTCATTTAATGGTGAATGTTACAATGATGAATGTGACAATGTGGCTACTGTATGAATAATCAGAGCGGAATTTGAACATTCACTCTATTGAGTGCCCATCGTCTGCTTTCAATTTTAGGATGCATGTACAGTACTTAACAAGGACTTTTCACAATGAACATTCAATCCACTCTTCTTTGAAACTTAAACTAAATATTACAAATTTCTTGTTATTTGCTGATATTTCTGATACAAGTATTCTTCATAATTGTTTTACATTGTATAAAATGCTGCCAATTAAAGTACACGAACGATTCATTGTGTATTAATCAAATAGGTGTCAAGGTATTGTCACAATTTGTAGTACTGTACATTCATGAACTGTTATCTAGTTCCGAGTGTTCATTTTATTTCATCTCGCAAGGGGAAGGAACCAAACCTTTTCAAACAGTTGCCTCTCTCTAATTGGCCAGACTTGGTACCAATTGCAAGCTTTGAGTATTGGTGGAAAGGCTTTCAGCAAGTCCGGTTTGACAGCTATTGGTAAGTATTAATATCATTTTGACTTTGAAATATGCTTTAGAGCTTCAGTTCTATTGTTCTTGACCTCTTTGTTGAAAGTGTTTTCAGAATTGCTCCGTAAAGGATCGTCATGTCCTTAAGGTCAAGGGTGGAATATAGTTTATGTTTAACTAGGTGACATGTTTCAAGAATGTAATTAAGAAGCTTGACATCAGTTTTGGTTTTGGTTAGCGACAGAACACACAGTAGGTTAATTTATTCAAACACTGCTGTTATCAGTTCCAAAACAATGAATTGGATGACATTGCATATTTTAAACAATTAGTCTTTTAGAAGCTCCATTGTTTTACAGATCAGGGCAAAATTCTAGGGTACAAGCATAGTTTACTATCACTTTCTAAGCCAAATCTGCTTTTATCATTGGAGGTTTTATGTGTTTCATGTCATAACAAACAAATTTTAAGAGTAGGAAATCGAAGTGGATGGATTTGTGCTAAAAGTGCTTGCTTTCATTTCAGCAAAAACACACAAAGGACATAAGGAATGCATGTCTGTTTTTTATGGAAATATCACTTGCTTTGATAAAGTGCTACGATCAGT
This sequence comes from Holothuria scabra, assembly GCA_037179385.1. NCBI lineage: Eukaryota > Metazoa > Echinodermata > Holothuroidea > Aspidochirotida > Holothuriidae > Holothuria > Holothuria scabra. Next base: position 13,281,748 of record CM074194.1, read on the forward strand.
TCATTCAAGTTGAAATATTGCATTGTAGGAAATTTTAGACATCAACATTGCCTTATATTCAACAGGTCCTCCATCTTAATCTATGAAATAAGGGGCAAAATGAATGGAAAGATTATGTGGGTAGCCGTGTGTTGGTCTTGGGTGAAGGGCTTATGGTAACTGTATTCTTGACTAACCTGACTATGGTGGCTTTGCAATGTGAGTTGTAATGAAATGATAATTTTTAATACTCCTTCCTCTCTGAGGGGAGATGGTGAGGTGGCGAGATGGCAATGGCATTTTGAGGCTTCCATCTTTTCGTCCATGCCTCAAGTTTTTGATTTTTCAGGTGTACTGCAAATTACACTCCTCATGAACTTTAGAAGTGTGCTATTTTATTGAATGTAAATAGATTTATCTGAGTTGCAATTCTTTTGATAAGTGTGTGACACCCCTTTCTCTTCTTAAACATGGGACAATTCCCATTAACCCTTTACCGTTGTTGGGTCCTTTTGGACCCATACGGAGTGCCTGGCTGTCACCCATCTTTACTGGTTCACGCGGAGCTCGAAACTGTGAGTAGCTACCCGAAAATTTGGCCACAACAACGAGAGAGACAATAGTTTAAGGTCACAGGGTCAATATCCTACGGAAGCTGTTGCGGGGTGTGCTACGGCTGCTTTTCCGCCCACTCCTGAGGCACACAAATATGCCCAGATTGGAGCACAACGGTAAAGGGTTAATCAGGATGGATGGCAACGCTAAATATTTAGTGGTCCTGGTATTAAAAACCACAGCATTGTGTAATTAATGATCAGTCACAGGGATTTCTATTGTGCATGCAAAGCACAGGATACAGAACATGCCGTACAGTTGTATTTGTTTGTAAATAATTTGGGCAATTTGTCCTACTACCAGCTTGAAAAACTGGTCGCATGTTCATGTGGTCAGAGCACCTGATTTGCAGTCAGGAGGTCTAGGGTTCAGGTTCTGGTTGGGTCATACAGAAGACTTCAAAAATGGAACCTACTGCCATTGTCTTTTGTGCTCAGCATAAGCACTGAAGTACGGAGGCAAGCCAATAAGCCAAAACTGGGATAATAGACATGGCTGGCTTGACTTAAACCAGTTGCTTAGAAAACAAGCTGTAAAATTTCACCCACCTATCTACCTGCCAAGCAGCTCATTTTCTGCGTCCTTCAAAAATGGGACTTCTAGATTAATCAGGAGAGGTCTTAATATGCTGGTGGCATAGTTACCACCCTAAAACTGTGGTAAAAGTGACTTAGATTTATTTCAATATCACTTTCAAAATCAAAGGGTACCACTTGAAAGGCACTATGTCATTTTGTCTTATATACACATTTTATTGACATTGAGAATAACTTTCAGGTGTAGATCTTTGCTTACCTCACTATCCATGAATTTCATCAAATTAAAGTGCTGACTCTGACATTTTTCTGAATGATATATAAACAAACTCTTCAGGACACATGACACTATTATCCAAACCAGTTGTTCTGCATTGATTTTTTTTATGTATAGTATTATCTAGTTTCAATTGGTCATAGAATATTCCAGAAATTCCAAGGGTCTGCTGAAAGCGAAAATGCTACCCAAGTGGAATTTCTCAGTCTATAACTCTTGTTTAATCTCATCACTGTAATTATCAGTTCAATTAAATCATTAAAAGAAACTGTGAATAAATGAACATAAGTCAATTCTTGTGTACTAAAATGTTGCTCTGTATTCCGGCCACCTTTGCCTCCTTTGTAAACTCCACACTGACAGCATGATATTGGGTAGAGCAGGCTTCCTCAATTAAATTTTCTGAAGCACCACATTACGAAATGTTACTGATATAATGCACCACTGATTGCCATCCTGGGCGAGGGGAATAAGTGTTCCTCTCTTCTTTTGAAAATTTTTGCATTTCAGAAGGGGCTTACATGCAAAATAATGCAAAATTTGTTCAATTTTCCACGCCAAAATATTCACCAGCTTTGCAATTTTTGGTTAACGGTAAATCGACAAAACCCTGGCTCTAATGAAGGTAAACAGTGAAGGTGATTTTACTTGTGAGAACAAATAGGACGTTATTATATCCTTGTCGGTACGTGACGTCAGTCTGTGGGAAGTATTAGATTTATTTACAGTACCTTTTTTTTGAGACAGGACAATTCTTGTCAAAAAGGTATGAAAAGTCAAAATTTTTCAATATTCTCTCAGTTACTTATTAAACTAAAACTATTTGAGGAAGTCTGGGTTAAAGCATGCAACTTGCAAAGTCTGGGTGGTCCAGAGTTTGACGCCTGGAAGGGTCATACTGAAGATTTCAAAACGTTGCAAGTTAGGAACTGAGCCCTAAAACCTCTTCTTACTAATTATTTGCTCACTAGAGGTTTTTTTTTTTCTTTTTTTTTGCTCCAAGATGTTTGGGGAGCAGAACTGAGTCAAAGTGGGTCTCCTTTGCATAGAGATGTCCCAACCTACTACTATAAGGCACTGAATTGTTTTCCTACCCCATTGCTTATGCAGAGCATCACTTGAAATGGTTGTAATGTGGTTCACAAGACCGAAGGTTCATGAGACGGAAAAGAAAATAGGGTCTGCAAAATCGATAATGAGAAAAGGTTTGTGAGACCAACATTAAGAACCTCCTGACCTATACTCATTTTCAGTTTCACAGGCCTATTCTCATTTTTGGTCTACCTGACCTTTTTTCATTCATTTTCGATCTCGGGAACCTCTTCACCCTTTTGGTCTCATGAACCATATTATATTTTCGGTCTCCTGAACCTTTTCTTACCTTTGGTCTCAAGGACCCTTTCTCATTTATATTTTTGGCTTCACACACCCTTGGTCTTGTGGGATGCCCCCCAGAAGCCAATACTCTTTCACTCAGCCAAGCATATGGTCTGCCCATACTGTATATATAATAACAATTTTATTAACCAGTACACTTTTTGTTCTGCAGCTGAAAGTTGCCAACAACTACAGGTATTGGAATTGACAAAAACTTGTAAAATTGAGGAAAACATAGCCAAACAGATGTGCAGAGTGGGCCTTAAAGAACTCCATACCTTATTGTTTACTCACACTGTGGTCACACCACAAGCTATCTTGCAATTTCATGGTAAGTACCTGTTCTTTTTGTCATTTATAATATTTTATAATTAAACATAAGCATCTCTTAATCTTGATTGTATGCACATGTGACACTTACGAATTGTTGCACATTGGCTGGATGTGGGGTACTATGAGCATGAGGGGAAGGGGTGTGATGGCAGGAGAATTGGTTCAACAAACGGAATAAATGCAGGTGTAGGAAACAATGCAAACATTCCCCCCCTCCTGAGTGTGATTGCCAAGTGTCATTCAGTGTTCACCCCATTTTCTTTCACAAGGTAGCCTAGACAAATATCACAGTACAGTACTATCTAAAAGTTTGGGTTTCACCACTTTTACCTTCTGAAGGTAGTCAATGCCTGTATGTCAAAGTGAGTCCTACCATCAGGTGCATAGCCAGGATTGTATCATGGGGGGGGGGGGGGGGGTTGGTGTCATGGGGAGGGGTTAGGGGGCACGACATGAGGGAAAAGTCTAAGGATATAGAGAAAAAAAAATGCTATTTTAGGTCTTTTTTGCATTGCAAAATTGGGTCATGGGCAGTTCTAACCCCCCACCCCCCGTGGCTATGCCACTGCCTACCATGCTTAGCCCTTCCCTTTACCCACAAAATTGTACATTGTTTTTCCACTGTGCACTTCCTATTGCCTTTGACTCTCATACTTTCAGTGCAGTTTCTGTTACTGAGTTAACACCCATTTGTCAAAACAGAAATATGTTCTTCAATTTTCATGCTGATTCAGTGCATAGTAGCCAAGTGCTTGTTATTACACTTCCCTGTATGCACAGCAAAGGACAAAGGACGTAGCTTGAGGAAACATCACATCACTTTCCTTTTGAATGCTGATATAAACAAAGTTTCGTGCAATGCACAAACCAATCACATTCTTCAGGCTGCAATCCTCAATTCCAGTGCTTGAACTCAGATGCACTTTTAGCTATTTACCTAAGTTACAGCCCTACTTCTAGGAAATGAAAATGATCCCAACCTAGATAACTGAGCCTGTACCTAGCCATGAACTGATCATCATTACTCCCACTTTGACCTAATCACACATGGACCAATGTTTTTGTTCAAGTTTGAATTTTTATCAAAGTTGATTTGTTCATAACAAGACCTCATTGTTTCTATGACATAAGTGCATTATACAGGGTTCATAGAGTTCCTGGAAACCCTGAAATATCAGGCAGGGATTCTGCCAGAAACACAAAAAAGGGGGGGGGAGGGGGAATTTAGTACTGCTTAACCTGAAGTCCAAAGTAATGCTGTCCTAGGCTTAAGTTAAGAGTGGGTTTAGAGTGACAAAAGCTTTCTTCAAGACTTCTGTAAGGTGCAATATGGAGGGTTTTAAAGGCCATTAATTTATGTATCTTAAACAGTGCTGCAAATGTGTCCTCTTTTGAAGTAAGATGCCAAGATTTTGACAATATTTTAATTTTTGTAGAAATGAAAAGGCGGGTGGGAGGGGGGATTTTACCCACCTACCCACCTTCTTCTGACAAATCCCCCTTATCCCTCCCTCCCTACCCTGTTGTGGAAATACTCTCAGGGAAAATTGAAATTGGAATGTCCAGGCCTGAAAAGTCAGGGAAAATGAACAATTTGAACAAAGGATTGTGGAAAAGTCGAAGAATTTTTGAAAGTGGGTTCTGCCTTTCTCAATATTCAGGCACATCATTTTGTGGGAAAAAGGTGGAAATATGGGACCTTACTGTTTTTAGAGGTCCTGAAAATATAAGTTGAAGTCCTTGAAAGTTGTGAAAAGTACCAGGATTTTGTCTTTTTGAAAGTGTATGAACCCTGTTTACCACATTCATTGCCTTCTATACTAGAGAAATGTTTTTCTTTGTTGCTTTGAAGTCACGATATCCTCTTTTTCAGAAAGCTTTTGTATGAAGCAATGAAGATAAATAAATTCTGTGTCATGATAGAAATTAACACCTGCAACTTCATGCTGATGTAGAGTTATAGACCCCTACTCTAAACTTTGTTTACGTCATTATACGTACAGTATTACAATTCCTGAAAAGGTTATCACACTTTTAGGATTTTCACACAAAAGTATATGTGTGTATCTTCACCACACAGAAGGTGGCTGCTGTCATCATATAGTATTTATTACGGAATTGTCAGACACACATTTAAAATGAGAACTTTACACTCAAATTAAATTTATTTTTGCAGTTGGATGGTTTGAAGGTCCAGAGGGTTTAGGTCCATGAGGGAACATTTGCCCTTGCCGAAATTTGTCATAGCTACCACAGATTGAAAAAAAAACTGCTGCAGTTTTCAGTTAAAATACCTGATCTCTGGTATAGTAAGCTGCTTCCATGAACAGTAGCTTTGATGACCATTCTGTTACAATAGAATCCTAACAACTAAGGGGTTTACATAAAAACTAATATTAATCAACAAATTCTAAGATAAGTACTGACAAGAAAAGGGATAATATTATATATGATGCATTGAGGAGGGAGATCACCTTTACAGCTTAAACTGAAGGAAACTGACATCAAATGTCAACTATGAAGACTATTGGCAAATACTTGAATAAACTATTAAATTGATATTGATGACAACTTTGCATTTGGCATAGGCAGAATTTTCGAATGTCACCCTGCACATGTGGTCTTCATTTCATCCAATATTATTTTTGTGGTTGAAGGGTTTGGGGTAGGAAGAGGAGAGACTGCCGATGACGTAAGTTTTTGTGGACACTTCCAATTTGTGGAAATCCGATAGAGGTTGGGGAGAGAAGGCCTAGTATTTTTGCTTGCATTTAAATGAATGCTTCCCTCAAAATAGCAGATTTCTAAACTTATAATGGTAAATTTCATTCCTGAATGGAAGTGGCATAAGACCCATCAGCTCTGAAGCTATAGATGGTTTGTTGGGTGCACAATTTAATTTACTAGCTCTAAGACCAGATTATTTGAAATAGGTATGGGATATAGTATCAAAAATAGTAGGATTAATGGGCTCTCAATGTCACCAACCCCCCCCCCCCCCACCTCTCCCCAGCATCTTGTTTATGCAATATTTAAAGGGCAAGAGCAGTCACTCCAATGTGAAGTAGTGTAGTAGACTATGCTGTTTCATGATTGGCTGTTTAGAGTCATGTGATTACAGTTTTTCTCTTCAAATGTGAAATTTAGTAGAAATAACTGCTTGGTTCACCTTGGATTAATATTGCAAGTTCATAAAATACCGTGAAAGGTACTTTGAAGAGAAGAAAGAAGAAAATTGTGATATATACTAATTTAGCAATTGCTTCAAAATAAGTTCGGGGGGACTACCATTGACCTTTAAGTTTAAAAATATCATGACAAATGCTTGGAAGAGAAATAAGAGGAAATTTTTGAGATTTAGCTGTTGTTTCAAAATAAATCTGGCAACTTATGCCCATTAATATACAATACTGCTTGTTTTTGTTTTATTTATGAGTTTTTTAACGTTTTGTTATTTAGCTTCATGTCCTCAACTTAAGTCTGTTAGAATCTATGTGAGCATAGCAGATGTGGTTCCAGGTCAGAAAAAAGATTACCAAGCAAAGGTCAAATTTGATGAAGCCATCTCAAGACTAGAGGTTTGTTTCTGTACTACATATTTTTGCACCTCCCAAACCCTCTTTATGTCCCACCCTATCATTGAATGAAGCCAGCATGGCTCCCTATTTCCTTGGACCTAGACCTTTTAGCTGAAATTGACCCCATGTTTACTCTTTTTAGGTAATTTTATCCCAACATTGCACCATTTTCTTTTCTAGATGACACTACAGTGTCATTTAATCTCATCTAACTAACCAACTGCTGAATGAAGCCAGTGGATTTCAGAATGTGTACATCTAGGTGCTGCTTCTTACAATAATTTTCAAAGGATCAAACCTTTGGCTGGGGGAGGGGGGTTATTTTGCTCCATCTAGATCTCAACTACCATTGTCATAATGATTTTAAGTATGTTTTGTCCTCCCTCAAGAATTTGCCATCCCCACAAAATATTTTGTGACCCCCGTCCAAAGCTTTTTGCCCCCTTCAGTGACTTGTCTAGCTATAGACCTGCAAAAATTTATCTTGTTGTAGTGATGTGTCTCAACAATTAGGAGTGCATGTAATGTTATTAGCTAAAATTGAAGCTGTTTCTTTTTAATTACCAAAGCATCTTTTGTGCTTTAATTTAAATTAATACGGGGGACTGCATGATCAAAAGGTTTGAGCAGATCCAAGTTGCAGCCACAGGATCTGGAGTTTGACTCCTGGCCGGGTCATATCAAAGACTTGAAAACTGGAGCTTGTTGCCATTGTTATTGGTGCTTAGCGTAAGCAGTGGAGTAGGGAAAACAAGCCAGTTAGCCATATTAACTGGTAAAAAGGCTTTGGCCAGCTAGACTTGTACCAATTTGTTTGAAACTGAGCCTTAGAAACCTTATATAACTAACGAGCTGACTCATCTATTTTCTCCCAATCGTCTTCTATCCAGAAACTGAAGGGATATCATGGTCTTCGGGACATTCTGCATATCTGGGTCAGCAACGAGTAAATATCAGATATAACTTGAATGTAATTGGTCAAGCAAGAAAGAAGTAATGTGGGTAAAGAGAAATACAATATTCTTTCTCTTTTTGCCCTGCATCCACATAAAAACTTTGTATCGATATCCATACCTTTCTTCTCTTTAATATTTTTATTAATACCTGATATAAATCACCTTCTTTCAGAGAGAAATATTTTCATCGAATTTTTCTGGCCTTCTCTTACCTTGAGTACTATTTGACAGTATTTTAAACTCTATGTGCTGCAAGTCATGTCACCAAACCTTACCTCCTTCTTACATTATGTAACCTTCTTACCTGTGCTGGTCCTTTGGCAAGTCAATAGCCTGATAATATGGACAGAGAAAGTCCCAAAGGGGGCCACTCCATTATTTACAGCAAGTTTTATATGGGGAAAATAGTCGTTCGTATAGCAGAAGGTAGATTGAATTAGAGAGCCATGGAGAAGGGGAATTCCCATCAGATGAGAAATGCCCTATGTAAAGCAGGATGTACATGACTAAGAGGCAGGGTAGTGTGACTTGATATTTCCACCTGGAGTAGGCAAAGAGTGTGCTACATAGAGCCTATCTGTATTTTCTATTTACTTTTTCGCAATTTACTGTTTGTTACTGTAAGTATTAAGCAGTAGTGATACGAAAAGTGGGCGATATTTTTTTTATAGCTTTTATAACTTTAGAGGAGAGTATAGGCAATCTGGTATTAATTCAGTTGCATATTGTTCTGTATACTTTCATATTGTGATGAATATTTTATGAAGTTACTTGAATAATTGTAGGCCTCTGGAATAAGTCTGGTGCAGTGTTCGAACAGGTCCTGAAAATCCTGCAAAGTCAGTGAAAATTAAAATTTAAATTTCATGCCTGGAAAGTCAGGAAAATGAACAATTTTTTCAAAAGTTTCTGAAAAAGCAAGGGATTTTAGGAAGTGGACTAATTGTTCCGATTTTTTCAAATCTTCAAATACATTTTTTTTGTGGAGAAAGGAAGGAAATATGGGATCTGTCAGATAAAGGTCCTGAAAATTTCAGTCAAGGTCCTAAAGAGTCATGGAATTTTGTCATTTTGAATGTGTACGAACACTGGATGCCATTTTAGTTTCATCTCATCGATTTCTCTAAAGGTTACTAAAAATGTGAAAATTAGTCCAAACGCTGATCAAACTCCGCATAGTGCTTGACCATTTTAAAGTGAACTTTCGGTCTCACAGTATGAGTAAGCTTGGTATGGAATTCTATTGCTTGGAATATGTAATGAAACAACCTTTCATTTTGGAGCAAAATGCAGGAAATTTCAATCACAAATAATTATACTCTTTAAAGATTGTGGCCATTTTTTTTTTGTTTTGAGAGTAAGTTATGAAATTTTTAAGCAAAATACTATGGCCAACCCAGACTTCTGCACCTCTGTTAATATGCTGTACTCAGTAATCAAATTTTGCTCATATTATCAAGATGCTATTTTTGTAGCAAAAACTTTTTAGAGGGATAATAAATTTTTTTCACCTCTAAGAGATGTTTTCAGAACTTCATGCAACAAGGAGAAACACTATATAAGAGTTTGTGACTTTAATGATGGAATTCACAACATAGTTATGTAATGAAAATCGTTAGCAGTCAAGAATATTAATCACAGTGGTTGTTCCCAAATTTAGACCAGTAGCCATCGATCTGTTTTCTAATTCACCTTTGATTTCCGTTTTGTTTCTAAGTTTATATATATATTCAATTTGTTATATTATTCTTCAAAGCACCTTGCCTATTTGAAATTGAAATAATGCCAATATAAAAGATTTATTATGTTATATGTGTATATTAGTAAAATTATTTCTTGTTATGTTATTAGCCCTGCATATTAATGAATATTCATACCTGCATGTAATGCATATTAATGTATAGTACTGACTATTCAAAGACCAGCAATTTGTCATCTTTCACCTTTAATATTCAATGCATTCAGCTGAAGTCTTAATTTTTTTCTCTTTTAATTTCATTTTTGTACATGAAATAGTTAAGTTCCTTTTAAAAATTATTTTTTTTAATTTTATTCTATAGGCACAGTACAGACAAAAATAGTTAACTGTTTACTTGGATTTTTCAAATACTTATATACATCACTTCAAAATAACCTTGATTACTGACGTTGTCTACTACGAAATGGTCTAAAACCCGACCTTTGGTGTCTGTAGTAGCCACTCTAATGCTCAGTTGGGTTTTAAGGCAATTTTATTCTGACTGTTTAGTGGTCAGAAATTCCAGTGTAAAGAGCTATTTCTTGTAAAGAAGCTAGGATGCACTCTCTTTTGTTATGAAGAAGATAATTTAATATACTGCTTTAAAAAGTTTTTCTCTGTCAAATATATAAATAAACAAAGTAGTTTAACAGAATAGGCAGTATTATTTTCCTACTTACAAAGCTTGCATAAAATATATTTTACTTTTGTTTAAAGAAGCTTTTTTCATGCCACAATAAAAACAGAGAATTCCTTGAAACATGTACCCTTTGTAGCTAATTTCACTGGGTAAATGTATTTTGAGTCTTTTAACTTTGTAATGTTGTCAACTTGGTTTTTAGGTTTAAAATTGTTGCTTTGTTTAAATTGGTATTTTAAAGTTATTTGAGCTTCTTAAAAGATGCATAGATCTAGTATTTCATAAAATATATCTGATGAAAAGTGCAGTCACTATGAATTACTCGTGACATAAGTACATGACTGTAAGACATTCCAAATTGAAAGTAGTCCTTGTTGAAACTTGGAAAGAATTGGTTTCCTTGGTGTTATAAATATGCTCATGGTATTTTCTACCTGTTATAAGAGATGGGTGGTTTAAGAGAAGGACTTCCATCATATTTTGAGTATTTGAAACTGAGCTTAAACTAATAATGATAATGGTAATGAAAATATTATCTGTACTAAGTAAAAGATACGATCAAGCACTTGATACTATCATTTGTAGCATTAAATAAGACTGGAGGCCCAAAGGCAAGACAGAAAGACATAAAGACAGTACCAAAAGCCTCGTTGAAAGAGGTCATCCCCACTCCCCCCCCTTTCTGACATACTCCTCTTCCAGTTGCAGTTCATTACAGTCCTAACTGTTTGGTCCTGCTTACGGACCCACTGCATGGTCAAGTGACAAGAACATCCAACTTGCAGCTTGGAGGTGTAGATTTCAACTCCTGACCGGGTCATACCAAAGGCTTTAAAAATGGATCCTACTGCCATTGTGCTTGGTGCTCAGCATAAGCAATGGAGTAGGAAAATCTAGCCAGTGGGATACAACTGGAAAAAGGGCCATGGCTGGCCCAACTGAAGCCAGTTGGTTACAAACTGGGCCAAAAAACCTCATTTAACTAGCTACAGTCCTACATTTTTCCAGCCGTTTTTAAGTCTATATTTATGTTACATAGTTTAACTCTTTTGCCATAAGTGCCTTCTTTGGATTAGTATAAATCATTATAATTTATTATGTTAAGTAGTTTATTCAATGTTTTGTATTATCTTAATCACCAAACAATAATCTTTGCTAAATTAATGAAAATTATTTCAATATATGCATTATCTCCTATCAGGGATTATTTAGACAATGAACAGTATATTCTGATCATATCTAGTGGACATGTACACATCCAAGGAAATTTTGTTAACATTGCATTCTATTTTTATTGACTTTTATTATTTCTGTCGGCTCTCTCTTAGATTCAGCAGCATTTAAATTGTAAATTATCAGATACAACATCATTCTTTAGAGCTATTTCACCATTCTTTAAATCCAGCATTATTGTTCAATTTCCTTTATTTGTGTAACAGTTTAATGCCCTTCTTACTCAAGCTTTCAATCAAGAGACATGTTCTGTACATGTCACTCACCTGGGGAGGGGGAGGGCAGGGTTGGAGAAGGCCAATGTCGGCAATAATTAAGATCAGTATTTTTAGTAGTATAGCCCATTGATGATACAAGCCTGTAAATGCTACAGTTTGTTGGGACTTCTGCTTGTTGGATGCTACATCCTGTTGATGTTACTGCTTGCTGAATGTTACTGCCTGTTGAATTAAAACAGCTTGTTGATACTACAGTCTGTTGAATACTATACCCTGTTGAATGCTACATGTTGAATGCTACCGCTTGTTGAGTGCTACAGTTGTTCAATGCTGCAGCCTGTTGAGTGCTCCATCCTGTTGTATGCTACTGTGTGTTGAATGCTACTACCTGATGAATTGATCTGTTGCTTGTTGATGCTACAGTCTGTTGAATCCTACCCCCTGTTGAATTTTACAGCCTGTTGAATGCTGCAGCTTGTTCAATGCTGCAATCTGTTGAATGTTACAGCCTGTTGAATCCTACCCCCTGTTGAATTTTAAAGTTCATTGCATGCTACAACTTGTTGAATGTTACAACCCAGTGATACTACAGCCTGTTGAAACTTCAAGTCATTGGTATTGTGTCTCATTGGGTTATAGGCAATGGAATTTTGTATGTAAATATACACTGTAGAAAATATATGGGTGGTATAATGAATCGTTGGTGGTATATAGGACTAATGGGTTGACACTTTTATTGTTTGTTGCAAGATCATTGGACTGGAGGACTGTCCCCAAAAGATCAAATGCTAGAATTCATCTGTTTTAATGTTCATATTTTGCCACATGTGCCTTTGTTAATAAGGGGGATGGATAGATAGTTCAGAGGTCAGGACTTTGAGTCCTGGCCGGGTCATACCGAAGAACCTACTGCAATTGTGCTTGGTGCTCAGCCTAAGCAATGGAGTGGGGAAAACAACCCATTTACCCGAAATAGAAAACAGCCCTAGTGCATTCAGCCACAGCATTAACCCCAGAGAAGACATTTTCTATTCTGACTAAAGCACAGGTCCAGATTTGTTTAAACATTGTTCATTGCTATGCAATTGTGCTTTAGAACAGAAGAGGATTTCAATTTTGTTCGTAAACAATCGCATTAAAATAGCACCACCCTGAGTAGAATGGAGTTGTAGTCCAATATGAACTAATGCCAGAATGATACATGGTCACCTGATCATTATGAACCAATAAAAGTTGAGGATTATAACCAAGTATGAATGGATATGAGTTTAATCCAGTAATGTTGACTAAATTATTGAGAGGTCATGGCTAAAACAGGATACATTTTGTCTCCTTTATTGCATTAACTTTTATGTGTTGACTCCGCGCAATCAAACAAAATGATGTTCCTTTAAGTACTTAACCTTGGATTAATTATCTCATTCCACCAACTGGGCCATAAAGTTCCATGTAACCTAACTTAACCTTACCTCATTCCACCTAAGGGGCACCATTCCACCTAAGGGGCACCATTCCACTTACGAGGCTGAATCTTGAGATTTTGGTTTCCCTTCCTTGGTGTGCGCCATTTTTGGCCTCGGTAAAATGGCTTTGACAAAAATGGCTCGTACCAAAATTGTATCCCACAATCCTTTAGAAATGCTTTTAGGAAAAGATCTGTGGACAGTTTTAACGGGCACTATACTTACCTCTTCTGTGTAGCACTGAAAGAATATTTTAATTTTTCGAATCTTAAATGGGAAATAAATATTACAAAAACAGTTTCAATTATGAAGTTGTTTTGTAATTATTGTTAGATACTTCTTTTCTTATGTATTATGTCAACCTTTTTCCTATTTTTATTTTCACAAATTTACAAATTGTTTGTAAACCTTCATACACCTTGTAATTTTGTATTCTACGTACTTCGACCCGTACGTACTTCGACCCGCATAGCTTTCAAATAGGTATGGTCATAACCCTGAAACTGAGCCGTAAAATCTCATCTTACTTCACCCTTCAATAATCAAGTCCATGTACTCTTTAAACGAGTCCTAGAGACGTGTAAGTTTGCGCGGCTTACCATTGCTCGGTCCAGTAGGTCCTCTGTAGTGGGGACCTAGCTTGGCTATGCCAACATTTTAACTGAAATCCTTGATACAAATCTAAGGGACATTCCTCTTGAAATTTTGCCTTTTAGGCATAAAATAATGTATGTGTGTGAAAATGATGCATGTGTGTTGGAGTACGAGGCTTCCTGGTCGAGTAATAGACATGTTCACACAACCTTTACATCGTGATGTACAATCACGCTTGGTTATAGAACTAACGGTTTATTTGTTGTACTCCGTTGAAAGAATGTGGCAGCGCTTTCACAACACCCCACTAGCGACAGATTTGTCACAATGGATTTGACGTAAGGTAAGGCATACGACGCAATTAAGCAGTCAGGGTGAAGATTTCGGCCTGATATATCCCGTCTCCCGCATCTCAATATTCAGCCTACAAGTGTCTTGGAAAGACATTGTTAGGGCACTCATATTTTAAATAAGCTACATATTAACTTCTTCATTCTTATCTGATCTGCGGGAAGGGTTTCCGTTAGAGGGGGAAAGGGGGTATTTCCTTCACTTTCCAGAAAATAGGTGATAAAATCCCCCCCCCCCCTTCAATGCTATAAAAATTAGAAAATTGTCAATATTTTGGTTTCTTAAAAGAGAGCATTTTTCAGCAATGTTTGAACTTACATGAATAACTGGCCTAAAACCCTTCATATTGCACCTTACGGGGCCTGGAAGCGGGCTTTTATCCCCCTGAACCAACCCAAATGTGACTTAATCCTAGGACAGCATAAATTTAGACGTGGGCTTAGGCAGTTATAAATACCGCCCTTCTTTGTGTTTCTGGTGGAATCCCTGACCAGGGAGGGGGCATGAGGCTAAGAGTATTCATTGGTCAATAAATACTCTTAGGCATAAGGGGATATTTGCCCCTCAGATTTTGTTTTATTTACATCCCAATTACAAAGGTCATGAGAGGATACAATAGCATATGAACTAGGACTATTTCTTTCAAGTTTGGTATTCCCGTCTTCGGCAAGGGACATCTATACGTTTCAGGAGGCAGGCCTCCAATTCTTGGACAGAAGTGTAACCAGGGGTTCTTTGATGGGGAGGGGCAAGGGTGGGTCGCATATTTTTGTGGGGGTGCTGGATTTTTGGCGCGACCGATCCATTATCTAAGCGGAGTGCCACTCATTAGTAAGCACGGGGCGTACAGAACAATTTTGGAAAATCCCACCCTTCAAATAGTCGGAAATAGTATTTCCCTAGTCTGCTAGTTATACTGTTAGGCTATAACTGTAAGTGAAATCTTTACGCAGTCTTTATATTGAGTTTTCATTTGCAATAAAATTTCCATTCAATGAAGCCCCGTTCACACTATGCGACTAGCCGCGACTCAACGCATTGCAACGAGATTGTTCAGACGCGTTGCAAAGTGTGCAATGCGTTGCAACTAGTTGCAAGCGGACGCGCAACCCAGTTTCATGCGACCGGGCATGTTCGGTCACATGAAACTGAAACGTGCAACTGACAACAATGACGGACTTCTGGAATGAAGCCTGTGAAGTTCAGTTAATCGAAATGGACAGAACACATTTCTGTCTCTTTAATTGCGAAGAACTTCTTCATTTAATTAAATCAAGTCTAGGCTTTAGACGAATACGTACAAGAAGTGATGGTTTGATTTCAGTCGGCCATTAATGGGGTTCTATCACCTTCTAATCTTTCAATTTCCTAGCCAACCTGTTTCATGGATGGTTGTAGGCCTACACTAACTTGTATCTTGATTTCTTTATTTTCACTGAAAATGAGGGTTTGAAATTCGTGTAGACAATAAATGAAGACAATTGAAGGCTGGTGGACCCCACTAAGGGCTGCCTTCAGTCACTAAACACAAGCGCTGATCGGAATCGTCTAAAGTGATCAAACTATATGTCTGCAGCAGTATAGCGAGGTTATAAATTCAGTTTCTGATGTCATATTTTTACCTTTTATTTCATACTCCATTTATAGTTTGTGTTTAAAAAGTTCCTTTAATTTCATCTTTTGTTTTATTTCCGACGATTCCCCAAATGGAGGGGGAGGGGGGCTGGTCAATTTCACGGGGGATCCAGCCCCTCCTCCAAGTCTCCAGATGCCACTGTTCTTTCATTGATACTCTTTCGTGTTGGACATTTTGAGTCGGTTGTCTGTTCTCACGAAAATAGTAATGTGAATGCGACTTCTTGTCCCCGTTTATTTTTCGGTCTGAAATACTAGAAACTTTTGACATAATTGTTCTTTATCCTTAAACGTAACAAGTTGATGAAATAGCAAGATGCTTCTGCTGGTCCTCCATAGGTTTTTTTTTTTTTTCCTTCTTCTCCTTCTTCTTTTTTTCAAATTTCACTTACTAATGTGAGAAAAGTAACGAATTATGTGGTTGAAAAAAGTTTCTACTTACAGTGCGCCCTACCATTATGTACTGCACCTCTCGTGGTCTTATACAGGCCTAATACAGATGTAGTTCAATTCTAGCCCAATTAGCCTAATTATAGCCCTATAGACAAATCCGCTGACAGCGAATGGACTGACTATTTTAATCGGACATAACTGCGGTCCAGTACATGCAGGCTTATAATATCCTTGCTTACCTGTATCATGGATGGCTGTACTCTGAAATGTATCTTGATTCAGTCCCTCAATTTCACTGAATATGAGGCTTTGAAATTCTTGTAGACAATAAATGAAGACTATTTAAGGCTATAATGGACCCCACTGATGGCTGCCTAAATTCACTAAACATAAGCCCTGATCGGATTCATCGATAGACGCTTGATATAGGCCTACTACGTCAAAAGGGGCTGAAATAGTAGTTCTGGTAAAATTGTAACCTCAATTTGAGCTGAATGACACCTTACCTGTATCATGGATGGCTGTACTCTGAAATGTATCTTGATTCAGTCCCTCAATTTCACTGAATATGAGGCTTTGAAATTCTTGTAGACAATAAATGAAGACTATTTAAGGCTATAATGGACCCCACTGATGGCTGCCTACATTCACTAAACATAAGCCCTGATCGGATTCTTCGATAGACGCTTGATATAGGCCTACTACGTCAAAAGGGGCTGAAATAGTAGTTCTGGTAAAATTGTAACCTCAATTTGAGCTGAATGACACCTTATCTGGATCATTATTTGACCCCAAATTTGGTCGATTCCAGAATAAGGTTCGAATTAAGCCATTACTCTGCTAGTCTGCTAGTATGGCCAGATAGGACAGCGTTCCGTTGGTAGTATTTCGGGGCAATACTTTTGTTGGCTTGATCTACTACCTTGGAAAATTGGTCTTTCCTTTACCAGGTTTACACTGCATGGATCCATTCATCTGTTTATAGACCTTATGCATATGATGTCACAGAGCAAAATGTACGAGGCGAAACAAACCAACGCGGACGGATGCGGACAGCTGATTTGTCAACAAGTTCCGCTACAAGTGTAGGACGAATTCTTACACGTACGGCCACGTGTTCCATTGTTTTTCCCCCAAGGATGACGTTTGTGTGTCGTCAATGCATAAGGTCTATTAAAACCGGACAATAATCTTAAACTGCTGTATCTAACTTATGCCCACTCTAACAGCTATATATAACTCCCCAAGATTTTCACTTGGAAAACCAACTTGTAAACCTACCTTGTATAATCATTAGAAAAATGTTGGCAAGTGTTAGGGGAAGTTAACGCTTACTAGTGAAGTGAAAGTTGGCATGTGACCCAACTTTATCGAGCGCTTGAGATGATAATTATGTGACGTCAAAATTTACGATTGACATCATACTGTCTTCTTAATCATACTGTCTTCTTAGTCATATTCAGAATGACATAAAAGGGGATCAATTCGACGTCATGGTTCATCAGACACGGTAGAATTCTAGCCTAGGTCACTGAAAATAGGCCAAGTTCAAACTCTTTGTCCCAGAAAAATTGTGACATGCAAACGAAACTTAAAATTGTCAGTGACAAAGCATCTGGCGAAGGGTCAAGTATGACTTTGCATGATTAGCCTATATTTAAGATTATTTTACGGCTTTTGAGCCTTAGTCCAGGGGTTCCGAATCATTTCCTTAAGGAGACCCATTTTAGGGTAACAGCATTAGATAGTGACCTCAATTAATATTACCCCCAAACGAGTCACAAATCCACTTAGTGCGAAGTCACGTCAGTGAGTAAGCAATGTGTGAAGGGCCCACTCAATCCTCCCACCCCAAACAGTTCCAGTTCTTCGAACCTACTTACATAAAGGGCCAAACCTCTCACCCCCAAACTGCAATTTTGGTACCCGGGTACCGAAATTCTCCATTGGCTCAACTCTTTGATTGACAGCTAATTCAAACAATGCAAAGTACCAAAGCTTATATTACATAGCATGAACAGTACTGAGAGTGTTTTGATTATATGAATTGAGTTTTTCTATACTCACCTAGAAGCAATAAACTGAGATTGTAGCTGGATGAGGATGAATTTCAGACAATTGTGGGAGGGGCTTAAGTAAGAAGGTTAGGAGAATTGGTACTGTTTGGGGTGAGAGAATCGGTCCTTTAAGCCCCTTCTACAACTGTCTAAAATTCATCCTCATTCAGACTCATCTCATTTAATTGCTTCAGGCCTGAGTATAAAAGACTCCGATTTGTATAATCAAAACACTCTCTTACAGTGTATGATGTTAAATGTGAGCTTCGGTACTCTCCATTTTTGAACTTGCTGTCAAGAAAAGGGCTGACTGAGCCAATTGAGAATTGTTGTGGGCTACTACAAAAATTGTAGTGTGGGGTTAGAGGATTAGCCTTTTAAGTTCATGTATGATCTGTCGTATCGGGCAATTCAGAATTGCTTGCTTTTGTGATGTTTTGTTTTTTATGATCAGATAGTGACAGATGTTCAAATATTTTGGAACTAGTTTGCGACCAGAAGATAAGTGATTCGCGACCTAAACTGGAGTCGCGACCTCAAGTTTGGGTAACCATGCTTCAGTCGTTCCAACGTCAGATTGCTACTGCGCAGGCTCATTGCAATATTTTCCTAAATAATGCAATCCAATTAGTCACTGAGTGATGGCCTGATTAAATTTGCCATAACTGGGGCCTGTCAGTTTTAAACTTTCCTGTTCTATGCTTAGATGTATCGTGAATCATTGTACACTAAAATACGTCTTAATTTCTTCAATCTTTTTTCAAAAGTCCCCCGACTCTCTGGCAAAGAGCCAGGGGCGAAAACCAAACAATACTCCCGAATGAGTTCTGCTCCCAAACGGAGCTACGTCCCCAACGGACAACTCAACTCAACATGGCCAACGACCTGAGGTGCGGAGTCTCGTTCTAGACTGGCTGAATAGAACGGCCTCCTCTGGCAAAGGGGATCCTTTACATTTTCGTGATAGCTATGCTCAGGTGTCTTGATTTCCTTAATCTCACGCAATAAGGGGGTTTGACATTGCTTTTGACAAAAAAATTAAAAAGATTATTAGATTAAGGCTCGAATTCGTCTATAGTTAACACACACAGAGTATACGTCAATGTTGGGTTCGAAGATTCTGGTTTAATTCCGGGGACTGAAAAGTGAAGGTATCTTTCCCCTGCAAACAATATCTGCTTACTTCCGGGTTTTGTTAACACCCTTTTCGAATATTCCATTGCTCTGTTTTAAGGAAATCTTAATTGGAAAAGTGTTGGGGCATTCCCTGTTCATATCCCTGGACTATATCTTGCTTGCCACTGAAAATAAGTATACCTCGGCATCTTTCAGGAAAGAAAGCTGTCCCGGTAAAACACCCCAAGTAGGTGGCTAAAGCAGGTACACTTGCATCAGTTGCTTGCTTTGATTGCTCAATTCGCTAAACGTTGTTGGTGCTTTCATAGTTTAAATCTTTGATATTAAAGACAGCAAATTCTCGCCCAGATTTTAAGCAGTAGTCTTCAGAAATTCTCAACTGGCACTGCTCTTTGATTGGCAACAAATAGTACTGCTTACTCATATTATTTTCACTTTTCCATTTAATTTATTAGTTTTTCCACCACATGGAATAATTTAATGAAAAAGAAGAGAGTTGAGGCAACAAAGTAACAGACTTGACAAAGTAGCAGAAGGTAATGATCTACAAAACCCTATTGGAATTAACATAAAGCCAGAACACTCCCTTCAAAAAGGCAAAACAAGCATACATAACAAAGCTAGAACTATAAAGCTACTTAGGAGAGGTAGTAAACATGAGAATACAACACCAGCAGAGACTGAGGACACAAAGCGAATCTACAATCAAGAGCACTATACACAAAATGTAGAAATCAGCTACTCCCACACCACCCCACCCCACTCGACCCTAATAATGTGCTGTACTGAGAATGTTCTGATTACACATCAGGGTCTTGTATACCGGTACCCACCCTGCCGCAATGAACTGGGATTGTGTCTGGATAAGAATACGCTTTATAAGCAGTTGTGAGAGGTAGATTGGATAATTACAACTGTCTCGTTCTTGTGGGGTAGGGAGAATTGGAAAGGCACCTAGCCCTTCCTCTCCTGAATAATGATGTATAAGTATCAATTCTCACCAATTCTGTTCAGTTTATGGATTCGGTGTACTATATTTTTTTCCTTTGTCTCTCTTGTCTTCATCTAAGTTTATTTCTTAGTTAAGCTAGAAAAAGAATTTCTTTCCTTTAAAAATCATCAATGCAGCATTTCAGATTCCACAGAGAACTCAGAGTTGCTGTAGATAGACTTGGGAAACGGTTTGGCTGAAGCGCCGTCCAAGTCAAGTAAATGGGTCCTATAGGGGGAGAGGGTTGCAAAGAACGCCTCTTCTCCGGTGCAGTGATTTTCCAGGGCTACAAAACTTAACTTGTCCACTCAAAAACAGCAAATTTCTCCGTTAAAATATCGCAGTTTTCATAAGCATGCATTTACGTATTTTATTGTGACAACTCTTCGATACTAAAATAATTCCAAGGGAGGCCAGTAAGAAGGTAGAGTGGTGGCGGGCTACCACTTCCTATTGGTGTCCCGGCGCTTCCTTTAGAGATCTGATCACAGGAAGGTGATCTAAAACGATAAATCCCCTTGGCAAGCTCAATAATTAAACGGTCTTCCCACGCTGTAATATAAAACTAATCGTCACCCCTGTTAACCTAGAAACCCCTTTACATAACCTATACTCGTGCTTTATTGCATGAACCCTTAAATGAGTTGTCCAAAAAGCTCCAATCGATTAAAAAGTAGGCAAAAGTGTCACTGAGTTGCTTTGCAAGACTTGTGACTCCCGGTACCCTACAATCATAGCTATCAGTCTGTCTGTATTTGTTTCCAAGTACAACTCTATTTAATAGAATAAGCTGTTAGTCTTCAGCACGTCTTCAGCTAATTAGTGGGAAGGGTTCAAATTCCCCTAAAAACAATTGATATTTTTTCCTAAACATAAATTTAAAGAAACATAGAAAGAAATATAAAAACAGGCACTGAGAAACACAAGAACCCGGACCGGACCAAATGAAACCGAGAACTGCACAACACA